>OY743123.1:14915000-16115000 GCA_963555685.1 Acrobasis consociella
TTCTTTTTCATCTTCTTCTTCTTCTTTTTCTTCTTCTTCTTCTTCTTCTTCTTATCGTGTGTGTTAGTGACTAACACTAGTGACAGAGTTTTTAAACCGCCTTAAAGGTCTCTGACATGGTTTTAGGTAACGACCAATGTCAAGGACAGTGACCGGGACCGACGGCTTAACGTGCCCTCCGAAGCACGGATCATCTTACTTATCAGACAATCAGGTGATCAGCCTACAATGTGCTAACCAAACTAGGACAACAACACAAAGTCGTTGCCCCCGCCGGGAATCAAACCCGCGACCTCCGGGTATGAGCCGAACGCTCTAACCACTACACCACGGAGACAGTTACGGAGTAAGCATTCATATTAGTGACATTATTTTGCCACGTTTTATTTTGTTATCAGTACAAAATAATTTATTTTTGGCTGAGGAAAATACACATTGACTACTCGTAAATATTGACGTGTAAAAGTGCCTGTAAAGGTTTCAGATAAAATAAATGTGTAATTACTGAATAAATATTATAATTTTGAATTTTGAGGGAATGCATCTCTTCTTCTCTTTCTTTCTTATCGAGTGTGTTAGTGACTAACACTAGTGTCAGAGTTTTTAAACCGCCTTAAAGGCCTTTGACATGGTTTTAGGTAACAACCAATGTCACAGACAGTGACCGGGACCGAAGGCTTAACGTGCCCTCCGAAACACGGATCATCATACTTATCAGACAATCAGGTGATCAGCCTACAATGTCCTAACCAAACTAGGACAACAACACAAATTCGTTGCCCCCACCGGGAATCGAACCCGCGACCTCCGGGTATGAGCCGAAAGCTCTAACTCTAACTCCACTACACAATGGAGGTAGAGAGAGGGAATGCGTAAAGGAGGATAAAGGTAAGAAGGGAATAACAAACCAAAGTATATAACTAGTGGCTCCGTAAGCTGTAGACCTAAAAAAATAGAAAATATTTTGTTTAAAGTTTTCATATAATATAAATATAATATATAAATATATATTGGGACAAATAACTGATTGAGCTAGCCCCAAAGTAAGTTCGAGACTTGTGTTTTGGGATACTGACTCAACGATACTATATTTTATAACAAATACATATATAGATAAACATCCAAGACCCAGGACAATTTGAAAAAGGCCATTTTCCAACTTGCCCTGACCATATGTCCGCTATTTAGTTTTTTTTTTAAAAGAAGTCTTAGTTTAAAGTCAAATAGCGTTCTTAAGAGCCCCTTACCCTAGATCAAAATACAACTTTCCATACAAACGTAGTCTACGTTTTATTTCAAATCTACATGTCTGATTTCGGCAAAATTTTGTAATTTCAAAGATTTTACAATTAACTAGGGTAATCACTGATTTCCGACGGTAAAAATATATACTTGAAATACAATATAGTGTTTTATATAATTTTTGCCCATAGTATGGGAAACTTCTAAATCGTTATATTTTCTTTCCGGTTCATAATTTTACAGTAGGAAACCAGTTATTACCCTAGATAATTGCAATTTCTTTACAATTACAAATTTTTACCGGAATCTGACATGTGGTTTTAAAATTAAACGTAGACTACGTTTGTATGGAGAAGTCTAGGGTAAGGGGACTCTTATTATCAGTTTTTCCGTAATAATAAATCAAAACACGATGAAAATGGATACATATGATAATTGACGAGTGACATTATTGATGTTTCATTCTATTATCCAAATAAGACTAAACTACGACAAAACCATTCATACGACATACCTCTTCAACCACAATACCCGAAATGCCTCAATTTCGAACCTTTGATTGGAACCCACAGTTTAGGCGTAATGCTAGCCGCCCTAAACAAACTTGGCGCCACATCGTCATCTCAGAAGCTGAGCAACTTGGATTATCCTGAAGTCAAGAACGCAACGGTTAAACGATCGATTTGAGTACTTTCCTGGGTCAAAAATAAATTATTTGGTCCTGTCAGGCCTGTGTCACTCCCCGTTTAGGTATCGAAAATATACCTATATTTTTAGATACTATGCGCGCGGCGATCACTACGTCGTGGTAAATTTACAAGAATTGTATCTCTAGAGTAATAAGAATGAAATTGGCTTGCATGCTGGTCTGGGAGAAACAAAAAAAACTTAGAATGTACCAGCTGCTTCTCTTCCCGCGCAGATCGTAAAAGCCGATCGAGGGAATGGGCAAAAATGCGAATCATTTTAACAGGCGATGCGGCTAGCAACCCGTCACTGTATTGATTTCTTTTCCATCTTCTCGCCCACCATGACGCTAAAAGTGGCTTTTGAGTCTTGCGGCCCTAGGCTCTGCATAGAGCCGCAAGACCCAAAATGCTCTGTTTGCCCCATTAGGGATAAAGACGTGATAGTATGTATGTATGTATGTATGCACTTCTAGGTATCTAAACGAACAGGTGCCGAGTTCTGACGCGAGCTAAATTAAACCATATCGCTAACGACATTGAGTAGATATTTCTTTAAATTCCATTGCTGAGTAAGACGTTATGTACGTGAGTACTAGTACTTAGTCTGTGGCAGGGATGTTGCGAATATCCGCATCCGCATTCGCAAATGCGGAGCTTCCGCATCCGCAAATGCGGAGCTTCCGCAAACATTTGGACATCTGCATCGGCATTCGCATCCGCAATAAATTAATGCAGATTTTCATGCGGATGCGAATGTCATACGAGTTGCCACAAGAAAGAAAAGGGGCGGGGCCTGTGAATGGCGCGTGCCGTTCTGAAGCTGTACTCAAAAAGGAATTACTCTTAACGCACTAAAAAAAGGATCAACGTGGATGAAAATCCTCTTATATTGTGTAATATTCATCAAGCGGAATTTAAAATACTATCACCGATAGCTTCAGAGGCTCTTTAATTCTGTTCTGCTCGAGGGCGTAACGCCAGAAGTGTGGAACAGGGGCGTGGTGGTCTTGTTCTTCAAAAAGGGTAAAGATGCTATAAAGAAATTCCTTAAAGAAAATCAATTAGAAATTGGGGGCTAGACGGAAAAAGTGACAAAAAATCATACACTTTTAGTGTATGACTTTTTTAAGGGCTGGAATTTGTAGCAGTTTTTTAGGGACTTCAATTTTTGTAACTTTGTTCCAGCTAAGAGTACCACGATACAATTTTTTATATGAATTTTATATATTGAAATGTAAAAGACTGCACCAAAGGCGAAATAAATGCGCATTTCCCTTGCATAATTTTAAATACAAATCATTTTTTAAAATTAAATTATTACTTATGAATGAAATGCATGTGAGAGACTGCACCAAAGCAGAAAAAAAAGCGGCCAAGTGCGAGTCGGTCTCGCCCATGAAGGATTCCGTAGTAGCAAATAATATAATATAAAAGTCTTGTAGTATTTTTTTTTTAATTTTTATATTTGAGTTGATTGAATGAAAGGTAAATTGCAGTTTATGACATATAAAAAAAAACTTCTTACTAGATCTTGTTCAAACCAATTTTCGCTGGTAGTTTTCATGGTAATGAACATCATATATTTTTTTTAGTTTTATCATTCTCTTATTTTAGAAGTTACGGGGGGGACGGGACACACTTTTTTCCACTTTGGAAGTGTCTCTCGCGCAAAGTATTCGGTTTAGAATAAAATAATATTAGAAACCTCAATATCATTTCTGAAGACCTATCCATAGATACCCCACACGTATTGGTTTGATGAAAAATATTTTTTTGAGTTTCAGTTCTAAGTATGGGGAGCCCCCAAAATTTATTGTTTTTTTTTTCTATTTTTGTGTTAAAACCTTAATGCGGTTAACATAATACATCTACTTACCAAGTTTCAACAGTATAGGTCTTATAGCCGGAAAAAAGTGGCTGTGACATGCGGACGGACAAACAGACAGACATGACGAATCTATAAGGGTTCCATTTTTGCCATTTGGCTACGGAACCCTAAAAAGGCGAAATAAATGCACATTTCCCTCGCATAATTTTAAGAACAAAGAATACCTTTGACAAAACACTGAAAACATTTCCCTTCAAACGATGTTTCGGTACCAAAATATTTTTCAAAACACACAAAAGGTTATTGCTCGGGGCATCCACGATAGATTCAGGCAAAATAATAGCAAACGCGAAGCAATACTTCGTTGAGCAAAAGTAAACAATTACTTTGTTGGAAAGAGTTTTCTTTTTCATGTATCTATCGGTTAGATATGTTAGATTTATAACATCTGTTGTTTCTCAGGGCTGTTCCCTTTTTCATTATTTTAATATAAAAAAGTATACATAATTTCTTTTTTCTTTTTTTTTTTGACTAATTTATTTACCTTGCTGTTTTTAATAGGTTTTAATGGCCAACATCCAATCTTCCTTACCGGTGTGGTAGAAAGTAAATACATTATACAAATATACTTAATAATTGCATAGTTTGCCCTATGGTTTCCGGCAGAGTAGAATAGGGCCACTCTAAGTCATCCCGTGGATGTCGTAGAAGGCGGCTTAGAGAATACAAGCTAAACAAAGCTTATAAACACCAGTGATACCTCTCCAACCTGTCTGGCCAGCGAGGAGAGTGTAGGCCTCATCCTCTGTACCAAGTATGGCTCTGGTAGTACAGAGAGGGTCGTGCTCCTGCAGTGGAGACTAAAAAGACCCGATGATGATAATGATGATGAATTGCATAGTTCTATCCTGTTCAATACGATACGTATTGCTCAATGGTTCTTTGAGTATATTCCATTTATTGCTATATTATGGTGATAGCAAATTAGATAAAAGACGACCTCCGTGGCGTAATGGTCACCATGCTAGTCCGCCACACAGAAGTCCCGGGTTTGATCCCCGGTCAGGGCAAGTTGGAAAATGGCCTTTTTCAAATTGTCCTGGGTCTTAGATGTTTATCTATGTATGTATTTATTATAAAATATAATATCGTTGACTTAGTATCCCATAACACCAGTCTCGAACTTACTTTGGGGCTAGCTCAATCTGTGTAATTTGTCTCTATATATTAAAAAAACATTGCTGGCAACTTTAGCTCGCATACGGAGTTATATATTTTTGTAAAACCTTTTTTCAGCACTCGTATAACTTTGAAATAGTTCAAATATATTTGAAATGGTTAAATACTTAAACATTTAGAAATATTTTGAATAGATTGCCAGATTAGGTCTCTTAACAATAGGCTATTTAACAATGTATGTTTTTGGTTAAAATTTTATGTAACACAAAAATACCAATGAATAAATATATTTTTTCGGAAGTTACAAGAACATTGTATAATTAATGAAAAAATAAGCATTTCAAATATGAGAATAGGAGCCTGGCAGGGACATCTTAACATCTCTTTCGCACGCGCGAAACTATTTAGCAGTGACGTCAGGAGCTCTGTACATGCATCCTTTTTTAGTTACTTGACAGTTATTTCTTCTAAAAGATTTTAAAAGCTTATAACTTATTAACTGTTAGGCGATTAAAAACTATAATTCTGTTTTCGATTTTGGATTATGTCACTTTGATATAAATACTAATAACATTTGAATAAATACCGTATTCACAAAATAGATAATCCTTACTCCTTACTTATATTATAAATGCGAAAGTAAGTCTGTATATTGGTTTGTTTGTTACCACTTCACGCTTCAACCACTAAACCTATTTAGATGAAATTTGTTATGGATATAGTTTGATACCCAGGGAAGGACGTAGGATAATTTTTACCCCGGAATTCCCACGGGGAGCGAAGCCCACGGGTACAACTGGTAATAGATAAATGCCAAGTATCAAAACATTTTCTTACCCTACTCTGTGATACTGCATTTATACATTCGTGTTCGCTGTTCGCCTCGTCATTCGCCTCGCGATTCGCACGAATGTGTAAACGCGGTAAGAAGACGCAAATCGCGAGGCGAACAGCGAACTCACTGTTTACATATGCGTGTTCGTTATTCGCCTCGTCATTCGCCTCGCGATACGCGCGAATGTGTAAATGCGGCATGATTGTGACACTGACACACACACACACACTCAATGGTCCCTTCTATGTAAGCTGCAGTGGCGTCCTCATTTGTTTTCTACTATTAGCCGAATGTAAGCGGGACATTATTGAACTTCCTTAGGGTCGGTTTAGACAGGGAGGAATTTATTAACTGATTAACTCAATTGAAAATAAGATATTTCCATAGCTTAATGTGTATAAAATAAATAAATATATAGGGACAAATTACACTGGTTGAGCTAGCCCCAAAGTAAGTTCGAGACTTGTGTTGTGGGATACTAACTTGTAATAACAATTTAAAAATACCATTTTCCAATTTGCCCTGACCGGGGTCGAACCCGGGACCTCTGGGTGGCGGACTAGCATGTTGACCACTACGCCACGGAGGTAAAGTGTATAAACAAATATGATAGAATGCTCGCGCGGTCTCGAGGTCGCACGAGCTCGCTCGCTTCTCGCACAATACGGTATTTTAATTATTCATGTCAATAAATAACATAATCCGAAACCGAAAACAATTTTTTTTTATCTGCGCAAAAAATAAGTAAGTTATAAGCTTTTAAAATCTGATTTAATAGAAGGGGATACTGTCAAGTAACAGAAAAACTTGACGTCACGTTATTAGGTCTCGCGCGTATGAAAGATTTAGTGAGATGTCCCCACCACGCTCTAAATCTTACATTTGAAATTATTTATTTGCTTTTATGCTTGCCAATTTTTTTTAGCTTAACCAATTTCCTTGCTGTTTTAAAAATAAATTTTTTTTCAGTGGTATATTTTGTTTTATATAAAATATTAACAAAAAAAATACAAAGTAAAATAGCCTATATGCCATACGTTCATAAATATTTTTGACAGGGTAGGCACTAATTTCGCCTAGACCTCTGTGGCATAGTGGGTACTATGGCTGTCACACTCGTCCCGGGTTCGATCTCCGGTGTAAAAATTACGAGGCTGCATATCAAGCAAAATACATTTTTCGCTAGTATCCGATATTATATTATAGTGGCACAGGGTAGACAAGTTCTATGTGTCTGTATGAACTACTGCTACTGCTATATGCCAATAGTTTGAAATTTATTTTCGACTGTCATAAAAAATCTGTTCTTGCGCTTAGGAAGCAGTAGTACGTAGTACGTAATAGACCTTAGCTGTAAGTAAATGATCTTACGTCAACGTTTACCTTTTAAGAAATCGAAAAAATAAGATAAAAGTGACTATTATCAAGTGATACGAATATCCAAAGATGAATAAATGATTTTGACTTTGACTTTGAATCCTCTCTGTTGCTCTGCTCTCTGTGTGAACAGACCCTTAGAGCAAGGTAAGTCCTGCACCATCTTACACTGTTTGTTTAGGCGCAGTCCTGACGCAGGATCCACCGTGATTTATCCGTTTATACACTGCTTATCGCTGGCTGCCCTAATCTAATCTTTGAGGGTATATTTATTATAAGTATTTTAGATAAGTAGATATTGCGTCATTTTGTTATTTTATTAATCAGTACCTGGGTGACCGAGCTTTGCTCGGTTACATCTCAAACATTAACTAATTTTTTTTAAACTTGCCTAAAAACAATACAAAATAAAAAATGATATAAACTTGAACATAAAAAAAACAAAAGTAAGTCACCGAGTGGGGTTCGAACCCGTAACACTCTTTCTAGCGGTCCGCAATAGTCCGCATCCTTAACCGCTGAGCTAAACGGATAGCAGCCGGCGCGAAGAAATTAGCGACCATATTCTGCGTGGAAAGAAAAATGCATGAAAACTCGAAAACACGCGTTTTCCCAAACATAAGACTAATCTAGATCGATTGTTTACCCCCAAAAACCCCTATATACCAATTTTTTGCGAAATCTTAGAGCCGTTTTCGAGATCACAGAAATGTATAAATAAATATACAAGAATTGCTCGTTTAAAGGTATAAGATAAGATATTTACTTTTAAGGATATAAATTTGTGTGCAAGGAGAGTGGACTGTAATTGGCATTTAAGTTCTAGCATGTATCGACCGCGTATACTGGCAAGCGAAGCGTAGGGCACCCACCCACAAGGTGGTCAGATGACCTGAACAGGGTTGCTGGAAAGCACTGATTGCAGGCCGCTCTTGATCGGTCATTTTGTAAATCTTTGGGAGAGGCTTATGTCCAGCAGTGGACGTTATGCGGCTGAAATGATGATGATGATGATGTATTGAACACGATCTTGCTGAATTTCCTAAAAAGTACTTTTACTTGTGAAAAAGTACTTATTAAGACAAAGAATAGATTAAGATAAAGAATTGTCTTCTCTGGCGAAGTTCTGTTCCTTCTTTAACAGGTTGATCAGCGTGATACCTTGCTGACAGGTTTTCCAATAGAAATTTTGTCAAAGACGGTTAAGTTAAGTAATACTTTATTGTACACCAAAAAAAAAATACAATTATTAAAATATACACAGAAAAAATATTAAAATATACACAGAAAAAACCATATAAATGTACAATGGGCGGTCCTATCGCTAAAAGCGTTTTCTTCCAGACAACCGATGGATGGAGAGAACAAAGTAAAACGTTAGCAGACATAACTAAAACAAAAAATTAAATAATAAGAAGTATTTGTACATATATAAAATACTATATATTTAAAAGATACATAAATAATAAACATAAATAATATACATAATATAGATGCAGCCATCTCACATTTTAGATAAAAAGGTACTAAAAGGCCTCTTCATGTTGGCTTTGGCCCCATGAACGCCTCAAAGGACCGGGTCCCTATGGACATAATAATATACATAAATAATATATATATACGAAATATATAATATAGGAATCACGTAACGAGGTTTGAAAATCGGTTGTGTAGTTCAGTGTTGAACTAGATGTTTAGTTTAAAAAATGTTTGTTCCTTCTGTTACAAACAGCCAACCCTAGAACAATATACAATGTGTGACGCAAAATCAGATTACACGCGAATGAAATAGGCAATTTTGCATTTAGATACCGCAAACATATGGAGACTTTTATTCACAGACTGTATTCGAGTAAATGAGACCGCGATCCTATGTATATGTTGATCGGAACGACTGATATTATTTTTATTATGTTACAGGTTAACATTGTATACATCTTTATTGCACAAAATAAACAAATACAGGACAAAATAATATCTAATAATAATGAAATTATGTTAAACTAAAAGCTATTCTATAAATTAAAACTATTACTAAAAATAAAAACATCATTTTATATATTATATAAACTGATTTATTTATTTATAACATTGTATTACCTTCTCTGATAGTACAAAAAGGGTCGTGCTCCTGCAGTGGACACTTAAAGACCTGATGATGATGACGGGTTAGGCAAGCAATTTACGGCTGATAATTGATATATTATTTTTTAAAATGTGCTAATGAAATCCTTTTACTTGATATCCCATTCGATATACAACGTTAAACAGAAAGGGGATATCAACCCAAAAGGGAATCGATACTAATCAATGTGCACGACTTTTAATATGGGGCCATCCGTGATATCGGAAAAACAGAATTTCAAAGAAAATAAGAATTTTCCAAGTCGATCCAAGTGTCGATGAACGTACATAAAAACAAGTATGTAACTATTTTTAAAAAACAAGATTTTATCAAAAACAATGAACTTAAAAGCTTAAATTGCTCCTCAAGACAAATCAAATGAGCCTAAACGCAACGGGGTTACGTCGTTTCATTACAGAGTTCCTATGGCCACCTTCCGGCTCCATCATCAGATCTATATCATCATAATCTTGCATTGTCATGCGGTATACGTATGCATTCAAAATTTCAGCTCAATCGGAAACCGGGAAGTGGGTCAAATTTGACTTACAAGTTTCCAGAAAGTAAGACAACGAGACAGATGAAGCTAAATAAATGCTTGTAAAAAAAGTTTGTGACAAATTGATAACCTCCTACTTTTCGGAGGTTGGTTAAAAAAGAGCCAGCGTCAGATTCCGCCTCCAGTCCGTTTGCTATCTGCGATTATGAATTTTGCTGCACCAGGTTACTTTGAGATGGTCTCTTTGACGTCTGCTAGGGTGTGGTGCGAGTGATCGCTGGTAGCGATTGGTTTTATTCATTTTCGTAACAGGGAAGATAACCACACGACAATGAATGTAATGAGCATAGTCAAAGGATGGAGAGGCAGAGGACACCCTCCACGACTTGGTCCAGTATCCATTAAAAAGGATCTAAAGACGATAGATCTTTATATCTATTTTCCCCAGACATGATTTATAATAGGGAAAACTAGCGCGAGAAGATGAGGAGAGCTGACCCCAAATAAAATGGGACCATGGCTAGGATTGATGATGATGATGATCACTGCTGTTAGATTTTCTAAGCTGCCGAAAGGCATCTGAGCAAGCTTGACGGCTGCCATACAATTTAGACAACCGGGACCAATGGCCTTTACGTGCCTGAAGCACGGAGAAACTCTAGAAATTATGCTACTTGTACTACCCATCTAAGTGTGGGTGGCTTAACTTGCGAACGCTGCGTACTCTCACCAGGACGAGTTCCACCTAAGTCGGTACCGATAGTATCTTTATTCCGCTATTATATAATCGTAGGGCACCCACCTACAAGGTCAATTGACCAGACCAGGGTCGCTGAAAAGCGCTGGATGCAGGCCGCTCTTGATCTGTCACTTTGGAAATCTTTGAGTAAGGCCTATGTTCAGCAGTGGACGTTATGCGGCTGAAATGATGATAATGATTCCGCTGTAATTTGGAAATTCCTGATCAGTTGATGTTTAGTTCATTGTTATCCTCCGAGTGTTATAGCACTTACTAAAGACTATATTTTAATATACCGTCGTTTGTAGGTTCTGTACCCAAAGGGTTAAAACGGGACCTTATTACTAAAACTCCACTTTCTGTCTGTTTGTCTGTTACCAGGCTTTGTCTCATGAATCGTAATAGCTAGACAGTTGAAATTTTCACAGATGATTTATTTCTGTTTCCGCTAACAATATAATAAAATTAATATTCAAGTGGAGCTTTTATAGATAATGGTACGGAATCCTTCGTGCGCGAGTCCCACTCGCACTTAGCCGATTATTTCTGCAATTATTATGGGTTCTACGCTCACACTCGGACCCCGCAATAGATATCGTCATGCTCGCTTTAACGCGAACCGCCGTATCTCTGATTAAATAGTTGAAATTCTGTTGTTTTCCGTTCGCTATTATTGCACTGAGTTCTTGACTTGCTTACGGTGTTGCATTATGCTCGAAATATGATTCATTCTCATTATTTCAAATATCTTTATCAAATGGGCACAAATGCGAATCATGTTAACAGGCGATGCGGCTAGCAACCCATCACTGTATTAATTGCTTTTCCATCTTCTCGCCCACCATGATGCTAAAAGTGACTTTTGGGTCTTGCGGCCCTGGGCTGTGCATAGAGCCGCAAGACCCAAAATTCTCTGTCTGCCCCATTAGGGATAAAGACGTGATAGTATGAATGTTTGTAAATATCTCTAATATATCTAAAATCATCTTCTAAGAAAAATAATGGTTGCTATAGCAAACATCTTTGCTACACGTTACCAAAATCGAGTGACTGCTGAACTCAGGGCTGCCGGTAGTTAAAATGAGTTTTAATTAAAACTAATATTGCTCTTCCATGCTGGTCTGGGAGAAAGGAAAAAACTAAGAATTTACCAGCTGCGTCTCTTCCCGCGCAGATCGTAAAACACGATCGAGGAAAAGGGCGAGGGTCTTACAATCCTGGGCTCTGTCTACCACGTCAGGGATAAAGACGTGAAAATGTATCTGTATCTGTATAAATTGTTCTGCTAGTTTGAACAAAGTTGAAACAAATTTCAAGTAGCATACTGGTTCAGCTATTACTTTTTTTCAGTGTAAAGAATTTATTTCACTCCAAATTTCTTTAATCACCTTTAAAAAATTATTTCACTACAAATTTTCACGAATGACCTCGACAATGTTTTACTCAACTTGTGGTCACCCATCCAGGTGACCACGCCCGGTGTCGCCGACTTTACTTGCCTTGCCGAAGTGCTAGTAATGGGCATTCCCGCGGGGTCACCGAGCTCCTCTACTACCTACTAATCAATGTAAATAACTTTTACTATGGGACCATCCCTGAAATTCCAAAAGATGTCTGCAACTCCAAAATTATTTGTAATGTATCGTTGACTAAGTATCCCATAACACAAGTGTTTACTCCTTAAAGAGAGAGAAGAGACTGGAAGCTCTCCTTTGTTTTCCAAAAAGGAAGCGAGTAGGGTAATAGAGAGAGATATCAGTCGAGCTGCAGAATCCGGCCATACATTTTCATTTAGTTTTCTCACAGGCAGTGCAGTCGGCGGTCATATTGACAGAGAATGTGAAGAACAGATGAGACAAGTTTTATGCCTATCAAGTGTACGTTTAGGGCACATGTTGTGCCTACTAACTCAAGAAGTAAATGTGAAAAACCGACCGGGGATCGATTTTTTGTAGGAGAAAATAGAACGTACTGATTGCAATAGTGCAACGCACACGTCCCTACAAAAAGTAGTTCAGAAATTCATACAAAAGAAAATCGGTAGTACAAAAAGTCTGACGTGGGCGCCTAGTCGGTGATTAAGAGCGCTATGACTTAAAGAAACTATGACGTCATTAATCTCTATTTCATACAAATCCAGTTGAAAATGTTTGACGTTTAGAAAAAAGTATGTAATTAGAGTTGGCGGAAACTCCTTATTGTTCTTACTTACTTACTCGACTATCCGAAGTAGACCTTGGGCTCCGCAACCAGAGGCTACTGTTTTCTGATCTACGCAATCTGCAGATCTGATACAATATTATTATTTTAAATACGCCATAGGTACATAACAGAAGCATTGTAACAAAAAAGTTAACCGTTATGTACAAGTGTTTTGATTAGATTTTGTTAGATTTTGTAGTTAAACTTTCAACCACAATATAGGAATAAGCTAGTAGAGGAAACTTTTTGGTGATGTGTAATTCATAAATCCTATATATGAAATATAAGCCTATGTGAAATATTTAAGCCTGTTTGTTTCTCCAACTAAATTAAAAAATAAAAAATTTAAAAATATACCTGATATGAAAACGATGTTCTATTCTGTAGGTATCCTTTATTCTTTGGTATCCGTTATGAATTTTTCATAGTGCGGCACAGAACCGCGTGCCGGTAACACTGTTGTTTTTGGAACGTATACGAGCACTCTGAGGACTGCCCGTGCGGGTACTGTATTGACTCTTATTGAAAATCAATGTTAATCGTAGTAATGCACTGTAACATAATTTGTTTTGTTACAATGGATGAACAAAATAAAATAATGCGTTTTTTTTAACAATAAAGTGTTATTAGTATTACGGGACTTACCGCGATTTATATAGTTTTTGCCAGATATTTCGATGACCCTTCTGCCCTCATAGTCGCTGTCGACATTGAGGCGATTGAAATTAATAAGCATCCAATGGTGGTGCCTCATTAGTACGTTGCGTTGTCAAGTCTTAGAAGGCGACTTAGGAATTAGAAGCTAAACAACCTGGCCAGCGTGTAGAGTGTAGGCCAAGTCCGCTTGCTGCTCTGGCCTATACTTATAGCACTGGTAGTTTAGAGAAGGTTGTGCTCCTGCAGTGAAAACTAAAAAATAGACCTGATGATGATGTCACGTCCTGTACTGCGACGACTCACGAAGTCGCGCAGTACCCTGCCTCCCACTTCGTCTCTCGTAAATATAGCATGTCACAAGAAATATATGGAATACGACGCAGCGAGGACACAACGCAAAGCAACGCACTAATGAGGCACCATCCTGAGCATATTTTTTAATAATTACGGCAAACAACAAAGCATTACATAACATCTATACTACGATATATCAGTTTGAGTAAGTGTATCACAACACAGCCCGGGCGGGAGATACAATGTGGGGCAGGCGTGCCGATAAGGTGCCTGTATCTCAGGGTGCCGCCGCTAATTTGCATAGCCCTCGCGTTAATTGAATGGCGGGGAACAAGATAAAAACGTTCACACTTCAGCTGCTTGTTTCTTATCTTGTTTTGTGCGCCTTTAACAGCTATTTTTAGTTGCATCTATGCTGGTCTGGGAGAAAAGTAAAACAAAAGCAGCTTCATATTTTTTTTGGGATAACTTTATGTATAGCCGATAAGTTTAGGTTCCGATAAAGTGACGTTGTATCTCAAGCTAAGGGTACCCCCGCTAATATTCATCATTATCATTATATGAGCCACAGAAAGTCCACTGGACATAGGCCGCTCAAGGCTTTCCAAAACGACCGATTAGAAGCGGCCTGCATCCAGGTAGCCTTGCTAAGGTCGTCCGACCACTTTAGTAGGTGGCAGCTGACTTGTATAATGGACACCAAGATAAATAAAAACGTTCACACATCAGCTGGTTGTTTCTTATCTTATATGTGCGCCTTAGACAGCTATTTTTTTTTTTGGGAGAAAAAAATTATCTTTGAATGAATAAGCTAATTCTCTTCTCGAGCAGGTGACAAATGGAAAAAGGTGATGCGGTTAGCAACCTACCACTATTTTGATATCTTTTTCCACGCTAAAAATGGCATTTGGGTCTTGAGGCCCTGCCTGCCCTTAGTGCTGTAAGAACCAATGCTCTGACTGTATCAGGAATAAAAACGTGATAACGTATGGATTATTTGAACCAACCAGCCCAGCGAACAGAGAAATGCTGCTGTGTAGTTTGCATCCATCGATCAGCGCGGGAAGAGAGCATGGCATTTATTTTTACCGGACCAGCATAGAAGGAATCGATTTGAACGTGGTCGTTAAATAAAATTATATAATATGATAATATGTGTTCGAGTCTACAAGTTATTTCTTTAAGTCTTTGAATAATTATCTCTTACTAGCTGTGCCCGCGTACTTCGCTCCCCGTAAGAATTTCAGGATAAAAACCATCCTATGTCCTTTCCCGGGTCTTAAACAATATCAATGCCAAATTTCATTTAAATCGGTCCAGTCGTTCACGCGTAATGGCGTGACAAAGGGAAATAGGGATTCATTTATATATAATAGATCTATAATATAAAAATGAATCGCAAAATGTGTTGGTAAGCGCATAACTCAACAACGCCTGGACCAATTTGGCCAATTCTTTTTTTAAAATGTTCGTTGAAATTCAAAGATGGTTTTTACGGCGAGAAAAATTCGAATAATTGCCGGAAAAACCCTAAAAACAGCCCTTTTCTTTTTCCCATACAAACGTACATTTTGACAGGCTATATTTGGCAGTACGAAGTCTGCCGGGTCAGCTAGTATATAATAGATATAGATTGTCTAGTACCTGTAAAGTTTAACGTCCAACAAAAAAATATTCGTCCCGAATTACGCAGTCGAAGTAAATCACTCAAAAATGAAATAAAAAGTTGTAAAATCCAAAGCAGTGGGCGAAATTTCAAGGACTTCGAGGGGCGCCAGTGATGAATTGGTTTTATCTGCTTCATTTTATTTTATGAAATTTTCCACGCCGTGGAGCCTGTTGCGGAATGAAATAAAGTTATTTTTTCTCGGCACAGATAACGGAGTCTGAAGTCCAACGATTCCTTTCACATTTCGTTCGTATTTCTTGACTTGTCCCGTTTTAAAGGTATTTTCAGATAGATATGCTGCTGGGACCATGCTGGTCTGGGAGAAATGAAAAAGCTTAGAATGTACCAGCTGCTTCTCTTCCCGCGCAGATCGTAAAAGCCGATCGAGGGAATGGGCAAAAATGCGAATCATGTTAACAGGCGATGCGGCTAGCAACCCATCACTGTATTGATTGCTTTTCCATCTTCTCGCCCACCATGACGCTAAAAGTGGCTTTTGGGTCTTGCGGCCCTGGGCTTCTGCATAGAACCGCAAGACCCAAAATGCTCTGTCTGCCCCATTAGGGATAAAGACGTGATAGTATGTATGTATGTGTATGTTTCAGATAGATAAAAATAACCGGTCAGAGCGAGTCAGACTCGAAGGGTTCCGAACCACTAGCGGCAACAGAAATACACCATGTGTAAAATCTTTTACTGTCTAACTGTCACGGTTCATGATATACAGCCTGGTAACAGACAGACGGTCAGCGAAATCTTAGTCATCATCATCATCAGGTTTTTTTAGCCTTCACTGCAGAAGTAGGACTACTCCAAGTCTTTCCGTGGATGTCGTAGAAGGCGACTTAGGAATTACAAGCTATACAAAGCTTATAAACATCAATGAGACCTCTTCAACCCGCCTGTCCAGCGAGGAGAGTGTATGCTACCTCTGGCTTCTCTGGCCAAGTATGACTCTGGTAGTACAGAGAGAGTCGTGCTCCTGCAGCGGAGACAAAAAGACCTGATGATGATGAAGAGCTAAATGTATGTCAACACAAGAGATATCATTAATTCTAGGCATGACAGTTCACCATATAACATGCACCGGTAGTCCTATCTATGGCCTTTAACCATTCTGTTAACGAAACACCAACATTCGCCAACTGAGCCTTAGCTAGACTGATATAGGCAGATCCCGTAAACAACATTTACATTCTCAATGGAAAGGGTCATCGTCCCTTATTTTCTAAACCTGCATGGAGCATAGTATGTGGTACTCTTCTAGCGACCTTAGTTTATCTATGGTAGATTTTTAATGTTGTTTGGTTTGTTTTTGTGTGTGTAAGTGGCCAACACTGGTGTCAGGCTACCTAAAGGCATCTGACATAGCTTGACAACTGCCATACAATGATAACAGCCGGAACGGCTTATACGTGCCTTCCGAAGCGAGCTCGATAAATTTTTATGCCACTTGTGGTCACCCATTCAAGTGCCGACCACGCCTGGCGTCGCTTTACATGCGAAAGCGCTAGTAATGCGCACTCTCACCGAGCTCCTTAATTTTTAATGGTCATTGTGATAAGTTATTAATTTCGAAAAGTATGTACCTACTGATTTATTGGAATATAAAATAAAAACAGTATCAGTATTAATGAGCGAGCGAGCGAAGCGTTTCGGTTTCGAGATAGGCCAAAATAAGAAATATTTTTGTCCGTCAATTTGTCTGTCCGGCTGTTCTCGAATATTTTGTGAGACGGTTCGTAATTTATGCAGAATTTTTTGTCGAATCACTTTTGCAAAATTTTTCAAAACGTTGAAAATAAATAATTTAAACTTTTAAAATATCATATTTCAGCCATTTCGCAACTTTTTTGTCGAAACAACATTTTTATCCGATAAACTTCAACGGGTCGGGGTGTAAAGCTCACAGAGCTACTAGAAAAAAAAAGATTAGTATTTAAACTATAGTTAGCAATAACCTATAATTATCCTACCTATATCTACCTATGGTAGTGGGCGGGACTCATAACGCGACGAACCGATGGCCGATGGGGCAAAAAGGTTCTCGAATGGCGACCACGTACACAGGTAAGTGAAGCGTAAGACACCTTCCCATTAGGTGGTCTGAAAACCTGACCAAGGTCGCTGCCGCTCTAGATTGGTCATTTTGGAAGAGGCCTATCTCCAGCACTGGACGTTATGCGGCTGAAATGATGATCCTACCTAGGGTTGCCACCTCTAAAATTTTGCAACAAGGACAAGACGCGTGAAATCCCCGGATTTTAGAGCCCACAACCCGGACATGTTGACAGGTTTTTTAAACATAGTCAGTGTAATAAAAAACTGCAACTGCCTGCATGACTTACATTTTTTAAACCTGGACAACAAATGAAGCCAGGACGCTCCCCGGATGCCCTCTAAACTAGAACAAATCCGGGGAAACCCGGACGGATGGCAACCCTAATCCTACCTATCATTAAGCCCTTACTATACATATTAGTTACAATATCACTGTGATTTGTAACTGGTTAGTTCAAATCTAGTTAGTTCAAACTATGTTAACAAATCACATAAGATATCTTATTTGTCAAGCTGTGAATATGTTGCGGTAACATATAGGCGATGTGATACAATACATTATGTGCTATATCAGCTACTATATGTCATCATATTGTCATCGCTAAGTTATGCTCAACAATAATAGTTATAACCAGAGATCGGATATTCCCATGAGATATTCCAGTGCATATTAGTACATAACGCCGTAGCGTCATCTATTACTTATTTGCCAGACAAACCTCAAAAAACCCGATTTTCAAGCGTTAATCCCCAATAGCTTTCAAACGGCTGAACCGATTTTCATCAAACACAGCTAAAAACTACCACAAAAGAACTTGCTTTCACGTAAAACAAACTGCATAGGTCCATCCGTTCGAGCGCTACGATCTTCTTCTTATCGTGTGTGTTAGTGACTAACACTAGTGTCAGAGTTTTTAAACCGCCTTAAAGGCCTCTGACATGGTTTTAGGTAACGACCAATGTCAAAGACAGTGACCGGGACCGACGTCTTAACGTGCCCTCCAAAGCACGGATCATCTTACTTATCAGACAATCAGATGATCAGCCTGCAATGTCCTAACCAAACTAGGACAACCACACAAAGTCGTTACCCCCGCTGGGAATCGAACCCGCGGCCTCCGGGTATGAGCCAAACGCTCTAACCATTACACCACAGAGGCACGGAGCGCTACGATGCCACAGAGAGACAGACCGACAGACTATAGTTACAGCTATAGTATATATAATGTACTTCAAAGGAAAACTATCAGAGGTAAGTAGGGTTAACAAATTAAAAAGTCTTAGGCGATCAACTTATAAAATCTACTCGAAAAGGAAAATTTCATACAAATTCAAAAGATACTTAGACGTTTTTAGTGGCATGAACTCAAAGTTGGCATTTACAACTACGGAACCCTACACTGCGCGTGGCCCGACACGCACTTGGCCAATTATTCAATAATAATGCTCTGAGTTTTCGTACTAATTTGAGTTCATTCGGCAATTTATTGAACAATATGACTGTGAGGTTTCGTGGACTGTGTTCTACAATGTTTAATGTAGGAGTGATCACTCTGTTCAAGTCTTTCATTAGCGTCAAACTTATAACATCTCTTTTTTTGTAGTGGGTTAGAAATGAAAGCGAAACGGAAAATTATTGTGGTCGTTTAAAAATCGGCCGCAGGTTGACTGCTCGCTGCCAGGGGACCGATAAACAAACCGATTGCTCTTTTTATTAAAATAAAACGGATCTGCGAAAAATTTTACACATTTGGAACTGAAAATATTGAGCCGAGGCAACATAGTGACGTATAAACAAGTTTTTTATGTATGGGTGTTTGTTACCAAGGAATGCGGCTGGGAAAAATAAAATAAAAACTTAGAATGTACCAGCTGCTTCTCTTCCCACGCAGATCGGAAAAGCCGATCGAGGGAATGGACAAAAATGCAAATCATGTTAACAGGCGATGCGGCTAGCAACCCATCACTGTATTGATTGCTTTTCCATCTTCTCGCCCACCATGACGCTAAAAGTGGCTTTTGGGTCTTGCGGCCCTGGGCTCTGCATAGAGCCGCAAGACCCAAAATGCTCTGTCTGCCCCATTAGGGTAAAGACGTGATAGTATGTATGTATGTTACCAAGGAAGTAAGAGAGGTAGGCCCCGGCACTTTGAGAGGGAATGGTTAGAAGTGCCACACGATCGAGATATTTGGAAGGAGATAGGGAAGACCTTTGCCCAGCAGTGGGACAGTACAGGTTAATTTTTTTTTAAATGGTTGTTTTGTCTATATGACGCAGTTGGATTACATAATCCGTTGTTTGATAAAACCTCTAGGTGTATGGCATTACAGCTCGGTTTTGTAAACTGAAAATAGTTCAGCTGAATTGTCAATGAGTTACGTTATTACGTTTAACAAAACAGCTAACGTTTAGATCACATGTAGGGTTATTTTAACAATCCAACTGCGACGTATGCAACGTGCAACGAAAAGGGGGTTTTAATCCGAACGGGAGTAAACGTAGTAATCAATGTTTGTTTGTTTTTGTATGTCTAAATGGCCAACACTGGCCAACACTGGTGGCAGATTTTTCAAGCTGCCTAAAGGCTTACTTACTCTAAAGCCGTTGGTCGTTAAGCTATGTCAGAGTAAATGTGCCTTCCGAAGCACGGAGGAGCTTAAGAAATTTTTATGCCACTTGTGGTCACCTATCCAAGTACGGACATCATCCGGTGTCTCTTAACTTGCGAATTTTGGACCTTTGAGCAGACAAAGCCCAGGTCCGCAAGACCCAAAGTCCACTTCAAACGTAATGGTGGGCGAGACGATGGAAAAAGTAATCAAAACAGTGAATTTCTTTAATCAGCTTTCACGATCTGGTACATTCAAAGTTTTTTCTTTTCTCCCAGACCAGCATCTAAGAATCCTACTATCCTACTAATATTATAAATGATAAATGCAAAAGTGAGTTTGTATATTTGTTTGCATGTTCGTTACCACTTCACGCTTCAATCACTGATCCTATTTAGATGAAATTTGATATGGATATAGTTTGATACTCAGGGAAGGACATAGGATAGTTTTTATCTCGAAATTCCGGCTTTAACCGGTTTTCATCCGGAAATTAATAAGGGCTGCAAAATTATTTTTTTGACTGCTTAATTTTTATACTTCTAAGCTCTACTTTACTTTCAGGTACGTCAAAACAATAAATACCAGAAGTAGACAGCTTTACAACCCGACTCAAATAAATAGCCCAAATATAAGGCGGCAAAATTAAAAGTTGCCCTCATTAAACATAAATCAGCTCTAAATCGGCTGTTTTGGTACGGAATGGTAATTAGGGTTCCGTAACCAAAAGGTAAATGCGGTACCTAATTACAGACTCCACTGTCTGCCCGTACGTCTGTCTGTCACTAGGCGTTCATCATCTCATGAACCGTGATAGCTAAACTTTTAAAATTTTCACAGATAATGTATTTCTGTTGCCACCATAATAACAAAAAAAAACATAATAAAATACAAACATTTTTTTTATAGATAATGGCATGGATCCCTTCCTGGGCGAGTTCGGCTCGCACTTGGCCGGTGTTCTTGTGTTTGTATTGCGAACACATTGTTATAGACCAGTGGTTCCCAAAGTGGGCGATAACGCCCCCTTGTGGGCGCTGCAGGTCTCAAGGGGGGCGGTAAGAGACCCAGAAAGAAAATGGTTTTTTTTTGCTAGGAGCTTTATTTAGCTAGGAGGCCTCATAAACAACGACTGCAAGAGCTCTCGACTCTCAACAACAACTTGTGAACATCAAATCATATGAATTAAAAGATTGCTCAAACTCGGTTCTATATTTCTCTCCGCGTAGTTCATATATCTGTCCTATTTTATTGAATATAGAAAAAATGAAAATCATGTCAATCGGTCGCTCCGTTTCTTAATGAAAGTAGACGCAAACAAACAAATAAAAAGGCAACAGACACACTTTCGCATTTTAATAGTTATTAGTACTCGTAGATATCTATCATGTTTTAAAAAGTTTTTGTTAAATAACCCGAATTGTGCATTCCTGTATCAGTTGGCTGGTTTTTAAATAGGTGAAAAAATGGGGGCGCTAAAAAAATATTTATTCTCAAAGTGGGCAGTAGACAAAATAAGTTTGGGAACCACTGTTATAGACTAAGAGGTGACAGTAGAGACAGTTTTACGACCCCCATGGCGTAATAGTTAACACTCTAATCCGCCACTCCGGAAGTTCTGGGTTCGATCCCCAGCCAGGGCAAGTCAGAAAATTGTATTTTTCAAATTTTTGTTAATCTTATTATCCCATAACACAAGGGCCATGCACAGTCTAGGGTTCCATCGTTACGAATGCCAACTTTAAGTTCACAGGACTAAAAACATTTAAAAAAAACTAATTTTCTGTTGAATTTTTATGAAATTTTATTTTCTGAGTACATTTTATTGGTTGGTCGCCTAAAACTCTCTACTTTGTTATTTTTTATGAACATGTATATAGGTACTTATCATTGCAGTATAACACACATCTAATGCGATAGTATGTAGACGTTTACAGGTTGCACATTATGCGATAGTATAGACTATAAGAACTACAACTTTGTTAATCTAAAAAGGTTATAATCAATAAGGTCAGAAACTGAAATATACGTCCTACAAACATAACGCCACACGTCGATTAGATACAAAAATACTGCAACAGCAAAATTGAAAAATATGACTAGTATATGTACCTATCAGAAAAGTTACACCTTAAAAAAACGCGAATCAATAAAACTAAATCAAAATCAGAAAACAAATAACCCACATTTACATATAAAAAACCACAATCAAACTTAATAAAATGCGTAACTCGAAATAAATCACCAAAACGATCGTATCTGCAAACTCAAAAACCTTTTTAGTACAAATCAAAATTCGAATTCGTCAACCCCCAAACGTCTTTCACAGGTAGAACACAAAGGTTATGTAGGAGGTCAGCTCTTTGCCTATAAATAATGATAATTTGGTTATGTTCAGCCAGGACTATAACATAAAATATGAACAGAACCGACACTTAAGGGTGCCCGCCCAAATCAAACTTTTTGTTATATGCCCGGATAGTCGGGCCGATTTTTTTTTTGTATCAATTTCTGACCTGGGGACGTGTGCGTTGCACTATTGAGATCAGTGTGTTCTATTTTTCTCCTAAAAAAAATCGGTCACCGATTATCGTATGTGGTCGGACAGCCTAATTAATCCGCTAGACGACAATAAGTCAAATCAGACATTTTTTATTATATTACATTTGCATAAAATAAAAAAGCGTGACGTCATGCTTTTTTGAAATCAAATAGCGCTCTTAATATTAGTTTTTCTGCATTAATAAATCTCCCATGCTGGTCTGGAAGAAATAAAAAAAAACTTAGAATGTACCAGCTGCTTCTCTTCCCACGCAGATCGTAAAAGCCGATCGAGAGAATGGGCAAAAATGCAAATCATGTTAACAGGCGATGCGGCTAGCAACCCATCACTGTATTGATTGCTTTTCCATCTTCTCGCCCACCATGACGCTAAAAGTGGCTTTTGGGTCTTGCGGCCCTGGGCTCTGCATAGAACCGCAAGACCCAAAATGCTCTGTCTGCCCCATTAGGGATAAAGATGTGATAGTATCTATGTATGTATAAATCTAAAATCATGTTGGAAATGGATATGAACGTGAAAAGTGACACTATTTTGTGACATTTTATTTTTGCATCTGAACCGAATAATTTATTTTTTACCCAGTTATCTACCCTACCACCTACCCAGTCTACTATTACAGTATGACACAAGGCTTCACCACAGAAAATGTTAGACGCCACCTTTTATGTAACAACGACCTCGGTAGCGTAGTGATAATCACACTGATCTGCCGTTCGTAGTTTCCGGGTCCAATCCCCGGCCAAGAGTTGTAAAATGACCATTGCATTTTCATATTCTGCTAGGTCTTGGGTGTTTACCTGTATTCGTATTTATCATAAAATATAGTAGTTATCGTTGAGTTAGTACTTGTCCCATAACACAAGATTTGTCCCTAAACAAGATGACTTTTAAAACTTCAGCAACATTTTTGGTGCAATTTCAGTCCATGATAATAAACTACGTTCTATAAAAAGTTATTAAAATTGATAAAAAAAATCAGCCTCACACTCAAAATCCGTTTGATCAAGCGCATGGTATGGGAAGCCGAATACAATTTTTCATTTTTAGTTCATTGTTTTTATGGAAAGTAGCTCAGTATAATGGACAGGACCTGCTCCTAAAATTTGGCTGGAGGTTGAAATATCAATCTGTACCTATTAGTATACGACCATAGTAGTAGACGACCTCCGTGGCGTAGTGGTCACCATGCTAGTCCGCCACCCAGAGGTCCCGGGTTCGATTCCCGGTCAGGGCAAGTTGGAAAATGGCCTTTTTCAAATCGTCCTAGGTCTTGGATGTTTGTCTATATATGTACTTGTTATAAAAATATAGTATCGTTGTGTTAGTATCCCATAACACAAGTCTCGAACTTACTTTGGGGCTAGCTCAATCAGTGTGATTTGTCCCTATATATTTATTATTTACCTATAGAAATATTGAATAAATCACATAAAGTATCGTTTTGTACTTTCGTTATGTTGTGGTGGGACGTTAGAAAGTCGCAAAGGGCGTTTGTTTGTCATTTTGCGAGAGATTTCACACTTTGGTGAATGAGATTTGGATGTAATTTATAGGATGAGAGCTAAGCTCTTTTATTCCAAGAAAGTTGTATAAAGTTGTGCGTGACAATAGTCTTCAATTTATGTACATATCAACTGATTTTTTGTCAATATTTTATTTATGATAAATATTGAAATGGATTTGGTATTATGTACATATTGGTTTGAATATAATAGGTTGGGGAAAAAGTCTTTTCGCATTTTATATTCAAAACATTTTTTAATATAGTTTAATTACATTTAACTAAAGTATGTAGGTACCATTTTGTTCGATAACTTTTTGCCATCTTATAGGTAGGGACATGATCCCATTGCTATAGAAATTATCGGGGTTTCTGATCAAAAAACTGCGTCAAGTAGTTTTGGCAGTCCTCTCGTGATGTTAACCTGACACTGCCTAAATAATTCTGAAGAGACCGAAACAGGTGGAAATCTGAAGGTGCCAGGTCAGGACTATACGGCGGATGCATTAACACGTCCCAGCCATACTCTCTTAATTTTTGATGAGTGGTTAAAGATGTGTGAGGTCTAGCGTTATCATGATGAAAAACCACACCCCTTCTGTTGATTAATTCCGGCCGCTTTCTCTCAACTTCTTGCTTTAATCTTATCAGTTGTTCGCAGTAGAGTTCTGAATAGATGGTCCTGCCTGGTAGTAACAGCTCATAATGAATAATGCCCTTCCAATCCCACCACACACACAGTATCACCTTGTTGCGAGTTAACCCGGATTTCGCCACAGTCTGTGCTGCCTGACCGGCCTTTGACAATGACCTTTTTCGCACGTTCTTGTGGTACGTGATCCACTTTTCATCACCAGTTATCAATTTCTTCAAAAATCCGTTTCGGTTCGGTCTCATTACGTCGTAATAAAGAATCACAAATGAGTACACGGTTCATTAGGTTTCTTTCAGAGAGCTCGTGAGGTACCCAAATATCGAGCTTTTTTGTGTACCCATTTTTTTTCAAATGCGCCAAAACTGTTTTGTGGTCAATTCCCAGTTCTTCAGCTACGTCGTAACTACTGATATGCCGATCTTGCTCCACTTTTTCAAAAATAGCATCCATTTTATCCGTAACAGGGAAAATTTCCGGATTGAAAACGCTTAAACCAAATTTGTGCCACTCTCACAGACACTGCACTAGGTCCATAAACATCACAATTTTTTTTTGCGGCTTGCTTTGCATTATTACTTTTTTGGTAGTAAAATTTTAAAATGTATCTAATTTCTTCATTAGATTCACTCATCTTCTTGACGATAAGATAAACAAATGAAAATCACGCATTTTCCTAATTTGAATTTGGAATTATCTTCTTTAAAATTTAAACTTTTAAATGATACCAAAACCAGCCAGGTACAAATAGTATAGCCAAAGTGGTTTTTTTACAAGTTCATACATACTATATGCGAAAAGACTTTTTCCCCAACCTAATAGATACATTATCACGTCTTTATCCCTGACGGGGTAGATAGATATCAGGGCTGCAAGACCCAAAGGTTGGAAAAAGGAAACAAAATAGTTGTGGCTAGCCTGTCCTCTTTTTGGAGAATTCATGTTTTAAGTGAGGGCTTAGCTTCATATTAAATTTCATTAAAAAGAAGTTTACATCAATTAATGATAAGAACAATTCGTATGTTCTTGCTAGATGTGGACTAAAAAGGGTCTCTAATGATTCTTATAAAAATATTTGTAATAATATAGTTTGAAATAATGCTTTTTCTCATAATCATAATTTACCATAATGAAATTTAATATAATTTTGTTTTCTATAATCAGATTCCTCATAAATAGTAATAATCATAATATAATTTTATCATAATGTCATTACTCATAATGTTTTTAATATACGTTTAAATTTATCATTATTATTTATAAATTCAATTTAGGCCAACAATTGGATCTAGCGGGCTCTAAATAATAATAATAATAATGAATTTATAAAATGTGAGACAATAACTCATTTCAATGTAATTTAGTCAATGAATACGTAGGTACTTTATTCTTTCGCCCTAAACTTAAGTCGCTCGCTCGCTTCACTCGTTTGCACATGTTTTGGTCACAGGAAACCTAACAAACCTAACCTACACTCAAAGCCTACGGCAAAGTTGTTTTTGTGTCTGTGTTACTTTCGCCCTAAGCTTGAGTCGCTCGCTCGCTCATGATAAATATAAATAACACAAAAAAATATGATCAAAATGCATTATGTCAAACTATGTTTATGACCATAACAATTATGACAAATCCATTGTGATAAACCATTTTATGAGAAAATTCTGTATGACAATCTATGATTATGCCTACCCAAACATGATTACAATAAACATTATTTGAATCAAACATTATGATAAAAAAATTAAATAAACAATGATAATATGCGCAGTTTCTCACCATTATGGTTCAATAATCCTAAGTGACTTGCGTAACGTCAACGTGCGACTAGCAACAACCCTGTTTTACAGGCGCTTACACGGCCGAAAAGCGGGGTAGGTGTTGGGGGACGCCAGATTGCAGGCGTCAGTGCGAGTTTCCGTTCTGTGTGTAATACTTTTATTAATTCTCTAGTCATACTCTTCTTCTTCACCTTCCTTTATTTCGCTCTAATTTCATGTCAAATTCTTTCACTATTCAGGTAACATGACTTTGGAATGCCTTACCCGAAGACATAAAAAGTATCTCAAATAGGTATCTATTTAAGAAGAAAGTCCACACGCACCTTTTTGCTAATTTGTTGCAGTAGAACTAATCAAATCATTATCTTAAACTGTTTTATTTTATATTATGTATATTTTTGTATGTTTATTAATGTATGTATTAATAATGTGTATCTATGTATATGTATTGTTTATGTAAGTAATATTATTTTATTATATATATCTTTAAGCGCCTATCGCTAATAAATTTATTTCTGTTTTTCCTAAAGGCTGACTGGTAGAGAATGCGTTAGCATTAAGTCCACCTTTTGTACCATTATGGTCAATAAAGATTTAATAAATTAATTAATAAATAAATAAATAATTCGGTGCTTAAGTACTACTCTCTACAGCTTATTCTGTGTAAAATATTCCCTAAGATAACTCAGGTTCTTGCTATAAACTGCACTTAGATGCTGTAAATGCTGTACACAAGTAAACCGCATCGCTGTGACGTCACCGTTAACCACACCAAAGGCCGGGAGACGTCTTGTATTTCGTTCTATAGAGTAGCTTAGTTATGTACACAACGTGTTAATAATTATAATTATCGTTTTACTTAAACAGTAAAAGGTAAGGCATATAAGGTGTAACAAAATAAACTGAAACTATTTTAAGGGTTAATTTTAGTCCGTGGTAGTCAACGACGCTGTTATTTCCCCAAGACACATATATAAATATTTTTTTGGTCTTCCATACAAACTCGGATCAGCTGATCGGTCAACTTTTATGAGATTTAGGGGACTATTTCGATACGTATTCTTTGGGTAAAGTTGTTCAGTATTATGGACTGAATTCACCCTTAAAATAGTTTCAGTATATTTTGTTAGACCTTATAGGTATATAAATAGTTAGGTTGATGTGGACTAAAAAAAAACGACGGGTTGCACTCTGGGAGTGCCGGCAGAAGTGAAAACACAGCAGTATGGCCACTACACAGACGGTCGAGCCATCAGCTGTCACCATCCATGGTTGCGCGTAGCACGCTGTAACATAAACACACACGAACATTCGCGCAAGCGCCCTGCGCCGTCTTACGAATTTTCGATCAGATCACGTGTCACGCGAGTTTAACATTTTTTACCCATTCCAAAAAAAGTGCACAACGCCGCTTAAGAAGTTTTCACCTCAAAAATATGTAAGATGTGCAAAGTATTTAAATATAAAATATATTTAAATATTTTGCTCATCTGTGTTTAGGTCATAGGATTACAACATCCTACCAAATTCGGAGAAAATTATCTGTGACAGACAGACCCACGAATGATCCTATAAGGGTTCCGTTTTTTCATTTTTTGTACGGAACCCTAAAAGCATAACGTGATTAATGGAAGATCTCATATTTGACGACGTCCAGCTATTTCATGAATATCTGTCGGCGCGAGGCGTTAGTCAGACAATAGGCAAGACGAATGGAAAAATATTTTTGGTATCGGTTGGATTATTAAAAAATATTGAACAGGTATTTTTTCTTCTTTGAGAAACCAAAAATGACAAAGATACAGCGATATTTCGCATGACGTCACGGCTGGGTACGATTTTTACTTAAGTGTGACGTCGCAAGCCCCCATTCTGGAACTTTGACGCTCCGTAGCTTTGTGAATTTTTACTTTTTTGGTACCTGTCGTCACCCCTATTTCCATAGACATAGATTTTTTTTTCTTAAATCAGTGCCTATTTCAGTAGGTTTCAAACTAATATGAGAGGGCAAAGTTACAACCCATATAGGCTAACATTGATTGCAAAATAATGAAGTTATAAATTTATATTTGGGCTTTTATTAAAAAGTAGATTTATGACAGTTTGCGAAAATAATATCAGTGGAATTAGTTTATAGTCTACTGGGAATGCGAGTTCGGGCTTTGCTAATTGCCTAAACGTTGGTCCGAAACACGTGCAGTGTTATCGTTCCAAAATATATTTATATTTAGTTTTAATATATAGAATTGCTTTTAGTTTGATCTATTTTTGATTACGATATTAAAAATAAATGCATTATATTTTCTACTAACTACTTTATATTCTGCCTGTATAAAATATATATTTTACCTACCGGGTTTAGCGTTGCCAGGCGTCCGGATAAAGCCGGACACAGTCAGGCTTTTTGGTTGCGTGTCCGGCCAAATTAGAGCGTATCCGGCCTGTCCGGCTTTTGTTAGGCTTTTTACATTTCATGAACGACCGAGCGCGAATGCGTAACCCCAGCAAAATGTTGCGCCGTAGAGAAATAAGAGTATTACAGATAGTTGGTTCATAGTAAGCCTCATTTTGTTCAAATATAGCAAAATGTGTTCATGTTGTATTTTCGAAATTATTCGAAAATAAACTGATTTTGCTGGAGTAACGTTACCCCAGCAAGATGTTTTTAAAAAAAGGCGTTTAACCTAGAATCAAGTATATGAAAAGAAAGCTCTTAATGAGTTGTAAATGTATACCGATAGCAAGATGTGTTCATACTATACTTTTTGAGATATTCAAGATTTTGCTGGGGTAACGTTTTGCAATTTTCTATGTCTCGAAAACTGTTAGTAGCAGAAATTTGAAAAAAATACTGTTTATAGGCCTTACTACGTTCAAATTTGTTTGAGTATAAGTATTTCGATTTATCTACAAATATCGAAGTAATTTATTATTTTAAAAAATCGGAAAATTAAGGTTTACTCGTAAACTAGTACATTTATTATCAAATAAAAAGCAGTTACATATACGTGTATATCATACCTTTTAACGTGTACAAATTCGGATACACGAACATTACGCGATATGAAGATATAAAGAAATTTCATCGAATTCCTAGTGGTGTGACTTTGGCAATCGAATACGCAGCTCTCTCTGAACACAAATAGATAAACTATAGTGAACATGTGTGTTCATTTTGTTACAAAACATGCCTGAAAGTTTACGGCCCAACATTTTGCTGGGGTTACGCATTCACCGAGCGCCGAGCGCGGCCGAGCGCAGGCGACGAGAGTCGAGCCTGCCCCCCTGCGCTCTGTCGTTATTGTCATTCCTCGATTGATAGCGAACGTGCCATACGTTGCGTTGCGTGGCGGCAAGATTTATGATAATAATCAAAAAAGCTTGGTTTTACATACATTTTTTTGTTGTACCTAATGCTGAGACAAAATCCTCAATAATGTAGGGTGTTCGGCTTTTCTACCCAAATGTCCGGCCAAACTGGCTGGTCTGTCCGGCTTTTAGGTTTGGCGACCTGGCAACCCTAACCGGGTTCCGTACCTAAACAGTAAAAACTGGACTCTATTACTAAGACTCCGCTGTCCGTCCGTTTGTCACCTGACAGTTGAAATTTTTAGAGATATATTTATGATTCCGCTATAACAACAAATACTAAAAACAGAAAAAAATCAATTGTTAGGGGGACTCCCATACAGCATTTTTTTTTTATAGATAATGGTATGGAACTCTTTTTCCGCGAGTCCGACTCGCACTTAGCCGGTTAATATCTTCTATTGAAAGTCCCATCAAAATATAAGTCCTGCTTTTTCGAAAATTAACCGGAACAAACAACGCACAGCCCTAAATGTAATTAATTGTGTTCTTAAAAAATTATTTATACAATGTTTTATACAGGCAGTTACAAATTCCATTTATACATACGTATTGATTGCCTTTTTTTCGATTGCAATTTTCAAATTTCAAACAAGATTTTCCCATTCTTTTTGTACAATTTATCGCAGGTGGTCAATAGAGGCACGTAACATGCAGCTGCAAAGGGGTCGCGTGTTCAGTTCCCGTGCCGTGACCACTAGCCCATTTGTCTCGGCATTGTAAGCCTGGCACAAAATAATGGTAGCTCACACCGCCTCGGGTAGGCACAGAAGAATAACTTGGAATTCTACTAATAGTTTAACTATTTCGCGTAGTGGACTTTCACTCTGACCAACTGAAATGGATCAACTATTTGTAATTCCCATACAAACTTTTTGGTTGGTCCGATTGAAATAATTCTTAACTTAAACTTGTTCCCATCCACAAAAGTAAAAACGAATCAACTTTTTTTATTCTTAACGATACTACTTTTTTGTTGGTCCGTTTGGAATATTTCCTAATTCTAGAGTTCAACAACGCAACATTGGGCTATACTAGATCAGTATATAGTATAATGAAATTTAAATACAAGTCAAAAACTTTTTCAAAAAAATCGGTTTTTCCATACTTAAGTAAATGTTGTTTATTTTTTGTTTTTGATTGTTATTTTGTTATAATAATGCTATATTGATCTAGTATAGCCCGTGGTTCGATTTATTGCGGGTGTGTCCCCTCAACTTTGTATACGCCACGTTCTTTGTATACGCCACGTTCTTTATATGCGCCACGTTCTTTATATGCACATAGTCGATGCTATAAAGAAGATATTTAACCTCTCTGTGGGAATCAGGCGTGATATTATTTATGTATGTATATTTAACCCCCGATGCAAAAAGAGCACTGTTATAAGTTTGACGTCAATGTCTGTCTCTGTGACTGCCTCTCGAACAAATGGACCGATTTAGATGCGATTTTATTAAGTGAAAGCAAGTTTCTGAAAACGTGAACGTTTAAAAGTCGGGGATTTTTTGTACTGGCAAATAAACTTGTCCAGGTACGAGGTGACAGCTCTAGGCCCTTTTTATTTTCCGGTAGCTGGTGGTTTCAATTTTTCTTCGCGATAACATCGTGACACGACACCTTAGAGGTCCATGACCCGTGATATTGAATTGACTCTTATGAGCACAGGTTTTCAGTGCAGAGTGGGTTAGGAGATGACGAGTCAAAACTCACAATGGGCAGTGCAATAGGATCAGTCGAAATAGGGTCACCGAAAAGAAGTGCCTGTACTTTGTATTGAAGATTAAAATTTCGTGTGATTGAAAAAAATTAACAATTCTTTTCTCATTTTAGAAACTTAATCAGTCTTATTACAAAAAAAGGCCTTAATCGTAGTTTAGTCCCGTATTATCTTAGTCGGGCTTTACGCTTTAAGCTAGTACGGTAACAAACGTTAAATCTACTTTAGACTTTGCTTTATTACAAAACGTCCAAAAAAGACGGAATAGGATAGATCCAACTTAGTCTGACCGGAAGTAGAAAAATCATTCCGTTTTTCATAATAATATTATTTTTTCGAAAATATTTTAATTTGAAGGAAAATAAGTTAAAATATAATTGATTTCAAATTATACAATGTATTTAATTTTACCAAAAATCTCTTATTTATTGCTCTGATTGCTAAATAACATTTCTTTAACAATAAATAAAGTATAACAGTATCAAGAAACGGAACGCAGATATGTTGACAACTTTAACAACGTAATTCTATATTTAGTCTGTGGTAAGACGTCATAATCGCCTGTCATGGAATGTACCTATATATTTGTTTACGTTTGTAAATTGTTGAAAATCTTAATAAATATTGTTTTTATATGAGTGTTGTATAGTGTAAGAAATATAAAATCGTGTTTTTAATGTTGTGAATGTCAATAAACGAACAATAGTGATAAAATAATTTTGTCATGGAAAGTTGTAAAACAATAAAAATACTTTTAAATCATATTCATGGCAAGCATTAGTTTCAACACATTTTCTGGATATAATAAGCATTTATCAATAGCTATCAGGTAAAATTATAGATTTTACTACAATTTTTATGTTTTGTTTTGATATATGTCATGATTTTGAGGTTAGTCGAAGCTTAGACCGAGACTAAGCTTAGACTAGGGTGCTAGCAGGTTTAACTTTAGATCGAGGATGTTCCTTGGACTAAGATATAAACCTCGTTTTGTAATAAGATTTTCCTTGTTACTTGGTTTAGATCGAGTTTTAACCTCGGACTTTCGTTAGTCTTTGTTTTATAATAAGACTAAATAATTTTAGGCAGGCCTTCTTAAATATAGGTATCAATCGCAATTTAACATAGTCATTTCATGTAATGAAAACAATAATATTATTTTTTTCATTTTTGAAACTTAATAAATTTTAGGTAATCCTTTAAATATACCAATCGCAATTTCACAGAGGTCTTATCAACTCGGCAGGCATATTTTCATAATAACCGAGGGACTTCAATCCCGTCGGTCGGAAGAAAAGAAAAAAGAAACGCGATAAGAAGCACGCTTCCCAATACTTCACAAAATGCGGAATATAAAATACACCGTGCGACGTTCCCCGCTCCGTAATAACAGATAAGGGGGGATAGACAATGAAAAAGTTGGAAAAAAGCAAAGCATCCACCATTACGTCTTTATTCCTAACGGGGTAGACACATTCTGAGGTCGTTAGACTCTAAGGCCTCGTATAGCACTTAGTAACTTATTAGTAATGTGACATAGTATGAGGGCATCATCATCATCAGGCCATTATGGTCTCCGCTGTAGGAGCACGACTCTCTCTGAGCCATACATACCAGATGAGCCATACATAACCAGAGAAGTCAGAGGACTTGGCCTACACTATCCTCGCTGGCCAGGCGGGTTTGAGAGGTCTCATTGATGTTTATAAGCTTTGTGTAGCTTGTATAATATAGCGTGAGGGCGTGAGGTTGAAAAAGGAAATCAGAATAGTGATGGGTTCATCACCTATTGACATGATACTTTACGCCCATTTCTTGAATTAGCTTTTACAATCTGCTATAATTTACGTTTTTATTTTCTTCCAGACTCGCATAGAATGAATACTTCAACAAGATTTTCATTTTTACTAGTGGTTCGCCGCGAACTTAGACCTCGCGATATTATTCCAAAACTAAACCAGTTTTAATGTCCAGTGAAACTGTGATTTAATGAAACTGTGATACATTATTCACTACCAATTCGATACCGTTGCAGGAAACAGATTTTCCAACCTTCTTTCTTCTTCTATTCTGAGCTGCAAAAGTTTCATTTTATAATTTTTTTTCAAACAGTTTAAATCAAAACCTGGATCAAATTCAATATCCCAAGACATTTGAATCTTGAAAGAGCAACGTATGTACATCCAGCCGCCAACTATTTTACGCCTACGTCTCATCATCATCATCATCATTTCAGCCGCATAACGTCCACTGCTGGACTGGACATAGGCCTCTCCCAAAGATTTCCAAAATGACCGATCTAGAGCGGCTTCCAGCGACCTTGGTCAGGTCGATAAACCACCTTGCGGGTACGTGTCCTACGCTTCGCTTGCCAGTACGTGGTCGCCATTCGAGTACCTTTTTGCCCCATCAGTCATCGGTTCGTCGCGCTATGTGTCCGCCCACTGCCATTTCAACGAGCTAGTCCGCTAATCCGGGCTATGTCAGTGACTTTAGTTCTCCTACAAATTTCCTCATTTCCGATTCGATCGCGTAGAGAAACACCGAGCTTAGCCCTTTCCATAGCGCGTTGCACCTTTAGCCCTCTTATGGGATCCATAGTAAGGGACCACGTTCCAGATCCATAAGTCATCACACATTATTTGTAAACTTTAGTCTTAAAAAACTGAGGTATTTTTGACAAGAAGGAAGCCGCTCTAGATCGGTCATTTTAAGTCTTACCTGTTGGGAAACTCGGTTTAGGTCTGCGAGCATAGTACATATATACTTAATGTTGCGGTCTGCCATCGATTCCGCCATGACAACGATATCATCGGTAAATCGAAGGTGAGTCATATACTCGCCATTGATGTTAATGCCAAATCCTTCCCATTCCAGAAGCTTGATCTTCCAGTGCAACGGTGAACAGTTTCGAAGATATAACGTCTGGTTTACACCTCTATGCAGTGGAAATGCCGTTGTCCACTGCTCCTGTACTCGGACTGACATAGTGCGTTAATGTAAAAGCATTTCAACACCTCGATATACCGATAGTCATATAAGGCATCGCTGGAGACTGAAGCACGGCCCATGTTTCGATCGAATGGAAGCTTTTTCATAGTCCACTGTCCCCAAGCATAACGGCCGGTTATACTCCCTCGTCGTCTCTATAACCTGCCGCAGCGTATAAATGTGGTTAATGGTGCTAAAGCCCTTGCGGAAACCGGCTTGTTCGGAATGCTGGAAGGCATCAAACCTGTTTGCGGGATGATTCGTGTTGACCCTCGAAAACAACTTATATACATGACTAAGACACGTGATAGGCCTTTAGTTCTTCAATAGAGTGTTATCTCCCTTTTTGAAGAACAGGACCACAATGCCCCTGTTTCACGCTTCTGGCGTTACGCCCTCGAGCTGAATGGAATTAAAGAGCCTCTGAAGGACTTTCAGTAGCAGCGTTCCGCCCGCTTTCAGAAGCTCTGGATGATTCCATCCTCGCCCGGCGCTTTTTTGTTTTTAAGCTGTTTAAGGGCTATCCTAATCTAGAACAGGCTGATGTCCGGGACATTTTCGGTATAGTGTCGTATTAGCTTGGCTCTTGGGCAAACGCCAACGTCTGCGACTACTTTATTCAAAGTGAGTCCTTGCGATTTGTGCACATTTATTGCCTAAGCAAGCGACAGTGGAAATTGCGTTCGTGAGCATGACACTTGGCCAGTCTTCCACGATCGGGTCATGCGTGGGATGGGAGCCGTGTTCTGGTAAGGATTCTGGCCCTCGAATCTCCACAGCGTGCTCACGCATTGGTACGCTAGCGCTTTAAACGTTCAGGGTATAGTTCCTGATTTCGTACTTCCCTTGCGTACTCACGCAGTGAACACAAGCGTTTGGAGCGTTCGGGCGAAGTTTTTTGCTGACAAAGCTCTTATTGGCATGAGAAGAACCTACTAGCATATTTCCTTAGTTGCGACTCTACGTAAAACTACTTCGCTGGCTTTGGTTCCCGTTAATCTCTTGTTAGTTTGTGGCATTATTACTACTTAATACTACAACAGAAGCACAGACAAGTAGCGATATCGATTGTACCAAAGTTAGCTCAACAAAATTGCTAAATTTAGTAAACTACTTAGTTTGCCGCGAACTGAGTTCTAGTTTCCTAAATATCCCCTAGATGGTGCTATCCAAAGTTAGAACGCGCTATGGTTTCGTTTGGTCACACAATCGCGGACATTTTTATAAATATTTCAAAAACTACTGAACCGATTTTGATGCCCAACGAACTTGAAAATTCTATTGATATTTTCTACATGCCTACCAAATTTCATCAAAATCAAACTATCGGTTCGGCTGTTATCGCGGTACAAACATACATACATACATACATACATACATACATACATACATACATACTTACATACATACATACAATGTGTTTTCGCCCCCAACTCGATTTAGAGACCTTCGCTCGCTTCGCTCGCTCGGTCGATAATTTAAAAACTCAACAAATAAATTTTACTAATAAGTAACCACTTCAGCAAATCAAATTACAGTCGCGTTCCTTATCAATTTGGCAGCATATTGCCTAAATAACCGAGGGACTTATATCCTCGGTAGAAAGGAAGGAAAAAGAAAAAGAAAAGCGATAAGAAGCCCGCTTCCCAATACTTCATAATATAAAATACAAAATACCGAGTATAAAATACACCGTGCGACGCTCCCCGGTCCGAAAACCAAACAGATGATAACGGGAGATAGACAATGAAAAGGTTGGGGAGAGGAAAAACATCGCACTTTTAAAGATTGTGACGTGATAAATATGATTTCTTAGTAATTTTTTTCAATGTCACTGTTACTGTTTCCGTTTTAAATCGACCTTAAAAAAACAGGGAGGTTGTCAATTCAAATGTATTTGTGATATTATGTGATATATGTTTTATGATGTATGTTCCCCGAATACTCGAAGACGCCTAAACCAATTTGAAAAATCTTTTTTCTTTGAAAGGGCATACTTGCGAGGTTGTCCCATAGAAATTTTATCAAGGGTTGTATAGTTTAGCGTTGAAGTCAGTTTTTAGTTTAGAAAAATTATAGCTAGGGCAAAACGTGTTGGTATCAGTGGCGGGGTCTCCTTAGAGTCCGATTCCCATCGGGTTCCCTTACGGGTTTCCAATATATATGCATTTATTACTAACAACAAAACCTACGTATGTACATCGGCGCACCGCGCATTAGAATGTCCATTTAGGTACTATCTTCACAAGCCGCAAATTAGCAGCATGACTGAATTGCACATACCCACATATTCAAAATACGAAAATTTTCGTAGGTTATTCAAATACACACACAGTGATAAATTTTGTATAAACACGGTCAGAGACAATTACTTACATTAAATTAATAAAAATATTAATATGCGAATTATAAGCGGTACATTGATCTGCTTACGATTATTAATTAACCTCTAAATAACCTAATCAGGTAGGTATTTAATTCGTTTTATAACTGTACTAGCTCCAATTCTTACACAACGCCACTGGTTGGTATATATTATTTGTATTGTATATGTAAACTGTCCATCTGTTTTCCTCACATGTCTCAACCGATTCTTGTGAAATTTTGTCGACAATTTTGATAATTTTGTGAATTCAGTTTTTAAAAAATGTTCAAAATGATTCTTGTAAAACTTAAAAAACAAACATAGCTTTATAGATTCACGAGGTCTACAGCTCATGCGATAAAGAAATTAATGAAATACTGGGCAGTTTTTTTGCATGATCAATAATTACATACCCATGCCAAATTGCAACTTTCTATTACTTATAGTTTCTCAGTAGAACCGCGGATAGACAGACAGATTTTAGTGGTAAAAAATTATGGTATAGGTGTAGATTTCACAATCCACTAACCTAAGTAGTCAAGGCATGCGAAAAACCTTAGAAATAGGCACAATAAAATACAATACAAAAAAAATATTACAATTTTGTAAATTTCTTTGGTGTAATACTTATAAATAGTAACATGTAATGGGGTACAAGAGGCGGCCCTATCGCCGAAGCAATCTCTTACAAGCAACCAAAAAGAGAAGGAATGCGAAATATATAATAAGGCACAATACACACGGCCGCACATAAATCGAGAGCCGGCAATCTATACATATAATAAAACAGTAAAAAAAGTGTGTCTGTACATTGAATATATTTCCAAAAAAAAATATTGGGGGCGATGGAGACATATATAAATAAAGAGGTTAAGAACTTAGCGGAAAGAAGACAGATATGGAAAGCACTCCACCAACAAGAGCCCAGCTCTTAAATATAAGAAGAAGAAGGAGACATAGTCACAGAATTAATAATAGTATTACATACATAATAATTAATAATAGTATGACACAGTAGTAGAGTAAGAATTTTAAAAATTGTCTGTCTGTTTGTATATTTGTCTGTTTGTAACCGCTAATCTCTGTAAATACTGGACGGAGTTGAATGAAACTTTTTTTGTTATATAGCTGTTAAATCTGGGCAACATAAAGAAAATAGAACACCTGATGCAGCCCTTTATTGGTCCAGCTAAACTATAAGAAATATTAAAATGACGGCTTAGTAAAAGTTGTTCAGCTTAATGAGCATTTTTCAGAGACATAAAATCCATGCGAACGAGGTCGCGGGCTTCAGCTAGTATATAATAAGGCACAATACACACGGCCGCACATAAATCGAGAGCCGGCAATATTAAATATTCGTTAAGGCGCCGCCATCCATAATAACACCGCGAATCGTCACACCTGAAGATATTGCGAACGAGAAAATTTATTACATAGATATTTGCAAGAATTGTACTGAACAGAAAACTCTGTGTTATTTTTCAGTTATTATTTTGCTAGGAACGTTATGGGCAAATTAAATAACTTTTCTTAAAATATTCTTCGGCGATAACTTGTAAATAACTTGTAAATGTTTTAGCACTAAGTCAAAGGGACACGTTTTTTTGTTAAAAAAATTTTAGTACATATTTAAGGACCTTCTTTTCATTTTCTTAAAATTTAAACACAAGCCCTATTTTTCTTTATTTAAATAAAATATCTTTTTTTTGCTACAATGTGCCCAAATGCTATGCTAAATAAACATGTAATAAAAGGCTATGTAATTTGAAACATAAATTCTGGCCTAGATATTTCTGCTAAATACCTATTTCATCATTTCAGCCGCACAACGTCCACTGCTGGACATAGGCCTCTCCCAAAGATTTCCAAAATGACCGATCTAGAGCGGCTTGCATCCAGCGCCTTCCAGCGACCTTGGTTAGGTCATCAGACCACCTTGTGGGTGGGTGTCCTACGCTTCGCTTGCCTGTGGTGGCCATTCGAGAACCTTTTTGCCCCATCGGCCATCGGTTCGTCGCGCTATGTGTCCCGCCCACTGCCATTTCAACGTTTTTTCAATACCTATTTATGTAAAACGAATTCCTCAACATACTATTGAACTTAGCTCCCACGTTCACAGTTCACCAACGTTTATATTTTTGGTATCATCGATTCTCCAGCCCCATGTCGCCTTACTGAACGTGTTTTTCATTTTCAAATAGCTATATTTCCACGTACATAAAACATGTCGATGTAACGTTACGCGATGCCCTTTCAGCAAAACATACATTTGTTTAAACACGCGGGAGGCAATCCATCCGGAACGCATATGATAAAGTGAATTTATTACGACGCATCTCCGAAGGTTTGACGGAGGACCTGGAAAGCACAACATGTGTAGGGCTGCCGGCAATTTCCACTTATTTTACATAGACTTTTTTTTTTTGTTTAATATTTAGATTTATTGAGAAAAAAGAAATAACAACTGTCTGAAGAGTACCCTATGTCCTTCCCCGAGTCTCAAACTATATCCATACCAAATTTCATCCAAATCGGTTCAGTAGTTGAAGCGTGAAGAGGTAACAAACAAAGAAATATACAAACTCACTTTCGCATTTATAATATTACTAGCTGACCCGGCAGACTTCGTACTGCCAAATATAGCCTGTCAAAATATACGTTTGTATGGGAAAAAGAAAAAGGCTGTTTTTAGGGTTTTTCCGGCAATTATTCGAATTTTTCTCGCCGTAAAAACCATCTTTGAATTTCAACGAACATTTAAAAAAAAGAATTGGCCAAATTGGTCCAGGCGTTGTTGAGTTATGCGCTTACTTACCAACACATTTTGCGATTCATTTTTATATTATAGATTAGTAAGATAGTTCTTCCGTCGCTATATGACATTTAAAAATGAAATTATTGAAAATCGGGTTTTTTTTATAATTTACCTGACAAATTAACTTGTATTCTTGTATAAAAGTTTAAAAACGTTAGTTTTACGAGAATTTGTAAATTTTTAAAAATGTCGGCCTTTTACTGGCTGTAAAAAACATGACAGAGATGTGAGAGTAAAGGATAATCCATATAAATAAATAGCCACCTTTTACAGTCGGTACCATAAAGTTATAAAACCCAGTCTAACTTTGTTACTAGGTTTAAACCATTATCCGACCAAATCAAGTTGACACCTAGTAATATGCCATTGTCTCACCTGAAAATGTCAATTTGATTTGGTCGGATAACCTGTCATCTGTGAGCAGACCGGAATCCGGTCGACATGCATTGTTTTACTATTGTGTCTAGTGTTTTGCACAGACGACAGGATAATGGTTTAAACCTAGTAACAAAGTATTTAAGTTAGTCTGCGTTTTGTAATAAGACGGTTAAGCTTCATGGTCGGAACGGTGACACGTGACAAGACGTGACGTGACGTGACGTGAGGTCACATTCACGACCTAAGAACGTGACTGCGAAAACTCGGTCCCAACTTTGAAACATTTTGACAGTTCTCAGAAATCTATTATCTTTCCTATTATATAAATTACTTCAATGATTCATATTCTCGGCAACTGTTTGCTTCTGCCTTAAAATCTATTTCCCTGATTGCTTTGAATTATATCTTTTAGAAATTTGAGATTTTCCACGAATACTTACTATACTGTCCTCGAACATTCTACAAAATTCTAATTGTTTTAGAACATTTTATTGCCAGATTGTTCCAAAACTTACCAGCCACCAAAAAATTTTGAAAAAATGGTTCGACAAGAAAAATCTATTTAGTTGCTGAACCTGCTTACAAAATTTCAGGAGAATCGGTTAAGAAATGCGACCTGTAGGCTAGAACAGACAGACAGACAGACAGACGGACAAAATAATTTTTGGCTAATTTCGAAACTGAGACGCTTCGCTCGCTCGGTCAATTAATTGAGCTAGCCCCAAAGTAAGTTCGAGACTTGAGTTATTGAATACTAACTCAGCGATACTACTTATATTTTATAACAAATAGATACATAATATAGATGAACATCGTAGACCCAGGTTAATCTGAAAAAGATAATTTTTCATCTTGACCTGAAGAGATCGAATCCGGGATCTCCGATGTGACAGCCTGGTATGATGACTAGTGGTGGTTAATATAACGTATAGATGATAAAAAAACACACTAGGTATATACTCGCAACGAAAAGCGCCTGCTAAACATTTATTCATATTATGCTACGTTAAAACGAATCGCGCGGTCGTTAACCTAGCGGGGCGCTGTCGCTGCCGCGGCTCGCGCTCGCAACGAGCGCGCACGTTTAGTTCGATCGTTTTGGCGTTATAAAAATAGTATTAGCAATTTAGCATTATACGTTTAGCGCTACGCCGATTGCACGCGTTGTATTTATTACTAGCTGAAGCCCGCGACTTCGTTCGCGTGCACTTTATGTCTCTGGAAAATGCTCATCAGGCTGAACAACTTTTACTAAGGCGACATTTTTATATCTCTTATAGTTTAGCTGGACCATTATGGTTCTGCATCAGGTGTTTCATTTTCCAAAATCATTTATACCCTATATGTTGCCCAGACTTAATAACTATATAACAAAAAAAGTTGCATTCGAATCCGTCCAGTATTTCAGGAGATTAGCGTGTACAAACAGACATACAGACAAACAGACAAACAGACAGACATTTTTTTTAAAATTCTTACTCTATATCTCCATCGCCCCCAATATTTTTTTTGGAAATATATTTAATGTACAGACACACTTTTTTTACTGTTTTATTATATGTATAGATAGATGTACAGACACACTTTTTTTACTGTTTTATTATATGTATAGATTCCGTTGTAGGCGGCGGAGGACGTTTGGAGATTTCGCGCGCTAATGTAAATAGTCTGTTGACGAATGAATTATTATGTTATGAAAATTGTGTTTGTGTAAATATACTCTCAGTTACAAATGCACGTTGGTTAAAATAAAAATAACCAAAAAGACGCCATTAAATATTTAATGATTTACTATGAAAACTTTATATTAGTCAAGTTTTTACGTGATTACTATCTCGTAAAACTTTACACGTTATGAATTATTCATATTGTTATAAATTAGCAAAATAATGGCAAATTCTAATATATAAGGTCTTCGATTTTCTTTAATCGTTATATTTTTTCTTGAAATTCCTTGAAATTTTTTTAAATTTTCTTTAGAAAATTTTGAAATTTTTATTTTTTAATCGTTACAACATAGCGTCAAAAGTAACATGATATAAAGATTTAGCCTATTCCATGTAGCATGTTACGAAAATATAGCTGTTAAGAACACCACTAATGATGACTCCTAGGCCACAGATGTCGTTATACCTAATACTTTATCTTAAAAGTATTAGAATAACTTTATTTGTAAAGAATAACTGAATAACTATGTTACACACTTGCTGTGTGGTTTCCAGCAGAGTAGAATGGGCCACTCCAAGTCCTCCCGACTTAAAAAATACAAGCTAAACAAAGCTTATAAACATCAATGAGACCTCTCCAACCCGTCTGGCCAGCTAAGGCTGTCTTTTGGCTGCTCTGGCCAAGTATGACTCTGGTAGTACAGAGAGGGTCGTGCTCCTGCAGTGGAGACACAAAGACCTGATGATGATGATAATACAGATTTATCGGGAACCGCAAACTGTAACCCCGCAAATCAATCGCAGTTCATTCATTTGAATTTGAGAGCGACGCTCTTGTTAATGGAGTTCTTTTTATTATAAATCCATCTAATAAATATTTTGTAGCAACTGAAAAAGCTTTGCTAAATGTAATAGAAACACTTAAAAAACACGTTTAAGAAGATCAAAATATACCTAGTTTGCAGAAAGCTTATATTTTTTATCAAAATCAGAGTAATAGACCCCTAACCGCTAAAAAGGTTCCAATACAATTAGCAGAAAGATTTTTCCTTTTTTTTATAAAAATGAGAATTGAATTGAATTCAACACAATTTGCAGAAAGATTTTTTTTTTATAAAAATGAAATTTGGCACGTAGTTAGCGCAAAGAAAGAACGTTTAAAGTTTCAAACTGTAGTTTTGTTTGCGTTGGCAGCCCTGCAGGGCATGTGTTCGGAATATAAACACAACAAACTATTACGAGTGTCGCGAAAAACGCGCCAAGATTAATAGTGTCGGAGATCGAGCGGTACATATGTCTACCCGAGCCATGTGTACTATTTCTATCACATACATACATACATACTATCAAATCTTTATCCCTAATGGGATTTTAATCAAAATCAGAATAATAGACCACTTGGCGCTAAGAAAAATTTCAGTACAATTTGCAGACTTTTTTTTTATAAAAATAGGAATTGGATTCAATTCAATATAATTTGCGGGACATTTTTTTTCTTTTTTTTATAAAAATGACATTTAGCCCCTTACCGCAAAGAAAGAAAGTTTAAAGTTTCAAATTGAAGTTTAGTTTGCGTTGGCAGCCCTGCAGAGGAATGTGTTCGGAATATAAACACAACAAACTATTACGAGTGTCGCGAAAAACGCGCCAAGATTAATAGTGTCGGAGATCGAGCGGTAGATAAATCTACCCGAGCCATGTGTACTATTTCTATCACATACATACATACATACTATCAAATCTTTATCCCTAATGGGATTTTAATCAAAATCAGAATAATAGACCACTTGGCGCTAAGAAAAATTTCAGTACAATTTGCAGACTTTTTTTTTATAAAAATAGGAATTGGATTCAATTCAATATAATTTGCGGGAAGATTTTCTTTTCTATAAAAATGACATTTGGCCCCTTAGCGCAAAGAAGGAAAGTTTAAAGTTTCAAATTGTTGTTTTGTTTGCGTTGGCAGCCCTGCAGGGCATGTGTTCGGAATATAAACACAATAAACTATTACGAGTGTCGCGAAAAACGCGCCAAGATTAATAGTGTCGGAGATCGAGCGGTACATATGTCTACCCGAGCCATGTGTACTATTTCTATCACATACATACATACATACTATCAAATCTTTATCCCTAATGGGATTTTAATCAAAATCAGAATAATAGACCACTTGGCGCTAAGAAAAATTTCAGTACAATTTGCAGACTTTTTTTTTATAAAAATAGGAATTGGATTCAATTCAATATAATTTGCGGGAAGATTTTCTTTTCTATAAAAATGACATTTGGCCCCTTAGCGCAAAGAAGGAAAGTTTAAAGTTTCAAATTGTTGTTTTGTTTGCGTTGGCAGCCCTGCAGGGCATGTGTTCGGAATATAAACACAACAAACTATTACGAGTGTCGCGAAAAACGCGCCAAGATTAATAGTGTCGGAGATCGAGCGGTACATATGTCTACCCGAGCCATGTGTACTATTTCTATCACATACATACATACATACTATCAAATCTTTATCCCTAATGGGATTTTAATCAAAATCAGAATAATAGACCACTTGGCGCTAAGAAAAATTTCAGTACAATTTGCAGACTTTTTTTTTATAAAAATAGGAATTGGATTCAATTCAATATAATTTGCGGGAAGATTTTCTTTTCTATAAAAATGACATTTGGCCCCTTAGCGCAAAGAAGGAAAGTTTAAAGTTTCAAACTGTAGTTTTGTTTTCGTTGGCAGCCCTGCAGGGGCATGTGTTCGGAATATAAACACAACAAACTATTACGAGTGTCGCGAAAAACGCGCCAAGATTAATAGTGTCGGAGATCGAGCGGTACATGTGTCTACCCGAGCCATGTGTACTATTTCTATTAAATAATCTACAAATAGCACAGTCATCATCATCAGGTTTTCCTGATTCCACTGCAGGAGCACGACCCTCTCTGTACTACCAGAGTCATACTTTGCCAGAGCAGCTAGAGAACTTGGCCTACACTCTCCTCGCTGGCCAGACGAGTTGGTGAGGTCTCACTGATTTTTATAAGCTTCGTTTATGTTTTAATTCTTTTTTATTTCGTTTCTTAAGTCGCTTTCTACGACATCCACAGGAAGACTTGGAGTGGACCTATTCTACTCTGCCGGAAACCACACAGCAATAGCTCCTTTCTGAGTAAGTTAATAGCACACTGGTGTGATGTCAGATTTTTCGAGCCGCAGACATCTGACGTAGGTCAATGATTGTCATGATGTCATCTTGTGAAAAAAGTCATTTTTAAACCATTAACAAAAAAAAGGGTTTATGAGTTTGTCGCTAATGTCTGTCGCTCTGTGGCATCCTAGCTCTCGAACGGATGGACCAATTTCGATACGGTAAAAACAACGTATCAAAAATTCGCAAGCGTTACGCAAGATTATTACGCAAGATCGCGTAAAAACAACCCAATACACGTATCAAAAATTTAAGAACCACCTTTAAATGTTTGATAAGTGTATTGGGTTTAAGGCCATACCCAAATTTTCCGTGGTCCAGTTGCGCCCCCATTTGAAATAAATCATTTGAAAAGAAACGGTGACATCATTTAAAATTTCGTCTTGACTAAACCCTAGAAAACCCTTTTAACTATTTTATGAACTGCTGTTTCTAATTTAAAGTGCGAACGTGAAGCTTTTCTACGCACATTAGCTAAAAGTGGCCGTTTTTCGCAAATGTGCGTAGAAAAGCTATATAGAGCTCCAGCGTCGATAAATTCTAAAATTGCAATCCAGTCCTTTTCAAAAGATGTTCATATTTGGTGGGCAGTAAATCAAAGAGCCCACCTGGCCGATGACAAACATTTCCAACTAAACAAGACCCATTAATCCCGCCGTTTCAAAATGGCAGTATACACTCGAAGCCCGCTAAAATGGCGCTCGTAAAGGATAACGCTGAAGTCGAAACTCGGATATTCACACATTTTATGCGTAAGTAGTGATGTGAACTTGAGTCTCTTTTAGAATCTCGCTAGACTATATTTTTTTAGTTTATTATTCAACCTTTATTGTACAAACTACAATTTGTATGGCACAATAGGCGGACTTAATACTAATTATCTAACAGCCAACCTTAGGGTTGTTAGAGAAACTTAGGTGGGTGTAAAATAATGGGATGAGTAAAATCTGTATAGTGCTCCTATCTGTATTTGCATGTTTTCTCAGGTGTATCTAATCATACTGCTACGGTATTAATAGTCACTGGAACGATACAGATAATATTACTAGTAGCTCTGTGAGGTGTAGACTTCGCGAGAATCGCGAGTCCCCCAACCCGTTGACGTTTATCGGATAAAAATGTTGCTCAGACAAACAAGTTGCGTCTTAATAAGGTTAACAAAAACGTTTAATGACATTTAAAATAATAATTAAAAAGGCTGAAATAGGATTTATTTTTAAGTTTTTAACCCCCACATTTTCGCCACTTGGAAAGATTTCGAAAATCTGAATCGACAAAAAAATCATAATTCTCGAACGTTCTCAGAAACTTTCATAAGAATCGGTTAAGAAATGCGACCTGTAGGTGAGAACAGCTGGACAGCCGGATAAAAGCATTTTTGGCCAATCTCGAAACTGAGACGCTTCATAGAGGTCTCATTGACATTTATAAGCTTTGTTTACTTTCCTAGGTCGCCTTCTACAACATCCACGGGAGGACTTAGAGTTGTTTTACTACTCTATTATTAATTTATTTAAAACTTTATTTACCAAAACAATATGGTACAAAAGGCGGACTTAATGCTAATAGCATTCTCTCCCAGTCAACCTTCGGGATAAAAAGAGAAAAAACTGGTGGTAGGCGTACAAATAAATAAATAGCTAAAGTAATAAAAACCTCTACTCTGCCGGAAACTTCAGGGCAGAGTCTAGTCTCGTAATAAGATGCTATTTCTAAAGCGGAGATAGACTTCCGAACTCAAACTGTTTACAACACTAGCAAATATTGTTTGTTTTTGTTGAATGACATTACACCTTCGTTTTGGCACTTCACTCGTAACTAATACGTAAATGTGATAAGTTGAAACCGCCCGAAGGCATTTTAATAACAATAAAGACTCGATCGACTGAAAAGTCTTTTCGGGTGGTTTCAGGGGTAGTGAATTGCTATGTCAGATAAATTGTGTAAACATTTTCGTATTTCAGTCTAATCTATAGTCCCTTTGACTGTCTTGGCTATTCAGTGGATTTTCATTCAAGTAGAGATGTAATGTTGATTAGGTATATTTTCATAAAAGCGTATTTAAAATTATTTAAAAGATATTCAGTTGTGATACATATTAATGTGGTATGGGGGAAATACAGCGAAACAGCACGAGTAACTAATCAACTTTTATTGAGATATTCACTAATAAATCTTGAGAAAAAATCCTACAACGTGTATGTACACCGTGCGTCGTTTTAGTGCAATCTGCCATTCGTCCCCTCTCTCGCTCTAACATCCATCCTCTCACTCTCAGCGTTCGGTTACACACAATAAACTCATTCATTATAATCTATCATACATTCGGATACATCCCATTCCCACATTAACATTTCTTTTTGTCTTTATTTAAATTTTATTTTCTATTATTACACATGACCTGAATCATTATCAAAATTTCTTTATGTACCACCAGTATTACTATCACTCATCATCATTATCATTATCAGGTCTTTTTGTCTCCATTGCAGGAGCACGACCGTATAACCATTATATATCATTAGCTGATCTTATACACAGAAAAAAACCTGTGATCCATCGATGTATATATTTCAAATTAGTTTTTAACCGACTAAGTTTACTACCGCTTCCTCAGCGCTAGTGCAGAAGAAGCGGTAACAAACTGCACTGCAGCATTTTCTCCAAGGACGTCAACTCACAATTAAATTAATACTTATAGTTAATATGGACAGAGAATACATTGTTTGTTATGTCATATCATAATTTAAATTTAATTTTTAGAATGTCAAAATTTTAAAATAATGTCAAGTTGTAGATTCAGTTTGTACAAAATGTACCAAATTATGACATTTTCGAGTACCTATATTACAAACTTTTAGAGGGACCCGCGTCAAGCTCAAGCCAGACTTTTTTGTCTTTAAGGTAGTCATCGGTCCTATAATAAGCCTTCTTACATGTCTGACTCGTCTCGACTGTTATTCTAATTTCATTGTACTATAGTGATTTAGTGTAGCTCGTGGTTTGATTTATTACGGGGATGTCCCTTCCACGTTATGTAACATTGTCTTCCAATAGCGCTTAGTAACGTTTAATGGCCTAGGATCAACCGTTCCAAAAAAAACGACGGGTTGCACTCTGGGAGTGTCTGCAGAAGTGAAAACTTGAATATTAACGTTGTGCATTTTTGATATTTTGGAATGGTTAGGGAATAATTTTGCCCGAATTGCTTTAATTATCAGTATAAAATATTTCAAATCTTTTCTGAACAACAGTCTGTCACAAATGTCACAAGCATGACCAAATTCATTTTCAACAAAATCATTTTCAAATACACAGCAGTATGGCCACTACACAGACGGTCGAGCCATCAGCTGTCACCATCCATGGATGCGCGTAGCACGCTGTAACATAAACACACACGAACATTCGCGCAAGCGCCCTGCGCCGTCTTACGAATTTTCGATCAGGCCACGTGTCCTGACGCGAGTTTAACATTTTTTACCCATTCCAAAAAAAGTGCACAACGCCGCTAAAGAAGTTTTCACTTCAAAAAAGCAGCATTTTAGTCCCGCCAAGCATTTTATTCGGCCAAACACTCCCTAAATATCTCGGCTTTTACGGCTAAAAGACACTTACGCCAATTGAATCCCACAAAAGAATCTTTTCGCGACCAAAGTGCTGCTATTCTGTTAATTGGGGAGCGCTTTACACATTTTTCTCGAGGCTACACCTGATAAATTATATTTCACGTTTAACCTCAAAGATATAAACGCACTGCTTTATTCTTGTTTTGCGACGTTTCAAAATGGCGTCTTAAATTTTTCAGCTAAGAAAAGGGCTTGCTGATTTGATTTAACTTAGAAGCACAATTTTTAAACATTGACATCAATCATACAATAAAAAAAATCATACATTTTTTTTCTTTTTTTGTTTTTATTGATATTGTGTCCGACTATTAAAAAGACAAATGACAGTACAGGAGTAGAAACATTAAAAATCTCATAGAACCCCCTTTTGTCAAAAGTTAAAACGCTTGCCAGTTTAATCAAAATGAAATATAACCTTTCTTTGATGCCGAATTGGATTTCGTAGAGTCTGCTGGACAGTGATGATTAATCTGTTGTAAAACAAAATCAACATTGGCTTTTTAGCAACACTCTGTGTACGTTACATTTTTAACCGACTTTAAAAAAAGGAGGAGGTTATTAATTCGATTGTATGTTTTTTTTGTATGTATGTGACGCGATATCTTCGTCAACCGTGTACCAATTTTGATGACTCTTTATTTATTTGAAAGCCCTGACTCCCAAGTTGGTCCCATATTAATTTGGTGAAGACAAGATGAAGAACTTTGGAGATATGGAAGAAACTCCTGAAAAAAATTGAAGTCAGTTGTTTTTTTGTTAAAAAATTAATTATTATAACAGAGTTTTAAATAAACAACGTGGAAGGGACATACCTGTAATAAATCGAACCACGGGCTATACTACATCACTTTAGTCTAATGACAATAAAATAAATGTTTAACACTTATTTATTTTATCGATATGGCTATTTTTTTTTTGTTTAAGTTTGAAACCGCCATATTTCCGCAATTTTGGAAAAATTCGGAAAACTGAATCGACAAAAGTATATATAATTGTCAAACCATCTAGCAATATTACACAAAAATCGTTTGAGGTATGCGACCTGAAGGCGAACAGCCTTTTTACATTTTTTACATTAGATAAAAGCATTTTTGGCCAATCTGGAAACTGAGACCCATCACTGTATTGATTGCTTTTCCATCTTCTCGCCCACCATGACGCTAAAAGTGGCTTTTGAGTCTTGCGGCCCTGGGCTCTGCATAGAACCGCAAGACCCAAAATGCTCTGTCTGCCCCATTAGGGATAAAGACGTGATAGCGATGGATACCTATTTAACATGGAATAGTCACATAAAAAAAATAAAAACTAAATTTGTATCACTCCTTGCCTCCTTCCGGTTAAATGTTCGATATATTCCACGTAAACTACTTTTTACTATTTACAATGCTCTAATAAAACCACACCTGTTATATCTCATTGAAGTTTGGGGAAGTGCTGCTAAAACAAGATTAGACAAATTACAAAGACTACAAAATAAAATAATTAAAATGCTATTTAACTATAATTTTCGAACACCAACTACTAAAATCTATCACGAAACTAAACTAATGACAATAAAACAATTATATACGTATAATACTCGCATTCTCATCCGCAAAATCATGAACAACAAAGTCCGTACTAACCTAAAGTTTACTAAGCAAAAACAAGTTGGGCGCACCTGCACTCGACGCGCGAGCTTCATCATTTTGTCTAAGACACGGACAAAACATTACGGTCAATCGACGATAACATACGAAGGTGCGCGCCTGTTTAACAAGATACCCTCGGATATCAAAAATATTAACTCGTTCGATGTATTTAAGAAACAATTAGCCAAGCACATAATCTCAATTTACTGAACTTGTATGTTTTATTCTGTTTATCAGTGTGACAACGAATAAGTATATTTATGTCTTGTATTTATGTTCTCATGTAAGTGATGTAAAATATGTCTTTATGAGAATAAAAGTCTTTAAACCTATAGTATGTATGTATGTATTTTTGACCAATCTGGAAACTGAGACGCTTCGCTCGCTCGTTCAATAAAAACAAAACACAGGAGAGCTGATTTATCGCTATCCGACATTTGTATTGTAGCCCTATCGCTGTGTCTATCGGGGCTGACCATAAATTGTCCTCTATCACTCACAAACATATATATATTATATACAATACTCTTTCATGCTATCCCATGGTCTGGGAGAAAATAAAAAACAGAATATACCAGCTGCTTCTCTCCCCGCGCAGATCTTAGAAGCCGATCGAGGGAATGGGCGAGACTTGAATCGTATTAATAGGCGATGCGGCTAGCAACCCATCACTATTTTGATGCGTGGCCTTTGGGTCTTACGGCCCTGGAAACTGTCTGCAACGTCAGGGATAAAGACGTGAAAATGTATCTGTAATACACGAAATCTGGGGCACGGCAGTGCTCCCGCCAAGACAAGCAAAAAAGCGGCACGGCCATACCATCCTTTTCTGTCAGTTAAATAAATGGAACGACTTGGCAATCGTATGAAAGGTATCTCGTAAAAAATACATATTTTATTAAATATGATTGTTTAATACGATTGCCAAGTCAATCTATTTATTTAAAATATAAATAATTTTAAAAGACCATTCGAGACTAAATCTTGATGTGGTCTCTGATGATGATGTTAGATTAGCTAATTACGTCATAACTTAAGACAGAAGATCCCTTAAATTAACCGACTTGTTATTACATGAATTTCACAACTTTTTACATCAGAAGAACTGAGTTGCGAGACTTGGCTTCTTTACAAGTTATGTTTTTGATAAAAATAAAAAATAAAATATAGGGACAAATTACACTGATTGAGCTAGCCCCAAAGTAAGTTCGAGACTTGTGCTATGGGATGCTAACTCAACGATACTATATTTTATAACAAAACATCCAAGATCCGGGACAATTTGAAAAAGGCCACTTTCCAACTTGCCCTGACCGGGGATTGAACCCGGGACCTCTGGGTGGCGGACCAGCTTGGTGACCACTACGCCACGGAGGTCGTCAATATGTTTTTGATGGCATGTTATTTTGAGTAAAGGGTTACGTAATTAATAACATGACAGCCGGATAGCACTATATTATACATATGTGTAATATATGATCGACACTCCATGGTATATGCTTGATACATACATAAAGACTTGAAAAGGAACAACTCTTTTATAAAAACCACTTTTTGACCTCCGTTAAAAAAAGGAATGTTTTAATTTTGACGTTTAATGTCTTCCGTCTGTTTGTGTATTTGTCTGTGACATGCTCTCGAACAGATGGACAGATTTTGATGCGGTTTTTCTTAAATGTAAAAACCGGTTCCCTTGCAGTGGTTCTTAGCTATGTTTTAAGAAAATCGATTGAGCCGTTTAAAAGTTATTGGGGATAAACGCTTGATAATCGGAACCCTAAAAATATTGTATTCTTATTGATTTTTAACAGCATTACTAATTACAATGCTCGGATTATTATCTAACTTAAAACATCTTACTTTAAAACTCACGGCGTTAACGTGAGGATCGTGGGTTCAGGGACAGGAAGCGCTTTCCCTAACGTGGGTTTTTAGCGGCTAATTGATAAGCTTGAATATTTTTATTGGATTAAAAACCCCTATCGCTGGGTAACTCTTTCGATCGACTAACCGTATCATATGGAAAGCCTTTAAAAGGGTTTCCCTTTAAATAAGTTGTTAAAACATGCACGTTACGTTACCCTTACAAAAACCATTTCTCATAGGGTAACCCTATCTCATAGGCTAGCCCTTTAAGAAGCGCTTTCCGTGGCGGCCACGGGGCGGGCGGGATACGTAGGGGGAAAAACTCTTTCAATAAAGAGGAAAAAATTACCCCTTCCAATGATTTGGTAAACGCTTAGCCTATCATAAGGATAGGGTTACCCAATAGGGGATACGGTAAGCCTTTCGCTGGATAAGCTTTTTACAGGCTAACATAAACGTGAGGGTAAGTCTATCGTAAGGATGACCACTTAAAGGGGTTTTAAAAATTAGCTGCTAATCCGGTCCCTGCGTGGGTTCGAATTCTACTAGTGACAATTTTTTTTATAGCATGTTTTATGTTGAATACATACTATCACGTCTTTATCCCTAATGGGGCAGACAGAGCATTTTGGGTCTTGCGGTTCTATGCAGAGCCCAGGGCCGCAAGACCCAAAACCCACTTTTAGCGTCATGGTGGGCGAGAAGATGGAAAAGCAATCAATACAGTGATGGGTTGCTAGCCGCATCGCCTGTTAACATGATTTGCATTTTTGCCCATTCCCTCGATCGGCTTTTACGATCTGCGTGGGAAGAGAAGCAGCTGTTACATTCTAAGTTTTTTTTTATTTCTCCCAGACCAGCATGGGAGCTGATTATGTTGAATATTATATTCTGTTAAGTAGCAATATGATTATACGTATTTACCACTTTCATCACTAATCTCTGATCAGTATCAATGACTTCACTGTATTAAAGAGAAGTGTTAATGTTATCAAATGCTTGAGTTGTATGACTTTGTTTACATTTTCTACACACTTGAAATATCGTTCTTCCTTCTCATTTGACTTTACCCGAACCCAAAGGGTAAAAACGGGACCCTACTGCTAAGACTCCGCTATCCGTCTTGATATTCAATTCAATTCATTTATTGTACATATATAACACTTTACTACATAGTCACTTCTTAAATTAGTAGGTACAACATGAGTCCTGATAGGGCATTGCAAAAGAAAAAAAATGGAACGGCATGCGGTTTTATTTTTTGTTAGTATTTATCTAATATAAAATTAGACAATTGAAATTTAGATAGCTAGAAAGTTGAAATTTTCACAGATGATGTATTTCTGTTTTTGATATTATAACAAATAGTAAAAACGGAATAAAATTTATATTAAAGTAGGGTTCCCATACATCATTGCGATTTTTTATACATAGATATTAGTACGGAAACATACATGCGCGTGTGCGACTCTCACTTGGCCGGTTATTCAAAGAGTCCAGTGTCTCCAGTGCATTTTTATACTTTGTCAATTTGTTCACTGTTTTCTTTTGGCAATATTTATCGGATATGTTATGTGAACAAATGTGAACAGCAAGAAGGAAAAAAATAAAATCTAAAAATATTATGACGACCTCCGTGGCGTAGTGGTCACCATGCTAGTCCGCTACCCAGAGGTCCCGGGTTCGATCCCCGGTCAAGGCAAGTTGGAAAATGGCCTTTTTTAATTTTTCCTGGGTCTTGGATGTTTATCTATATATGCATTTGTTTTAAATTATAGTATGGTTGAGTTAGCATCCTATAACACAAGTCTCGAACTTACTTTAGGGCTAGCTCAATCACTGTAATGTGTCCCTATATATTTATTATTATATTTATTTATCATCGTAGAAAACAATGGAAGGAATGCACGCAAATTGCGATCACTATTTTGATTTATTTTCCACCTTTTACCCACCAAGCTTAAAGTGGCCTTTGGGTCTTGCGGCCCTGGGGGTTTACTCCAGAAGCGGTAGGCAAGACGGACGTTACTGCGAATCCGCGTTTCGGTGTCATGCAACATTAAGCTTACTTGTGAATATAAAGTCTAGTTTGACATAGGAACAGAACGTCACTCTCGTACGATTAACGTATTTTGTATAGAGTAACCCTCTGGGCTTTGTCAGCTTGAAACCGCAAGACACAAAATTCTTTGTTTGCCCGATTAGATATAAAAAGGATTATAGTACATATATTATAGTGATAGCATATAGTAATTGGGCATACTTCTGCCTATATTGATTGTTCAGTTTTAACCTAGTATATTAGTATGTAAGTTCAGTACCTAACTCTAAGTCATCCAATGTGAGAGCCTGGGGCACTGTAATACAGGTCAACCTTCTACAGTCGTCAGTCTCATAATACAATCACTGTAACAATAAATACATTGTCCTAAATCTTAAGTATGTTGGAGAAATAAATACTTATTTTAGATTTAGAATAGATTTAGTAGCATAGTGACCAGCGTCCTACCGTGGATCTAAATGGCCACGTTTTATATTCTTACACATGTATCCACTAAATTCTGCTGAAACAAATGCCCTACATGCAAACAAAACCATTGGTAAAAAAAACAGATAAACAGACAAACAAACACAAAAAGCAGTATTTTATGTAGGTAACTATTAAAGTCACTATCGTAAAGATTGGTATATAAATACTCACTTACATTCAACTGATTATTATTCCATTCGCAAATATGATAATTCCGTTCGTCCTTATAATATTTTCCGCGCAGGCCTTGGGCTTCCATGCCCGCCAGGCCAGGCCCTTCATTGCCAGACCAGCCAGGCCCAGAACCTGCGAAGCCAACGTCATCACACCAGAACCAGTTGCCAACTTACAAGAACTAACTGGAGAGTGGTATGGCCTTTATTACTGGTACAGCATTGCTGACAAATCTAGCAGACCAAGTATTTCCCTTAACGAATGCCCAACAATACAAGTCGCAAAAGCTACAGAAGAAGCCATCGAAGCACAAAAGGTGATATGTCAAAACACCGGCCAAGTGAATTTCGACTTTGATAAAGTGGAGTTACTGGTTCAAATCGAAGACCACATAGCTCTGATCGCCAAAGGAGAGGAATACCATACGTCTCTTCAGTACTGCAGTTACGTGGGAAGATTGCAGATTCTGAAGGTCAGTGAGGAAGTGTTCCTCGTCAAAACACCTCAGGGAGGCGGCATGATGAATCTATTTGCGAGGAACGTGCCTAGTGCTGAAGAATTGGAGTGTATTATTGATAATATCGGAGGGTTGGAAGGTTATATTGGTTTTCCATACTGTTAATATGTTGTAAGTACTAATTATGTTTTTGGTTATGATAATAATGACGATTTTGCTCCTTTTTATTGGATAACTTTTTTTTATAATTGGATGTGAAAATTTACATTAGGTTTAACATTCTTTCCTCTTTTTGAAAATATGATTCTATGTGGGTTTAAATAAAGTTAAAAGCTTTTATCAATTTACTAGCCGAAGCCCGCGACTTCGTTCGCGTGGACTTTATGTCTCTGGAAAATGCTCATCAGGCTGAACAACTTTTACTAAGGCGACATTTTTATATCTCTTATAGTTTAGCTGGACCATTATGGTTCTGCATCAGGCGTTCCATTTTTGAAAATCATTTATACCTTACATGTTGCCCAGGATTAAAAGCTATATAGCAATAAAGTTTCATTCGAATCCGTCCAGTATTTCCGGAGATTAGCGTGTACAAACAGACAGACATTTTTTTTTTAATTCTTACTTCTATTACTATGTCTCCATCGCCCCCAATATTTTTTTTTTGGAAATATATTTAATGTACAGACACACTTTTTTACTGCTTTATTATATGTATAGATATAGAAGATATAGAAGATGTATAGATTTATTATGATTTCTCTTGTCCCGCTGTCCAACTTCCCGGTTTCCAATTGAGTTAAAATTGTGCACGCATATGTATATCGCTTGACAACAATCAATCAGTCATCTGATGAAGGAGCCGGAAGGTGGCTATAGGAGCTCTGTAATGAAACGACGCGACCCCATTGAGTTTGGGCTCGGTTTGATTCATTTTGAAGAGCACTTTAAATTTCATTAATTTGAATAAATACATACATACATACATACTATCACGTCTTTATCCCTAATGGGGCAGACAGAGCATTTTATTTAGTACCTAACTCTAAGTCATCCAATGTGAGAGCCTGGCGCACTGTAATAATAATTAATAACATTTGAATAAATGCTTATCTTAATAGACTTAAGATAAGCATTTATTCAACTTTGTTTATTAATTAGACTTTGTAATATTTTTTTTACACTTGTGCATCTGTATATAAATGTAAATGTAAAATGTCTGTAAATATATGTATACAACGTGGAAGGCACATAACCTTACTAAAAAAATCGGCTTTTCCTAACAAAAGTGTGTAGCCGCCCGGGCAATTTGTATAGGAATGACAATTTTTTTTTTGTTTTTTGCCTGTTATTTTAATTTCATAATACTATAGTGATCTATTATAGCCCGTGGTTCGATTTATTATGGGTTTGCTTCGGAGGGCACGTTAAGCCGTCGGTCCCGGTCACTGTCTTTGACATTGGTCGTTACCTAAAACCATATCAGAGGCCTCTAAGGCGGTTTAAAAACTCTGACACTAGTGTTAGTCACTAACACACACGAAAAAAGAAGATTATGGATATGTTCCTTTTACGTTGTATATGTTCATAATTCGCTGACCTACATTACATACATATACACTACAGTTGTTCAGAAACAAGTAAAAAGTAGCATATTGACAAGCTGAGAACTATTCTCAATAGAGCAGCTCTGCCAGCACTGCCTTCTGTAATCTTCTGGAAGTTACGCACGCCGGGGGTAAAGGCTAACGCACACTGAACGACAAAGTGTATATTCAGTCGTCGACAACTGTGGCTAGTGGACGAAATTCCAGGCTGCCACTCCGGAAGTCTCGAGTTCGTTCCCCGGCCAAGACAAGATGGAAAATATCCAGATTGACCGCCTGTTTATTTATATCTGTAATGGTTATAAAATTAAGTATCATTATTTATATTTACCTACATGTTATAATTTATCAACATTGTATTATATTATTTGTATTTATTATTAAAAAAAGACAAAGCCCTTCTGGTGAGTAGGCAATACTGTGAAAATGAGTTTTTTCGGCGTTTATTCTCAGCGGTGGTTGTTGCTAAGCGCTGGTATTGGTAGTTTTTCTAATTTTTATTAATAATTCTAATTACAAAATAAATTAAATTTTTATATACACTAAACTGTGAATTATTCATATTCTGACGTGTAAAAGTGCTTGGTAAGGTCTAAATATTATATAAACATTTCAATCTTTGAATCTTTGCCCTTTCTCAAATGGCCCTGGGTCTTGGACGTTTATCTATACAATGAAAATGATGGACTGAACCACCCCTTAATTAAAATATTTGTACTTAATTAAAAAGGACATTGTATATGTTGTTGTTGTGGCTAGCTCAATCAGTGTAATTTGTTCCTATATTATTTATTATTAGTTAGTATCCCAAACACAGGTCTCGAACTTATTTTGGGACTAGCTGAATCTGTGTTATTTATTTACTTATTCTTCTTCTTGACGTACTTCACATGGCTGAGGCTAGGTGGGTTGATGACATCAGGCAAGTTGCTGGGAGGAACAGGATTGCGATGGCCAATAACAGAGCAGGATGGCGTGGACAAAAGGAAGTTTATGCCTAACATTGATGATGATAATAAGGGTCGTGTTGACTTTAATTTGTCACGGACACAAATAAAATAAATAAAAATATATTTCACAATAAAAATATATCCTTACTAATATTATAAATGCGAAAGTGAGTTTGTATATTTGTTTGCTAACACTTCACACTTCAACCACTGAACCTATTTAGATGAAATTTGATATGGATATAGTTTGATACTACATACTTTATCCCGAAATTCCCACGGGGAGCGAAGCCCACGGGTACAGCTAGTAATACCTAAATAAAATTCACGAATTTTGTTGAGAAATGCGACCTGTAGTGCAGAAAATCTGGACAGCCGGTCAGACATACAAAAGCATTTGAAACGGAGATGCTTTGTGGTATAAGAGATGAGATGACCTAAAGCACTAAACAGAAATATATCCCATGTCACAACTGCATTCACAAGCGATACGAGCTTGGCTTACAAATGTAGACCGACATACACAAACCTTCGAAATAATAATATAACAATAAAATTGCTGCATTTATTTCATTATTAATTTATATATGTGGTCTTATCGTACATGTTATGTATATGTATGTATTTATATATGTATATGTTATTGTATGTATCGTTTTTTTGTACTATTTTTTTCTTGCAACCCACATTTAAACTATCTGTAAGGTTGACTGGTACCTTACCTAGACAACGCTTGTAGCGTTAAGTTCACCTATTGTCCTGTTCAATTTGTATTTAATGATTAATAAAGATTAAATAAAAAAACACTCCTTATTTGAGGCAGTCGTGTAAAATAATCATGGAATTTTAGTACCAGTGAGCGCCGTGCTTTGCTCGTCAAGACTGCAGTTTACTCCGAGGAGATTTTAAACTATCGTTAAGTGAGAGAAGTTTCTTAATAAACTGCCGTGCGATTGCGGAGTATTGCCGCGGAGTGCGGCGGGCGGCGGCGCGTGCAGTAGAGCGTTTCTGGAATGATATGGAGTTTGTAATGATAGCGCGTGTAACGGAGCGTGCAATGTCACATTCTGTACTACGCTTGCTGAGTAATTGGGTAGTACACATACATACTATTATGTCTTTATCCCTAATGGGGCAGACAGAGCATTTTAGGTCTTGCGGTTCTATGCAGAGCCCAGGACCGCAAGACCCAAAAGCCACTTTTAGCGTCATGGTGGGCGAGAAGATGGAAAAGCAATCAATACAGTGATGGGTTGCTAGCCGCATCGCCTGTTAACATGATTTGCATTTTTGCCCATTCCCTCGATCGGCTTTTACGATCTGCATGGGAAGAGAAGCAGCTGGTACATTCTAAGTTTTTTTTTATTTCTCCCAGACAGCATGGGAGTCTCTCTCTTCAACCTTCCTCCACCCACTACTGAGTGGTCTCCTCACGTGCATGCCCGATTTTAGAGAACCGATTCGGAAAATTCTTTTTTCGTTTGAAAGGGGATGCTTGTCAGGTAGTCCCATAGAAATTGTGTATGAAATACTAAATATTACATATCATATTTTTATTTATTAAATCTTTATTGATCATAAATGCATTCTCTACCAGTCAGCCTTTAGGAAAAACAGAAATTTATATACAATGTCCTTTTTAATTAAGTACAAATATTTTAAGGGGTGATTCAGTCCATCATTTCGAACAACTATTCCCAATAAATGTATATCGAAATACGAAAAAAAATTTTTTATTTTTGATACTAATGATATCACGTGACTACTTTGATTTGTATGAAAACCTAAAATTTTTTTTCGTATTTCTATATACATTCATTGGGAAAAGTTGTTCAAAATGATGGACTGAACCACCCCTTAAAATATTTGTACTTAATTAAAAAGGACATTGTATTTTATGAAATACCACGTCGTGACGTACCGCGACAAATGTACCATCACCATGTGAAGTTTCAATAAAACGAGTCCAAAATCTTCCAAAGTCTGCTCCCCAATAAACTGCTATGAGATAAAATAATGAGAATAAAAGTTGCTCTGCTCATCACTCCATTACATAAGTAACACGAGCTTCCGTATACTGTAAACACTTAAGTTTGTCCTCAGATCAATGGAAAAGTAAAGACGCTGCGGAAAGAGAAAGGAAGACTTTTTAAACCCGAAACAAGTTTATTTGCCAGGCAAATTAATAACAATAATTGGGCAAGTGCGTGTCGGGTCACGCGCAGTGTAGGGTTCCGTAGTTGCGAATGCCAACTTTGAGTTCTTGCCACTAAAAACGTCTAAAAACTAATATCTATTGAATTTGTATGAAAATGTCTTTTTTCAAGTACATTTTATAAGTTGATCGCCTATAACTTTTTAATTTGTATACCCTACTTGGCTCTGATAGTTTTCCTTAAAATTACATTATATATGCTATAATTGTGATTTTTTTCACGTGGCCATATATAACCGTTTAGCAGATAGAGGGGGGGGACACTTGACTCGAACAAAAATTTGAACTTTAAACCCAAATATTTCAGAAACGGATCCCTAAATCGAAAAATGGTGTTCACAAGCTAACAATATTTTTGAAAGATCTATTCAACGATACCACCACTACGGTAATACCACTCAATGTGTTTGTCGAGAAAAAAATATTGACTACGTCTTTACTTGTATGGCATCTACACTGAAAAAATTTTTTTTTCATATTTTATTTTACGACTTTTTCGCCATAATTATAATACATATCCATGCCGAATTACAGCTTTCTAGTACTTATAGTTTCTTTGTAGGACCGTGGACAGACAGACAGACATGGCGAAACTATAAGGGTTCCTTGTTTACTACGGAACCCTAAAAACCCCGACTATTAAATATTTCATACTGCATTGCATTGCTATGTAAAAATCTCAGTTAGCCGTGACATCATGTTACATTAAAATGCACGAAATCTTCGACAATTTTTATTTCTCAAAGATTTTTTAATAATTTAACCGATGAGCTGTTAATCTTATACCTTTAAACGAGCAATTCTTGTATGTATTTATGTATATATATATATATATATTTATAAATTTCTGTGATCTCGAAAACGGCTCTAACGATTTCGCTGAAAATTTGTATATGGGGGTTTTCGGGGGTAAACAATCGATCTAGATTAGTTTTTTGTTTAGGAACGTGTTTTCGAGTTTTCATGCGTTTTTCTTTCCACGCAGAATATGGTCGCTAATTTCGTCGCGCCGCGACTGCCTTGATTTAGCTCAGTGGTTAAGGATAGCGACCGCTAGAAAGAGTGTTACGGGTTCGAATCCCACTCGGTGACTTACTTTTGTTTTTTTTTATGTTTAAGTTTATATATTTTTTTATTTTGCATTGTTTTTAGACAAGTTTTAAAAAAAAATTATGTTTGAGATGTAACCGAGCTAAGCTCGGTCGCCCAGGTACTATATTATTTAATGTGTCCTTTTTCGTAATTAATTGACCGAGCGAGAGAAGCGAGCTTCGAGATTGCCCAAAAATGCTTCTGTCCGCTATCCGGCTGTTCTGGCCTACAAGTCGCAATTCTTGACCGATTCTAGTGAAATTTTCTGAGAAAGTTCGAGACGAATTCTTGTCGATTCGGTTTTTCAAAATTATTCAAAATGGCGAAAATATAAGGATTAAAAACTTTCAAAAAATCATATTTCAGCCATGACAAAAAAAAACAGAAGTGTCATAAAACTCTTTAGTTACCCTAACACGCAACTTTTGTGTCTGAACAACTTTTTTATCTGATAAACTTCAACGGGTGGTCGCGAGGTCTAACTCACAGACCTTAGCTTTTTCGTTATTTGTTTTCCACTTCCCGTTCCGGACACTCAGTCTTAGTTCACCAGCGTAGCCGTGAGGTTGTCCATTCCGGTCACGCGTGGCGGGGGTCGGCGTGGTCAGCACAATTTGTCCGGCAACTGTCCATCCATTACAGAGGTATATCGGAATAAGTGGCCCAGTTAACGTGCTTTTTACAGTAACACACTAAACTGGTGCTCCCATGCTGGTCTGGGAGAAATAAAAAAAAAAAAAAAACTTATAATGTACCAGCTGCTTCTCTTCCCACGCAGATCGTGAAAGCCGATCGAGGAATGGGCAAAAATGCAAATCATGTTAACAGGCGATGCGGCTAGCAACCCCTCACTGTATTGATTGCTTTTCCATCTTCTCGCCCACCATGACGCTAAAAGTGGCTTTTGGGTCTTGCGGCCCTGGGCTCTGCATAGAACCGCAAGACCCAAAATGCTCTGTCTGCCCCATTAGGGATAGAGACGTGATAGTATGTATGTATGTATGTACACTAAACTGGGTTTCTTTCGGCGTTATCTGCACAGCTGTAGCCGTTCGGAAACGCTTATAGCATCATCATTATCATCATCAGGTCATTTTGTCTCTACTCCATAAGTAAAAAAATTAAAAATGTTGGCATTCCATACAAAAGTGTGCAGCCGCCCGGGCAATTTGTGTGGGAATGTCGTTTGTTTTAGGGTTCCGTACCCATAGGGTACAAACGGGACCCCGTTACTAAGACTTCGCTGTCTGTCCGTCTGGCCGTCTGTCCGTCTGTCCGTCTGTCTGTCACCAGGCTGTATCTCAAGAACCGCGATAGCTAGACAGTTGGAAATTTTACACGTTATGTATTTCTGTTGCCGCTATAACAACAAATACTAAAAACAAAGTAAAATAAATATTTAAGGGGGGCTCCCATACAACAAACGCGATTTATTTGCTCTTTTTTACTCGATATCAGTAATGGCAACAGGTAGGCACTTGTAATATTTACAAAATACGCAGTTGTATTTTTATTTTAATAATAAATAAAAAAAATAAAATAAAAAATATTTAAGGGGGGCTCCTATACAATAACTTGATTTTTATAAGTAATGGTACGGAACTCTTCCTGCGCCAGTCCGACTCGCACTTGGCCAGTAATTTTTGTTGTTACTGTTATTTTATAACCATTATAATATAGTCATCTAGTTTATAACAGTAATTATGTTATGTCTTTTCCAAACTGTATTAATAAAATGTTACAAAATAAGGTCACTTGTCATTATTAGTATCCATTTTCAACGTGATTTAAGATTTATTATTGCGGAATAACATTTTTCTTTCCATGTATTTAAGTTAAAGGAATATAATAGGTACACAAGAAATTTCAAACTGCTTAAACCACAAATAGAAATGTTAATGCTGAGTCGAGTGAGTGCTTTGTACAAAGCCGAAGTTTGTATGTCGACTTTGTATGTGAAACTCTTTGAGCATTGCATATCAGTAATAGCTGGATTTGATCCGGACTTTTCCAGGCATGAACCATTGACGTTTATTATGTAGACCAGCTATTTATCTCAAATATTTACCCCTGTTCTATTTTACTAGCGTTTATTTGACTAAACTAAAATAATTATATATAAATTAAAACTAAATGACGCTAAAAGTGGCTTTTGAGTCTTGCGGCCCTGGGCTCTGCATAGAGCCGGAAGACCCAAAATGCTCTGTCTGCCCCATTAGGGATAAAGACGTGATAGTATGTATGTATGTAAAACTAAATTATGTCTAAACTAAATAGAAGCAAAAATTCCGCCTCGGATAGTACCTGGTTCAAAGGTGCCCATCACGCCAGCTGCGTTCCCTCTCTGTATTGCGATGGCAATTCTTTTAACCAGAAACCATCCGGAGTGAGGGTCGAAACCTTGTCTGCTAAGCGGCGTCCTATCTCACTTGTAAAGCTTTTTGCTTCTGGACACCACTGACCAGCAGTTTCAACAGCTACAGGTACAGCTTTTATTTAGTTTCACCTGTCCCGTTGCCTGTCTGTAATCAAATCTTGCAAGATAAATGTCGAAAACCGGGAAAAGATTCCCGGTTTCGACTGAGCTGAAATTTTGCAAGCATACGTATATCGCAGTGGTTCCCAAACTTATTTTGTCTACTGCCCACTTTGAGAATAAATATTTTTTTAGCGCCCCCAATTTTTTACCTATTTAAAAACCACTATAACTTCAAATTAAATTAATTAATTATTGTGACCTATATATGTATATTATGTAAATATTTATTCTCAAAGTGGAGGATGATATTTATGTGGTTGTTGTTGAGAGTCGAGAGCTCTTGCAGTCGTTGTTTAAGAGGCCTCCTAGCTAAATAAAGTTCTTAGCAAAAAAAAACATTTTCTTTCTGGGTCTCTTACCGCCCCCCTTGAGACCTGCAGCGCCCACAAGGGGGCGTTATCGCCCACTTTGGGAAAGACTGGTATATCGCATGACAATACAATATGATGTCAACATGGAGCTGATCTGATGATGGAGCTGGCAGGTGGCCATAGCAACTCTGTAATGAAAGGATGCAATCCCATCAAGTTTCTATGTTTTAGATAAAAGCTAAAGATTTTTTTATAGATGCTTGTTAATACCTACCAACAAGCCGGCGTGAATTTTATCACACGTATTTAATTTTCAAACAATGAAATCTGGTTGCTTACAGAGGAAAAGTTATTTCTTTACTCTTTGATGTATTCCTTGAATAAGGAAGTTTCCAACAACTCAGATATTTTTTTCTAAACGGCAACACAAACAATATAATGACGTGATACTTTATCAGTTTTTCTGCAAAATGGATATGATCAATTATCTACTATCTAATAATAAAACCTCACAGAAAAGTGGCACTTTTATGTGAGGTTTTATTTTACAAATTGTACCGAATATTAAAAGGAAAGTTTAAAAGTACCCGTAACCGAAGGCCATGTATGACGAGATTGATGAGTTTTTTAATGATAAAGATTTGACAAAATATACAATAAATGATAATGACGAATAACATAATCTGCATTGACATTTAAATTAAAACAACATTTGGACGTTATTAAATACTAGCCGAAGCCCGCGACTTCGTTCGCGTGGACTTTATGTCTCTGGAAAATGCTCATCAGGCTGAACAACTTTTACTAAGGCGGCATTTTTACATCTCTTATAGTTTAGCTGGACCATTACGGTTCTGCATCAGGCGTTCCATTTTCCAAAATCATTTATACCCTATATGTTGCCCAGGCTTAATAGCTATATAACAAAAAAAGTTTCATTCGAATCCGTCCAGTATTTCCGGAGATTAGCGTGTACAAACAGACAAACAGACAAACAGACATACAGACAAACAGACAAACAGACAAACAGACAGACATTTTTTTTTAAATTCTTACTGTATTACTACGCCTTCATCGCCCCCAATATTTTTTTTTTAAATATATTTAATGTACAGACACACTTTTTTTACTGTTTTATTATATGTATAGATTATAGTATAGTATCGACTCATTAAATAAAATAAAAAATATGACCAAAATTAAATTAAATTTTAAGACATCAATAAAAAGAAATTACATTTTTATTCATAAAAATTTTAACATTGAATTTGATACATACTAAGAAATAATCCGCATGCCGTTCCGTTATTTTTTGTTGCAATGCCCTAACAGGGTTCATGTTGCACCTACTAACCTAAGAAGTGACTGTGTAGTGTAATCTAATATACGTATAATGTGAAAAGCAATAAATAAATTGAAATTGAAATTGAAATTGCAGTGTCTGTCTACCCCTTACAGACGTGATATTATGTATGTATGAATGTACCGAATAAATTATTTTTAACCCAGCATCTACCCAATTGTCTATGACGATCATAATTTCTTTCTTCAAAGGTATTACCCAGAAGCCGACTTTAGCCGACCTTTTGAGACTGTCGTCGGATCAGCTGGAGCAATATAATTAATATTCATGTAAATGTATTAAAGGGGAAGAATTAGAATTAATGATTGCGGAGGTCATAGAGTTAAACTATATAGACAGTGCATTCAGCGCAATATTACTTCCTTGTCATGATTTTTCGTTGCCACGATTAATACAGCTATGTGGTATGAATTGGAAAATGAAATAGATTTTTGAGAAGATATGTTACAAAGAATATGTATTTTTGATACAGAATTATATTATTTCTTCTCTTTTTGGTTGCCTGTAAGAGATTGCTTCGGCGATAAGGCCGCCTCTTGTACCTCATTACATGTTGTTATTTCATAAGTGTTAAAAAATTGTAAATGTCTTTTGGTGCAATAAAGATTTTTGTATTGTATTGTATATTTCATAAAGGATAACATTTCATAACAAAGTAAAAGAGATATTTTTGTGTTTAACTTTATTACTATTGTAGCGCGTTGAAAACAAAGACAATCTGGTCATCATCATATCAATAAATTTAAGAACTAGGTTCTTGTCGGTGGAGTATTTTCCATGTCTCCCTATTTTCCGCTCAATGCTTCACCTCTGAATGCTTGAGTGTACGACACTACTTTTGTCTTTTCTTTTACTTCGTCCATAAACGACCTTCTTGGTTTTCCTTTTCCTCTCTTGGCTTCCACTTTCCCTTCCATTATGATTTTTATGAAGTTGTCATGCCGCATAAGGTGGCCAAACATTCGTCCTCGTCTTATGTCTATTGTATATCGTTCTGTTCTCATTGACCATTTCCAGCACTTCTTTGTTGGTTTTTCTCTCTGTCCAGATTATCCTTTCCAGGCGTCTCCAACACCACATTTCAAAGGCTTCTAGTCGTTCCCGATCCGTTTGGTTCATTGTCCATGTTTCAAACAGCGTTACGTTTGGAGTATTGCCGTACAGTGCAATACTCCAAACGTATGTTTTACCGATTTAATGAGTCTTTTCTTTATTTTACGTGACACTTTTGAATTAAATATATACACTTTGCCATTGTACGCTTTTTTTGCCATCGATATCGTTGCAACTATGTCTGCTTTACTCAGACAATCTGCTAGTACATAAAGAAAAGATAAATAAAGATGGGCTCTAAAGGTCTAGTACCCAGAGCCGTATTTTTTTTTAAATGACCTAATTTTCTCTGAGCCATTTTATCCTTTCCATCCAGTTCTTCCCACTAACACGTTAATGTCATCAATAAACCATAAGATCCTTCACAATGAACAAAGAAAATAGAGTAATTTTTTGACCCGCTACAAAAAATAGGGATGTTATAACTTTGACGCTATTGTCAGTCGGTCTGTCTGTCTGACGCATCGTAGCGTTCGAACGAATGTTTTTTTTTATGTAAAAGAAAATTTTTTTTCTTTAGTTACATTTAATGAAAATCAGTAAATTGGGAATTAACGCAAGCCAGGGCTTTCTCTAACAAATAATAGATAGCGTTACAGATCCATCTAGTAATAAGAAGCAGAACTACCGATACGATTACTAAATGATGTTCTTGACAATATTTTTTTTTAATTTGCTATGATATAAACCTGTTCTTACTATTAAATTCGTCGTGATTACTGTATCTATTCGAGTAAACTCAGTGTCACCGACGGTGCACTTAATGAGTAATAATGATGTCGATCCATTGTTAGGGTCTAAATCACTATCATAAATTATAGTTTTCTTCGCCCTTTCGCGGGGCTATAACCTTCGTTTTATGTAGGGCAAGGAAACATATCCTGGAGCTGAGATTCTTGTTTTTGGATGATATGTAATGTCTGCTATTATTGATGAATGCTATTATCAAGGATGACTTGTGTCACCTAGTGTGTGCTACCTAGTGGTCATCATGCCAGGCTGTCACATCGGAGGTCCCGGATTTGATCCCCGGTTAGGTCAAGATCGTGTTTATCTATAAGTATATGTATTTGTTACAAACTAAGGTAATAATGTTATGTAACGTCTGCTATTATTGATGAATGCTATTATCAAGGATGACTTGTGTCACCTAGTGTGTGCTACCTAGTGGTCATCATGCCAGGCTGTCACATCGGAGGTCCCGGATTTGATCCCCGGTTAGGTCAAGATCGTGTTTATCTATTAGTATATGTATTTGTTACAAACTAAGGTAATAATGTTATGTAATGTCTGCTATATTGATGAATGCTATTATCAAGGATGACTTGTGTCACCTAGTGTGTGCGACCTAGTGGTCATTATTCATCATGCCAGGCTGTCACATCGGAGGCAGGATTTGATCCCCGGTTAGGTCAAGATCGTGTTTATCTATTAGTATATGTATTTGTTACAAACTAAGGGAATGAAGTTATGTAATGTCTGCTATTATTGATGAATGCTATTATCAAGGATGACTTGTGTCACCTAGTGTGTGCGACTTAGGGGTCATTATTCATCATGCCAGGCTGTCACGTGGGAGGTCCCGGATTTGATCCCCGGTTAGGTCAAGATCGTGTTCATCTATTAGTATATGTATTTGTTACAAACTAAGGTAATAAAGTTATGTAATGTCTGCTATTATTGATGAATGCTATTATCAAGGATGACTTGTGTCACCTAGTGTATGCGACCTAGTGGTCATTATTCATCATGCTAGGCTGTCACGTGGGAGGTACCGGATTTGATCCCCGGTTAGGTCAAGATCGTGTTCATCTATAAATATATGTATTTGTTACAAACTAAGGTAATGAAGTTATGTAATGTCTGCTATTATTGATGAATGCTATTATCAAGGATGACTTGTGTCACCTAGTGTGTGCTACCTAGTGGTCATTATTCATCAGGTCAGGCTGTCACGTGGGAGGTCCCGGATTTGATCCCCGGTTAGGTCAAGATCGTGTTCATCTATAAGTATATGTATTTGTTACAAACTAAGGTAATGAAGTTATGTAATGTCTGCTATTATTGATGAATGCTATTATCAAGGATGACTTGTGTCACCTAGTGTGTGCGACCTAGTGGTCATTATTCATCATGCCAGGCCGTCACGTGGGAGGTCCCGGACTCGATTCCCGGTTCAGTGAAGATCGTGTTTGTCTATAAATATATGTATTTGTTAAGAAGCATACTATCGTTGAGTTAGTATCCTATAATACAAGTCTACTTTGAGACTAGCTGAATCAGAGTGATTTATCCGTGTATATTTATTAATCAAGTAAAACAAATATATAAAGATGAATAAATTATTTTAACTTTTACGTTCACTTTGATAGACTGAAAACTAGTACACTAAGTTAAAATTTTTGGAACTCAATTAGATCTTCAAATTTTATTTAGGTCCTACTACTCAGTTCGTTACTCATATTTCGTAATTTATAAAAAGTCATAATTAGTAATGTTTACATGACTTAAGACTACCGTGTAAAATTTCATTTACACCAACTATATACAAAAAGAGCAGAACGATCAAATTATTGTACTTGTTTTTGGAAATTTCAAGTCGAATGTCCAAAACGTAATGCCGTTCCATACCACATGTTTCATAACATTCTAGACATATACCTAGATATTCTATAGTATAAATTGCGTTGTATCTAAATTTTGTTATCTAACATACGCAGTTACAGTTTAGTTAATTAGTTTTAGTATATCTATACTATAGTTATTGGTTAAGTTGTGGTATAATCGTTGTTAAATATGCTAAGGTAAAATATGTACCATAATGCAGACATACGCAGGAACATTCGTAAAGAATAAATCTTACAGTTATATAAGGTCTAACAAAATATACTGAAACTATTTTAAGGGTGATTTCAGTCCGTGATACTGAACAACTTTCCCCAAGGAACATATGTCGAAACATGTGAAGTAATTTTTGGCCTTCCATACGAGTTGTCCGATCAGCTGATCCGGGGTTGTATGGGAAACCAAAAATATTTTTTTTATATTTCGACATATGTTCCTTGGGGAAAGTTGTTCAGTATCACGGACTGAATTTACCTCTAAAATAGTTTCAGTATATTTTGTTAGACCTTATATATGTCCGTATAGTCCGAAAAGTAACTTCGTTACAAAAAAACCTATACCTTGCAGTCTGAGCCTTGCAGTACAATCGTTTTTCCAACTTGTTTTGCCAAATTTTGAGTCAAATGCCCAAAATGAGACATTCTCAAAGTTTTACTGCTATTAGTCTTACGGGACTGACCGCGGTGAATGCGACCACAAAAAACGATATTAATCGCGGTAAGTCCCGTGACTAAACAGTTTGTGACCGCGTAACTCTAAAATATATATTTTTTTAATTTATTAAACTTTATTAGAAAAATGTAACAGGCGGACTTAAGGCCCAAGGCCTTTTCTACCAGTCAACCTATAGGTGGTGCTGATAAAAGCAAATTTTGGGCGAAAGTAGTAATTAGAAAAAACTTTACAATAAATTTATACATATATACTATACTATCTATATATATACTATCACGTCTTTATCCCTAATGGGGCAGACAGAGCATTTTGGGTCTTGCGGCTCTATGCAGAGCCCAGGGCCGCAAGACTCAAAAGCCACTTTTAGCGTCATGGTGGGCGAGAAGATGGAAAAGCAATCAATACAGTGACGGGTTGCTAGCCGCATCGCCTGTTAAAATGATTCGCATTTTTGCCCATAAACCTACATAGGTACAATATACATACATAAATAGGTTATATATATTCTTAACGTTTCAATTTTAACCGTGGATTTGATTTCATGTTCTCGGTTCCACATCACAGTGTCCAAGCCAGTAGGTCTGCATCAGGCTTTCTGGCGAATCAAGCCCTCGCTCCAGCGATCAAGAGCTGTCCTGAGCAAAGCCTCGAGTTCAAACCATTTTGAAACTGACTGGAAATGACAATTGAGTGTCACAATATGTTTACTCAAGGGACTTTTTTATTTAGATACTCATAATAGATAAAATAATAAAAATATTTGGGCCGCGTTTTGCTAGATGAACGATATCACCTGTTTCAACTAATTCAGTAATTCTACAATTTATGTGTTTTAGGTATAAGTAAGTATATACAATAATAATTTAATTAGATTAAACTAAACGCTATACTATAAATTAAAACTATTACTAAAAATAAAATCACCAAAAATATAAACTATAAAAAAATATATATAAATTCAACTATGAGCAAATTCCAAGGCAAAAGAAGTGTTGGAAGGTGCAAAAAATCTTAGCTGAGCAACATAAGAGAATGGACCGTATTACAAAGGTGAGAAATTGTTCCGCTTGGCAATGGACAGAGTGGAGTTTAGGAGGCTGACGGCCAACATCTAGTAATGGAAAGGCACTATAAGAAGAAGAAGAATAAATAAAAAAAATAGTACCTTGAGCTTGGATCTTTAGTACCTTGAGCTTGGATCTTTAGTACCTTGAACTTGAGTACGCAGCACGTCAGGCAAAGGATTTAGGTAGATTTTACTATTGACTGTACCCATCGATATCTTCTTTTTTACTTAACAGCTTAGTGGCTTTTGTGTGTGGAAAATGCGCCAAACTTCTCGTCTTCAGGCAATATATTGGTATACATAATATACTGACTAACATTTGGTTATTCAACCATGTCAAAATCAATTCAATTCAAATATTAATTTAGTAATTAGACGTTTACAGGCACTTTTACCTGCCAATAAGTTTATTTTTTTTAAAAAAACTTCCGATACCAGCAGCCCTAAAGGGGATACATGAATTTTCCGGGGTCCAGTGGCGCCCCCATTTGAAATACATCATTTAAAAGGAAACGGTGATATCATCTAAAATATTGTCTTGACCAAAGATAATATAAGCATGGTCTTGACTGACTTTTTTGGCAAATGTGCGCAGAGCTTCACGTTCTCACTTTAAACTGTAAACAGAAGTTCATAAAATAGTTTGAAGGTTTATCTAAGGTTTGTTCAAGACAAAATTTTAAATGATATTACAATTTTCTTTCAAAAGATTTATTTCAAATGCCACTGGACCCCAGAAAAATCAGGTAGCTTAACAATACATTATTTTGAGGTGTTTAATTCTCAGTAAAAAATTTTGACGTGTTTAAGGCTACAAAGTACCTGCTTTAACAGCTTAATGTAAAACTTTCAAACTAAAGGTGCCACCGATCAATACCACACCCACGCATATAGTTTAGAACTATGTGACGAAGTGGGGGGGGGGGGGGGGGGTATCGTTCAATGAATATTGTGATGTGTTGCGATTTAATGATACCACGTGTCAGTGTGTGGATTAGTATGCATCAGTCTGCAACGATAAAAGATAGTGATGTTATGTGTGTAAGGCCACATAAGGGCAAGCGAAGCGTAGGAAACCCATTTAGGACTGAGGACGGCCTGACCAAGGTCGAATGTAAAATGAAAACATGCAGGCCGCTTTAGATCGGTCACTTTAGAAATCATTGGGAGAGGCCTATGTCGAGCAGTGGACGTTATGCGTCTGAAATAATACTCATGAATGGCCACCCAGAGGTCCCGGGTTTGGTCCCCGGTCAGGGCAATTTGAAAATGGCCTTTTTCAAACTGTCCTGGGTCTTGCATGTTTATATGTATTTGTTTTAAAATATAGTATCGTTGAGTTTCCATAACACAAGTCTCGAACTTACTTCGGGGCTAGCTCAATCTGTGTAATTTGTCCCTATGTATTTATGTATTTTATTTAATGAAGTTAGATCCTCTAACTTGTTTGTTTGTTTGTTTGTTTGTAATAACTTTATTGTACCAAAACAAATACATATACAAAGACAGCTTACGAAAGAGCAAATATACAAAGGCGGACTTATCCCATGTAGGGATCTCTTCCAGTCAACCTGCGATAGATTGAGAGCTAACTTCATGGTTGTAGTAACAAAAAAGTGTATGCAAGAACAGCCGGACAAAATATTTGGCCAATCTCGAAACTGAGACGGTTCGCTCGCTCGCTCAATTAATATCCACACTTTGACGGATCCAAACTGCGATAGGTACTATACGAATTCGGCAATCCCATCACATCACTAGTTTATCGGTTCATTGGGATTCAGAGCTCGGCAGCTCAGCGATGCCAATGTAAAATGTATATCAATTGCCTTTCAGTTTGAATGGCGGGAGAAGTAAGCTCGTGATGTGTTTTAAAAGTTTTGACGATTTGTAAATTATACAAGTTTTATTGACTTGTAATGTAGTGCTCTAGTACATACGGGAACCCATCACTTTCTCGCAATTAACTTCAGCGATTTTTATTCCCCATAAAACTATTCGCAAATCTTTTAATACAATATTGAACAAATCCTAAAATCTGTTGACATTGAAATTTCATTTACTCGATTATTCGTTATTAACAAACTCAGTCTATCGTTATTTCTTTTCATATTTTATGTATTTTATCGAAATAACGTAACATCAAAGTTTTGTTACCCTTAATTTTGTTTTCACGTAAGTTTCAGTTTGCAAAATAGTTCAAACATTTAAAACGAGTGCTAGAAAACTTCTATCCATTTTCCTAGGTTAGGGCAAACCTATAAGTTAGGTTATGTTAGAACTGCGACCAACACACGCACGAGCCGAGCGAGCGAAGCGAGCGTGCCCCGGTAGCGCCCGGTGAGTGCAAAGACACTTCTATCCATTTTCCTAGGTTAGGGCAATCCTATAGGTTAGGTTATGTTAGAACTGCGACCAACACATGCACGAGCCCAGCCAGCGAAGTGAGCGTGCCGCGGCAGCGGCCGGCGAGTGCTAAGACACTTCTATCCATTTTACTAGGTTATTGCAATCTTACAGGTTAGGTTATGTTAGAACTGCGACCAAGACACGCACGAGCCGAGCGAGCAAAGCGAGTTATTATGTGTACCGTTACATATTGAAATATGTTTTTATGAACAGTTTTATCGATAACTTAATATTTTATATGAAATGTTAGTTCGATATACCATTTTTCTATAAAAGAAAACCATTTTAAAATATATATATTTTTTAAATGTTGTTATAATAATATGAAACTGCGATGATAAACTATTCGTTTTATTAAGAAAAAATGTATTAAAAATCGTGGAATAGTTTTCTGGGAAATGAAATTCGATGTCAAAAAAATCTGTATTCTAATAGACACCCAGTACATACATACATACATACTATCACGTCTTTATCCCTAATGGGGCAGACAGAACATTTTGGGTCTTGCTGTTCTATGCAGAGCCCAGGGCCGCAAGACCCAAATGCCACTTTTAGCGTCATGGTGGGCGAGAAGATGGAAAAGCAATCAATACAGTGATGGGTTGCTAGCCGCATCGCCTGTTAACATGATTTGCATTTTTGCCCATTCCTTCGATCGGCTTTTACAATCTGCGTGGGAAGAGAAGCAGCTGGTACATTCTAAGTTTTTTTTATTTCTCCCAGACCAGCATGGGACCAGTGCTCTATTCACAGAATTAATATAAGTATTACATACAGAACGGAAACTCCTAAGGTCCTAAAAAGAATTAAGAGGGCGGTTACAGTCGCCTCTACAAGGCGAGAACGGGGGAGAGGTGCGGGGATGGGGAACGGGGACGCATATTGCGCGGGACCATAGGAGATACCGTTCTGTATGTAATACTAGCTATAGAGGTACTAAGCCTGTTCTATAAGCTAATATCTTTTCCACTTTGTATTTAGAGATCTACTTATCTCTTAATGGGAGAACTGCCTCCGTGGTGTAGTGGTTAGAGCGTTCGGCTCATACCCGGAGGTCGCGGGTTCGATTCCCGGCGAGGGCAACGTCTTTGTGTTGTTGTCCTAGTTTGGTTAGGACATTGTAGGCTGATCACCTAATTGTCCGATAAGTAAGATGATCCGTGCTTCGGAGGGCACGTTAAGACGTCGGTCCCGGTCACTGTCTTTGACATTGGTCGTTACCTAAAACCATGTCAGAGGCCTTTACGGCGGTTTAAAAACTCTGGCACTAGTGTTAGTCACTAACACACACGATAAGAAAAGAAGAATGGGAGAGATTTGCCCAACAATGGTACAAAAAAGGTGTCGACAAAAACACTTAGTGATCTCATCGCAATAACCTTGGCGTGATCAGCAGTGACGTGCACAAATATATTTTACAGGGTAGATGCTCATCTTTCCTAAATTACGAGAACGGCTGTATATCTAGTATCCTATAATATATATAAGTCACGATGGCATAGGATAGACAAATTTTATGTTATTTATGTGTCTGTATGGTTTCCGGCAAAGTAGAATAGGGCCACTCAAAGTCCTCCCGTGGATAACAGAAGGCGACTTAAGAAATACATGCTAAACAAAGCTTATAAACATCAATGAGACCTCTCTAACCCGTCTGGCCAGCGAGGAGAGTGTAGGCCAAGTCCTGTAGCTGCCAAGTATGGCTCTGGTAGTACAGAGAGGGTCGTGCTCCTGCAGTGGAGATTAAAAGAACTGATGATAATGTGTCTGTAGGAAATACACGCTACTGGTGGTCAGTGTGGTCACCTATAAAGGAGCTTAGGCTCTAGATTGCAGGGTACTTTGCGTCAGAAGCCCAGGTTTGAACTTCTTCTTCTTATCGTGTGTGTTACTAACACTAGTGTCAGAGTTTTTAAACCGCCTTAAAGGCCTCTGACATGGTTTTAGGTAACGACCAATGTCAAAGAGAGTGACCGGGACCGACGTGCCCTCCGAAGCACGGATCATCTTACTTATCTTATACCTTTAAACGAGCAATTCTTGTATGTATATATATTTATTTATATAATTCTGTGATCTCGAAAACGGCTCTAACGATTTCGCTGAAAATTTGTATATGAGGGTTTTCGGGGGTAAACAATCGATCTAGATTAGTCTTATGTTTGGGAAAACGCGTGTTTTCGAGTTTTCATGCGTTTTTCTTTCCACGCAGAATATGGTCGCTAATTTCGTCGCGCAGACCGCCTTGTTTTTAGCTCAGTGGTTAAGGATACCGACCGCTAGAAAGAGTGTTACGGGTTCGAATCCCACTCGGTGACTTACTTTTGTTTTTTTTTATGTTTAAGTTTATATATAATTTTTTATTTTGCATTGTTTTTAGACAAGTTTAAAAAAAATTAGTTAATGTTTGAGATGTAACCGAGCAAAGCTCGGTCGCCCAGGTACTCTTAACTTAACAAACCAAACTAGGACAACAACACAAAGTCCCGAGTAATCGAACCCGCGACCTCCGGGTATGAGCCGAACGCTCTAACCACTACACCACGGAGGCATTTTAAACTAAACTGTACCGTCAGAAGTAATGAGAAACAATGTGGCTTCCGTACAAACAAGCGCGTAAGTGGATACTCAGACGTCAAACTTTGATGTACAGACTTGTTGGAAAACGGTTGGTTGTTTGTGACGTGGCGTAGTATCCATGTGTGAGAATGGGGTGCGTATTGCTTGATATAATCACATTTTATATATTTACATTTTAATAACGTTCATAAAATATAATGTTAATTTGACATAATCATTAAGGTATATATTTTTAATAGCTATAATATTCATTACATTTTCATTTTAAAAAGCATAAAATCATTTATATAACGTTTATGTACACTAAACATCACCTGTTATACAACTTGTGCGGTATACAGGACAAAAAGTATATCATTCAAAAAGTATATTGTTGAGAAGACATATCATTCAAAACATATAACTATCAAAATCATATTGTTTAGAAGATATATGACTTAAAAACCATACCATCTAAAAAGTATAGACAGGCAGACGAAAATAATTCAAATTTGGGAAATCTCATAAACTTTAATTTTCTTATAAAAAAAACTCAAGGTATAGGATAGGTTTATAAAGGTGCAAAGTTTAAACAAAGAAGTAGGCAATGTCCATTAAGATATTTTATAACATAAAAGAAACTGTGAATAAGATACCCAAAAGTGGGGGCAAACATAAAAATAAAATATCTAAATTTGTCAGTAAACGATTAGATTAGTAAAAAAATCTGACTAGAAAATAGTAAACAAAGAAGTCATATCATAAAGGCTACAAAAACTAACCAATTTTTTTATTAACAAAAAAATCTTGCCAATAGCCAAGCTATGAAAACAAATTTTTCACCCAAGCCTCAAAGTATGAAAAATTTGGTTTCACATACAAAATGCGCGCGCATTTTGTATGTGTAACCAAAATTTTCCGCCCCAGCCCCAAGGTATGAAAAATTTGGTAACACGTACAAAATGCGCGCGCATTTTGTACGTGTAACCAAATTTTCCGCCCAAGCCCCACGGTATGAAAAATTTGGTTACACATACAAAATGCGCGCGCATTTTGAATGTGTAACCAAATTTTTCACCCCAGGCCCAAGGTATGAAAGAAATAAAAAAATAACTAACTTATTTTTTACGAACCGAAGCCCGCAACTTCGCTCGCGTGGACTTTATGTCTTTTGAAAATGCTCATCAGGCTGAACAACTTTTACTAAGGCACCATTTTTATATCTTTTATAGTTTAGCTAGACCAGTATAGTTCTGCATCAGGTGTTCTTCCAAAATTATTTATACCCTGTATGTTGCCCAGGCTTACAGCTATATAACTAAAAAAGTTTAATTTGAATCCGTCCAGCATTTCCGGAGATTAGCGTGTAATAACAGACAAACAGACACATAGACAAACAGACAGACTTTTTTTTAAATTCTTTCTCCATTACTATATCTCCTTCGACCTAATATTTTTTTTGAAATATATCTAATGTACAGACACTTTTTTACTGTTTTATTATATGTATGATATGAATTTAATTTCACTTATTATTGCTTTGGCTATTTTCATTGTAAGAGTAACCATTCACAAATAACACTATTTCGTACTTTTAAACGTTTCGCACTTATTTTTTATTTATGGCTAACAAACGAAAATTTGAGGAAGGAAATTATCTATTAATGTTAATACGTAATCAGTAATTACATTATGTGACTGCGACATATTAATATATTATTTTCAACCCTCCTGCATTGGCTTGTCTTAATAAAATTATCCGCAACATACTGCCAGGCGCTATATCAAAAGTTTGTTATATCTAATGATGATTATATATAAAGAATCTTCTACTAATCGATTCATATACGCAATGATTATTATGCTTAATAATATATCTACGGAAAGTTTATTATACGTAACGTAAATAGATTTCGTGAATTTTATACGACTTTAAATGTATACGAAAGTTTTGATAGGTTAAATAATTCTTATTTAAACGATTTTATGGGTTAGAAAAGTATGATTTATGATTTTTATCTTTATTGATAATTATACCGACCAAAATTATACATTTCGTTGGTATTTATTCAAAATAATATATATATTGTTGTTCTGTCTTATATTACTTACCCGTGAGAATGTTGTAAGTTGTTTATATTATATCAAAGTAGGCCTAGGGCAGCCAAACCGCTAGTTTTCTACAAGTCAAATCAGATACTTTTCACTTTTCCATACCCAAAGGGTAAAAACGGGACCCCATTTATTTTATTTATTATTTATTACATTTTAGGAAAACTTACAGCGACTCGCACTTGTAGAGTTATTTCTTTACGTCCAAACAAACATTGTCGTTTTGATTTTTTAAACTATGACGTCGTGACGTCATAGTTTAATAAATCAAATAGCGCTCTTATTATCAGTTTGTTCTCCATCAATAAATCTCAAATGGATATGATCAATGACAAGTAACATTCTTCTGTGACGTTTTATTCTCTTATCAGCACAAAGTAATTTATTTTTGACCCTAAATGCTACCCTAATCAATTGCCGTAAGGTAAGTCAAGAAAGCAGAAGGGTACACTCAGTGAACGCAGATTAGGGGAGGCAAAATATGTATAGCCTTTTGACGTCAAATGTATAAATCGGCCACAGCTGATAGAGTTATTATGGAACCCCTTCCGATTCCTTTCGTTCGATAGAACAGTGAAAGTGGCCTTTGAGTTTTGCGGCCTTGGGCCATCTTTACTTAAAGCTGTATGACCCAAAAATGCTCTGCGTACATTTAAAAACCCATAAAGACATCATAGTGTCCAGTAATTTTTTTTTGATCTGTGAAAGTATGTATGTTTCTTATATAAAATATCGCATGATAATAGTTCAACTTAGTTTGTGGCTAGCTTAATCAGTGTGATTTGTCACTTTCAAGGTATTTGTTCATTTTATTTATTTATGTAGAAAAGAGTAGAATAATACCAGATCGTGAAGCATTATATAAAATTAAGTCAATGCCATTCAAATATTCCCTTCAATAATATTTTCAATGCCAGTTTGTAATTATTAATATGCCTATAAATATTTCAGCAACTTTGTCTAAACCAGTGCAATCAGAATTTGTATTTGTTACAAATAATAGCATTACCTCCCGCTTTGGTTCGTATTTAAATATTTCTGAAACATTTTGGTAAATTTATTGTGTTCCATAGAGCACTTAAATTGTAGATTTTAGAATGAATTTTGCTTTCTTGCTAGTCTGGGAGAAAAGATAAAAACGTGGAATGTACCAGCTCTCATCCTGAGAATCGTAAAAGCTAATCTTGGGAATAGGCGAGCATCATGTTAATAGCCTATGCGGCTAACAAACCCTTGCACTAGGTAACGGCGCGTCATCATCATTTCAGCCGCACAACGTCCACTGCTGGACATAGGCCTCTCCCAAAGATTTCCAAAATGACCGATCTAGAGCGGCTTGCATCCAGCGCCTTCCAGCGACCTTGGTTAGGTCGTCAGACCACCTTGTAACGGCGCGTAAATATCCTAAATTAAAAATCTGAAATTCAACCCTGCACCCCGCATCCCGTAAGCGGACTGCGCCGGGAACGGGGGGCGACCTCACCTCTAAAACCCGCGTAAACGGAAAGAGCGTATGCGACAAAATGGTTTTTCTTGCGTTATATATAACCTCTCCAACCCGATTGGCCAGCGAGGAGAGTGTAGGCAAAGTCCTCTGGCCGTCTGTCCGAGTATGGAAGTACAGAGAGGGTCGTGCTCCTGCAGTGGAGACAAAATACCTGATGATGATGATAAACTACAAATTTATTTCATGTGCCAAATATAGTGTCAGTTTTAGTTAATATACATATGTAGCTATTTGGGAATCTCTAGTTTGATAGAGGTAGTTTTGATTAATTATTTTGTGTTATAAAAGTTAACCAATCGTTATGTACAATGGACCACATAAAGAGGACATGATGAACCCTTGCAACTTTCATTTTATTCGCTGTTTCTCTATAAAATTTGACCCATTTTCCAGGTTCCGATCGAGCTGAAATTTTGCACGCATACGTATATCGCGTGACAATTCAATATTAATATGACATGGAGCTGATAAGATGATGGAGTCGAAATGTATCCATAGAAAGTCTGTAATTAAAAGACGCAACTCCATTGAGTTTGGGCTCGTTTGATTCGTCTTGAGGAGCACTTTAAGCTTTAAGTTCAATTTTAATATTTTTAACTTAAAAAAAGAGTAATACGAAATTCGCCTTTAAACCGGGTACACCTCGAGTTGTACCCGGTTCAAAGGTACCCATTACGCTTACCGCATTACCTCTCGGAATTGCTATGTACAGCCTTTGAACCAGGTACCATCCGGAGTGGTGGTCATATCCACGGGACCGACGGGACAGTGGACGGGGGAATATTTTTAATACTTTGTCTGTTTTGTCTATGTATTATTATATCTATGTTTGTCTTCAGAAAGTCTACATTTGCGAGAATTCTCGGAACTCATGAATTTAGTTAGTTTGGCTAAGTGCCTTCTAATCTCAAATTCTCAACGACTATTCCATCAAATTATTTTCGAAATGTTTGTCTATCTATCTATATAAATAAAAATAAATGCTGCTGAGCGAGAACGGCTTAGCCGATTTGACTTATTTGTTTTGTTGTGTTTGATGAAGTTTGTGAATAAATAAATAAATATATAGGGACAAATTACACTGATTGAGCTAGCCCCAAAGTAAGTTCGAGACTTGTGTTATGGGATACTAACTCAACGATACTATATTTTATAACAAATACATATATAGATAAACATCCAAGACCCAGGATAATTTGAAAAAGGTCATTTTCCAGCTTGCCCTGACCGGGAATCGAGCCCGGGACCTCTGGGTGGCGGACTAGCATGGTGACCACTACGCCACGGAGGTCGTCAAAAAATACGAGGACAAAAGTAAAAACAACAATTTTCATTTAACATACAAACCACTCTGTTCCCAGCTGTCAAACATTTATTTTCTGTATTACATACAGAACGGTATTTCCTAAGGACCCGCGCAATATGCGTCCCCGTTCCCCGTCCCCGCACCTCTCCCCCGTTCTCGCTTTGTTGAGGGTATTGAGCGAGCGAACACACACACAGTGCCGAGTGCACGGATGTATAGTTGTAGAAGTAGTAAGCATAAATGGTACTCCGCTTCTAAGAAGTTCCATACTTACCTGTGTTAATGTATAAGCCACGAGTGTCCAACTTGGTACATCTTTACTACCTTTCAATTCAATTCAATTCAAATATATTTTTATTGTCATAGGATATTTATAATATCTCTTAATAATCGTCATTATTTTGTTGCACAATTGTTGACGTCAAATGATTACTTACAGCTAAGTTTACTACCGCTTCCAAAGCGCTAGTGCAGAAGAAGCGGTAACAAACTGATTTGACCTGATTGTACTTACTTGTATTGGAGTCATACATAGACTTTCAGCCTCTGAAATTTACTGAGGTGTGGAACTCGCTGGCTCTTACTCTAAGGAAGAGTATGGGTGGGAATCCATTATGCTGAATTGAGTGTGTTAATCTATATACATTGCCTATAATGAAAAGATCGGTCAAAATTGTATCACCACCAAACCAGCAATGTAAATAATCCCGCCCTATCACGTCGTTATCCCGGGCGTAAATGGTGCAGACAGAGCATTTTGTATCTTGCGGTTCTAAGCAGACAGGGCCCAGGGCCACAAGACCCAAAGGCCACTTTTAGCGTGATGATGGAAAAAGAAATCAAAATAGTGATGGTTGCTAGCCGCATAAACAAGATTCGTATTTTCGCCCATTCCACCGATCGGCTTTTACGATTTTCGCGAAAAGAGAATCAGCTGGTGCATTCTAGGTTGTTTCTTTATTCCCAGACCAGCATGGAAGTAAATCTAAATGCAAAGTCCGAAGATCTGAAATTGCAAACGTTCATAACGACTTTTCAAAATTGTTGTTAGATTCACTTCAAAACAAATTTGAAACATAGCAAGTATCTCTACAGAACAACCATCGGTTATTACTAAGTTCAGATTCGGGCCACGTAGCAATTAGTAGCCGTTAGTATAATCCGGGTGAACCGGGTGAACGGGTCTGTTCAACATTGGTCCGGATTTGTTGCGTGTCGATTGTTTTTGTGGTCAGCACGCCCCGGGAATTGTAAACAGGAAGGGAATTAAAGAGATGGAAGAATCCGCAACTTTTGCAGATTTTTTTGTATTAAAAATAATGCTTAAAGTGAAATTATTATTTTACAGCCCCGGGGTATGTCTACGTGTGTAGTGATTAAATATTTTTAACCGCCTATGTTAAGAGTCCCCCGACCCTAGACCAAAATACAACTTTCCATACAAACGTAGTCTACGTTTTATTTCAAAACGACATGTCCGATTTGGGCAAAATTTTGTAATTTCAAAGATATTGCAATTATCTAGGTTTATAACTGGTTTCCGACGGAAAAATATGAACTTTAAATAGAATATAGTGTTTTATATCATTTTTGACCATTAGTATGGGAAACTTCTAAATCGTTATATTTTCTTTCCAGTTCATAATTTGACTATAGGAAACCAGTTATAACCCTAGATAATTGCAATTTCTTTACAATTACCAATTTTTACCGGAATCTGACATGTGGTTTCAAAATTAAACGTAGACTACGTTTGTATGGAGAAGTCTAGGGTAAGGGGATTCTTAATCGATAATTCGAAGACGCCTAGACTGATTTGTTTTTTTTTAAAGGCATACTTGTCACCATAATCATTTGTGCAGTTTACTGTATGTCGGTTTTTAGGTTTGAAAAATTTTAGGTACCGTTGAATTCATAAGTTATTAATTGAAAATCTAAAGGATTTCGTGTCAAGAACGAAGGTTGCGTTTCTCGTCTCTGAAACGCTGAGCTATGCTTTGTTTATATTTGTATAAATGTTTACAGCGTTAGCAGTCTTTCTCACAGGTCCTCCGACAACCTAATAGAAGGAAGATTATGTAAAAACACATCTATTTTCTATAGCTCCGTGTAATATAGGCCCAATGGTAGCGAAGTTGGTCGATTCTGTTAGTTTTTGAATTCCGTGCTTTGACCGCTAAATAAAGGAAAACTTTGCCAAATTGATTTGTTGTATGGCTGCTTACATTCCTTTGTCGTTGCTTCTTAATAGTGTGAATAGTTTGGTGTTCAGTTCGTAAATTAGTAGCAAGATGAGTTTTCTTTAACACGAGTGCCTCCGTAGTCCAGTGGACAAGGCGTTCACCTTGTGATCAGGAGGTCATGGGTTCCATGATCCAAAAAAACAGGTCTGCTATTCCGGCAGTGACACGAGCCTACGTCACCACAGAGTTGCCACTTTAATGTGACTAAGTTAAGATTTCGGGAACGTTTGCCTGCCATTATTCATGACAATAAATATTTTAATGAATAAAAAATTAGGTTATAATTGTTATTCATTAACAAGTCGAATTATTTTTTCATAAATAGGTTATTTGTAAAAATGGACATGGTTTAATCCGATTCAGATATACGTGAATAATGAAAGTTGGGGAGTTTGATTTTACAGTACCGGTAACACTGAGACGGTGACGTAGGCTCGTGTCACCCACGTGACCACTATATGTCGGAATGCCATACCTGGCGCAGTATATTATTATACCATGATGGATTCGAATACCACTGGGAAGTATACTTTGTGAAAAATTGTTACCAGTCTGGTTAGGATATTGCAAGCTTAAATCACCTGATTATCCGAAAAGAAAGATGATTCTTTGTTTCGGGAGGCACGTATTAACTGTGGGTCTAGAACGCCATCCAGCGTTTTATCATTAAACTACCCATGGAGTTTTTTGGATTTCAGCAATGGTCTCGTTGTAAAATGTGTTCACAGTGACTAGTAAGTTTACTCCCTTTCGGTTACGTTGTAACTTATTAGCAATCTGAGCTTTCGGGTTGAAACGCTTTTTGTTACACTTTCTTTACTTTTTAATAGGAAAGAAAGAAGGTGCTTGCTATATTTCTAATGCCGATGTAAGTGAATATTCACACGAACCATTTGCCCGCCACCACCGCCTTTACACTTCACTCGCTCGTCTGCGATCGTGTGGCTTTTTAGCTGATTATGTTTTCTTTTTAATTCTATCAGTCCAATATTGAGTAAGTAAATTAACTTTTTCTCCCATCAATAAAGCCCAAACAAAGGCAGTCATAGCCAAACAAACATGGCCACAACACACACACCCTAAATCATTACAAAATAATTGCGCACGCCCAGCAAGCCGCGCTAAAAACGCTCATCATTATCGCATCGGCCCCATCGGTTTTTCTCCGTCATAAACGCCGGCTGCCCGCTAAATCTTTACGGTAACGCCTGCCCACTGGTTTTTACCGCGGTAGTGACAACTGTGACACACAGTCACAAAGAGCAAAATAAAATATCAAAAGAGAGCATCACTTACAATGCAATACAATCCCTCTCCTTGAAGGTTTCAGGGCGGGACCTCAGCAAAACTCCAACTTTTAATAGGTGAAGAAAAAATAAAAACAATACAATACATAAAAAAAATATACACCAAATCACAGTTACGATTTCGAAATATTATTGTAAGGACAACATATAATGAGGTACAAGAGCGGCTTTATCGCCGAAGCATTCTTTTACAGGCAACTATAACTTCTTCTGCTTTTTCATCTTATTCCACTGCGAGACAGCATGTGAGGCTTTTCCATTACCCTTTATCCTTTGTTATGGTAGGTGTTACATCGTTTTTTATTCATATTCACCCTTTCTTACCCCTTCGTCTGTTTCTTTATCTAGTAACCTTCAAATTTAGCACACTTACCTATTGAGTAACGTTCGTTATTGGCTTTCTTCCCTCCTCATTAAGCACTGTTTTTATGACATTTGCAAAAAAAAATTGCAAATGTATCTTTACGTTAGTCCTATTATCAATGATCTATAATCTATATTGCTTGAGCAAAAAAACCGGAGTCAGGATAGAGAGGTAAGTACCATACACACTATAGGTATGATTTGATTTAGGATAGGGAAAGTATTAACAACTTTTTAATAAGACCAGCAGTTTGGGCGTGTGTGTCCAATACTGGCGTCAGATTTGCAAGCTGCCTGAAGGCATCTGACATATCTTGACAACTCCTAACAATCTCAAGAGTTTTTATGTCACTTGTGGTCACCCATCCAAGTGCAGACCACCAGTTGTCGCTTAAGTTATTAAATCTCAAATTGTTAAAAGCGTCTGACTATAATTGAGACCACGCTATCTATTACTTGACAAAGACATATGGCCAACATTGGCAGGTCGAAAGTTTGGCCAATATAATCCGTTCTAAGTTGACTTCCAAATGGAACTAGAAAGCCGTGTGTCCCGCGCAGACACTCTTAGAAAGGCGTGAAATGGCAGATGATCTTTTAAGAGATTACTCTGCGGCGAGATTATTTCTATCTAGTTTTTCAGACTCAGTCGTGGCGGATTATGTTTTTGTCTCTTTGTGCTAACTATGTCGAGCTTTAAATATCGAGTTACCGATTTTGTTGGATTGTCTTTCTTATATAAGGTCTAACGAAATATACTGAAACTATTTTAAGAGTGAATTCAGTCTGTGATAATGAACAACTTTCCCCAATAGTGCGGGAAGTAGTGTCACCCAATGTATGGAAGGTGCAAATTTCGGTATCGGAAGAATTCACTTGGCACAGATGTAATATACGTAAAGTTAAGCTAATTTAGCCTGGTAGCCATCCCCCACCCCCTGGGGGGAAGACAGGGGGAGCAGTCGAAGGTACACGCCGCCGCGCTTTAGAAAAAAAATCATATCAGCTTCTATTTCCTTAACACCTCATGTGTGGTATCATTTTCTAATAAATCGGATTTAGGAATAGAAATTGAACTAAATAATTAAAAACCGAAGTGGACTACTGCACCAGTAGCTGCTACCGCTTGTTGTGAACTGATTCGGTGCAAGTGCAAGTCACGGTGCAGTGTTAGGTGCAACTGTATAAGAAAACTATTACAATGTACCGAATTATGACAATATTGTGGAAAATGTTATGAAAAAATGAACTAATACATATAATATAACTACTACTAATGATACATTAGACCATAAGCAACAGTCTATCATTAAGTAAAGTATGTATTCTATATATTTTGAATTAAAAAACAACTTAATACTGGCAACAAATTATGTGAGACGAGACGGTTGGATTAGTTCCTAGGCACCGCCGCGTGCCATGTTCGATTTTTTTTTAGATAGATGTATGACAGCTATATATAATAAAGAATATATTTTTAAAAGCTAGATAAATATTCTTTAACATAGTAATTTTTGTTGAACAAAATACAGGTATTCTGGTAAAATAAATCAGTTAAAATAAAAATAAATGCGATCTGATTTTAATATTTTCGTTTTTTTACTATTAATCTTTACATTAAATGTGAAATTGTACTCAAAATTGAATTCATCATGTCTGATTTATCAGAAAATGATACCACACTTGAGGTGTTAGGTAAATAGAAGCTGATATGATTTTTTTTTCTGAAGCGCGGCGACGAGTAACTTCGAACAAAACCCCTACCTACCCCCCAGGGGGTGGGGGATGGCTACCGGGCTAAATTAGCTTAACTTTACGTATATTACATCTGTGCCAAGTGAATTCTTCCGATACCAAAATTTGCACCTTATGTATGACACTACTTCCCGCACTACAAGAAACGTACGTCAAAATATATAGAACTAGCTGTACCCGCGGGCTCGGCTCCCCGTGGGAATTCCGGGATAAAAAGTACCCTATATCCTTCCCCGAGTCTCAAACTATATCCATACCAAATTTCATCCAAATCGGTTCAGTAGTTTAAGCGTGAAGAGGTAACAAACAAACAAATATACAAACTCACTTTCGCATTTATAATATTAGTAGGATAGTAGGATTATTTTTTACTTTTCATACAACACGGATCGGTCAACTTGTATGGGAGGCCTTAAACAAAAATTACTTTTCATAGTTCGATATGTTATGTGTTCTATGGTTAAAGTTGTTCAGTATCATGGACTGAATTCACCCTTAAAATAGTGTCAGACTCAGTATATTCTGTTAATTAAAGTTATATAAATATAATCCCGTTTACAAGTATTACCTATAACCGGGTACAAAAACTTAAATCATAATTGCATGATTTAGATCGTAGAAGCCGATGACTATAGATAGAAGTCATTTCAACCACACACTTTGTTAAAAAGAAACCATAGCGCGTTTCAATATTGTACAACGCCATCTAGTGGTATATTTAGCAAGTTTATTTACGCTTTATGACTGTAATGTCCATGCCACAGTACATCTGTAACCTAGATAATAATGTGGGCATGAATTGGCATGACAGCTTACTTATGTTCTGACGTTTACGTTTGTTTTTACCCGACTACGGAGCCAAAAGGAGAGTAATGTGTTTCGCTGCCATATATGTATATATGTATCCATTTGTTCCCTCGTATCTTCTATGATATCCATGGTACCGTAACAAATAAGGTATCGTTGGAATCGTCTTGGCTCTGCGCTGGTTATAGGATATGTGACGTCACAATAAATCAATATGGCGCCCTCTACAGGCCAACAAGTAACTAAAAGCTAAAATGAATCGAATTATTCCGTGTTTGGTATCAAATGAAAGGGCCCAATTAGCGCATTTCAGAAATATATACATCACTAGCTGTTTCTCCCTGCTGTGCTTGCATTCACTGTATAAAATTACTTTTCAATAAGAATCTTCCTGTAGTTGAGTTTTGCTTGCTTAAAGATAAAGAAAAAATGTGTTAGGTATCTGATTTATGGCCCCCGTAATTTGGTAACGCTTTTTTCCACGATATTAGACCTTGAGGTCCGTTCTACGTTTTTCAGTCAAAGGAAGTTTTTAAATCTGTTGTATATTTTTATAAATATGTTTCACTACCATTTTTAAGCTATTGCATAGCTTCTATCGCGGGCCTTGAGCGCGGGGAGCGAATCCAGAATTTCCGTAACGAAAAAACCTCACGCTCTCCCCACTCCGCCTATCATGTAGGTTGCCGCTTCGTCTCCGTCGTCCGTTTGCGACGTTGCCGTCCTTCCTTGTTTGCAATAGCTTTACCGCGGCAGTCCCCGAGTGCCACACGTCTTTTTTTTTATCATTAATTAAAAAGGATATACTTGCAGAATGATCGAATAATTACACATAGGTTGGTTATATAAATAATGCCTGGAATGTAGTTGTGAGCTAGTTTTCCTCAAAGGATAACTGTTCACTCTACACAGTGGTCCTACAATTACATACATACATACATACTATCAGGTCTTTATCACTAATGGGGCACCCAGAGCCTTTTGCATCTTGTGGCTCTAAGCAAAGAGAGGCCAGGGCCGCATGACTCAAAAGCCACTTTTACAGTGATGGAAAAGAAAACAATATAGTGAAGGGTTGCTAGCCGCATCGCCAATTAACATGATTCGCATTTTCGCACTTCCCTCGATCGGCTTTTACGACCTGCGCGGGAAGAGAAGTAGCTGGTAAATTCTAAGTTTTTTCTTTTGTCCCAAACCAGGGAGAGTCACCAGAGTCCCACAGAAAATTCATTTTTTTTTTTCAAATTCGAGGATAACTTTATTATCATAGTATATTTATAATATCTCTTAATAATCGTCCTTGCTTTGTTGCTTACTGACGTCAAATGGTTACTTACAGCTAAGTAAATGCAGGGAAAATCATAATCAGGGAAACCATTCAGGAACCCAGGGTCGTAATGGTATGAGAGTTACAGTGGCTTCGGCTGAATAATAAAATCCGGCGCTTAACCTGGCTTTGTTGAGAGATGCGTTTGGCCGTGCTGCGTTTGGGTAGGCTAGCAGCTTGCGCCAGTACTTGCCTACAATACAAGTGATAATTTGTGAGTTCTAAGTGACTATTCGGCTTCTGTATTATAGCAGAAGTTCATTATATGTAAGTATATTTGCATTGTTATCCGATTCTGCGGAAAAACAGAATGAACAAGCTGCTTCTCTTGTGCGCAGATCGTCGTAAGGGTCGATCGAGGGAATGGGTCAAAAATCTTAATTACTAATCCTTACTTCCTTACTAATATTATAAATGCGAAAGTGAGTTTTGATAATTGTTCGCTTGTTTGTTACCACTTCACGATTCAACAACTAAACCTCCACTAAACCTATTTAGATGTTTGATATGGATGTAGTCCTGAAATTTCCACGGGGAGCGAAGCCCACGGGCACGGGCTATAGTTACTTATTTGCGGCTAGCACCCACCTCTTATTTTTTGTCTGTTTTCCTAACGCCACGCCAGCATAAATATGCTGATAACTAAATGATTACATATGTGTACTTGTGGGAAGACAGCTCCAGATTACCATCTCCAATTACTGCAGTCGCGACGCGACGTCATCGGCCGATGTCTTCTAGACGTGTGTGTATAGCAGATGGTAGCTAGGTGTATAATATCGTTCGTGTACTTATGGAATGCTAGCTCAAGTCACTCACTACCAGTCACTATCAGGTAGTAAACATAGCTTAAAAGACGCGGCCACAAGGGAAATTACCCCGGTCGCTGTCCGCGGGTAATATGTCCTTGTCTTGCCGACGCGGTCGCGACGTCATCGGCCGATGTTTACGAGACATGTGTGTATTTATAGCTTACTAGCAGTCCATCCCGGCTTCGCCCGTGGTACATACATAGCCTATGTCACTCAGGGATAACATACCTATCCAACAGTGAAAGAATTTTTAAAATCGATCCAGTAGTTTCGGAGCCTATTCAATACAATCAAACAAACAAACAAACAAACAAACAAATCTTTCCTCTTTATAATATTAGTGTAGATGATAGCTAGGTATATAATATCGTTTGTGTATTTATGGGATACTAGCTCAAGTCACTCGCTACCAGTCACTATCAGGTAGTAAACATAGCTTAAAAGACGCGGCCACAAGGGAAATTACCCCGGTCGCTGTGCGCGGGTAATATGTCCTTGTCTGGCCGACGCGGTCGCGACGTCATCGGCCGATGTTTACGAGACATGTGTGTATTTATAGCTTACTAGCAGTCCATCCCGGCTTCGCCCGTGGTACATACATAGCCTATGTCACTCAGGGATAACATACCTATCCAACAGTGAAAGAATTTTTAAAATCGATCCAGTAGTTTCGGAGCCTATTCAATACAATCAAACAAACAAACAAACAAACAAACAAACAAACAAATCTTTCCTCTTTATAATATTAGTGTAGATGATAGCTAGGTATATAATATCGTTTGTGTATTTATGGGATACTAGCTCAAGTCACTCGCTACCAGTCACTATCAGGTAGTAAACATAGCTTAAAAGACGCGGCCACAAGGGAAATTACCCCGGTCGCTGTGCGCGGGTAATATGTCCTTGTCTGGACGACGCGGTCGCGACGTCATCGGCCGATGTTTACGAGACATGTGTGTATTTATGGTTGCTATATGTTGCGTTTGTGAGATACAGTCAGATGGTAGACTATTTAACAACTGTCCTGCATGGTAATACAATTGTATATCTTGGAGCTTTTGCTCGTGACTTCGTTCAGGCGCATCTCTATGTACAAAGTACAAACAATCCTACAGCTAATAGAAATAATTTTTCAAATTTACCGATTTCACCTCCAAATTACTCAAGCGACTTTGATAAAATTTCTATGGGATCACCTCACAATTGTACCCTTTCAAACAAAAAAAGAATTTTCGAAATCGGTCCAGGCGTCTTCGAATAATCAATGAATATACATAAAAAATGAAAGATCGCGACGAATTGATAACCTCCTTTTTTTGGAAGTTGGTTAAAAATAATATTGTAAACTTTTTTCTCTGAGAACAAAAGTGACAAAATCATACCTAGGTACGATTTTAACTCAGCGGTGACATCGCAAACCGGACTCTGGAACTTTGATGCACCGTATCTTTGTAAATTTTTACTCTTTTGGTACACTGAAAAATATGGGCCCTTTATTTTTGGATAATCTAAAAGACGAACTAATTGCAATCATAATTTTTTTTTTTACTTTTCTTCTATCATCATCCCTATTATGGGTAAAGGTCTCCCCGTTATCCTTTCAATAATCCAGTACAGTGCGACTGTGACCAATACGCTATTTTCCAACAAGTCAAATCAGCAACTTTTTTCTAAACGTCAAAACAAACAGTTTCTATGGGATTTTGTATGAAATACAGGCAGATGACGTCATAGATTTTTGGAGTCAAATAGCGCTCTTATTATCAGATTTTCTGCAATAATAAATTTAAAATAACGTTAAATGGATATGTTCAAAGACAAGTGACAATATTTTGCGACGCAAAATTTTTTTATTAGTACAAAATTATTTATTTTTGACTTAGGAAAGTACCCAATTCCTTTCAAATGATTTCATCATACCGCTGTTCCCTAGTCTTAACCTACACCCTAAGCACAGAATTAATCATCACCATCAGGTCTTTTCATCTCCACTGCAGAAGCAGTGAGCACGACCCTCTCTGTACTACCAGAGCCGTACTTGGCAAGAGCAGCAAGAGGACTTGGCCTACACTCTCCCAACCACAGAAAAAATAATAGTATTACATACCCTAAGTCCGTATGCAGGAATCCACCCTGCAAAGAAAATATAACCTCCCTGTAAAGTGTAAAATAAATAAAAAATATTTGAAGTAGGTACAAAATTTATTGTTTTATTGCAAAATATCTAATATCATTTATTTTATATAAATCTAATTGAAAAAACACAAAGGAAATTTAAGAAAAATGTAGGTATTTTGTATATGATGTATTGTATTGGTAGTATATATTTTTTTAATATTTGAGCCAACGTTTGTAGTATTTGGGCAAATTGTTTGTGACATTTTAGTCAATATTTATGTTGTTTGACGTAATAGTTGTAACTTTGGCCCAATGTTTGCGATGTAAGCCATCTTTGCCATGGACCTTATGATTGTTTTATTGCTTTCATACACATGTGACGATTGAGCCTATGTTTTATATGTTTCAGTCAAAAATGTTATGTTGTTTGACGTAATATTTGTAACTTAGGTCCAATGTTTGCAATGTAGGCCATATTTGCCGTGGTCCTGTTATTGTTTTATTGGTTTAATACGTATGTGACTATTGAGCGGAGTGTTTCAGTAAATATTTTTTGTTGTTTAGCGTAATATTGTAACTTAGACCCTATGTTTGCGAAATGGGCCATATTTGCCATAGGTGACTATTGAGCCCAGTGTTTCAGGCAGTATTTTTTGTTGTTTGACGTCATATTTGAAACTTTGACCCTATGTTTGCGAAGTAGGCCATATTTTCCATGGGTCTATTATTGGTTCAAAGTTTTCAAGGTGTGATGAGTGCACACCGGCGGCGCCGGCTGTGCTGTAGTCTGTTGGGGTACTCTCCGCGGCAATATTGGCGACAACGTTTCCATTTTTATGCTATCGGCGCCCGTGCATCGCTGGCAAGAACAGATGTTGTTTCGTGTTGCACAGAGGGCAGATGGGCAAGGGGGGGCGGGATAGGAAGATGGGCAAGAGGGGTCAAGATGAGCAGATGGGCAAGAGCGGGTAGGATAGGCAGAGGGGCAAGAGGGGGTAGGTGGGATATTAGGGGCAGGCGGGACAGACGGGGCAGGAGGGACATTAGGGGCAGGTGGGACATTAGGGGTAGGTGGGGCATTAGAGGCAGGTGGGGCAGACATGAACCCAGCGTTCCCTGGCTCTTGTAAAGGCCGGCGATAAACTGAAACAAAAGATTTCGTTATGTGACGTAGGATTGCCTTGATTGAGGAGCTCGTCCGGGAGTGCGCTTTCGCAAGAGGTGACTACATCATCATCATCATCATCAGGTCTTTTTTTAGTCGCTCCTCCAGGAGCACGACCCTCTCTGTACTTACTAGAACCATAATTAGCCAGAGCAGTGACCACATGTGACATAAAAATGTCTCCTCCTCCATGCTTCGGAAGACACGTATAAGCCGTTGGTCCCGCCTGTCATCGTTGTATGGCAAGTCAAGCTGTGCCAGATGCCTTAAGGCGTGCTGAAAAATCTAACAGCAGTGATGGCCACTTGATCATCATCATCAGGTCTTTTTAGTGTCCACTGCAGGAGCACGACCCTCTCTGTACTACAAGAGACATACCTGGCCAGAGCAGATATGTGGGTAGTGGTCTTATCCTAGATGTGGCGGCGTCAAGCTGATAACGACCTTTGCTACTTCGCTACCATTCAGTTGATGGGCATTCTGTCATGTCTAAGCCACCTACGTCATGAACTTTATCATCGAGAACCTTAAGGGTTAGAACACATCTGTCAGCATGGAACGGAACTTTCGAACGCTGCTATCGAGACAGCGACAGAACTCCGCGGAATCGGCATTCTGTCGCTCTGTCTCGCTCTCCTTCGCTCTAGCAACTGGTTCTAAACGACAGACAAGGATAGCAGCATACGAAACGTACAATGCTAACAATATGTCCCCAACAACAATGAGACTAGCGATAGAAGGATCGACAAGGCCACATACTGGTCAAAAATGATCTGAAATTGAACTAGACTAAAACCATTTCGACTCGATAAGAAGCGGGACAAAACACTCATTTATTATTATATTTAGTGAACGGGTTACTCAAGTATAGAGTCAGCTACTACCGACATGTTTCGACCTCATCCGGAGGTCTTCATCAGGGCGAATGTGACTACAGGCCCGTACACCGCACCGGCTCGCGACACACTGATGATGTCGGCAGTAGCTGACTATAGAGTCAGCTACTGCCGACAGCTTTTTTATATTTAGTAAATAGGTTGAGTAACCTATTCACTAAATATAAAAATGATTGTATCTCACGTTAGTTTTAATCAAAGAACTCACTTATTCTCCTGACAAACGTCTCCATGCGGTTCTCGATGACGGTCCCGACCAGCAAGAACATGACTATTGCCAGCAACAGCGGCCCGTAGTGCCACCATGCCATAGGTTGCTGCTGTGGAGACTGTGAACATGACAACGTGATTTGTGCAACCAGTCACTATTTCGATACCATTTACCATTTATTTATTTTATTTTATTAAAACTTTATTGATCCACAATTAAAATTGTTTACAATTGGCGGACTTAACGCTAAGAGCGTTCTCTCCCAGTCAACCATGGCATACCATACCATATTCTCGCCCAACTAAAATTGATATTTGGGTCTTACGGCCCTGAGCTTTGTCTACTTAGGCTTAACTCACACCAGAAGAGAAGCAAAGAGAAGTTTTATAGTCAAACAATATTCACCTTTATTTCTATCTAAGAAATGCATAGAAGGCCTCCATCAAGGATTTCCAAAATGACCGATCGGACTGTACGGGAGGACTTGGAGTGTATTCTACTCTGCTGTTTACCAAAAAAGCAAAACTTCACCAAGATACGGAGCATCAAAGTTCCGGAGTCCTTGCGACGTCACCACTAAGTAAAAAAACGTACCTAGCCGTGATGACATGCGAAATTCAAATCCGCTCTATCTTTGTCACTTTTTGTTCCTAACAAATAAGAAAAATATGTGTATTTTTTTTTATAATCTAACCCAGTGGTTCCCAAACTTATTTTGTCTACTGCCCACTTTGAGAATAAATATTTTTTTAGCGCCCCCATTTTTTCACCTATTTAAAAACCACTATAACTTCAAATTAAATTAATTAATTATTGTGACCTATATATGTATATTATGTAAATATTTATTCTCAAAGTGGAGGATGATATTTATGTGGTTGTTGTTGAGAGTCGAGAGCTCTTGCAGTCGTTGTTTAAGAGGCCTCCTAGCTAGATAAAGCTCCTAGCAAAATAAAAAACATTTTCTTTCTGGGTCTCTTACCGCCCCCCTTGAGACCTGCAGTGCCCACAAGGGGGCGTTATCGCCCACTTTGGGAAAGACTGAATTCTAACCGATGGACGAAAAATATTTTTCCATCGTCATGCCTATTATAGTTTGCTTAGTTCAGCATACAAGACGAAGGTAGACCAGACCATACATCATATGAAACTGATCCAAAGCAAATGACTGGAACATGACTGCGCTTTACTAACTTGGATGAACTAATACGAGCTCCTCAGTTTATCATCCTTGCAGCAGCAGTTCCCCATCTTTTATTAGTTTCCGAATATTGATATTGCTGTCGAAGGTTTGTGTCTTGATCAAATCCTTGAGAGACGATGCAACGCTGAACTTTGCTTGCGTTGAAATTAATCTTGTTTGGTTGAATGAAAATCTGAAACAATAGTGATAGAATTAAATCTGAAACTCCTTTACTCCAGCTTTTAAGGTCCCGTACCCTGTCCGTCTATCTGTCCGTCCATGTGTTCTTCTGTCTGTCTGTCTACCACCCTGCTGTATCTGATACAACCGTGATAGCTAGACGCTAGAAGTATATCTGTTACGCCGCTATAACAACAAATACTAAAAATAAAAACAGAATAAAATAAATATTTTAATGTAAATTTAAAAGTTACCATACAAAAAACGTGATTTTTTTTAGACAGTGGTACCGAAACCCTCTTGCACGAGTCAGGCTCGCACTCGGCTTTTTTTAAATTGCAAAATTTATTTTGGCCGAGTAAACATCCAAGACCCAGGACAATTTGAAACAGGCCATTTTCCAACTTGCCCTAACCGGGGATGCTGGAACACGGAACCTCTAGCTAGGTGGCGAACTAGCATGGTGCACTACCACGGAGGTCGTCGAAAGACGTGATACAAATACAACTATTTGTATTTTAAGAAGCAAACCAGTTTACCTTTAATGTCTCTTAGGAGCTTTACATTTATTTATTTCGGTTAGCTCAGGATTGTCACTCAGCTTCTAAGACGACATTGTGCAAATCTGTAGGATTTCCCCCTAATTGAAGTCAAGAAATGGAAGTCAGGCTCCGCTCATGGTGTACAGAAAAAGTTTACATTCCTTTTATTTCTCCGGCTGATGTTTTACAGCCGTTTGGTAATTAATCACAAAGTCTCTCCTTCCTTTGACATTCGTCGCTTTGACAAATGCTTTTTTTATTTTTCGACAAACCCAAAAGAGGTTGAACCACTTTAGAGGCTCTCTAAAAAGTTCGGCTTTTGATTCTGTGAAACAATGATTTTAAATTGCTGGCTGTTTTGACAGGGATAATTTGGTTTTGCAGAGGGTTTGTGTACTTAGTTTTAATCATGAGAACGGTACTTAAAGGGATTTATTATATTTTATTTATTAAGGGTTGTATCACGTTTTTTAGCATTCCGTACTCCAAGGGTAAAAACGGGGCTCTCTAATACTAAGACTCCTCTGTCCGTTCTTATGCCTGTCTGTCACCAGGCTGTATCTCATGAACTGTGATAGCTAGACAGTTGAAATTTTTAAAGATGCTGTATTACTGTTGCCTCTATAACAACAAAACTACTAACTTAACTAAAAACATAATAAAATAAATATTTAAGTCGGGCTCCCATACAACAAACGTGATTTTTTATAGATAATAGTACGCTACAGAACGGACTCGCACTTGACCGGTTTTTATTTCTTTCAGCAAGAGAAATTAAACTCAGTTGCCGTGTCAGTTTTCGCCAAGAATAATCAATTCGTAATTAGAGACTATTGTTAGCACTATTATGCTTTAATGAAACTATTATATGGAATTACTCGTAGTAAGTATTTATTCACAGACACACACGATACGTCACAGGTACATAAGTAGGTATCTCAGGTAACACGTCTTATCTGGAAGCCTCGCTAGGCGGCTCTGGCACAATATAGGCTCTGGGGACGAATCTAGCCCGGGCCCCATTGTAGGCACCGTGACCTTCAGCCTCCTATGATCTTCTAATACCGCAGATAACACTATAGAGAATTAAAGCCGAATAACTATAACTACAACTGCATTCCCGCAAAAAGGGTTGACAACAGACTGTTGTAAAACTTATTGCACAAATGCATACCTTATTAAAGTTGACGTCAGGCCGGAGGCTGGTCATAAAAGCACGGCTAAATCTATTAAATGGTGTCTGTCTTTTCTTCTCCACTGCGCAAGTCTTTGGATGGCCAGAGACATGCATATTTATATAGAAGAAAAATCCAAAAATTACACCCCGTGCCACAGAATTAATCTTATACCTTTAAACGAGCAATTCTTGTATATTTATTTATATTTATTTATAAATTTCTGTGATCTCGAAAATGGCTCTAACGATTTCGCTAAAAATTGGTATATGGGGGTTTTTGGGGGTAAACAATCGATCTAGATTAGTCTTATGTTTGGGAAAACGCGTGTTTTCAAGTTTTCATTCGTTTTTCTTTCCACAAATTTCGTCGCGCTGGGTGCCATCCGCTTAGCTCAGCGGTTAAGGATGCTGACCGCTAGAAATAGTGTTACGGGTTCGAATCCCACTCGGTGACTTACTTTTGTTTTTTTTTTATGTTCAAGTTTATATATAATTATTTATTTTGTACTGTTTTTAGACAAGTTTAAAGAAATTTATTTAATGTTTGAAATGTAACCGACCGAGCAAAGCTCGGTCACCCAGGTACTATTAGTATTACATACAAAACGGAAACTCCTAGGGGTCCCGCGTAATATGCGTCCCCGCTCCCCGTCCCCGCACCTCTCCTCTGTTCTGGCCTTGCGGAAGGAGATTCCGTTCTGTGTGTAATACTTATGTTAATTGGGTGTGATGCAAATCGTCCCATTCACTACTCTAAATCACAACTTGTCCCATTCTCAACTCGTCCCATTCGCAGTTAGTCCCATTCGCAGCTCGTCCCGTTCGCATCTCGTCCTGTTCGCAACTCGTTCAGTTCTCTATTTTATTTCGAAACTCGTCCCATTCGCATTTTTTGTCCTTTTCAATTGGGTATATAAAAAAAATATACCGCAATACTTGCCCGTGCTCTAAAGCACTGCTAAGTATGCAATCAGGTACACGCTAAAATGAGTAGAAGAGAAGTGAGACTAAAGGTCACAGCACACTTATCAACTCGTAAACGGAACGTAAACGTATCAACTCGAGCAGCTCAGTATTCTTTGTATGAAACTTCCTACTGCAACGCACACTATTCGGATTCGTAACGTAAACGCCTCGCCTCGGGACCAGCTCACGAACCGCTTTGCTGGTCGGTCAACTAGCGGTCCCCGCGCTTGCGGCTCGTCGTCCGCGCGCTTACGCCTCTCCGTATACGAGCTGACGTCTTTCCGTTTCCTCACACCTGCGTTTTATTTATTTGTAGAAAATCAAAAATTTATGGCTATGATTGCCAACTCGCGTATTGTGAACCGAGACATAACCGTGCGCTACACTTTACGTTTAAAATGATCTAGTGCCAGCCAGACCAGAGCGGCCGGCGAGCGGTAAGCGCGGCGTCGCCCAGCCGAGTCGACGTACCGAAGCTGAGCCTGTTTGGTTACTACGAGCCTACGTCAGGTTGACGCCTGGTTGACCGCGCGGCGAAAGGCGATACGGTTTCGATCCCTTTCCGAGTTGATAAGTGTGCTGAGACCTTAAAGTGTCCAGCAGTAGACGTCATGTGGCTGAAATGATAATTAAAACAAACCTTTAGAATGATTTACAAACAAAAAAACGCCATATAAAACCGCTTGAGACCGGTCCCAGCATATTGCGCCCGCTCTGATGACTGACACAATCAGACGCCCCGTAATTTTCCTGCCGTGTTTTATCAGGCGGGAACAATGGAACTCATTTTGGGCTGAATGAATTCCATTCCGGCGCGATCCGCCAAAATACACGCTATTAAAATGCTTTCCATGGTCACTATTGTTGGGAACTTGGGACAAAACTATCGCTATCTGCTTAAAGATACAATATAATGTGTAACAAAATATACTGAAACTATTTTAAGGGTGAATTCAATCCTCTGATCAACTGATCAGTCAACTTGTAGGGAAATATGGAAATGAAAAAATTTCTTTTCATATTTCTACTTATTACTATTTATCTTTATAGTTCTTTTTAGTCTCCACAAGAGCACAACCCTCTCTGTACTAGTAGAGCCATACTTGGCGAGAGCAGCCAGAGGACTTGGCATACACTCTCCACGCTGACCAGACGTGTTGGAGAGGTCTCATTTATGTTTATAAGCTTTGTTTGTCTTGTATTTCCTAAATCGCCTGTTATGACATTAACGGAAAGACTGGGCCCTGTTCTTCTCTGCCGAAAACCACAAGGCAAATGGTGATGACTGAAACAAATCCCTGCAATCATTCACAAAAACGCCATATAAAACCGCTTGAGACCGGTCCCAGCAATATTGCGCCCGCTCTGATGACTGACACAATCAGACGCCCCGTAATTTTCCTGCCGTGTTTTATCAGGCGGGAACAATGGACATTTTGGGCTGAATGAATTCCATTCTGCCGCGATCTGCCGAAATACACGCTATTAAAATGCTTTCCATGGCCACTATTGTTGGGGCAACTACCGCTATTATATAAAGTTCCGTAAGTATTGTGGGATTAATTAGGTGGGTTAGGTTCGGAGCGTCTTAATAGGGCCGCTGACTCAGGGTTTTTCATGTAAGAGTTAATGTTACAAGGTGAATATTGTATTTTGTGCTTCTTTCGATCACACATTTGAACATGCTAAGTGTATAATATACTAGCAGGTTCCCGCAGGGTTGCACGCGTTTTTAAAGGGTAGGAACAAGGGCGGATTTAGGGGGGAGGGGGGAGCGAGGGCAAGTGTCATAATAAAATTATTAAGATTTATGATTGTTGTAATAATGTCTGTTTCACGTTAGTTTTAATCAAAAAAAGAGTATCACATGCCGATTCAACCACAACGGAATTGTTCTTCCTGCAAAGTTGCGCGAAGGAAATTATCAAAAACAATTTTATAAACTGAAAAACAATTGAAGTTTTTTATATTGGAATCTCTGTATTAATGATCTTAGGTATAAATACTAGCGCAATACCTAAGGACTAACTTACAAATACTTACAATGAATCCTACTTTACAGTGACTTTTTCTCGTTTGAATCTCCAATCAATATGTTGTTTTTTTAGGGTTCCGTACCCAAAGGTTAAAAACGGGACCCTATTACTAAGGCTCCGCTGTCTATCTATCTGTTCGTCTGTTTATCACCACTCATCAGGCTCTCTTGAACCGTAATAGCTACACAGTTGAAATTTTTACAGATGTATTTCAGTTGCCGCTATAACAACAAATACTAAAAACAGAATAAAACAAATAATTAAGTGAAGCTCCCATACAACAAACGTGTTTTTCATAGGTAATAGTACGGAACCCTTGGATTCACACTTGGGTCGTTTAAATTTAAATATCTCCCTAGTTTCTTCTCGTACATTGCTCATATTTCAACTCTTTTATATTTATAAATCATGTCTATTTGTAAACTACAAATATGTCCAGCACTTGTCTACTGAAGTATTCAATACTGCATTTGGTATACATCACACTTCATGTGTCTAAACACACTGTGCCGAAGTTGCACGGCTGAAGTTCCGCAGCTAATAAATATATTCATGAAAATTCGACGTAAGTTCGGTATAATGTGTTGCTATTCTAATATTAAGGCGTAATTCCGCCGAAGTTCGGTCGCGTAATTTCGGCATAATATTTTTTGACAATTCCTAGCCTAGGTAAGGCTTATCCTCCAACGTATCATACTCCCCAATCTCAGCCCTATACAAGATATTATTAATATGGTACTGCGCCGTACACCTCGCGTACAAATTGTCCAACTTCCTCAGTTTCATCGCGACGTGTTCTCCAAACACTGTGAACTCATCCCGACTGAACCTCTCCCGGTACAGTTCCGTCATAATCCTGTAGGTCTCTTCAGTCTTGGTAGTGTCTTCGGACTCAGTCTCGCTGAGTCTCATTCTCTTCACCCTGATTTGAGGAGTGCTCGTACCGGCTGAGGACTGTGACTGTGACGTACACCAGTCGTCGTCTCTTGTCTGAAAAGTATAATTTTCTTAACGCAATACCAAAACTTACAATTAATCCTACTTCGAGACAGTGACTTTTCTCGTTTGAATTTCTAACCAATATCTTGTTTTTTATTGATCGAGCGAGCGAAACGAGCGAAGCGTTTCAGTTTCGAGATTGGTCAAAAATGCTTTGTCCGGCTGTCCGGTTGTCAGTCTGTCCGGCTGTTCTCGCCTACAGGTCGCATTTCTTAACAGATTCTTGTACATTTTTCTGAGAAGATTCGAAAATTAAGTATTTCGAAATTTTTCATAATGGCGAAAATATGGGGGTTAAAAACTTTAAAAAAATTTATATCAGCCATTTAAAAAAAATCAAAAATATCATAAATCTTTCTTGTTACCCTTATTAAGACGCAATATTTTTTTGTCTACAGCTCGTACAGCCATTAATAATAGGCGTTAAAACAGTAACGGTAGTTGTGTGTAAAATGGACCTAGGACTAACACTGACCGACACAACGACCTAAATAAATTTAAAGAAAATTCCTTGCCTAGACAAAATGAAAGTGCGTACGTAAAAGATAAATTTTGAAATAAGTTTCTCTAAAATTGGATGGATAGGTAGACTAAAAACTGCTGGCCCAAAGGGATCGCCTTGCTTGAAGGGGAAAATTAAATTTTTTTTTACACATTAACTTTGAATTGTAACATTGCCAAATACATATAAGGTGTAACAAAATTTACTAAAACTATTTTAAGGATGAATTCAGTCCGTGTTCCTTGCGGTAAGTTGTTCAGTATCATGGACTGAATTCACCATTTAAATAGTTTCAGTATATTTTGTTAGACCTTATATAATTATATAGAATAGGAATTTTATCTTTTACCTGTGTTAGCAAGGCAGTCCTGTCCACCGAACTAAAGGCGTTTTTTCCATCTACCTTCGACAGGACCTCACCACCCTGGGAATGCAAAAATGTGTAAAAGCATTCTATCAATTGAAAATTTGTACGGAACCCTGGCCGGTTTATTTTATTTTTATATACCTATGTTCACTGATTATTCAAAGACGCCTAGACCGATTTGGAAATTTTTATTTTGTTTGAAAAGGCATACCTACTTATCAGAGGTGGTCCCATATAAATTTTATCAAAATCAGTTGTACAGTTTGAAAGAAAGAAAGAAAGAAAATCTTTATTTGGCAGATAAGATCTTATGTACTAGACTAGACTAGATTATATCTAGATGAGTGCCGAAAAGGCGGCTAGTTTGGAGTTAAAGTCGGTTTTTAATTTTAAAAAATTATTAGTTTTCAACAATACATCAAACAATTATGTGGGTACTCTAAACTATTTTAAGGATGAACTCAGTCTGTGTTCCTTGCGGTAAGTTGTTCAGTATCATGACTGAATTCACCATTTAAATAGTTTCAGTATATTTTGTTAGACCTTATATAATTATATAGAATAGGAATTTTATCTTTTACCTGTGTTAGCAAGGCAGTCCTGTCCACCGAACTAAAGGCGTTTTTTCCATCTACCTTCGACAGGACCTCACCACCCTGGGAATGCAAAAATGTGTAAAAGCATTCTATCAATTGAAAATTTGTACGGAACCCTGGCCGGTTTATTTTATTGACCGAGCGAGCGAAGCGAGCGAAGCGTCTCAGTTTCGAGATTGGCCAAAAATTCTTTTGTCCGTCTGTCTGTCTGACGGTCTGTCTGGCTGTTCTCGCCTACAGGTCGCATTTCTTAACCGATTCTCATAAAATTTTGTAAGCAGGCTCAGCAACTAAATAGAATTTTTTTGTCGAGCCAGTTTTTCGAAATTTTTCAAAATGGCGGAAATATGGGGGTTTTCAATTTTAAAACTGTCATATATCGGCCATTTCAAAATATTTTCAAAAATGTCTTTAGACTTTTTTGTTGCCATTATAAAAACGCATTTTTTTAATTGAACAACTTTTTTGTTTGGACAACTTTTTTATACGTTATACTTGAACGGGTTTAGGGTGACTCGCGAAGTCTAGCTGACTGAGCCGTGACAGATATACAATACAAAATCTTCTTACAAAATATTGAATTCAGTCCAGGTTACTGAACAACTTTCTTAAAAATACATGTCTCCTGTGGGAATTAAACCCGCGACTTCCGAGTTACAAGGCCAATGTCTTGACCACTATTTTTAAGAAAAGAAAAAAGTTGACAAATATTTTTTGCATACATTCAATAATAGTTCACAAAAAGCAATAATTAGATGTCCAACAAAAAATTTTAAACTCTTAGAACTCGCTATGGTTATTTTTTCATTAATTTACAAGATTGACTTGATTTTTTCTACAATCGTATGACTTTTTGTTGTCTTGCTTGGTTAAAGTTTTGTTTAATTTGTTTAGTCGGTTAATTGTGTTCAATTGTCGTGTATTGAATTGCTTGCTTGCTTTGCTTGATATAGTAGAAGATATAATCGCGAGGTCTAAGTTCGTGGCGAACTACTAGTTTTTATATACCTATGTTCACCGATTATTCAAAGACGCCTAGACCGATTTGGAAATTTCTATTTTGTTTGAAAAGGCATACCTACTTATCAGAGGTGGTCCCATATAAATTTTATCAAAATCAGTTGTACAGTTTGAAAGAAAGAAAGAAAGAAAATCTTTATTCGGCAGATAAGATCTTATGTACTAGACTAGACTAGATTATATCTAGATGAGTGCCGAAAAGGCGGCTAGTTTGGAGTTAAAGTCGGATTTTAATTTTAAAAAATTATTAGTTTTTAACAATACATCAAACAATTATGTGGGTACTAAACATAGTAACCTAGGGTAAGTATTTATGTTTTGACGTGCTTATAGGATGCATTATTGAGAATGCCATATTACTATGTGGTACATACAACTCTTATCACATTACTTATAAACTCCAATCTCTTTCTTCTAATATATCGGCCGTCAATGCAATCTTCGTATCACCCACTCACGACACCCACCACAATTCTCGCCTCAACGTTTGTCAACAAAAGTGAAATTGTATGCACAGAATGATAAACAGTCATTCAACCGTCACTCAACACTGAGCCACCGGCCGATCGGCTGTCTCGCTCTCTCACGAAACGTGTTTAGTCAGAGTGAGCGAGATACAACTACATGGCTAATAATAACCTGTTTTGAGTTTCATGTTGGAGAATTTCTGTAACACGTTTCGAATGTTCCCTTATATCTACTTATATGTATGACCTTTTTTCAATTTATTGAAATTATTTTATTGGGTACATAATAATTAAAGTTATGGCGTATTTAAGGCTCCTCCCTGCGCTAACGACCTTGAAAACACAAAAAAATTAATTTCTCTTTCTGTAAGTGACAAAAGAAAGTCATTGAAATACTATCCGGTTTAGAAACCTTTACAAAAAAAGTCAAAAATGGCCGTTTTTAGTATTTTTTGCAAAGGAAAATTCAGGGTATTTTATTTCAATGATTTTCGAGGTTCTAATGAAACTTCAGGATACTAGCTAAAAAGTTGTAGGAGGGTTTCTAATAATCTCACTTACAGAAAGAGAAATTAATTTTTTTGTGTTTTCAAGGTCGTTAGCGCGGGGAGGACCCTTAATAAAAGTTAGCATTTATATCAAAATCTTTATATGTCAATTATTTATTCGCATCAGAAACCAACGACAAGTCAAAGTATTTTTACCCCAAATTTTTATTTTTTTATGTCATATAATAGCGTATTTCAAGAAACCAATTTGAATATTTTGTCATATTACAGTTTAGTTATATTTTTATGATATTATTAAAATTTGATACGATACGACGTCTCTAAAACATACGGCCAAGCCCAACATATTTAAAAAAAACACGGTAGTTGTGACGTTATTGTCCGTTAAGTACAAATATATTCATATATTTTTGCTGTTAGATAAAGAATTCAGTTATTTTTACCACACGTAGTGAAGTGTTTTAAATGCTCTTTGCTGATTTTACTATCAGTCAGTATATATGAACATAATGGTATAGGTACAATTAATTAAATGCAACTCACATTAGATTCGGTATCCGCTAACGCCTTCAAAACGCGGGGCTTCAAAAACATTAATTTCTTAAAAGCGAACCATTTGCTTTCATCGTTATCGTTCTTGACGATCTCTCTTCGAAACTGCGTGAATAGAATTTTTATCTTCCTTTCGACTGCATCTTTATCCGTGCCCATAGCCGCGGCAATCTCTGCCCAGGCGTCGTTTTTCTTCTGTTTATCTTTGTTCTCTCGTAAATTCGTGTCCCATAGTTGTGGTCTTTCGTGGTATAAGTCTATTAGTTTGAATATTAAGTCGTTGTTCCACGTAATGGAGTTATCAGTGGAGAAAGACATAATGCGTGTTGCCCGCCGACGTTTCGAGAAACAACTGGGTAATGTTCGATCGACGCGAGTTGCGCGTGTTGTGAAACGTTCCGTGTTTCTCGGACGTTGAACTTTGTGCAATGTTATTTTCGTCGAGTAACTAGCAGATGTTTTGGGAGTTGAGACTTGATTTGTTGAAACGTTTTGTTGTGGTTTGTGTAAGTGCGGACGGACGGAGGTGCTATTATTCAAACGCGGAGTCACTACACGAACGGTTTTTTGTATGGAAAAACCATTCATTTAGATGACTCCGCGTTTCAAAAATGGCACTTCGGATGTTTATAACTTTTTAACTCGTTCGCATTGATGTTTAAACATTGAAGTAGGCATTTATTTAAAACATTGAAATACTGAAATTAAAATGGTTTAGAATTAGGTTGTTAACAGACAAACATACAACTAAATAGAAATTTTACTTAAGTACCTATAAGTATGTAAGGTGTAACAAAATATACTGAAACTATTTTTAGGGTGAGTTCAGTCCGTGATACTGAACAACTTTCCCCAAGGAAAACATTTCGACATATGTTCTTTGGGGAAAGTTGCGCAGTATCTTGGACTAAATTTCACCCTTAAAATAGTTTCAGTATATTTTGTTAGACCTTAAATTTTATGATAGTAATATTTGAAGAATGTATCCTTCATTGGAATCTGAATTGTAAAATGGCTGATCATTTAAAACTGTAATATTTTCGTAAACGGTGGAGGCCCGATGTGGTGACAAATCGTATCCTACTCTTCCATAACCTATCTATATTATTTAAAAGCTTTGCTCTGGTCGGTGGAGTAAATTTTCTTTTTTCTCACTCGTCCGCCAGCTGTTTACTTCGCTGTACGACACGACAAAAAAAAACATACAAGAAGAATAGACTTTTTGCAATAGTTGCGCAGTTTAAATACGTGAAAAATTACACTGTTTCTAGGATATTTAGGATCGTAGTTTCTCTCTCTTGCGTAGCACGGCTACGGAAACATGTTGAGAAAACCGTAGACTTCTACGATTTATAAATTATTAGCTATGCCCGTAGGCTTCGCGCCCAGTGGGAATTTCGGGAAAAAAACTATCCTAGGTCCTTCCCTGGGTATCAAACTATATCCATATAATTTCGGCATTCCCATACAAATTGCTCGGGCGGCTTCTCATTTTCGTATGAAAAGGAAAATATAATTCATATTTCGTTTTTTTTTTTTTTGTAAATGTTGACTGTTATTTTAATTTCATTAAACTATAATAATGCAGCCGTGTGGTTTTCGGCAGAGTAAAATAGGGCCACTTCAAGTCCTCCCGTGGATGTCGTAGAAGGCGACTTAGGAAATACAAGCTAAACAAAGCTTATAAACATCAATGAGACCTCTTCAACCCGTCTGGCCAGTGAGGATAGTGTAGGCCAAGTCCTCTGGCTCTGGCCAAGTATGGCTCTGGTAATACAGAGAAGGTCGTGCTCCTGCAGTGGAGACAAAAAGACCTGATCTTCTTCTTCTTCAAGAAGAAGAAGACGTTTAAAAGTGCAGTGCGTGCACATTATCTTCAGGAACTGAAAATACAAATAAGTAGTTTATATGTAGTATATGTATTGGTTATTATATCTATCTATGTATATTTTGAATGTAAGTTTATTAATATATATTATTTTATATATTAAATATATATTTTTATTTATATTACTAAATATTAGTAAATCTTTCAAAATTACGTATTTTGCACCTCCTTCTTAAGACTTCTTATTCTCGGCACCACCAGTGGGTTGACTGGTAGATAAAGCCAAGCCTATGGCTTTAAGTCCAAAATAAATAAAAAAAGACGTGTGGCACTCGGGGACTGCCGCGGTAAAGCTATTGCAAACAAGGAAGGACGGCAACGTCGCAAACGGACGACGGAGACGAAGCGGCAACCGGGAGCGTGAGGTTTTTTCGTTACGGAATTTCTGGATTCGGTCCCCGCGATAAAAGCTATGCAATAGCTTAAAAATTGTGATGTACTATAGGCTGAGGTTTGATTGGATACGGGTACGGTTCCCCGTACGTTGTATACCTATGGCATGATAAAACTTTCACATTCACTCTGTCGCATCCCGACCCTATCTTCTAAAACAGTAAAGGTCAAACACACACGTCCACACTTGAAAACTACCGGGAAAGAAAACAAGAATTCCATTACGCATTTCAAACAACTTTTTATTGGCAACATGTTAAATACGCCTCTAGGAAGTGCCTTCGGTTTGTTTAGGACAAACCAAATAACCTATACGATTCGCAAACTTAACTGTAGCTATCAAAACTATTGACTGACAACCTTAAAAGTATCACATTAAAGTTGAAAATCGAATAACTTTTAGTTTATCGAGTACCAATTTGGTGGCTCCTCTTGGCAAATTGTGAGCACTTAATAGAATTAAAATATAAGGGAGCGAGTCTCGTTTCGTATTACGTTTGTATTTGTACTAGTCATACTTTTGCTATCTATTTATTGGAAACGTAGAGAGGCGGATCTGATTTGGATTGAAATAGTTATTTCTGGTGTAATTGTTAGACATTTCTTAGACAATACTGCCATATATAAGGTTTAACAAAAGTACCTGGGCGACCGAGCTTTGCTCGGTTACATCTCAAACATTAACTAATTTTTTTTAAAACTTGTCTAAAAACAATGCAAAATAAAAAAAAAATATATAAACTTAAACATAAAAAAAAAACAAAGTCACAAAAAAAAGTAAGTCACCGAGTGGGATTCGAACCCGTAACACTCTTTCTAGCGGTCGCTATGCTTAACCACTGAGCTAAATCAAAGCGGTTGCGGCGCGACGAAATTAGCGACCATATTCTGCGTGGAAAGAAAACGCATGAAAACTCGAAAACATGCGTTTTCCCAAACATAAAACTAATCTAGCTCAGACCCCCATATACAAATTTTCAGCGAAATCGTTAGAGCCGTTTTCGAGATCACAGAAATTTATAAATAAATATATATATATACATACAAGAATTGCTCGTTTAAAGGTATAAGATATACTGAAACTATTTTAAGGGAGAATTAAGTCCGTAATAGTGAACAACTTTTCCCAAGAAACATGTGTCGAAATTTGAAAACTAATTTTGGCTTTACATTCAAACTCTGATTAGCTAATCGGTCAACTTGTATAGAAGGCCAAAAATTACTTTTCATATTTCGGTACGTGCTTCTTAGGAAAAGTTTTTTTGTATCATAAAATTCATAAACTAAATTTAATAGTTTCGGTATATTTTGTTAGACCTTAGGGTCGGATAGGGTATAATTGATTTTGGAATATGGAACACTTATGCAGAACCATGATGGTCCAGCTAAACTATAAGAAATGTATAAATAACGCCTTATTAAAAGTTGTTCAGCCTTGATGAGCATTTTTGTTTTGTTCACTCCTAATGCATAATCTAGTCAAAGTTCTGATGTGGAAATCTATTTACAATATGAAATAAAATAAAAATATTGAATTTTAACATATAACACTGCTACAAGTATTTTCTTATGTATCTACAAGTCCACGCAAACGAAGTCGCGGGCATCAGCTAGTAAAAAGTAACTAAAATACCTACCACCTTTATAAAAGTTTTTGAAATAATAGTTAAACAAACATAAAAAATTAATCATTAGCTTTTTTAAAAACCCGATTTAATTAGTTATTTATATAAAATTAAGTAATATATTATATTTATGTAAATTCTAAATATCTGTGTCATCCCATCAATCACTAAACCAGATTTTATCTAAGCTGGTTAATAAATATACAACGCCATCTACCGCTACCCACTGGAATTGATTACAGTACGTATCTATCTGCAGTCTACAGCATCAAAACATTACGTAAACCTTACTACAAGATAACCAAGATGACGCTATCATCAAATATTCTTTATATAAAAAAATTACGTGTCATGTTGTTTGTCCGGGACTCCTAAACTACTGAACTGATTTTAAATTTGATTTGCACACCGTATGCAATTTGATCCACTTAAAAGATAGGATAGCTTACATCTCAATTTATAGTGTCCACGCGAACGAAGTCGCGGGCATCAGCTAGTTAATGAATAAAATAAGTGGAACAACACTCAACAACCTTCACATACTTCATTATCATCAGCTTTCAAAACCCCACTGCTGGGCATAAGCCTCCCTTTGTCTGCGCCATCCCTTTCTGTCCGCAGCCGCTGCTATCCACTTCTTACCAGCCACTTGCCTGAAATCGTCCACATACTTAATTAGGTCAATTTAATTGGCAATGATAATGGAAGAAAGAATATAGGTAATACATTTTCCTTTAATAAGATAAATACACGCAAATTCCTATTTTTTAAACTATAGTTTCGCCTATAAACCTATAAAATACTTAATAAAAATTAAAGCTGTAAAGTTAGTATCAGCTAGGAATAGATTTTAATAATTTCGATTGCGTGAGTGCATCGGAATATCGGTAAACAATTAAAATTCACAGTGCATGCCTGAATTATGAGAAATGGTCCAATGTATAAGCGAATGTCTAAATTTTATTTGATGCTGTTTGATCTCTTTTTAGTACTTACTAACTACTATAATTCTAGAGCATAATAGGTGAAGTCATGAATATTTTATTCACGTGTTTATCAAGTTTCAGACGTAAATGTTTTGTACACGAGTATCATAAGTATTGTGCAATATCGTACTGTCGAAGTTACTGTTACATACTTATTTGATTATTAAGCTATCTAACCTGAATCACTTGGTACCAGCTGAAAATCAGCTTTGTGCTGTGGTTCACACCGCAGCACAAAGCTGAGCTGGCCGCCTTTTCGGCACTATTAGTAGATATAAGTCTAGTCTAGACTAGAAGATAGAAAATCTTTATTCGGCAGATAAGATCTTATGTACGATCTTATCTGCCGAATAAAGATGTTCTTTCTTTCTTTCTCCATAATTATTTTTCACATTGGAAATGTCTTTTCGTTCGCTCTAGTGTAGGCTCCGATTTCACAAAAAAGTGCGATCCCCTTATATCTAGGAGAGTTGTGAAGTAAAATTCTTTATAGGGATTGGACCTCAATAGTCTATACCTGTATTTGTGAAAAATAATAATCGTAACAATTCAACGTGGGTAGCTCTCAGTAATGTTCAAAATTCATAATTCAAATGTTTATTCAGTAATTAGACCTTTACAGGCACTTTTACACGTCAATAAGTATTCACATTACGTATAGGGAACTGTCCAACATATTGTACAATAGAGGACTTAAACTCTGTTATTGACAGGGGAGTAAGTGTGGCCAGATACTGGTCCACAATTATATAAAATCGCCGTTCCGACTCGCTAAGAAGAAGAGAGCCTCCGCTGCCGGCGCCGCCCCGTAAAAATATCACTATTGGGAACCGGCGGTTATAGTGCCGGCATCCGAGATTTAAAACATCGGCTGCCGGCGCCAGCACTCAAAATTTGCCGTGAAGTGTTGGTTAGGTTCAAGCTAAGGGCGAAAGTAACACAGACACAGATCGTGTTATACCAGCGCCGGCATCCAATTCCCAAACCAGCGCCGTCAGCGGAGGCACTCCCTAAAAAATATTTTTTAATGAATAGCTACCGCATACCATTGCGTCGCAAAAACCACAGCTGCGAGGAAATGAAAAAGGTTATTAAATAGCAACCTCTCTTCGTGGTTTGCTTGTGATTTGACCCACGCAGTAGTTAGTGCGCACGCGGTATAATCCGAGAAATATGGCGACCACGGCACTCGGCAGCATTAACAATTTATCGCGCGCCAGTAAATATTCCACACCGCGGCCGCACTTTTTATTGCTGCATCCGAAGAGTTATTTCATTGTTGTTTACATTATTTTATGATAACTGCTAACGATCAGAAGTGCTATTTTGAAACGCGGAGTCACCTAAACGAATGGTTTTTCCATACAAAAAATCGTTCGTTTAGTGACTCCGCGTTTAAAAAATACTACCTCAGAACAGACGTTAACTTTGCGTATAGAAATTCAGACAGTTTCAGTCGGGATCTCTCCTTTTGTAGTGCCGCCATAGGTCTAGTTTGAAGAAAATGGGTTACCTACCCACTTAAAAGCGCACGCATTTGATAAAAATAAATATGTTGTACTGTGTACAGGTTACTATACATACATACATACATACATACAAACAATCACGTCTTCATCCCTAATGGGGCAGACAGAGCATTTTGGGTCTTGCGACTCTATGCAGAGCCCAGGGTCGCAAGACCCAAAAGCCGCTTTTAGCGTCATGGTGGGCGAGAAGATGGAAAAGCATTCAATACAGTATAGGTTACTTCTTAAAATAAATGTTTGATCGAGCTAAAATCATATTGTTCATGTAAATGAATCCATAATCAGGGTGCGGCCTGAGATTTTTACACTCATTTTTTAAATGTTTTATTATATGTATAGATAAAAAAATTACAAATTTTCGTTTAGACGTTCGGGGCCCCTGTAGCCCGGGGGCCCCGTATCTTTGAAACGGCTGGTACGGCGGTAGCTACGCCTCTGGCCTCTTCACTATGACATAACTTGTTCATTAGAACCCATTGTTGAACGGAATCGACCATCGACTTCGAGAGGATTTGAGGAGCGCATGTAACTCTATTGGTAGAACTATTTATACAAGCATTTATTTAGTTTCACCTGTCCCGTTGTCTCATCCTCATCATCATCATCAGATTTTATGTCTCCACTGCAGGAACACGACCCTCTCTGTGCTACCAGAGGACTTGGCCTACACTCTCCACGCTGGCCAGATGGGTTGGAGAGGTCTTTGATGTTTATTAGCTTTGTTTAGCTTGTATTTCCTAAGTCGCCTTCTACGACATCCACGGGAGGACTTGGTTAGAGTGGCCCTATTCTACTGTCCCGAAAACCACACGGCAATGTCCCGTTGTCTGTCTGTCTGTAATCAAATCTTGCAAGTAAAATTTGACCCACTTCCCAGTTTCCGATTGAGCTGAAATTTTACACGCGTATATGAGTTTAGATGAAGCAAAAGAGGTTTGTCAGGATCGTAGCAAGTGGAGGTCCATAGTCTCTGCCTACCCCTGCGGGAAACAGGCGTGATATTATGTATGTATGTATGTATATGGCGTCACAGTGCAATATTATGATGACGTAAAGCTGATCTGATGATGAAGCTGGAAGCTAGCCATAGGAACTCTTTAATGAAACAACGCATCGAGTTTAGGCTTATTATACATTTGTCTTGATTAGAACTAGCCTCACAATAAAATATACATACATACATACATAATATCACGCCTGTTTCCCGCAGGGGTAGGCAGAGACTATGGACCTCCACTTGCTACGATCCTGACAAACCTCTTTTGCTTCATCTAAACTCATAAACTCTTCATAAAAAAAAATATTCGTTCAATTATATATTGAACGAAAAAAAAATGATTTTTCAAAGAACTTATTCAAATATTATACAGTAAATGTCTATGACTACGCCAGCAACTGTGGTAGCGTACTCGTAGTATTATTATAAGAAAAAGTATAATTTCTACACAGCTATATACCTAATGTTCAACGCTACATTTCCAAGTACCGAGGTTTGATCGGTCAGTGGTCAATGGACGCCATTCAAGAACCTATGCGACCTACCAGCCATCTGCGTTATGTAACCTACCACATCAATTCAATGAGACTGGCTACGATGTGTGTTACGAGTTTAAACTTTTGTGTTACAATTTAAAATTAAGGGATACATGAATTTTTCGGGGTCCACTGCTGCCCTCAATTTGAAATAAATTATTTGGAAGGAAGAGTCAAGAAGGAGAGAGAGAGAGAGGAGAAGGCCCATACAGACCTCCAAAGTATTTTATGAAAAAAATTTACAGTTAAAAGTGAGAACGTGAGGATTTTCTTAGTACATTTGTCAAAAGTGGCCATTTATCGCAAATGTACCAAGCTTCACGTTCTCACTTTAAACTGTAAACAGTATTCATAATAGTATTTTATGTAACAGTTGTGGAGGGTAAAAAATGCGAGTGGCGCGCAGATTACGATGCGAGCCTTGTAAGCATAGTAAGAAGACGCCATCGAATTAATGTTCGTGACTATTTAAAAGTCAGACAACAGTACAGGAGTAGAAAAAAATAGTTTTAAGGGTTATCTAGGCCCCTAAGCTAGACCAAAAATTTTATATGTTATCTCCATTTCCTTTCAAACAATTTATTTCAAATGGGAGTAGCACCGGAGCCCACAAAATTCATGCATAAGAATTTGGTTTTGAGATAAGTGTAGGAAAGCCTTTTTCGTCCATATAAACTTTACGCAGGTTTTGGTCCAAATGCTTTGGCCTAATGCGTCTTGTCTCAAGTTACAAAGTATAACCTCCTCCGACGACCTCCGTAGCGTAGTAATCACCATGCTATTCCGCCACCCAGAGGTCCCGGGTTCGATTCCCGTCTGGGCAAGTTGAAAAATGACCTTTTCCAAATTATCTTGAGTCTTGGATGTTTATCTATATATGAATTTGTTATAAAATATTATCGTTGAGTTAGTATCCCATAACACCACTCTCGAACTTACTTTGGGGCTAGCTCAATCAGTGTAATTTGTCCCTATATATTTATTTATATTATAAACAAAGATCGAGATAAACATAAGCACAAATAGTAAATTAGTATTTACCTACATAATGTTACCTAATATTTTTGTTACAATATTTGAACAAACATCCTCTTCTGTGAACTAGTGGATTACATAATTATGTGGATAATTTGGTTATTTCTGACTATGCTCCAATTATGGACAGTTGTAACCATATACTTTTAGGTAAGTAAGTACAACTCACGTGAAACTGTTCTAACTCTATGGTTGTAAACAATAAAACAATCGAAACTAACTATTTATGAACTACTGGTATCTGAGAGTAACGCACTGATTTTCAACAATGACCATATAAATAAATGAATTAAATAGGTAGGCTTTGTCTGCCTGCCTATAACAAGTTACTGAACGTTAAAATAGGCAAGACTTGATTTAGTCTTTATAGGTTATTTTTTTATTTTACAGTTTAATTTAGTGTTTTATATATTTAAATTTTGATTTACTGTACAATTATTGAAACAAAGTAGCCTCAATATTAATAAGTTAATAACTAATGATTTCAAAACTGTTAAATATAACAAATTTAGCGTTGTATACTCCATTTAAGTCAAGATTGTTTACATTTATTTAAATACCTAACTAAATGGAGTATTGGCAAGTTTACAATGCGTAGGTAAAAAAAGTGAAATTCTAACTGATCTCTGGCGGACAAAGGTACGGACTCTGCAGAGACGAAGTTATGACTAGGATGACCATCCAATAGGTATTTTTGTACTTATTCGTAAGCAACCATACATACGCACCGTGATAGTATAGTAGCCGTATTGTATGAAGTCACATACGTTACTCTTATTGTAATATAGGTATTTTAACCGACTTTCAAAAAGGAAGAGGTTATCAATTCGTCGCGATATTTTTATATGTATGCTCTTCGATTATTCGAAGACACCCGGACTGATTGGCAAAAATCTTTTTTGTATGAAAGACATTTTTATCAAAATCGGTTGAGTAGTTTAGGGGTGAAGTCGGTTTTTAGTTTTGAAAAAGTATGTTATCTTGAAAAAATAAGACCGAAGGTAATCATTTGGCTAACGCCAGTGCACAGATTTATTCATAGATTCAGAAAAATAGAGTAAGCCTGTCACGTACATAGTACTTATACTACTACTACTACTACTACTTACGTTATAACGTTACTGGATTGCTTGCTTGATGCATCAGTTCCAAATGTATCAGAACAGAAACTATATAAAGGAAAAACTCTCTTTTTTTTTATTCTTTTAAGAGCCATTGTGTATTGTATTGAAACAAACGCACAAAATTGCGATTTTAATGCAAATAAAGGAGTAGTTTTCTATTGTCTTTTCCATATTTAATATCTCGCATATATAATTATTTCAATATTAAAAGCTTAATCTTGTAATCTTGAAGTCAACTAGAAAAATAAAAGTGAGTATTTTGATTCTAATCAATTAAACCAAAAACTTGAATTAAAGAGGTCAATTACTATTAAAAGCCTATCCCACAACTGTCCAAGCTTTTGGCTACCAAAACGTTGCTGTTTTGCAATCGTCGAGAGTGAAAGTCCATCGGACGCATGATGACGCAGCACCAGCTTTGCATTACTGTGTACTCAAGAACGGTGCCTGTCACACGTCATAATGGTGAGTGAAAATTGAATTTGGAATTTTTTAAAATTTTTTATTTGTGAGTAGTGCGTGCCAGTTTGATTTGTCCCATATTTTTTTGGAAAGTTTGTGGGCACTTTAGTTTTAAATTAAAAATAATAGAATGTGTCAATTTTATTCGATCGGAACTACATATATTTTTCAAAAAAAAGTTTTTGTTTTTCATAAACAAACTACAAAGTGACAAAAACTTGAAAGTTTTGTGGTATGCAGTGTATTGTGTATTACTTATTTATTTTACTAATTATTACCCAACTCCGGCGAAGCCGAATGGAGGGTTATGTGGTTCGCCGCTATGTATGTATGTTCGTCTGTTCCCTTGTATCTTTAAAAATATCCATGATACCTTCAAATGAGATATCACCGGAAGCGTCTTGGCTGTCTGAGTTTCCGCTACTTATAGGCTATGTGACGTTACAGTAAATTCATGGTGGTGCCCTCTATAGGCTATAAATAATGAACTAAAAAGAAGTAGAATCATACCGTATGTATCAAATAAAAGGGCTTAAAAAACACATTTTAAAAACATTATTACCTGTTGCTCTCTGCTTTGCGTACTTTTTAGTAAGATTTTTCCCGTAGTCAGTGTTTAGTTTTTAAAACTATATCTTGTTAGTACATAAATGTAACATTTAAGATACTTATTCCATATTAGAACATTATTACACTAAATCGTAGAGGTATTATGTATATCGCTCATCATAGCAAAAATAAATAATAATTATGCAGTCGCTAACACGTTACGATGGTAGGTATAATTATAATAAATAATGCAAATTTCTTGAATTTGTTTTTTTATCTGATGAGAAAATTCGTTAGGCTTATTAGAAGTTACGGTAGCAAATGGCAGTGTGTTTTTAAGTTTTTAAAACCATCTGAGATATAGGAAATAGTGTTTTAATACATACATACATACTATCACGTCTTTATCCCTAATAGGGCAGACAGAGCATTTTGTGTATTACATTTTTTTGTGTTTTAAAAACTGAAAAAAAGATATCTAGTCTTATCTGCGTTATAATAACAATTTTACTTAATAAATTTGTTTAAGTCAGCTGGACCCCTTGAAGAGTAAAAGCCGCCTCCAGAGTCAAAATCAAAGTCAAAGTCAATATCATTTATTTATCTTTGAACTTTGTATCACTTTATAAATTACAAAAAAGATTTCAATAAAGAGCATTCCGCTTGTCTCTTCTTTGCAGTAATAGCCCATTCTTTCCCTCTGATTTCTTCTACCTCGTCTCTCCACTTCCCGTTCGGTCTACCAATGCGTCTGTAGCCATGTGGGCCCTTCCACAAAGTCACAGTGAATCCACCTTCGTGGCGATGTGGTCACCATGCTAGTCCGCCACCCAGAGGTTCCGGGTTCAATCCCCGGTCAGGGCAAGTTGGAAAATAGCACAAACTTACTTTGGGGTTAGCTCAATCAGTGTAATATGTCTATAGATAACAAAAAAAACAAAAACCTCTTGTCAGAATTCTCAGACCTCTTGTTATGAATATTAGACAACCTCCGTGACGTAATGGTCATAGTTCGCCATTCAGAGGTCCTGGGTTCGATCCCCGGGGATCGATCGATTATGGCAAGTTGGAAATGACCTTTTTTAAAATGTCCTGGGTCTTGGATGTTTATCTATCTATCGCAATTAGATTAAAAATTTCTGTTTTCTTACATGTTGACTGGTAGAAATTGCAGCCTTAAATTAGTACCATTGTGGTCAACGAAGATTTCAATAAATCTTATACCTTTAAACGAGCAATTCTTGTATGTATATATATTTATATATATATTTATTTATAAATTTCTGTGATCTCGAAAACGGCTCTAACGATTTCGCAGAAAATTTTTATATGGGGGTTTTCGGGGGTAAACAATCGATCTAGATTAGTTTTATGTTTGGGAAAACGCGTGTTTTCGAGTTTTCATGCGTTTTTCTTTCCACGCAGAATATGGTCTCTAATTTCGTCGCGCCGCGACCGCCTTGATTTAGCTCAGTTGTTAAGGATAGCGACCGCTAGAAAGAGTGTTACGGGTTCGAATCCCACTCGGTGACTTACTTTTGTTTTTTTTTTATGTTTAAGTTTATATATTTTTTTTTTATTTTGCATTGTTTTTAGACGAGTTTAAAAAAAATTAATTAATGTTTGAGATGCCGAGCAAAGCTCGGTCACCCAGGTACTAAATTTCTTTATATGTGTATTTCTTATAAAATATAGTATCGTTGAGTTAGTAACCCATGACCATAGATCTGAATCACGGATTCTATTGCTATCAAAAGTATGGATATGACGAAAAGTCAATAACATTATCCATTTATAAGGAAATATTGTGTACTTATACTACAAGCAGTAGAATAATCTTCATTCGAAATCTTAGTATGGTATTTACGTCCGTTATTAAGGCAATTTTAGTCATATTCATACTTTTGATAGCAATAGCACCCGTGATTCTGATCTCTGCCCATAACACAAGTCACGAACTTACATTGGAGCTATCACAATCAGTGTAAATTGCCACAAAAATAATAATAATTAGAATTAATGTTTTTTTTTTTGTTTCAGGGAGCGCAACAGAGCGACATGCCCCCCAGCAACGGCAAGGCAGACCTGGTGGCGAAGATCAAAGCGAAGCTGGCTTCTGCCGACCCCAGCAAGGCTAAGGAGCTGGGGGGAGTCTTCCTCTTCAACATCATCAAGGGGACGTCGGTTTATAGCTGGAGTAAGACATTCATAATTTCAGCCGCATAACGTATCCACTGCTGAACATAGCCTCTCCCAAAGATTTCCAAAATGTCCGATCAAAAGCGGCCTGCATCCAGCGCTAAGACATGAGTAAAACATTATTCGAGATCATTTAAACAAAAATAGTTTTTTAAAACTTAAAAAAAACTTCATACCCATCTACACAACAATAACAAATTTCTATGGGACCACCTGTCAAGTTTCAATCAAGATTTTTTTAACTTGGTCCAGGCGTCTTTGAGTATTTGGGAATAAACTAACATACACATAATACAAACATATATTCATTTGAAATTTTGAATTGATAACCTCCTCCTTTTTTTAAGTCGCTTAAATGTGACGTACCTAACCTACACATTCAGCGCCAACTGTAAGTTTCATTTTTGATAATGATTGCGACCATGATTTTTTTACTATTATATGTTGTGTCTTGAATCCCTGGCCTTCTTTTTGGAAGTCGGTTTTAAAAAATCCTACCTTCCTTTAAAATTACCCAAATCGATTTAATTACCCTATCTGTACTTTAGATACAGACCTGCCTCCGTTGTGTCACAGAATTGGTTGTGTAGTGGTTAGAGCGTTCGGCTCATGCCCGGAGGTCGCGGGTTCGATCCCGGCGGGGGCAACGACTTTGTGTTGTTGTCCTATTTTGTTTAGGATATTATAGGCTGATCTCCTGATTGTCTGATAAGTAAGAAGATCCGTGCTTCGGAGGGCACATTAAGCCGTCGGTCCCGGTCACTGTCTTTGACATTGGTCGTTACCTAAAACCATGTCAGAGGCCTTTAAGGCGGTTTAGAAACTTTGACACTAGTGTTAGTCACTAACACACACGATAAGAAGAAGAAGATAGAGACCAAAAGGGTCGTTTTGTTTTTCGTGTTGTGACGTTTTGTTTTCATTTCCAGCCCTTGACCTCGATAACGTGAGGGTTTTCGAAGGCGAGCCGGAGGACGATCCAGACTGCACTTTCACCCTCAACGAGCAGGTCTTCAAGCAGCTGGTGCAGGGCAGAGAGGACGCAAGGACCATCATGCAAGCTGGGAGGTGCTCCGTGACCGGAGACATCATGAGAGCTATGAAGTTGGAGCCTTACATCAAAATTGAGTGATGTTTTTTAAAGTGAACATTTCTTGCTAGCCAGTGCGACGTTTTGGCGGGAGTCTCTATCGGTGATTTTCGAAAAACGAACACTTCTTGTCGGCCAGTTCGAAAAGTGTTCTAAAACTTTTAGGTTGCCAGTGTCTCAATTACAACCATAGATTAAACCAGTTAAAAATAGACGTGCAGGTGTTATCTACAATCACAGGTATTTGTTTTCAATTACGTGGCTATTACATACTTTATTACTACATATTTTTGAGTACCACCACACTGCCACATAAAAAAGAATAAGAAAGTATAATACCACCATACCAACAATATTGTTGTTCGTAAGAATTACCATTTTGTCGTATTAAGATTTCATTTTATTTTTACTTCTTTCCATATCAACACGAGCGAGTAGGAAAAACTGACAAAATAAAATTATCTTGTTGAGTATACTTGATTCGATTGAGATACTTAAAAAAAAAGAACTTAATAATTACCTATTGTAGTTAAATTAATTGAAATAAAGAACTTCCGAGTTTGATACGTTTAATATTAAAATCTTTTCTCATTTTTAACTGGCATATATCGAAAGCAGAGCAAGTAACGAAGTTAGGTAACTTTGACATAGTTTCACGTATCTCATTAAATGATTCTGCTTCGCTGTATGTTTTAATTAGGTGTATAAGTATTTATAACTTTGATTAATTAGTTATTGTTATCTAATTTATGTAATAAATGAATTAAAATTATGTTGTTTTTTTTCTTTGAAACGCCAAGTATATATAATATAAATTTACGCCAAGTACTTGTGGTATTAAGTATTTCAATCTCAAAGAAAACCTTCTTAATTTTACACTTAGGGCCTTATCACACTAGCAAATTGCGAGCGAGTTGAAAGCGGGGCAAGTGCGCAGCGAGTACGCTGCGAATTGGCAACGTTTGCGCGGCGAACACGCCGCGAGGACGCCGCGGGAGCGTCGAGCAGCGCTATCGACGTTGCGCAGTGCGCACTCGCCCCGCTTTCAACTCGCTCGCAACTCGCTAGTGTGATAAGGCCCTCACAGAGAAATCTTAAAACTAGATAAATAAAATAATTATTATAATGTATGTAAACTAATGAATATAAGTAATCGGATATGCACTAACATGTCTTTATCCCTAATGGGGCAGACAGAGCATTTTGAGTCTTGTGGAGTTAAGGGTCCGGCGACCCTAGACCAAAATACAACTTTCCATACAAACGTAGTCTACGTTTTATTTCAAAACGACATGTCCGATTTGGGCAAAATTTTGTAATTTCAAAGATATTGCAATTATCTAGGTTTATATTAAGTTTCCGACAATAAAAATATGAACTTGAAATAGAATATAGTGTTTTATATCATTTTTGACCATTAGTATGGGAAACTTCTAAATCGTTATATTTTCTTTCCAGTTCATAATTTTACTATAGGAAACCCAATATAACCCTAGATAATTGCAATTTCTTTACAATTACCAATTTTTACCGGAATCTGACATGTGGTTTCAAAATTAAACGTGTACTACGTTTGTATGGAGAAGTCTAGGGTCGCCGGACTCTTAAGCAGACAGACCAAGGGCTACAAGACCACATATATTGTGATGGTGGGAGAGAAGATCAAAACTGTGACTTGGGGCTACCTGAATTTTCCGGGGTTCAGTGGTGCCCTCATTTGGAAGGAAACTGAGATATCATTTAAAATTGTGTCTTGACCAAGCTGTAGATAACCCTTCAAAGTATTTTTTGAACTACTGTTTATAGTGAAAGTAATTCAACGTAAAGCTTTTCTACTCACTTTTGCGAAAACGACCGCTTTTGGCTAATGTGCTTAGAAAAGCTTCACTTCCTCACTTTAAACTATAAACAGTAGTTCATAAAATACTTTAAAGCGTTATCTAGGGCTTGGTAAAGACACAATTTTAAATGATGTATCCGTTTCCTTCCAAATGATTTATTTCAAATGGGGTAGTAAAACTGCCTCCGTGGTGTAGTCGTTCGGCTCATACCCGGAGGTCGCGGGTTCGATTCCCAGCGGGGGCAACGACTTTGTGTTGTTGTCCTAGTTTGGTTAGGACATTGCAGGCTGATCACCTGATTGTCTGATAAGTAAGATAAGTAAGACCGGTCACTGACTTTGACAGTGGTCGTTACCTAAAACCATGTCAGAGGCCTTTAAGGCGGTTTAAAAACTCTGACACTAGTGTTAGTCACTAACACACACGATAAGAAGAAGAAGAATAGGGGTAGTACTGGATCCCGAAAAAATTATATATGGCCTTAAGTACAGGCTGCATCACATATAAACATTATCTTATTTTCGCCCATTTCCTTATCAACTTTTATGACCAGCGAAAAGAAGTTTGACACAAAAAAGTAGTAACAGGTATTAGAAGAAAAAACTGAAGTTACATAGTTTTTAATTGCATCGTCATATCACAAATGGCGAGCTTTAATTGACATCTATTTATGGGTGCGGGACCGACGACCCCTGGTACAGTTACCAAACCAGTCGGGTGGGTCGCCGGCCAGTTGTGAACGATTTGACGCTTGTTGACTAGCCTTGTGTTTATCTCTTTTGGATTATGAGAGATGTTTGTATAATGTCCACTGCTCGACATAACCCTAAGAATTTTCAAAATGACCGATCGGAAGCGGCGTGCGTCTTTTTATGTACTTTTGGGTATACTTAATGTAGATATAGAAAGAAAGAAAGAAAAAAATAAGCGGCCAAGTGCGAGTCGGACTCGCCCATGAAGGGTTCCGTAGTAGCAAATAACATAATATGAAAGTCTTGTAGTATGTTTTTTTAGTTTTTATATTTGAGTTGATTGAATGAAAGGTAAATTGCCGCTTACGATTTGTGACGTATTACAAAAAAACTACTTACTAGATCTCGTTCAAACCAATTTTCGCTGGTAGTTTTCATGGTAATGAACAACATATATTTTATTTAGTTTTATCATTCTCTTATTTTAGAAGTTACGGGGGGGGGGGACACACTTTTTTCCACTTTGGAAGTGTCTCTCGCGCAAAGTATTCGGTTTAGAAAAAAATGGTACTAGAAACCTTAATATCATTTTTGAAGACCTATCCATAGATACCCCACACGTATGGGTTTGATGAAAAATAAATTTTTGAGTTTCAGTTCTAAGTATGGGGAACCCCCAAAATTTAGTGTTTTTTTTCTATTTTTGTGTCAAAACTTTAATGCGGTTCACATAATACATCTACTTACCAAGATTCAATAGTATAGGTCTTATAGTTTCGGAAAAAAGTGGCTGTGACATACGGACGGACAGACAGACAGACATGACGAATCTATAAGGGTTCCGTTTTTGCCATTTGGCTACGGAACCCTAAAAATTGTTTATTTTGTTAGACACGACAGAAAAATTATAAACAATTTTACAATAGAGAACTTATAAGTCTACCAAAAATGGTCTCCGCTCAGCATAAAGTCGCGGTGCGAGCCGCACCGCTGGTCTTCCATATATCTCCATACATCTAATATTTGTTAGATAATATTATATTTAGTTTACTTATTCACGAATTTTATCAGGCTCCACGGGATCCCGGGCTCCCAGTGATCGATGATAACAGATCCACGCTACCCTTGTTCACCCATATTTCGTATTCCTTTGAGCAAAGATTTCTCCCAGGGCTTTGTTACCTGGGAGAAATCTTTGCTCAAAGGAATACGAAGTTTGCATACCCAGAGATCGAAGAAAACACATCTACGCTACCCTTGTTCGCCCATTTTCCACTTGCCCGAGCCCGGGCAGAACTCTTAGTTCAAATAAAAAAGTACAGTGAGTAGCAATGTTAGTCAAGACCAAGACCTACAAACTCATGGAACCAATGTTTTACTTAGTCATAACATAAGTTACATAAACTTGTCAATTGAGTCGGAGAGTGGCCCTATAATGATGCAGTTTAAGGACGACTGCAGACCCTGGGGCCGGGCTAAATGCACTTGAAGTACAGCCGAGAGCTAAAAGGATCTCATGGTATGACGTGATTACATATTAAAAAGAGGTTCTACAAGGAAGATGGTTTACTTTAAAAGATCTTCTTTAAGTGTCTCTCCATCAGTACTGGATGTTAGCCGACAGCTTCCCAAATAATAGTAATTTTACAAGTAAAGTTACAAATTAGCACGCCTGTTTCCCACGGGGGTAGGCAGAGACTATGAACCTCCATTTGCTTCTATCCTGACACACCTATATCGCTTCATCTACACTCTCACTCACTATCAAGTTAATGAAGTTTTCCATATTATAAAAAAACAGTATATCTAAGTAATTAATACGTCGTAACACCTTATGCTTCACGAATTTATATATTTATATTATAAGTAAATATTTATATAATCAATATATAAGGACAATTACACAGAATGAGCTAGCTAAGCAAGTTTTAAACTTGTGTTATAGTTCTAAGTTATAGCACAGAATGCATAATGGTCATAGTAAGTAAGTGTAGCCACACTACAGCATACATCGAGTACCTACAAAACATCTCCATTTTTGGCCATACAACGCCAGCATTTGCACGCGCCGTCAGCCATAACCAAATATGGGAATAAATCGGGACACAGGAAGCGTCGCGCGCCGCGCCAGCCAATCACAACGCAGGAACGAGAACACAACCGTATTAGGCTATTTGTTTGTCGTTAACGCTTGTATATAAACCCGAACTTTGTAAATAAATTATTCATTCGACATTTTACTTTGGAGCATCGAACACGCCTTATCATTTATCACCCGTAGGTACCTATAAGCACCATATGTTAGCCGCCTAAGCTACAGTGGTGACCCATAACCTACAGTGGTGACCGCCGACGACTCCGCGTGTCCCGCGACACGTGGACCACCAGCTCCAGCGCTCCAGCGTCAACCGACGTCCTACGTGCAACTGATGTAGAAGCACTCACCGAGTCTACCATCCACGTCCTCCGCACCCTCGTTCAGCTGCTACCAGGAGAAAATTCTGCCCAGCTGCTCGCCGTGCACCAGGAACTCCAGCTCGTCTCCACGCAACCTGCGTCAACGTTTACGTCACGCACTTCACTTTCAAGCACTACGATGTCCACGACCGTTCAAGAATATCAAGAGCTCGTCCAGAGTGTTCGAAAACTATCACAAGAAATTGCGCACCTCAAGCAAGTCAGATCCGACACTTCATCACGCACCGGGTACAGCCGTCATCATCACCGTCACTCGACTCATCACCGTCCGGCCCATGTTCATCACCGCTCACGAAGCCCACCACCACGTCCCACGTCTCCTGCCCGTTCTACGACGACCTGCCACAAGGAAGATAGAACGCTCGCATCGACAGACAACAGCGACGCCGCCGGAACATATCGCCTTTTCGTCACTGATAAAAAAACTGGCTTATCATTTCTCGTCGACACCGGTGCCAACATTTCCGTCCTACCACGCAGAGCAGGCCAACAATCGACCCCTCTACCTTTCAAGCTGTACGCCGCGAACAACACTACGATAAATACCTACGGGGAAAAAACGCTCGAACTCGACTTCAGCCTACGCCGTCCGTACAAATGGAAATTCATAGTTGCCGACGTCTCGAAACCAATCATCGGAGCCGACTTCCTCAAACATCATCAGCTCGTCGTAGACCTCACAAATCGAAGACTTGTTGATGGAATCACCAATCTCCAGATCCACGCCCCAGTCTGCGCCTCAAGCACTCCGACCATTCGAAGTATCGACGTTCAACAATCGTACCACGACATACTCGCTGAATTTCCTGGCATCACTCGCCTAACTCCGACGAAAGTTAACCCTAAAACAGCTGTTGAACACTACATCGAAACTCAAGGCCCACCAGTCTTCTGCCGCGCTCGCCCGATCCCACCTCACCGCTACGAACAAGTACGAAAACTCTTCGAAGATATGATGCAGCAAGGTATATGCCGCCCAAGCAAAAGCCCTTGGTCATCACCACTTCACATCGTACCGAAGAAGAATGGCGACATCCGCATCTGTGGCGACTACCGACGACTAAACGCCATCACGAAACCAGACCGATATCCCGTTCCACGTGTGAAAGATTTCACCTACCAACTCGCCGGCAAGAAAATATTCTCCACCATCGATTTAAATCGTGCTTACCATCAATTATCAGTTCGTGAAGAAGATGTTCAAAAAACTGCCATAATATCACCGATGGGGCTATGGGAATTTCCGAAAATGGTTCCAGGTTTGAAGAACGCTGGTCAAACTTTCCAACGGTACATCCACGAAGTACTCAGAGGACTCGATTTCGTCTTCCCATTCCTCGACGACGTACTGATAGCTTCCTCATCAGAAACCCAGCACCGTGAACATCTACGTCAAGTACTCCGACGACTCGAAGAAAACGGCCTCACCATAAATCCCGCCAAATGCAACCTCGGCAAAACAGAAGTCAAATTTCTCGGCTACACAGTCTCACAACATGGCATCAAACCACCCGAAGAAAAGATCAAGGTCATCACAGAATATCCACGTTCAAAAACAATAGAAGAACTACGAAGATTTCTCGGTATGGTTAACTTCTACCGTGAACACATACCGAACGCCGCCGTCATACAAGCACCGCTAAATTCATTTTTGCACAACACGAAGAAACGCGACAAAACACCGATAACATGGAACGACGAAGCAACGAAAGCATTCGAGGCATGCAAAGCAAGCATCACCAACGCAGCTCTGCTCGCCCACCCGTCGCACGAAGGCACTCTCGCTATCTTCACCGACGCGTCGGACACCGCCGCCGGCGCCGTACTTCAACAAAACATCAACAACAGCTGGCAACCGCTAGGCTATTTTTCGAAAAAATTCAGCGACGCACAGAAGAAATATTCGACATACGACCGAGAACTACTCGCCATCTACATGTCTATGAAACATTTCCGAAAAACATTCGAAGGAAGAAAACTTATTATTTACACCGACCATAAACCGCTAACTTTCGCTATGAGCAAGACTCAATCCGCTACAGAGACACCACGGCGAACGCGACAATTATCCTTTATCAGCGAATTCACTACCGACATACGACATATCCACGGAGAAGAAAATACCGTCGCCGACGCACTCAGCCGCATCGAAACTATCACTTGTCCGACTACCATCAACTTCGAAGAACTGTCACGAGCCCAAGATCAAGATAGCACAATTCCATCATTATTGCTACAGCCAAATCTCGTTATCAAGAAACTCACGATTCCCGGTACGAACATCGCTACCTACTGCGAAACGTCGACATCGCAAATTCGCCCTTATGTACCACCGAATTTTCGCCGAAACGTATTCGACATAATACACAACGTTAGCCACCCCGGAATACGCAGCACGAGAAAAATAATAGCACAGAAGTACTTTTGGCCGTCGATGAACAAGGACATTGGATTATGGGCGAAAACATGTATTCCCTGCCAGAAAAGCAAGATACATCGACACACTCAGAGCAAGCTAGCCGAATTCCCGCCTACGGACAGATTTGAACATTTACACGTCGATATAGTAGGAGCACTCGAAACCACCGCCCAAGGATACCGCTATCTCATCACCATGATCGACCGAACTACGAAATGGATAGAATGTGTACCGACAGACCACATATCAGCCGAAAACGTCGCAAGAGCAGTGTACGATCACTGGATCACACGATTTGGATGTCCTATCACCGTCACCACCGATCAAGGCCGTCACTTCGAAAGTGAACTTTTCACCAAACTTATGAACCTCATGGGCTGCCAACGCAATCGAACCTCCAGCTACCATGCTCAGTCAAATGGGATCCTGGAGCGTTTCCATCGTTGCCTGAAGGCTGCGCTCCGTGCCAAGCTCACCAGCTCAAGTACCAACTGGGTCAACGAACTAGGAACAGTACTACTGGGACTAAGAACCGCCCTACGCGAAAATGGAGTTACGCCCGCTCAATTGACCTACGGCTGCAATTTACGACTTCCTGGAGACTTCTTCACCACTTCGCCATCACCAGAAAACAATCTCGACTACAACTTCGTCGAAAAACTACGCAAAATAATAGACGACAACAAGCCGCGAACCGCAACGACGTCACATCGAAATAACAGGCAGATTTTCGTTCACAACGACTTGAAAACATGTAGTCACGTCTTCATCAGGACAGATGCAGTACGAAAACCACTCCAAACTCCATACGAAGGCCCATACAAAGTACTTTCACGAACCGACAAGCTATTCAAACTGCAACTACCGAACCGGCAATCAACTATTTCGATCGACCGACTGAAGCCCGCCTACATTTTAGAAGACTTTCAAGATAGTTCACTTCAAGACACTGCACTCCCGGATTCATCATCACAAGTCATCATCACACAGCACTGCAATCCAGCCGCGATCGCCTTCACGCGCACCGATAACGCCAACGGGTCACTGCCCGCGCCGCCGCGCGCCGACTCGCCTGCGCCGAGCGCACAACAGCCGCCCGCGCGATCCTGTTTACGCATCCCGGCCGCACCTCCTGCAGCGCCACTTCCCGCTGCGATTCAAACTCGCTCCGGAAGGGTTATCAAGCCACCGGTACGCTTTCGCTAAGGAGGGAGTCCTGTAGCCACACTACAGCATACATCGAGTACCTACAAAACATCTCCATTTTTGGCCATACAACGCCAGCATTTGCACGCGCCGTCAGCCATAACCAAATATGGGAATAAATCGGGACACAGGAAGCGTCGCGCGCCGCGCCAGCCAATCACAACGCAGGAACGAGAACACAACCGTATTAGGCTATTTGTTTGTCGTTAACGCTTGTATATAAACCCGAACTTTGTAAATAAATTATTCATTCGACATTTTACTTTGGAGCATCGAACACGCCTTATCATTTATCACCCGTAGGTACCTATAAGCACCATATGTTAGCCGCCTAAGCTACAGTGGTGACCCATAACCTACATAAGTAAGGACTTAATGCTTTTTTGTGCACCAAAAATTTAACAATAATATATTATAGGATACTGACTCAAAGGTACACGGTACCTAATATCTATGTCTGAGACTCAACGGTACTGAAAATAGATTCTTATGTACCCATGACAATTTGAAAAATACCATTTTCAAACGTGTCACTGCTAATGGCTTCAACGCAGAAATATATCGAGAAAGTCCGATCCCCGGTCAGGGTAAGTTGAAAACATTTCAAATTCTCCTGGGTCTTAAATGTTTATCCTTAATCACATGTATTTGTTATAAATTAGTATCATTGAGTTAGTATCCCATAACACAAGTCTCGAACTTACTTTGTGGCTAGCTCAATCTGTGGGATTCGTCCTATATATTTACTTTATTTATTTAGTTTTGTGGCCTAGAACTAAGAACTTCCGAAGTAAATTAATAATTAATGAATGAATATTAAAATATAGTTTTTTCTGAAGCACTTGAGCACGCGACGTCACCGGTAAATCCAGATATGCCTAAGCAATATCAGTATCAATTCTCGGTCTTCGCTACAGTCTGCAAGGGTCAGCCCAGGAGTCACGACCATAAACACGGCTTCTGAATTAATTAGTGGAAAATGGCGGTAAAAATATTGTTGGTAATTTTCGTGGCTTGCGTTGCGGGCGCGTATGGTGAGCTATGTTTTTTTTTTAATTTGTTTTTCTTAATCTACATTGTCCCATTTCTGGGCAAAAGTTCCGTCCCTCCTTCTTAGTATTGTTAAATGTTCTTCTTAGAAATATTATCTTAAATTAAGGTAGTATTTTAAATTAAAACTATGTAGACAAAATATAACTGGATTAAAATATTGTCAATTTAAAATAGCAATACTTTAATTATATCCAAGTAGAATTAAGTAATAGATACTTTTTTGTCTTTAGATTTCAAAGACATCCGCGTAACTTCTTATAGTGGCTAGAACATTTCGATCTGTAAAGAATTCATATCTCTTAGCCTCTCTGAGGTCTCAGCTTTTAACCCTTCCACCGCGAAGCTTTATGTCAGTTGTCTGTTGCACAACAGCTTGAGGCATAGTAAATCTAAAATAAATACCTACAACCAAAAAGGGATTAAATTATGAGCAATACGAGCAGTGATGTTTTATCGGAAAAATACGACGCTCGCGAATTCGGCATGACAATGTTTGTCGAATAAATTTGACGTTCGCGGCCGCGGATAGGTCTAGACCTAAGTAATAGTTAGTAAGCGAATATTTCTTGCTTAGATACATATTTCCATAGTTAAGCTTTAGTACGTAATAGTTATGTCCAGCTGTGGACGTTATGCGGCTGAAATGATGATGATGATGATGATGACGTAATAGTTACCTACTACCTATTTACCATAATCATTGGTATGATGAGCTATTAGAATTCATTTGCTAAAATTGAGTTTTGTATGTTATGGTTTAAGATTTTTTAGACTAAATTAGTAGTTAACTTTTATCTGTATGTAAATATGTATTTTTTATTTATCCTTCTTATTTCCTTAAATTGAGTTAGTGATTTCATATGATAACATTTTGACATATCAATTCAAACAATGAATATAAAATCAGCATCTAAATTCAGCATAGTGTATGCTACCTAAAGACACATCTCGACACCACCTTTGACGACCTCTGTGGCCTATGGTCATCATGCCAGGCTGTCACACTGCAGGTCCCGGGTTCGATCCCCGATCAGGTCATGATGGAAAAAGATCGTTTTAAGATGGACCTGGGTCTTCGTTGTTTATCTATATAATATGTGTTTGTTATAAAATATAGCATCTTTGAGTTAATATCGCATAACACAAGTCTTGAACTTACTTCGTGGCTAGCTCAATCTGTGTATTAAAAGCACATTTACAAAACACTTGCATAACAGAAAAAAATTATGTATTTTACTAAACGCTTGGTAATTGCTATAAAAATACGTATTATTTAAGTATACAACTAGCTGTATCCATCAACTTTTAAAAAAATCGTATTCCAGACATTATGAAAAAAAATTCAAAATATCTCTTTTTTTTAAGATGTCATTTTTATCTGAACAACTTTTATATCCGATAAACTTCAGCGGGTCGGGGGTGACTCACGAAGTCTACAGCTCACAACGCCACTAGTTTATGTGATATGCTTTAATATGTGAATAACCTACGATACTTCATTCAAATGTCCCCCATTTTGCAATTAGGTGAGGATGACTCAAATTACCGAATAAGCAGAAACCAGATTGGCACCGGAGGCAGCAACGGTATTTAGCGAGAACCTTAAATCATATCTAACAAATTTGGATCTCTGTTATCTGAAAAATAAACAATTTCATTTCATATATCGTCACAAATCACAAATTCATCTACATATGTACATAAGTCATCAGCAATACTTTACATACTAATCACGTCTATATCGCTGACGGGGTAGACAGATCCTAGGGCCATCAGATCATAATTATACAGCTGTCCGATCCATCAAGGTAATGTTGGGTAGCTTGTGTAGGTTCTATTTATCGGTTTCTCCATTCTTTGTTGAGATCTTACCAATCATTGCCTTCAAAAATGTTTCAAAACCAAAACCGACTTCAATACCTAACTACACAACCGATTTTGATCTATGGGACAAACTGACAAGTATGCCTTTCAAACTAAAAAAAAACTAAATTATTCCATACGTCTTCGTCTAATCGGGGGACATACATAAAAAAGAACATAAATATATTCGGATTGATAACCTCCTCCTTTTTGAGAAAACGGTTAAAAACAAGCTTGCATTTAACTACATCTGCCTCCATCATACAACACTCCGTAGGCCCAACGCAGACGACAGACTATCCGTGACGCGCTTTTTAGTGTGTGAAAATAGAACCTATGGAATCATACGCAGTAACGTCCGCAGTAAAAAGTCCGGCGCGTAATGTAATTTCATGGGTTCTATTTTCACAGACTAAAAAGTGCGGCGCGGTCTAGTCTGTCGTCTGCGTTGGGCCATACTCTTTCATGTTGCATCTTTTGCTTTGGTTTCATTGAGAGGCGATTAAAGGAATAATTATGCATATTATCTCATGGTCGTAAAACCTCTGCCACTTGACGACCTCTCTGGCCTAGTGGGCGTCATGCCACGCGGGGGGTCCCGGGTTCGATTCCCGGTCAGTTCAAGATGGAAAATGATATTTTTCAGATTGTACTGGGTCTTGGATGTTTATCTATATATGTATTGGTTATTAAACATCGTTGAGTAAGTGTTCTCGCATTTGTAGCGAGTGTTGAGCAGGCGGCTGCAGGCAGCTGCAGCTCTAAAAGTAGTATTCCGTTCTGTATGTAATACTTATACCTATTAATTCAGTGGCTAATGGTAAAGTTTTATAACCCAAAGAGTATATTGTTGGTTTGTTTTGTGCCTGTCAAAACAAGTAACTACTTTGGTAGATACTATTAACGTGTTCTGTGGTAGGAGCTCAAGATTCAGGACCCACTATAGACGCACCATTTATGATTATTACTGCTATGCCAAAAAGCTGTTTGGGTGTGTAGTCCTATTAAATTTTAGCGGTTTTTTTTTTTGGAATTGTATATTTTACTCCTATTTACTCCGGATACAAGTAATAAAATCTCAATTATTTAAATATAATTTTTCAAAACTAAAAACCGACTTCACATAAAATTTCTTCGTAAATATACCCTTTCAAAAAAAAAGAATTCCCAAATTGGTCTTTTGAATTTGGTCTTTGAATACCTAATAGGTAAAAAAAAGATCGCAATGAACAGATAACCTCCTCCTTTTTTTAAAAGTTAAAAAATTGTGTTTATGTAAGTTGATATGACCACTTTTAACGTAGGTTACAATAACAAACGAAGCTGTTCGAGGCTTGCATCACACATCCACATATTTGAAATTATAATGTGTTCTTGAAGTATTAAGACAATTACTTGTGTCATATTTTAGCTAATTATGTATTTACCAGGAAACTTGCGAGGTCAAGGCATATCTTTAACACACATAAAGACACTAAAATTAAGTCGTTAGTAATTACCGAATGACCGTCCGAACATCTTTGGTACTTGACACAAAAAAGGTTTTTTTAACCCGGAATGCGCTTAGATTGTTATCTTTCTCAACAATAGCTTTGTTTGAATATATTAGATGTGTAATTAATTTTGATTAAGCATTAAGATGCAGATTACCGGTTTTATTTTGTAAATATGTTAGTGAAACAATAAGATAACTAAGAAATTGATTTTAATTATCTAACAAACATAGTTGTGCCTACTTAGGTATAGATACAGATAGTTAAGAATAATGAACAGATGAGTAAGGTTCCTTTCACATGCCTATAGAAGCGGTTACATAATAGTGACGAAGTTTCTATTATTTTTCGAAACTTAATGTTTTTTGAAAAGAATTTCCTTTCCGGACCATACGACTTTTCCGTCACAAATGAAAGTGAAAGGTAATTTCACACATTAGATTATCTCGTCGTTAGCTGAGTTGATAGAGCGTATGCCTGAGATGGTCGACGTTCCCAGTTAAAACCCAGCACACATCAATATATTTTTTTAATTTTATTGTTTCATTTATTATTATATTATTAATAATATATAAGTCTAAGATTTTTCCGTCACGAATATAAATTTACTACGAAAGTAATTTCGTTCCAACCAAGTGTCCTACCACGACACTTACTTACGTTTTTTTCGCGTTTCGCTACGTCTTAGTTCTTAGACTAGCTACAACTAGCTAATACTTAACTCTTTAATTCCAACAGCAAGAATCTTGTTTAGGCACTAACGCAAATAAAAACAAACAGGTATACCTACTTTATCATTTCGCCAGAGAATCTTTCTCATTCTCTGTGCAATGCTGGCTTACGTAGAAGCTAAAGTTTTTTAGCTGCTTATTTTTTTTGATCATCATCATCATAATGAGACAGTTTTAATCTGCGAAGGTAGACGGGGTATTTTTGTTTGCGCTCGCTGACGCACCTTATGAGCAGAACGGGTCCTTGACTGGATTATGGAACCCAAAAACCAATACTTAGCTAACTATTGAATAACGCACACGTCAAAAAGCTTTACGGACAAAAATACCTCGATTACTGCACTTTTTTTGGGAATCTTACAGCATCAACCTCATTCATCCTCCACATTATTTCATGAAATTAAATGCCCATACTGTTGCCATTTTTTTAATAAAATTTCATGCAGTCACCTAACCCTCATGCCATCTAACACACATCTTCATTTAACAGGTTTCGGACTAAGCGATCTACTGTACTATTTATTAGGAGGCTACGGCAACTACTACCCAGGTCAATACCCCGGGCAGTACCCGGTCGGACCGGGCTACGGGGGCAACTACCCAGGGGGCTACCCTGGCGGGTATTACCCCCAGCATCAAGGGCCCGCGGGCCCCCCTGGAGCGCACCCTGGTTGTCCACTGTGTGATTCTTCGGTTTACAGCTACTGCTCGAAGAAACAGGCCCATGATTCGTGTTGCTGTAATTCAGGAGGTGAGTACACAACCTTTATTTCTATTTTCATAGGCATACTTATTCTCAGCAGGACCGGATTTAAGCACAGGATATATAGGCTGTAACCTAGGGGCCCGCGTCATTTTTTTTATACTTGCATGAACATGAAAAAAAGAAAAATGTATAGGATACCGAGATATCAAAAGCGATTCATAGAAATTAGGTATTTTCCCAACAATTTTTTGATTATCCCAACGTCATTAATCATTGTACTAAATAATTAATCTTTTACCTGATTCGTCGTACTGCTGGGCAAAGGTCTCTGCCATTTCCTTCAATATGACTGTCATCGTTTTTTTTTTATTATTTAAAGAGGGTTCTTAGGAGATACCGTTCTGTATGTAATACTTACATTAATTCTGTGATTATACTACACATAGAGCAACATAACGAGCTGTCAGCGCGCCGTGTTGATGAATGATATTACATAACTAATGATATCGTCGACATAGGTGGTTATAGATAGGTAGTGCAGTGCCGACTTTAGAGTAGAGCGAGTGTAGTGGGTCCCCTCGATGCATTTATCTAAATATCCAGAGAAAATGAAATGTTCCCGACCAACATCAATCCATTTTCTAAATCGTTTATAGAACGCAATTTATACTAGAAGACAGTTTACAGGTAAAGTTAAGAACAGGTCTTGCTTGTCCAGTTTTAAGAAAAAATTAACTAAAATCTACCAGACTTAAGATACATTTTATTAGAAACAGATATCATAAAATAATGGCGCATAATTTATTTGAGTTTATTGTATAATATATTGCAAAATTTGCAAAATGGCTGACCAATTTATCTTGCGCTATCTCTTGACCTAACAAGCAAAACTAATTGCGAATGAAATTCTAGAATAAGTTGACAAGGGAAAGTTGAATATTTGATAACGTTTTTTTAATATACTTACTTACATAAAGCTCTCCTTTTCATCGATCTTAAAAATATTTATCAGCTATTCTGTTAACATAACTGGGGGCGAATGGAAATCAAAAAACAATAATTCCTATTTCTCTCTACTGAGAACAAATGGGAATGTAAGTCAGAACTGAAATAATAGTTATTCCCATTCGACATCGAAACACAAAACTAAAAATTGCCCCATTTGTCCCCTGTGGCCTGTGGGAACGTCCCCATTGAAGACGAATGAGGTATATCCATAAACGGGATTTAGCACGAACTTTTTTTATTACGTTATTACGTCTAACCTTTTTTAAATAATTCTTTGTATCATAATTCTGTCTTATTTATTTTTTTCTGTTTTGTATTTCGTTTTTTTTATGGTGCAATAAAGAGTATTTGTATTGTATTGTAAATACTTAGTTGAGTTTAATGAGTTACCCCATGGTTGCCACTAATTGTTCTTTTCAGTAAATTTAGGGACTTTCTCAATTAGTTCATGAATATTAAAAAAAATATTAAGTAACTTAGCTATTTAATATCTCGCGATTCTCGCGTGATTCATCAATTCAATATTTTATAAATTGATATCATGGATTATTAATTGGTATATAAAGTTCAAAAATTCATTACGTTCGGGTAATTCAATTTCACACAGTGGCAAATATCAAACTGATGACGTAGTCAAGTTCCACCTACGTCATCAGCTGTCACGGGAAGAGAATACCTTATTTTATTATAACAAGAGTTACCCTTTATGGTCGCAGACAGACCGGTCGGGAGTGAATAGGTGTTTTGTTGTTGATAGTGAACTGAGATTTTTGACAATAACTAACCGCATTTCATAATCTCAGTACCCTCAGTACCCACGTCTTTTATTTACGCATTAACCCCGGTCTGCCTATTTATCGCTGTATAAACCAAATAACTTCTCTTCCTTCTCACTAGATGGCGCTTTATGGTAATAATTAGAACATTAAAATCGTTTATTCCTTTTATTTAAATAAAGTAGTACTCACAAATACAAATATTAAGCATATTTAACACTTCCTTTCCAATTATTCTTTTATTCTTCCATGCTGGTCTGGGAGAAAATAAAAAACTTAGAATGTTCCAGCTGCTTCTCTTCCCGCGCAGATCGTAAAAGCCGATCGAGGGAATGGGCGAGATTGGAATCATGGTAATAGGCGATGCGGCTAGCAACCCATCACTATTTTGATTCCTTTTTCATCTTAATGCCCACCATCACGCTAAACGTGGCCTTTGGGTTTTACAGCCCTGGGCTCTGTCTGCCCCGTCAGGGATATAGATGTAAAAATGTATCCTTTCCAATAGTTTCTATGTTGTTGTGTATCTGTCACGTTAGTAATATTATACCAATATTACACAATTTCAATGAAAGGCGAGTGGCAGATGATTAGTATTTATTCTATCAGTATGAACAGGAACAATGAAGTGGCCAGTTGGTGCACGGGTGGCGACCTGGCGACCGGATTAAATACACAATATGCATGAAAAAAAAAGTCATCTTTAACCATTTTATCCATAAATACTTATTCAAAAGAAGCCTTCCGGAGTCAAATGACCATAATGTAAAATTGACCAAAGGTACTATAGGTATATGGTTAAAAAAAGTGAAGATCATGTCGAGATATAGCGATTTTACGAAAATATGTCTATCTCACCCGCAAAAACGCTATTTTTTATGGCAAAATGATGATGTAGACTTTGACTTCACAGTCCATAGCGGACTTCTCTTTCTAATTGAAACTTTGAAGTATCACATATTTAAGTATAAATATCGATATTTCCCCGCTATAATGCAGTGGGTGCACGGGTAAACCGAAATTCCCCGTGGACCCACTGGTGGGTTAAGCTGGTGGGTGGACGGGTCGCGGCTCGCCTCGGTATACACTACAATCACTATATCCATTTTTTCGACAGACTTAGGGAATGTAGATATCCATGCTACGTGACACATTTTTTCTACTTTTTACCCGCTGCCCCAAGGGCGAAACTACACCTTACCGACCAACTTGTTTCATCACCGTTTTGAAACTTCTCTTTGTCTATTCCAGTGTTCAGCTACGGCTGCCAAAAGGTGAACTGCAACTTCCTGTACGCAAACTCGTGTCAGGAGCACCAGCTGATCACCAACTGCTGCTGTGTGGACCTCTACAAAGGCGGAGCGAGCGGCTCTCAGCCCGTCGTGGCCGCGTAGAGTAGAATATAAATACATATAAGGGTTGCCGTGTGGTTTCCGGCAGAGTAGAATAGGGCCACTCCAAGTCCTCCCGTGGATGTCGTAGAAGGCGACTTAGGGAATACAAGCTAAACAAAGCTTATAAACATCAATGAGACCTCTCCAACCCGTCTGACCAGCATGGAGTGTTGGCCAAGTCCTCTGGCTGCTCAGGCCAAGTTTGGCTCTGATAGTACAGAGGGTCGTGCTCTTGCAGTGGAGATGAAAATACCTGATGATGGTGATGTTGAGATATAAGGGCCTGTAAGTATGTAGACGTGTTGTACTGCAATCTGCAGAACAACTAGTCTACATGTACTGTAAACTGCAGTACAACATCTACACATACAGCCCGCAGTGCAACGTCTACACATACTGCAATCTGCAGAATAACGTGTCTACGCATACTGCAATCTGCAGTACAATGTCTACACAGAATAACGTGTCTACACATACTGCAATCTGCAGTACAACGTCTACACATACTGCAATCTGCAGAATAACGTGTCTACGCATACTGCAATCTGCAGTACAATGTCTACACAGAATAACGTGTCTACACATACTGCAATCTGCAGAATAACGTGTCTACGCATACTGCAATCTGCAGTACAATGTCTACACAGAATAACGTGTCTACACATACTGCAATCTGCAGTACAACGTCTACACATACTGCAATCTGCAGAATAACGTGTCTACGCATACTGCAATCTGCAGTACAATGTCTACACAGAATAACGTGTCTACACATACTGCAATCTGCAGTACAACGTCTACACATACTGCAATCTGCAGAATAACGTGTCTACGCATACTGCAATCTGCAGTACAATGTCTACACAGAATAACGTGTCTACACATACTGCAATCTGCAGTACAACGTCTACACATACTGCAATCTGCAGAATAACGTGTCTACGCATACTGCAATCTGCAGTACAATGTCTACACAGAATAACGTGTCTACACATACTGCAATCTGCAGTACAACGTCTACACATACTGCAATCTGCTATAGAGCACAGATTATTACTGCAGATCGTATGACAAGTTGCGTCATGTTAGCCACCTTGTCTATTGTGAAATGACAAAAAATTCTTACTTACACGAATCGTTGGGCCATACACTGCAAGTCTCTGTCCTATGACTTGCAAGGTCTAAAGAAAATGCTGCTAATCTCAAGTATTCTTATTAATTCGAAACTGATGCTGTAAATCTAGTTAAGTTCCTAATATTATGTATCTTTTTTTACTTAAAGCAAATATTGATTGCTCAGATTATTATTATAGCACAATTGGTAGAACGTGAGGATCGTGGGTTCGAATCCCACTCGTGGCAATTTTTTCATTTAATTAGATTATAGCAAATATTTTGAAAACGAAAAACGTGCAGCCTTTTTCGAGTTCAAAATATAAAAATACTCCAATGCAGGTGCTCATTAGTCATAATGAAAATAAATGTATAAACCAAATAACCATTGCTATTCTTTTTTCTGACCTACCCTACAACCCCGTTAGTTAAAGCTGTACTGTACACGAGTGTACAGTAATAATTAATAGACTAAGATAGGGGAGTATTCAACCCTACCTCATCGAGTAGCAAAATGTGACATGTGTGTATATGTATGTGTATATGTTGCATATTAATGTCTTAATGTACAGGATTGCCTGGGCATAGCCTGGAGCATTTTGTCATCGAAATATACGTAACACATCGAAATTACGGTCCATGTTGAAAAGATTTTCAATATTTACCATTAAATGTTATTGTATATAATATAACTCCTCTCAACCGTCAAAGAGATATAGATTGTCTATGACGTGTACATAGTTTTATAATGATATATTATATTAATTAGAAATAAATAAAACGACAGAATTAGCTTACTCGTTTATGCACCACAAATTAATCGCATTTATACAACATACACGCATTTCTCACTAAGTAGAAAATTCGGAGTCACAACTCCCGGCTTTGGATGCACTATAGTATCACTTCTATTACTTATGTCATAAAGATTACTTTTCTGTGAGTAAATTCTAATTGGAGGTAGTTGCATACACTCAATTCGAAGAGAATTACTATATATTATATAAAATCAGAAAAGAGATACGTCTTCATTCCTAACGGGGCAGACAGAGCCCAAGAAAAACCCATAAGTCAGAACACTCATTTTAAAATAGCATAGATTTTAAGGTAGGTAAAATCATAAATCCTATTCCAGAACCTTCCGACAGCTGAAAAACACTGTCAAACAGAATTTGATATCACAGAACCATCTGAAGGCTGAGGAACAGATATAAGATGCATCTTTAGATTATAAGGGCAGAAATAGTTTTTAATAACGGCACGACTTCCTCGTCTCCACACAAAATAGGATGACAATATCACCTTAAACGTAGTCTAGTTTTTTTTTTTTTAATTGCGTTTCAATTTTTTTAATTTCAATGATATTGCATACATCTCGGCATATAAAAAGCTTTCAAATTCAAAATGTGAACTTGAAAGAAAATATAAGGGCGTAGAAGTTGGAATACTGATGGTCAAAAATAATATATAAACTATATTCTCCTTCAAGTCTATATTTTGAGAGTAAAAACCAGTTATATTCCTACATGTGTGCATTGCACATATAAAGAAATTTCACATTGTGCAAGTTCTTTAAAACTAAAAATTTTACCAAAATCTGAAAAGTCGTTTTTAAATAAAAGCTAGACTACGTTTGTTTGGAAAAATCCGATTCTGTCTAGGGTAAGGGAACTCAGCATCAGTGTAGAGAGTAATGACCTTCGAATTGAGTGAACAACCTATGCATTGAAGATATCATAATTTGACACCTTCGGAAGGGATTTTACGCCGTTATTACATTATTAAAGTTGTAAAATTGTCTACAAAATTGGTCGTAGCGGCCATCTTGTATTCATGCATGGTACAGTTACACTGTTATACTAAATTGCTAAGATCATAAAACCGCTGAATATAGCGCGGAACAAAATTCATCTTAGCCAAAGTTCATGCACACAGTGCAAGTTTTTTGCCTGTTGCATACAACTTAATTAAAGCAATAGATAACTTGCATGGTTTAAACCAAACTTTAGACATGCAAATCATTTATTTCTTCAATAAAATGGTATGCAAGGCAAGAAACTGGCTTAGTGTAAATAGGCCTTTATTGCGTGGCATGTCCGCCATATTGGATTGAGATATGTAATAATGTAATATCGGACTCTACAGCGACAGAACTCGAACTATTCTAGAAACAACACTGTCTGAACCTTGTATCAAAACGTTTAAGTAGCCAATATTATTACGGCAACTGCATAGCAGCTGTTTTCCGCGGCATTACCCGCATTTTGGAAAATAAAATAATTAGCCTATATAGATGAAAGAATTTAAAAAAATCGGATTAGTAGTTACGTTTATTCACATTACAAACAAACACAATCAAATCTTTTCCTTTTGTAATATTAGTATATAATAGATCTATAAAACAAGCGTCTAATAAAAAAGTACTGTTCTGGTAATATCTCATACAGTAATAACACGTGAAAACTAACCCAATCTGTGTTACATAACCAGAGATCGGATATTCCAGTGCATATTTACCTAAAGTAAATTTTTGGCTAACAAACTATGAAAGCGGCTACTTAGGAAATTTTTATAAAAAATAAAATCCCGGGATTTTAAAATTGCAAAGCTAATCAGAAGTAATTTCGTAACTAATCAGATGTATTTTTGTTTCCCAATGTGTGTATTAAGATGTAGGGAAAAGGTTCCCGGGATCGTGGATATTTTTTTCGATAAAATAGTGCTTTCCATATTAGCCAACATCTCAACTTTAGGTTAATATGCACTGGATTTTCCGATCTCTGGTTATTTATATTTTATAAATTCATTAATTTACTTATTCTACAGAAATGCTTGGCATGCAGACAATTGTCGTTAAATATTGGCAACTTAAACCTAATGAGAGTTTCCAAAATTTTATGACAGCAGATGGCAACACTGTGACGTCAGATCCAATCGACTGTTGTGATTGGACCATCAGTTGACAGGTTCTTTTGCTCCGTCAAATGTATCCAATAACAGCAGCTTATTGGAGCTGACGTCACTGCTGCCATCTGGTGTCACATAATTGAAAAAAACCTTATTACAATAGCACAAGGTTCACATTGAAATACGGTTACAACTAGCGCTATAACAGGAACCGCCGGCGTATTAAGAAAGATCTTTAGGCGGTTTAATACAAACATGAGAATCCTAAATTATACAATTGTCATACAATTCTCGCTCATTTTGTACGGATATCGACTTGGTTCCTCAATTTCACAAGCTTTTATTTAACTTGCAATGTATCTTGTATGTTTGTTTAGGTCAAATCTCGTAACTCAATATTCAACCAGTTTTCCTCAACCGATTGAGCTGAAATTTTACGCACTTGTGTTAGTCGGATGACAATAAAATAGTATAGAGTCAATGATGATATGTTCTGATGATGGAGCTGGGAGATATTCGACGGAACTTAGCTATAAAACAAGATAACCTCATTGAGTGGGATTCGTTTGATTTGTCTTGACGAGCACTTTATGGTAGACGATGCTTAGGGTCTGATCACGGAGACGGAGAGTGGTCGATGGAACTCAGTAATAAAACGACGCGTCTCCGTCGAATTTAGGCTTATTTCATGTGTCTTAATAAGTACTTTAGCCTTACAATAATAGCTTACACATTTTTTTAAAAACTTAGTTCGTCATTAAAATGTTTACTAGTTTACGAGAATATCTTCTAATCAGTACGTCCAGCGTACTTATTATTACTAAGTATTTGACAAATATCCAAAAAATTTTTTATACCATCTCAATAACGACCTCCGTGGCGTAGTGGTTAACACGCCAGACCGTCACTCCGGAGGTTTTGGTTTGACAAACAGCCAGGTTAGGTTAGAAAATGGCCTTTTTAAAATAGTCCTAGGTTTTGGGTGTTTACCTATACATAGTATCGTTGAGTTAGTATCCCATAATACAAGTTCTAACAGCTCAATCAGTGTGATTTGTTCAAAGAAAACAAAAAGCAGGTAGGTAACAATATTTTTCATTTTTACAAGATTTTTTCTTTTGAGTACACTACTATTAATTACCAATACTCGTACAAAATGAGCGAATACCTAATAAAAAATACAGCGACCACATTCACCATTGTTAACAAATATCGTTTCTAAGAAACCAGCCTTGTTTTTTAATTCTCAAGTACAGGATAATTCGATGTTGCCATTTTAAAATTAGGTAAATCATTATTTTGGCAGTTATTATACCAAACGTTTGTAGATCATCCAACTAAGTTAGTGGAACCGTCGTCGATGACGCCGAATATTTTTATTCTGTGTTACGGGCGATGCCATGTTAGATTTAGTTCCGATTCTTTCCGCTATATGGCGCGACCCACTGACTTATTTGTCAACATTTGCAATTTGTTTACAACAAAAACAGTATAAAGATCTAAAATGGAACTTTAATTTTATGAAAGATGATATTTTATACAAGAAACCAATTTGTGAAATTTCAGAAATGCCTGCGTAGCCATAGTAAATTTGAAAGTAAAGAAATGTCAGGGAAACAAAATTTAAACATATCACAGATTTACTCCCTATTTATTTCTATTTAATCGAAACATTTATATGGCAGTTCACATTTAAAACTTTTGGTACCATTGCATTGTATTTTTGTCCATTTACAAAGAATTTATGACATGTATTTAAATAATGCTGATTACGTCAAAATGTATGAAAACACGAATATTTAAAGTAAGGACGTTAAGCACGAAGAATTTCGTACATTGACACACCATTCCCATATCCCTATTAATATTAGTAAAATTGTAAGTTGACGTTTTTAGAGAAAATGCTGCAGTACAGTTTGTTGCCGCTTTTTTTATACTTGCGCTTAGGAATCAGCAATAAACTTAGCTGTTAGTAAATGATCTGACGTCAATAACTATTATGATATTATAATCGAATCGATCGATTATATATTATAATCGAAAGAAAAATTGACAATTATCACGTGATAAGAAAAATTGACAATTTTCACGTGATAAGAAAAATTGTCAATTTTCACGTGACAAATATCCAAACATAAATAAATGATTTTTCACTGTAACTTTCCAATGCCATTGTGCGAGCGGGACAACAATATAACTATACGCGTGCGATAGAGATAGGATATGGCGTGTCAATGTACGAAATTCTTCGTGCTTAGTGTACTTACTTTAGTATATAAGAATCTACATACATTATGAAGTTTTGACAAAGCCGTTTAGTTGCGTCGAAACCGCATACCATGTGCACCGTTAAACATAATATTATTAGTTTACTACGCTTAAATAACTTGGTACTTACATATTTTTAGTGAAATTGTAATTTTATTCCCATACTAAATTAAACTTTTTTATATTAACCTGTCGCATGCAATATGCGTGCTTAGATCTACGCGAAAATTGTTTAACTTTTCTGTTTGGTATTCTGACATATAAGTAGCTAACAAAGTCGAATTTTACTTATTGCACGCCTTTTAAGCGCAGCGTTAGAGGTAGTGCATTACTCTCAACATGTCAGGGTCAACTATTTTTCTAGACCTAAACCGGTATATTATAAAACCCAGACTTACTTTGATACCAAGTTTAAACCAATATCCACCCAAATAAATTTGACATTAACAGATGAGTTAGTTTCACAAAATCAAGTTGACATTTTCAGATGAGACAGTCGCATATTACTAGATGTCAACTTGATTTGGGCGGATAATGGTTCAAACCTAGTAACAGTTAGTCTGAGTTTTATAATAAGACGGAAACTGTCTTCTATTTTAAGGAAGCTGTCGATCGGCACAGACGGTCGGCAGTTCGAAACACTATACATAAAGACACATTTAACACTATCAATGACAATCGAAACAGAGCATCTCATAGACAGACTTCTCACCTGTCAACGAGAAGCATTCCCCGTAAATGGACGTGAGCAGGCAGTATTGGGTGACGGCAAACTGGAAATCCTGTGGATAGATGATATTTATTTTATTTATCCGTAAGTAACATTATACAATACAAATAAAATACAAGATAACAATATGGGATCGTCCATATTAATCACGTGACATTTTTAGGCAACTTTTAGCCAACCAATGGTCAGTCAGCGTGTATGGGGAATGGAGAACTACTTTAGGGGAGATGGTTAAATGGTATGATAATTATGTGTTAGCTTCAATGCGGCACAATTACAACTGTGACCGAACACCGAAACATGTTTCTATAAATTAATGAATAAATATATAGGAACAAATTACACTGATTGAGCTAGCCCCAAAGTAAGTTCGAGACTTGTGTTATGGGATACTAACTCAACGATACTATATTTTATAACAAACACATATATAGATAAACATCCAAGACCCAGGACAATTTGAAAAACCCTTAAAATAGTTTCAGTATATTTGGTTACACCTTTTATAGGTACAGTTTGTCCTTACATATCTATCCGTGTTATTATAAAACGTAGACTAACTCTGTTACTAGGTTTAAACCATTATCCGACCAAATCAAGTTTCCATCTAGTAATACGTCATTGTCTCATCTGAAAATGTTAACTTGATTTGGTTGGATAATGGTTTAAACCAAGTACTAAAGTTAAACCGCGTTTTATAATAAGACTGTACGTGTTTACCTGTACGTGTTGTGAGGGGCGGTCGCTGTAAGATCGCTCTCTGGTTCAGCGCATCCGGTAGTGGTTCTTCTCCTGCACTTGGCACAGCTCGCCCTTGAAGTCCAGCTCGATCTCGAAGTCCAGGTCGCGGTTGTTCCGCGCGTTCTGCCGCATACAGAACGTGCCAGTGATCTCCTCACCCTTTTTGACCTGAACAAATCATAAAAATATATATATTTCGACTAACCGAGGATCATAATCAGAGATCGGATGTTCCAGTGCATATTTACCTAATTTTCGAGGTAGTACGTAACATAGAGTGGATAATACCACTTCTAAAAATAAAATATTTTTTTTATACATAATGATTTTTACATTAATTATTATTGGATTTTACAGAAATAATAAACAGTCAAGTACAAATTATTGATTTGAAGAATATTATTCCTAATTTAGAGTTCCTTACTAAAATTGTGTCAAATTAAAATATTCTTCAAATCAATAATTTGTACCTGACTATTTATTATTTCTGAAAAATCCAATATTTTTAAATCACGGTATCAAAAAATCTTTTAATCTTTTAGAGGTGGTATTATCCACTCTATGTTACGTACTACCTCGAAGTTTAAGTAAATATGCACTAGAATATCCGATATCTGATCATAATATTACATTTATGTGTGAGAACCAGAAAAAAATAGAACTTAAGAATTAGTTTTATTTTACTAAAGCTAGTGTAGTCTAGTAGTCTTTGTTTATTTTTAATGAATCGATTATTTTTCTCCCTTAATAAGTGAGTGACATAAACGGCAGAGAAGGCTGCCTAGAGGCCCCGCATCGACTATATGCGAGTCCCGATATTATAATTTTTTTAACGAGCCATTATTTCCCGCTTCTTTATCCTGTTTGTTAAGAGCAAGGCAAACTATGAGACAAAGAACTGATTGATGCGGAACCTATCAATGATTCGAAGATATCCCTAAGTTCTACCCATTTTAAACGATTGCCGTTGAAGGTAGGCAAATTAATTGTAGGTAGTTTAACTGATTATGATTACTAAACGAGTCTGAACCACAAGAACCTTGACCATTGTTCGTAAATTCAGACTTGCCATTTACCGAAGGTTTCGATAATGTTTTGTCAACAATAAGTGTTAACTTCCGAAAAGAAATTAACGAAAAACGAGGATAATGTAAAGATTTTTACGATATTTTGCAGGCCGCTCTAGATCGGTGGTTTTAGAAATCCTTGAGAAAAGCATGTCCAGCAGTGGACATTATGCGGCTGAAATGACAATGATGTTGACTTACGGTCATATACTCGTCGAAGTAGAACACGGTCTGCTTCCAGTGCGTGTAGGGCGCCTCGGGGGCGGTGCTGAAGCCCAGACGCTTGTGGGACTTCGTGAACTCTACGTTGAAGAACGTCACCAACGCTTGGATGAAGTCGTTGCGACGGACCTGTAACGCCAAAACACTTATAGCAGGCAAAGCAAACAAATTTCAAAAAAGTTATTCAGTAAAGTTTATTTCTGATAACCGGCGTCCTGACAAAATTCACTTAACCAAACAATTAAAAAGGCAATGAGATAAGGCAGGAAGAAAGTTTAAAATAGAAATAGAAGCGATTCAAAATTACACCTGAAAAGTATATCAAAATCACACATAAAAAAATATCCAAATCATATCTCATCATACAATATTATAATCATAAAGTACAATTTTTCAGATACAGGCATATGACAGATATCAAGAGATACAATAAACAATTACCTGAAGATGGAACTTTGATTCAAAGTTCAAATCTTCCTTCTTCACGGTGTACAAGTCTATCTCTTTCAATAAACATGAATTCGTCACCACCTGGAAAAAAAAAATATAACTAATTCAGTCTGTACCAATGAAAATAACATGAAATTGTGTTCAAATTTACCTAAAAGAAATAATTTTATACATTATAATAATAAAATAATCCGCAGGGCAGCTTGTGGCGAGCTGTTGGTGAGTAACGACACCACGGACCCGAGTGCTCCAGAGAGCCGGTCAGACCCTCGTCCCCGACGCTTCTTCATCGGTCGGGGTTGAGACCCAAGAGGGCTCGCAGGGCTCTCAGCTCTGCATTGCCTTAATTGGCTGTGCAGAGAGGAGTCGTCAGAGCTGTTGCTCCAGGGGTGGAAGTGTTAAAGGGCATAACGACGCGAGTAACTTCGGAGAAAGCGCAGCACACCTCTCGACACCCCTGAGTCGCCCGCACCGGTGTTGCTCCTTTGCCGGCAACTATTGTCGGCGCATTTGAGGGGCCCATCTAGTGGGCGGCAAGCCACCACCTGCCTACAATAGTCAGTAATCATGATTATGGCAGGTGACGTTTCTATTGCAATATCCCAGCATCAATCCATCCCAAATTCATTCCATAATCCTTAAACCTTTCCCTTTTTCATGCAATAGTTTTATCTTCTGCCAAAACCTATTAAAGGGTACACCTTTCATAGGTATATCCAGGAATAGGTTTTGGCGGGAGCGCCACATCAACAACTTCTCCAAAGGGCCTCTACGTGTTGGATCTGTATCCCCACGCAAGCCTCTCAAAGGACCGGGGTGAAAAGACCCGTGATTCTCAAAGGAGATACATAATAATAATAATAATAGCCTTTATTCAGACTTTTTACACATAACAATACAAACAATATACTTAATCTATTATTTTCGTTTTTTTTTTTTGTCCGTTTGTCATTGACAAAGGCCTCCTCCAATCCTTTCCATGTCTCTCTGTTTCCAGCTTTCCTAATCCAGGTAGCTCCAGCGACTTCCTTAATGTCATCTACCCATCTTTTGCAAGGTCTTCCTCTTTTCCTTGTCAAGTGTCTTGGGTACCAGCTCATTATCTTTTTAGACCACTTATCTTTACCTCTAATTGTATGACCCGCCCATCTCCATTTTAATTTATTTATTGTTATTGTTACCTCTTTAGTCTTTGTACTTTTCCGTATTAGTTCTGTTCTTATTTTGTCAGTCAGCCGCTTCCCCATCATACTCCTTTCCATTGAATTTTGACAAATCTGAAGTTTCCTAGTTTGGTCTTTGGTTGCTGCCCATGTTTGACACCCATAAGTGAGAACTGGTAAGATGCAGGTATTAAAAAGTTTGCCTTTGATGGTTGTGTTACCCTTACTTTTCATTACTTCTTTCAGTGCCCAGTAGCATTTCCATGCCTTCCATATCTTGTTTCTATTTTATACATTGGATAAAACAAAATACTTTGACTTTAAATAAACCTGGCTACATACAGTATCATATCATACAGTGTTAGATAAATTTATATAGATCAGTAAAGATGTAGTAGTAAAATCAAGCATTTAGAAAGAATACTTCTTTCTAAAATAAAAATAAATCTGATACATACCTAATACTTTTATTTTACGTTTAGAATAAAATATTCTTTGACAAGAAATAGGACATACAGGAACTGCCTTCAATAGTAAAAAGCCGTAAGACCAGTGATATGAAATGAAGGTTTATTGCTTAAAATATGGTACAAGTTGGATGGAAGTAATATGTAAAGTCACACATTTTGACATCACTGACATGCAACTGACATTAATATGTCAATCGGAACAAATTTCCGTACATAAATTTTACATGTGCTCGTTTGTGAGCAGACGTGTTTCGCACAGACAACAGGTTAATGTTCAAAAACTCAAGATAGGTCTTAGCTAGATTTCTATTTATGCTGAAGGATGACTGGTAGAGAATGCTAATAATTTTAAGAGAACCGATTCACTTCATTTATTTAAATTTAAAAAAAATACAAAACGGAGAAAACGACACGTCTTAGCATAATCTTATAGTAATGTTCCCCCCAACCATCTTTCTACGTCACTCGTATACGTCACATACACCCATCTTGCTCTCAACCTCTCTTTCATTCCTACATGAATGACGTTTAGTACCTGTTTGGCATCAACGACGTCCACAAGCGGCTCAGAGATGGCCACCTTCCTGATAGAGGACATGTCAAAGCCGTACACATCGTCCCACCAGTTGATCTTCTCGTCCTTGTACTGGCGGTCTTCGATGCCACAGATGAACAGTGTGCATCTGTACATAAATTGTTATATTTGAAGCGAGCAGTTTCCAGTAGTGTTGCCCATTTAAAAAAATAAAATATAGCCTATGTCACTCGTTCATTGTAAGATGATTGACACTAGTGAATGTGGGGATATGATAGTTTTGATGTCAAGATCAATGCCAATGAAAAGTCAGCTTGTATATATAGATTATGCCCATTACACACCTGTCAGGGAACAGCATGCCATCAGGCTTCAGCCACTTGTCCCGGGCATAGAGGACTGTGTCCAACATGCTCTCGTAGAACAGGCAGTAGCCCATCCACTCCGAGATGATGATGTCCACCTTCTCCACTGGAAGCTCTACCTCTTCAACCTGACAAAATAATAATAATAATAATAGCTGAAAAGCGTACCAACATAATAATAATAATATTTCTTTATTGCAGACACAAGATCCATAATGTAAATTACATATGTATGTATATGTATAAGTGCAGTCATAGTTTAAAATAAATAACTAAATTAACATTAAACAAAAACTGCTAAAAACTGCTAAAATGAGCACATAACTTTAATACTAAGTTTAAACTATTATCTGCCCAAACGATGACCTCCCGAACTATGTCACCAGTATGGGTGAATAATATAATAAAGTTAATCCTCGTTTTATAATAAGATGGATAATATACAAATACCTGTTTTGGAACAAAACGAAAAAATACGAATTATAATACATAATTAACTTAAGGGGGATACAAAAATATTGCAATTCCAGTGCTGCCTTGTAAATCATAAAATAATTTAAAAATCTAGGACTTTGACAAGAGTAAATTTTAAATAATATTTTTTTTTCCTTTCAAATAATTTATTTCAAATGGGGAAAGCATTGGACCCAGAAAATTCAAGTATCTTCATAAAAACTCATGGCTAAGCAACTTCTTGATGATGATGCTAAATAACATTTTAATTTTAAGAATAAAAATTGATTTTCTAATGTGTTAAAAAATCCTACTAATATTATAAATGTGAAACTGAGTGAATAACATTTTAATTTTAATTTTAAGAAAAAAAAACTGATTTTGTAATGTGTTAAAAAATCCTTCTAATATTATAAATATTATTAATATTTGTTAGTTTGTTTGTTTGTTACCACTTTACGCTACTACTGAACCTATTTATTATTATATTTAGATGAAATTTAGTATAGAAATAGGTTGATACCCAAGGAAGGACATAAGATAGTTTTTATCCCAAAATTCCCACGGGGAGCGATGCCCACGGGGGCCCAGCTAGCTAGCTTTTGTAATGTGTATAATAAATAATTACTTGTACAAACAAGCTAATCATACGTCTTAATCACAGTATGTGAATCCAGTAACAAAGGTACTTTTTTCATCTTCTATACATACAATACAAATTGAAACTTTTCAATATATCTTTGTAACATTAATAAGTACCTACCTCACTCACAAATCTATGTTGGGAAACATTGCGTTAATATTATAAACATATCCATAATCACATTACACACCTTTCCCTTAACAATTTCTATGACTTCACTGAGCCGGTTAGCCTCTATGATCTTCCGCGCGTAATCCACGATGTTAGAGCACTCCACCGCAATCACTTTAGCTGCTCCAGCCTTCGCAGCGAACATGGACAGGATGCCTGTGCCGCATCCTATGTCAAGTACCGTCTGTGGAAAATATTTTTATGTAGAAATCAATAAAATAACCAGAGAAATGCAAGTTGGACTCGCGTACAAAGGGTTCCATAACAATATCCATTAAAAATTCCCATTTAAATATTTATTTTATTGTTTTAGTATTTGTTGTTATAGTGGTAAAAGAAATACATCAACTGTGGAAATTTCAACTTTCTAGCTATCACAGTTCATGAGATACAGCCTGGTGACAAACATGACTGACAGCGGAGTCTTAGTAATAGGATCTTGTTCTTACCTTTGGGTATGGAACCCTAAAAAGACATAACCCTTCAAATGTCGACATAGCAGACACAATAGAATAACAATACATCAGACGCCCGCTCCGGGCGTCCGACAGTTAAAGGGTTAATTGTAATTTAACACCACAAACAATGGTATAAAATGGAAATAGATGAAGAAAGTAGGTGTTTTTAGTTAGTTAGTTTTTAAATAGACGCAGGAAGTTGATAAAATACTGGCCTCATAAGTGTCATACTTTTAGATGTGTTAGCAAAATAGGTGGTATGACAAAAGCACAGAGTAAGTAACCTTAATGCAACTTAATCTATGGTAATAAAGACGAAATTTCAATTAATTTGGTGAATATACTGCATGTGCCAAGGGCCTGACTTTAATAGAGTGAGATAGTCTTCTGCACCAGGTGATATTCTGAAGCTCATGCAGTCCTTCTTCAGAAATCCCGATGCGCATGAGTAAGGCAAGGGGGTAAGTACAATATAACCCAAAGGTTCGACGTGCTTCCAATTTATGGACCCCACAGCAAGATAAGATAAGAGATATAGTCTTATAGGGATTTGTAAAAGAAAAAAAACAAAATGGTGCCGTGTTTTGTCCATATCACCGACCAAACATTTGTTCATGGTCGGGTTATTTGCACACTTCACTTGAAGCGTACCTATAGACCGTCCATGAAAAAATATGCACAGTATCAATCAGGTCTTTCTCAAACCCGCGGTCGCTCGGTGGCAAATCTACACTTACTTGTATATTCTAAATCTTTGGCATGTACTATGGACATGTATACATTTTTCTAATTAGTATTTCCAGAGAATAGGCATGAGGAATAACTTTTTACTGGTCATATCAGTTTCATTTTTCTGTGAATGTGGTAAAGTGTGCATAAAATCATCAATAGGTTTATCAAGTGTGCTAGTGGTGTGCAACGTGCTTTAGTACAATGGGTATTGACATTAGCAGAGCCAACAAACAAATGAATATGTAAGACCAAAGAACATGTGACTATGTGACCTGGAGATACAAGTTCTTTGTGCACCTAACTACAACATGGGAACAATGATACAATTTATAGCAAAAAATGGAATACTTTATAAATGACTGACCTTGCCCTTGAACAAATGCTTGTTGTGGTACATCGCGTTCCTGTACGTCAAGGTACGTACTTCATCCTTCAGCATCTCCTCATGGATGCCGAAATGGGCGTAAGAGTCGAAATAGTAGTCCCGGGACGTCATCTCCTCCGCAGTCACGTTCTTGTCGGGCCCTAACACCATTTTAATCAAATATTACAACAAAAACCACCAGAATCCGAGCACGTTTTCACGCACCAAGCACCCGGCAACAAGAATCAATTTCGACATATGCTCACCATTTTCCGTAACAGGCGTCGACGCAGTAGAGGTACTTTCTTGTGCGACATCCATACTTTCCATTTCCAATCAATAAGTAACAAAAATAGCGCAAAATATATTTATTTCCGTATAACCTGCAACTTCGTAACGCCGAATCGATCTGTCACAAATTTTAAGACGCTTAGTCGGGATATTGGGATTTAAACTTACAGCAACCTACTTAACTCTAAACCTAAGAGATTTTATGGTAAAATATCACAAATTTACAATGGTTTCAGAAGAAAAACGCTTGGAAAACGCGCAAGACAACGAGATTTGCTCTTTCGCAAAAATTTAAAGGCTGAGCCAGTGTTGCAATCACACAATATATTTTTTTATAAATACATACATAATTTGTTTTTATTTATTCTCAATGAACCTAATTATTATTTATGAATATTTTATGAAAAATGAAAATATATGTAAATAATGAATAATTCTATTCATTGTATCAAATAAAAAATGATTATATTATAGTAATCTTTTCATTCCATGTTGTTAGTTTTTTTACATCTGGCAACTATTTCAAACCATGGAATCTTGCTCTTTGGTTGTAGTTTGTAGTGATGTAAATTCATAAATAATATTATATTATTAAATCGATCGAATGTTCAATGAAATCTAACTATACTTCATATTTTTTTACACATTACGTAGTTACATAACATACCTTTACAAAAGTACATTTAATTTGTTTTGTTTATTTTACAGAACAGAAGTGCTATTTTTGAAACGCGAAGTCACCTAAACGAGTAGTTTTTCCGTATAAAAAATCGTTCGTTTGAAAAATAGTACCTTAGAACATCATCACGTCTTTAGCCCAGATGGGCTATACAGACTCAAGAGTCAAAACCCAAAGGGCGTTCAGATAGAAAAAAGAATCAAAATAAAGAGGGAACCTGGTTGCCAGCCGAATTGCCTAATAACATGATTCAAATCTCGCCTATTCCCTCGATCGGCTTCTACGTAAATTGTTCGGCGTCAAGTGCTACCCCCATTTCAAATAAAGGAAACAGAGATGTTATCATTCAAAATTGTAACTTAATCCTAGTAGTAATTTTTTTTAGGACGAAATGTTTGTAAAAAATAAATTGAGTTTAAAGTGATTATTATGCTATGTACAGAAATAAAAGACATTGAGTGAAATCTCAAATGTATTGGATTAATTTTTTTACAGTAAATAATAATCATTTAGTTTTGAGACTCAAAATGCTCTGTCCCTCATTAGAAATAAAGATGTTCTAGTATATATAGTAGGTGTAGGTAAATTAAGTTGTGAAGCTAAAGTTCTATCGGGTTAATCGGGTATATCCTCACGATCCATGCTGGTCTGGGAGAAATAAAAAAAAAACTTAGAATGTACCGGCTGCTTTTCTTCCCACGCAGATCGTAAAAGCCGATCGAGGGAATGGGCAAAAATGCAAATCATGTTAACAGGCGATGCGGCTAGCAACCCATCACTGTATTGATTGCTTTTCCATCTTCTCGCCCACCATGACGCTAAAAGTGGCTTTTGGGTCTTGCGGCCCTGGGCTCTGCATAGAACCGCAAGTCCCAAAATGCTCTGTCTGCCCCATTAGGGATAAAGACGTGATAGTATGTATGTATGTATGTATCCTCTCGATAAATATTTATATTTAGAATATTTTTAGAATAGCAAAGCGCAAGTTTTTATTAATTTTTATAAGAAACTGTAACACATTTTTTACACGTTTTTTATTCTTGTCGAGTATACATATGGTTCAATGTTTCTAATATTGGAAGATTTTGTTATTATAAACTGATATTTATTTTTTACTTAAATCAACCGTTAGTAAGTGACTTTGTAATATTTGCAACTATAAATAGTAACAATAGGTAAGTATGTAGATAAACATCAATATTTCGACTAACGTTTACTACACAAATAAACGTGTGAAATATTTGAACATATGTGCAATCGTATGCACTTTACTTCCTTTGTGACGTGCATGTGAACGAAACGAAGGCATCCACCCAGACAGAATACATATATTTAGACGATCGTTCTTGTTTTTGTAGTGATTGTGCATTTTCATGACCAAAAATATCTGATCTTGATTTAATTCACTTTCACCGTCATTCACCCAACATATTTCTTTGCATTACAATCAACGAATACCTTTTCTTTTGGATCAAGGCTTTGCGTAGCCCAAAAGAAAATATTTTTTTTCATTTCTTAAGAAATGAAATTCGTAAGAAAAGGTAAGAGATAAGAAGTTGTGGTGAACCAACAGACATTGGGACATTAAGGTTCCCAATAACTAGGTACATACCAGGCAAGCGTAGCGTAGGATATTCAATTATTAAGTGGTCAAACGACCTAAGCAAGTTGCTAAGCATAAGAAAAGTTGCATAATCATAAATCTCTAAGCCTACCGCTCTCACAAGGAATTCACTCCAGCAGTTAATTCCTTGTGGCTGAAATAAATAAAAGTAAATTCTCTATTATAGATTAACTATTAACCTGTTAACAAAATCTTGACCGCATTTTACTGGAGGTCATAGCTTAAAGTATTGCGGAAACGACCCTCAAGAATCTCTCCTACATTTATTGAACCGGCTTTGTTTACACCAACTGGTCTGACCACGCAGTCCAGATGCAATCTTATCGAGCAACCCTTGTTATCGAAGTTGATATTATTGCAGCATAGTAGTTGGTACCAGTCAGCGGACGTGGTAGCACGCGTTTGTACCACCGAATGCGACTGTAACTCGTGCAGTGACCCATGTGGCCGTGCCAATTTTAGTCCGTATTGGAATTTACTTGTTTGTTTACTTAACTTTTGTAAATCAAGGTAAGTGTTTTGAGTTTTTGATTTTTACTCCATGCGCAATTTTTTTATTAAATACTTTTAAATTTTGTAGGCATGGCAATAGTATGTTTAGTGTTAAAAACTCTTTTCGTATAAGAACGAAGTTACTTTTCGGATGGTATGGACTTGGCGGATGGGAGGTTAGTAATGACACTAAAAGTGTAAGATTTTTCCGGCATGAACTTTTTAGGGGCTGGAATATTTGGGGATTTTTTAGGGGCTACTATTTTTATTTACTTAATTTATTGGTTCTTGTGCACTTGAAAAATTTACAAATAAAACATTATATAAGTAAACATAGTACATAGGTGCTACTTATTTCTAAATATGTTTTTTGTAATTTTATTCTAAGTGTTCCACGGCATACATTTTTTTTATTATTACAATCAATGTCACTAGGATTTTATAGTTTTATAGGATAGGATCATAGTAACTTAAAATCTTTAAAACAATACACAAAAATTTAGCAGTAGGTAAGAGAGTGTAAGGTATACATATTTAAACTTTTGTTTGTCTGTTTAAGCCATTTATATTCTTTTGTTTACAAACATTAGTGTATCACAGTAGCAATTTATAAAATGAATGAACGTTTAACTTATTGTTAGCTTAAAGTTAAAAGAAATCGTTAGTATTATGCCAAATTGTAAATAACTGTGTTTATGATTTGTTCTTTTTTTTATATTTTCAAAGCAATCAAGTCATGCAATGACTCACGGCAGGATAAATCCGCGTAAATGAGGGTCATACTGTCGATTTGCAGTTTTATTACTTTGACATTACTCATTCAGACAGATACATTTAACTAGATATCTAATAATATACTTTGTTCCAAGCACATATATATTATTTAGCCATTTAGGTCCCATAGTTGGACGACAGCCTCCCCTTTTTTTTTTACAATTACTTCTATCATAAGCTGTTTTACTCCATTCTTTGGCAAAAGCGGACAACTCGTCGCTCCATCTCACCCAGGTTAAAAAATAAAAATATATTTAATATCAATTATCCAAAAAAATTAAATATCAAACAAAAAACCTAAATTATCTAAATAATATAAGACACAAAATAAAAAATATTATGAGATTTCATCTCTTTTAGCCGATTTCCAAAAAGGAGAAGGTTATCAATTCGGCGGAATCTGATCTTATTCGAAGACGTCTGAACAAATTTTTATGTTTGAAATACTTGTCAGTTGTTTTTATTAGAATTTTATCAAAATCGGTTGTGTAGTTTGAAGTTGAAGTCGGTTTTTCTTTGCGTTTGGCAACTTCATTTATTTTTATTTAAAAATTCAGAATTGAGTCTCTTAAAGTTTTGCGAACTCAAATAAAAAATCTTTACATGGTTTTACTCACGTACTGTAGTCAGAAAAGGCCGACTAGTTTCGATTGGTTTAGACGATCATACATCAGTGTTGGGAGAAGTAACGACCCGACAGTTAGGCAGTCCTCAACGCAACTAAATATTAACTATCATCATCAATTTTTTAATAATATGATGACTCCAAAAGCTTTGTATTAAGTATATTGGAATGGAAACTGACACAATAATCATAATATTAGACACGGGTAGGTTATTCCCGAGACTCTATAATCTTAAGAAACCGGCCAAGTGTGAGTCGGACTCGCGCTCGAAGGGTCATAATACATAAAGTACAACATTTATTGTATGGGAGCCCCAAAAAAATTTTATTTTATTCATAAGATACAGCTTGGTGACCAACTGATAGACAGACAGATCGACGGACGGACAGCGAAGTCTTAGTAATAGGGTTCCGTTTTTACCCTTTGGGTACGGAACCCCAAAATAATCCAACAGCTTGATAGGTTACGGTACAACGGCACCAACCAATTTTTCTATAGTGCCCCAGATAACCGCTCTTATGAGTCTTTCACCAATTTCATTGCCCTAATTTGTCAACAATGGAAGCAAGAGGATCAACTAAAATAAATTATGTTGTTCACTTATTATTTTATTTAAACTACCATGTCGTCAAGACACATGATTCATATTTATGCGACTGTGTATGCATAATAACCCATTCTAGCACGTGCAGAGCTAATGCTTTAAATACTATACAAACAAACAATCTATAGGCTAGTACTTATTCTGTGCTATAGGGAAGCCATTTAATGGTGGTGACTGTCATTTGTCTAGCCACATACTTCAACGTACTCACACCAGTTGGAAATGTGATCTTTATGAATATCGATCGAGTTTATTTAGATAATGGGTAAGGTTCAAGTTTTGGATAACAAGTAAGCAAATACTTATATTTACTCTACTGTTAAACGAGTCAGAAATATTTTTTTATTATGTTCAGCTGTTTGATGCTACATTTACCTAGATACATAGTTCGCTACATTCCCTTTATACTTATTATTCTACGTTGAAATAAAATAAATCTTAATACGTAAAATAAAGGAACAAATAATACCACACACTTGATCATGTATATTATAAAAATAAAAGTCACTCCCTAAAACACGTTTGGTAAGATTTCAAAAGATAGAACGGCAGGACAGACACGGCAATCAAATAAGAACCCTTCACAGAAAATGAAAAAAAGCTATTCGTCGAAATAATCACGCTGGGAGGCAGGTGGGAACATACTGAACCATACGTTACAATCAACGAATAAATAACCATAATAAAAACACAAAAATATTAAAATTTAAAAATGCGCATGCCAGTATCACAGCACACTTCGAAGAAGACACTTTGCCTTGGCAGAAGTGTCCTCAAAATTCTAAACAACGTTATAATATTTAAATAGCATACTATTGCAAATTACGAGTAATTAAATAACAGACAAGTAAGTCGAATAACTTTTTCAATTTATATAAGTATTTCAATGAGTTTGTTTTTACTTTGAATGGATTTGTTATTTTAGTTATTTATTAATTTGGTGTTTCTAAAAATGTTCGTTCGCCCAAATCATTTTTTGTTTAATGATAATTAGCGATCCCTATCTTCAAATTAAAACTATCAATTAAGTTTTTTGTACATAGCAAATTGTTTGCATTATTTATTGAAAAGCCTAATAATGTAGTTGTATATATAATATTATTTACGAAAAAAAAATGATTATCATTTGCTTTGTTCTGAGTTGTGACAAAAGAACAGGATGCTGATATATATGTAAGTCATGTGTTTCAGTCTGTCGCTTTTTTTAAATATAACTAAATATCTATCTCAGTATGCATTTGATCATATTTATACAATATGCGTGTGAGATATTAAAAATCGCCTAGAAATTAACACTTCATTGTGATTTATTCTGTTTTCTTTCGTTTAATATTGTCAAGATGTTTAATTTTTTCTTGCCTTGTTGGCCTTGTATAAACTAAACTGTTAAAAAGAATGACAAGGTCAATTTGCCTCCATTTCGTATTTACCCAATTATTGTTCAAACATACATTACTTGCAGAGATTATTATTAATTGCGATAAGCCTAGCCAGCGCCAGACATTCCGCAGTTCATTTATCAGACATTTTTTACCCACGTGCTGTACTGTGTGAGTGTACATTTCTTTAAATCACCGTAGTATTAAATGAAAAACATCGTCACTTCTAATAAAAGTGTACATATATTTTTTACTTTTTCTAAACAAAATTTTACACCCAAACGTCTATTTTCTGATAGGTTCATTCTTAATAGATAACTACATAATTACTTATTAAATATACTTCTCTGTTATTCATTACAATCATCATTGTGGAAGTAAGTAAGGTGTCACATTTAATTCAATGAATTTTGCGTATTAATACATCTGTGTACATAAAAATTTCAAATAGGTAATTATATCGAGGACAACCGCTAACGCAGCTAAAGAGGAGAATGTCGCAACGTACGGTAATCGTTTGACCGTGAATTACCTATATCCCTTGAACGATTACGTGTTCGTTTATTTGCACTAGTTTGTTCGCTCGGTCGTGGCTCTTTCGACTTTGCTTTACTTGTAAATCAATTATATCACTTAAACTATTTATGTCTATGCTAAACTTTTTCACTTCGCCTTCTTGTGCCTAGCAGGGTGCAATCGTGCAATGGCTGTTATTTTCATTCGATTGTAGGCCAGTTATGTTTCTACATTTACACGTACTTCCCTAACTTTGTCACTAAATCAATATTATGTATATATAAAAATCAATATTACTCTTTTACTGTAAAATGGAACAAGGCCTCAGGATAAAAAGTACGTGAATTATGAATATTTCTTCAATTTTTAGAAATTTTCTAGTAAAACCTTCCAAAACTTTTAAATCTAGTAGGCTTACAAGGTCAGGCTGATCATAATATTACAGTATGTTTTGTTTATTTATTTGCAAATAAAAAATATAAAGAGAACTTCTCCTATCTTCAGAACTTGGCAGTATTTGTAATGGACAAAATTTATAACCCAGGGATATTATTTGAAGATAATGATAAGTACACTTGCAAAGCAAGCGTTTGTCCGGATCATGTGGAAATTCATATAACGGTAATGATGGCAAATTTTAATTGTTCAATCAAACAACTTTAATGATGACCCTAGAACTGCACATTAGATCTCATGTGGTCAGTAAATGATTTCTAATCTAAATACGACACGTGTTGTCAAGCAACTCAATATTATATGTATCTTAAAGATTAAAAGTAGCACGACACTACGCAATCTGATGCTATACACTGATAAAATCGTCATTATATTTAAATGACATGTATTTATCACTAATTTTGTAACATATAAATGATAGGTGCCTAATTACTGAGTTTTTTTTATAAGTATTAGAATCTTGTCGAAAATTTTGGTATTAGTGAGCATTTTGAGTTAGAGTGAAATCACAATGCAAAAAAATATAGCGTCATGTAAACTCATTATGTCTTAACCACTGAGGGTCATACTAATAAGATTATTTAGGGATATAGCAAAACATTTAGTATTAAGTAAAAATAATCGAAAGTTTTTATTAAGTTTTTCAAAATCAAAGAGATAATTTAAGCATCTAAGTTTAGAAAGCTAATATTTAAGCTACTACATACATGACACGCATGTGTTAAGTAAATATTTTCGTAAAATACATTTTCAAGAATTACTTATGATCGCCAATTGGCAAATCACAATCATAGAATCGTGATGAAAAAGTTAACTTTACGCTAATTTAAAGTTTGTTCCTTGAACACATATTACTCATGTGAGAATGAATAAATGAAATAATAACTGACCTGAAACGCACAACGTGATTATTTAGTCACACGAGATTTAATATCACCGTTGTAGTAAATTACAAAATTAACTGCCTCCGTGGTGTAGTGGTTAGAGCGTTCGGGTCATACCCAGAGGTCGCGGGTTCGATTCCCGGCGGGGGCAACGACTTTGTGTTGTTCTAGTTTGGTTAGGACATTGCAGGCTGATCACCTGATTGTCTGATAAGTAAGATGATCCGTGCTTCGGAGGGCACGTTAAGCCGTCGGTCCCGGTCACTGTCTTTGACATTGGTCGTTACCTAAAACCATGTCAGAGGCCTTTAAGGCGGTTTAAAAACTCTGACACTAGTGTTAGTCACTAACACACACGATAAGAAGAAGAATCATGTAAATTTAAACGTTTTATTATGAAAACCTAATAGTCGAATTATTGAATTTTTAAGTAGTTGCTGGCATTTTTTTTTACAAATTGCTTTAGTAAAATTAATAAATTTGATAAAAAACATATTTGGTTTGAAAAAATAAAAATACAAAAAGTAATTTCCAAAAATAAATTTAAATGTATATATGTATATTCAACCTATACAATATAAGTTCGTGAGCCTGAAATGTGCCTGGGGTTCATGAACTACGAAAAAGCCTTCGATTCGATCGAAACGGCAACTGTATTGGCCGTATTGACTGTAGGTATATCAAGGTGTTGAAGTGCTTGAACAACAAAGCCACTATGTCAGTCCGAGTACAGGAGAACAGTATAAAGGATATTCCATTGCAAAGAAAGCGTGTGTCAGGGAGATGTCGCCGCTTTGAAAGATGCCTTATCAAGCTCCTGAAATGGTAAAGACTGGGCATTAAAATTAATGTCGAGTATATCACTCACCTTCGATTTGCTAACAATATCGTTATCATGGCAGAATCGATCAAGGACATAAGTACGATGCTTGAAGTAAAGACCTAAATCGAGTTTCAATAATACAAATATCGTAGTTTCAATAATACAAATAATAAGTCAAATATGCACGTTTCGCCTTCGTTTCTGTTGAGAGCTCCAACCTAGAAGTTGTAGACAAGGGGGGGATACTCCAAAAGCGGTACGCAAGACGGACGTTACTGCGTAGCCGTGTCAAGTGTCAAGTAACATTGAGCATTAAGGTATGATGATAAAGTATAATTTTATTTGACATAGAAATAGGAATTACGTATTATTTTATAGAGTAACCCCGCAGTATACCTGAAGGGTTACTCCATAAAATAATACGTAATTCATATTTCTATGTCAAATAAAATTATACTTTTACATTAAACGTTAATGCTAAAAGTTACTTGACACTAAAACGAGGTTACGCAGTGACGTCCGTCTTGCGTATCGCTTTTAGAGTAACCCCCCTGGGTTAATTGATCCAGGCAGAAAGTTCTAGCTTCATGGGCCAGTGTAATGGGCGGTTCCATGTAAAATTTAGTTGTTTTGTTCCTCAATATGGCGGGCGAGCGAGACTCACTATTTTATTTGTTAACCTTTAATACTATCTATTTTGTTTTTCATATTGCCCACTCCATGTGTCCCTATAACCTTTATTGTTTCTATGATTCGTTTGAATCGATATGAACTGAACTGAATCGGTTTATATATTACTCGTATTGTACTATTTACAATACGAGTAATATATAAACCGATTCAGTTCAAAAAATTATCAAGGTCAATATTATATAATACAATTCTTTATCAGTGAGAAACCCAGTGGGCACTTGTATTCGCGTATTGAGTGTGAAAAGTCATGTCATAGGTCAAATAGGAGTTAGAGTAGCATTTACCAGAGTCTATCAGGTTATCATTAATAAAGATATGTGTCTGTAGTAAAATGTCTATCTTTATACATACAGATATGTACTTAACGATATTTTATATGTTGTTAAATAATGTAAGGTTTGAAAGGTTTAAATTGTAGCTCTCGCTCGCTTTTCTTGCTCGACCAATAATGTCAATAGGTTTTCTAATTTCTCACATAATTACTAACTAAATATTACGTACTAAATTATTTCGATAGATTGAATCCCAACTAAGATAACAGTGTTCACATATAAAAGCGAAGAAGAATTAATATAAAAGCCTAAAATACTCTCATATCAAAACTCATTCATATCATAAGTCACAAAAACTGTTTTTCGGACGTCCGATTTAGTAACTACGCAAGTCACAAATATAAATGCACAATTAAATAATAATAGGTAATTCTTTGCTTCCGGCTTCTCGTATTAAACTTTAAGTGGTATTTAACTATTTAATCCTTAACCAGAGCGTTCCCATGTGGGGTCTCCATTAATTCCGTCTTTTGATCGCGTGGGTATGCTATTATCATAATTTTGATCAAGGTGACTTTGCTCTTATTACTCTCACTTGTTGAGAACTTTACCAAATATTGTATACGATTACGAGCATTCTTAAGGTGTTTTTCGGCAGCATAAATAAATACGACTCTACGTATGTAATTAGCACCTACGTCAATATAAATGTATGTTCCTTAATTTTGTTAATTAAAATATTCTATTCTATCTCATCTTTAGGTGAGCTAGCTATTTTTTAGCCCTGAGTGTATTTACTGGGCGATTTTACTCTTAATAAATCTGCAAATTTCTAAAAAGACCAACAATGTTAGAACTAGGCTATTGTTAACCAAGTGAAGATTGAAAAGTTTTTACTAAACACTTTATATATATTTACAGGGTACATATACAAAGCAAGAAAAGCAATGTAACTATAATGTAAGTTAACCGTTAAGTATTTAGATACTTATTTAAATTGATCCTTCAAGCCGGACTCTCTACATTCCTTGAATATTCAATAGCAATCCTAGACGTCTCACACGTGACCTCTTGACTTTGCCCGTGTCCATCCTGAGTGGTCCTGGTATCATTATACATAGTTCGTTCACCAGTACGGGGTTCTTTGTTGCATTCCTTACTATTGTTGGCGTCATGTGACCGGACACTGACTGTTGTAAAATGATCATGATCTTGCGATAGTTACGTACATTTATGGCGGATTTGCGATATATTTTAAATTAATAAATTATTATTTGAATGAACTAAGCAACAATGTTACCTGATTTTATGTAAATGTAGTTGACGATAGAACTCCTTGATTAAAAGAAAGACACATAGGAAAGTCACACCTAACTTTTATACATACCCAAACTCAAATATAATTTCGAAAAAGGAAGGAATAAATTATTTCTGGGGGTTTCGTACCCCAAAAGAAAAAAACGGAATGCGATCGTTCATGTGTGTCTGTGAGTCTACACAGCCAATTATGTTGATTAATATACTTTAAGCATGAGGTCCATTTTTGAGGTGTACATTATGTAAAAATAGTGTTACATCTTTAAATTACGGAAAACCTACAATGTTTTAAGTAACATTGAAAATTTAATTGGTTTTATTTTTCGAGTATAGTATAGGTATTTATTGAATCTAAATCAGTAGGGTTACTCCAAAAGCGGTACGCAAGACGGACGTTACTGCGTATCCGCGTTTCAGTGTCAAGCAACATTAAGCATAAACGTATGATGATAAATTCTAATTTAGTTTGACATAGAAAAAGGACGTCATTATCGTACGATTAACGTATTGTTTTATGCAGTAACCCCCCTGAATATATCTAACGTGATGCTAGCAAGCGGCTACACTCACATTGTTTAACATATATTGTTAATGAATTAAACAAAGATCATTAAAGAATTAAGGTGGGCAATATGTTGCTCCGCCGCCCATTAGTTTATTATTTTTCCTTATTACCTCAGCTTATAACACATAGGTAAATTACATACTTTTATTCATTTTGTGACATTACGTTGAGCCCAACGCCTGGCCGGGAATGAATTCAGTTTGAAAAAAACATACCTATAGTTGCTTTCTTGCGTTTTATTACAATTGACAACTACGCATTTATTTCAAACTAGTGTCCTAAAATTGAACGTGATGATAGAAATCTCTCAAACTTTTATCATGCAATATGTTACGATAAGATTGACAATTGTTGTTGGACCCTCTTAGGAGTTTGATAAGTGTTTTCAATAGGGCAGTGTCGTGCGTGTTCTGTCTTAAGATATTTATTTAATACACTTAGCTGTAAGCATTTAACGTCAACGTTGTGCAATAAAACAAAGTGACGATTATCAAAAGCTATTATAAATTTTAATATCCTATGTTAATAAATATAGGTATATATTTGAATTTTATACCAACCTTTTACCTAACGGCCTGGTAACCAGTTTACCAATCGTGTATTAAATGTAGCGCTCTACCAAGGTCTCATGTGCATTTTGTAAACTAGATTTAAGGTATCTTGTAAACTAAATTTGTGATAAAACCTGTCCGTGTACCACATTTTAGGCAAAATAAAGAATTTGTATTTGTAAAACGTGAAATAAATGACTAGGCATAGGACCTAAGTTTACGCAATAATATCTTACCCTTATTATTTTAATCATAGTATTTTAATGAATATAATTAAAAGCCCTTTGTATAGGACATTATTATTTTTTTTTGCTATCCAGATTAAATGTTACATGACTGTTATGTAAGTAAATATTTTTGTTACAGAAAATCATGGCCGCCCAAGAAGCGGCATTAACAGAAAAAATGGAAGTGGGGAATGGTGGTATAGCGAGTGTTGCTGGCAGCACAGTAAAATTAAAAAGAGAACTTGGATTGTTTTCGGCTGTAAATCTGATCCTTGGTGTCATGATTGGCTCAGGAATCTTCGTATCTCCAGCATCAGCGTTAGAATATTCAGGATCAGTGGCATTGTGTTTGATCATATGGACAGTGTCTGGAATTATATCCTTATTAGGTGGGTGTAGGTAAGACGCCTATTTATTTATTATTCTTACGTCATTTTGAAATGACGATTGATTTAAAATCTTACTTACTATCCTCCATAGTTGGTAATTGGTGCCTTAAAAATATTTCTCTTACTAACCAACCTCTACAATATAGTTGCACTGAGTCTGAAAGTACGTCATAAAATATTAAATCTCTGTCGATGAATTTCCATATAGATGGAATAGGTGCATACAAATGAGTCTATCAGTTTCCATAAGACCTTGTTAAAATTAGAGTCTTATTTCAGGAGCACTGTCCTTCGCCGAGTTGGGTACTGTTGTAAATAAATCGGGTGCTGAATATTCATATTTTCAAGAAGCATTTGGCGGTATTCACAAATATTGGGGGCCATTACCCTCTTTTATCTGCGCATGGATATACGTCATGATACTTCGACCCGCGGAGGTGGCAATTATTGTTATGACTTTTGCCGAATACGCGATACAACCGTTTACTATGGAGTTGCAAGCTGATTATAAAGCTATCGCTATAAAACTGGCTTCGTTATCGGCATTGTGTAAGTATTAATATGTGTAAGGCTTTTTTTAACGTCAGACCTTCAGACATTTCGTCACTATCACACCAAAGTAGATATAGCTAAAAATAACGTCACAATCATGTAATCTTAACGTGCATAATTAAACTCAAAATTCTAAACCTATGATTCAACAAGAAAACAGGGTTTAAAAATTAACCCATTGAATATATTATAAGCATGACACGACACCATTAAAGTAAAAATATTTATTTACATTGCCTATACCTAGTGCGATCTTAAACCATTTAGAACGAGTTACACATATTTACTATGTTATACTAAGAATATATGAATATTGTATTACAAAACAAAATTAACAATTTATTACAACAATAGCATTTGACTAACTCAGCTTTAGCCTTGCAAAGATTTGCTTGGCTGGCTCGGTCAGATCCGTAAAAAAATGACGTACATAATTAAAGAAATACTACATTAGTACAATTGTATACTTGTATTTGAATAGGACTGCCTGCTTCATTTACTAACAAGTACAATTAGACAACAAAACAAACCGTATGTAATCCTATGATATTTTTGTGGATCATTTATCAATTATTTTATCAACATTCTGCATTCTGCGTGTAAAAAATCGATTTTAACCACAGATTTTAACATTTGAATCGACAATTTCAAAGTTAAAGCACGGCACTATCCACCGGAAAACGGATTTCGACGCGACCACAGACAAATAGCTGCTGTTAGCTGTCAATTTTGACATTGACATCGCCGTTAGTATTTATTTTGAAACTTCACTGTTGTGAATGTTGTTGTGTTCATTTTTTTTCAAGTGTTTTCGTTAATATTTTAAGTATTATATACTAAGTTTAAAATAGACCGTTGTCATGTAAGTATCTGTATATTATTTACGTAATTTAACGCGTTTAAATAAGTGTTTTTGCACTACTTCTAGACATGACAATAAAACGCTATCTTTTTATCGTTTTTAGAATGCCGTACGAACGTAATTCAGAGACACAGGATTTAGTAAAAAGAGAAATAAAGACCCTGCAGTCCCGTTGCAGTGAAACTTACAATGTGATAGAGAATTCAGCTTCAGATATTCCGTATATTACGCCGGACAATGTTGAAGAAAAAGCGCTTTGTTATGTTGAAGGATTAAAATCAGAGATTGAAAACTCTAGTACGCCTATTACTACTGATGATAATTTGCTTACCAGCCAATTTTTGACTGAGATCAAAGAGAAAACTATGCAAGTTGAAGAGCTGACTGCATATACAAGAGGGGCTTTATATGATGTTGAAGCTGAAATAAAGAGGTGAGAACATAATATAAATAAGGATGGATAGATTTATTTACTTTGTATGCTAACATTCTATCATTATATCACCATGCATAAACAATTATAGCGGGCGGCATAGCCTTTTCCAATATCGACGGTGTCGCCCACTATAATATAATGGAATAAAAGTCTTGCACTACGCGTGTAAAGTTATTTTATTCCTAGCAACTGTGTGTTATACAAATTATCGTCTTTTATACAATCATTACATAACAATTTTAATTAATTAAATTAGATTTCTGGCGCGCGAGTTCACTACCTATCTCTTATTTACAAACCATCAACTACTTTCATAGACAAATTATAGACTTAGCACTTGGGGTGCTCTTCGCGCATCGTCGGGTTGAAGGCAAAGAGGTTTGCATTGGGTCATCCATAGTCCCCGCTATACAATCCAAATATTATCTAATAAGTTAACGGGCTACTCACGTATAGAGTCAGCTACCGGTCGACATGTTTCGACCTCATCCGGAGCTATACCTGACTATATGTGAGTACCAGTCCAGTAATGAAGATGTTTGAAATGGTTGTTATCCATATTTCAGGCTAAACAATCTAATACAGACAGCTCAGGAAGCAAAGTCCAGTCCAAACACGCAAAGGCAGGAAGTTCGGCCCGAGCACCTGCTGAAAGCCAAGGAAAGGTTCCACACAATGAAGGCTGAACTCCACAAGTTATTAGAATCGCTGTTTCCAAACATCTCGGAACTTATAAGTGACGTTCTTGGAGTAAGTAACTAAATCTACATCTCAAGTCCCATTTTCAATTTGTATAGCTAGCTGTTTCTTTCTTTTAATTTGAGTCTTCTTATTATATTTATCATACTGAAAATTGGTTAAAGAGACCATTCTCAATTTCTATGTATAGCTGGCTATAATGACTCCTATCATGCATAAATACTATCAAGTCTTTATCCCTAATGGGGCAAACAGACCATTTTGTATATTGTGGCTCTAAGCACACAGAGCCCAGGGCCGCAAGACTCAAAAGCCACTTTTAGCATGATGGTGGGCAGAAGATGGAAAAAGCAATTAATATAGTGAGGGGTTTCTAGCCGCACTGCCTATTGACATGACTTACATTTTCGCCCATTCTCTCGAACGGCTTTTGAGATTTGCGCGGGAAGACAAGCAGCTAGTACATTCAAATTTTTACTTTTCTTCCAGACCAGCATGGAAGAGAACTCTCTTTTTTAATGAAAATTGGTAAAAAACAGTGTATTTTTATTTCAGAGCCTCATGATGGAAAGATTGAATACAAATTCCAACGGCTATATCCCAATCACACAAGAAAACTGCCAAGTCATGGAGATGTTAAAAGACCTCAATGTTGTCACTGCAAATCCTTACAATGATGAAGAAATGAAATTGGCTTACTAGGACTGGACAAAATATAAACTGTTTTTGATTATTTCTCCTGAATTGTTCTGGTTTGGTTTGGAACCTGGTGTCTATTTGATAGTGACAAACCAGTGCTTCTGGGTTTACTTCTACTGCTTAGCCTGGAGGTGGAGGGCCATTTTTGAAATGCTGTGTCACTAAACTAATAAGTTTTTTATTACAAGAAACTGTTAGTGACTCAGCTTTTTAAAAGTAGCGCCCCTGAGGTAACGTCGCCAGACATTTGTTTGCCTTGTAACTTACAGGATTGAAGTATATAATTAAGAAATAATCAATGCTATAATACTTATAAGTGTGAAAGTGTAAAGAATATTTCAACTGATGATGTGTAATTTGTTACCATGAAATAAAATGTTATAAAGTTAACCAATGTATTTTCTTTCATACCTTTACACCATTCTCTAAATATTTTTTTGCCTCTTTCCATAAAGTCTTCGCCTTCAAGTGGTAAGCATATAGGTGTGTGTAGGCATAGGTTCCAGTCGTGTTACAGACTAATATGACTCATATAATAAACCTCTATGGCTCAGATGCTATAGACTGAGTGATTCTGTTGACTTATTACTAATAATTTCTATAATTAATGGAGGTTTTATATTCAATCCATATAACTGTTAACAATTTTTTGTAAATTTTCTTTTGTATTGTTGTTACAAATGTTATGTTTAATTTGTTAGGATTAATGAAAAATAGGTAAGACTTATTTGTATTTATTACTACTTAATTCAGCATTTTGTAGGAGGGGCAAATTCTAAGGGCCTTCGCTAAAGTTACGCGGGCGCACGCGGTGGTTTCGGTCTGTCTCTGTCACAAACTCTAAATGCGAAAGAGACAGCAGAATCCGTCGCGGGTCACCTGTCTCTGTCGCATGTAGCGTTTGTGACAGAGATAGACTGAACCCGCCGCGTGCGTTCGTGTAACTTAGCGGAGGCCCTAAATATAGTGACCTATTTATTTCTAAATCAAATGCCGCCCCATGTTCCTATCTAGTTAGTTGTTACGTTAGTCGTACGATAGTTACGTCTTCTTTCGAAGTCAAAATAAATTAGACTATATGCGCGGATACGCAGTAACGACCGTCTTGCGTATCGCTTTGGGAGTAACCCCTCTTCTTCTTATCGACTGTGTTAGTGACTAACACTAGTGTCAGAATTTTTAAACCGCCTTAAAGGCCTCTGACATGGTTTTAGGTAACGACCAATGTCATAGACAGTGACCGGGACCGACGGCTTAACGTGCCCTCCGAAGCACGGATCATCTATCATCAGACAATCAGGTGATCAGCCTGCAATGTCCTAACCAAACTAGGACAACACAAAGTCGTTGCCCCCGCTGGGAATCGAACCCGCAACCTCCGGGTATGAGCCAAACGCTCTAACCATTACACCACGGAGGCAGTTAGTAACCCCTCTAGGGACATGCAACAAACCGAATGCCTGCTAACGTTTCTTAATTTTTCAGTTATAATGACGTACATCAACATAACCAGTGTGAAGCTGTTTGTCAAAGTACAGAATGTGTTCGGCGTATGCAAAGTATTCGCTTGTTTGGTAGTCATCGGTGGGGGGATCTACGAGATTGCTAAAGGTGAGAAAGCTCTTTTGCTATCCATACCAACTCGGATTAGCTCGGTAAAGTTGTTTCATCGTCATAGCAGCCGCAGGAAGTCCACTGCTGGACATAGACCTCCCCTAAGGTTTTCCGAAACGACTGATTGGAAGCGGCCTACATCCTGCGCTTTTCTGTAACCAAGGTCGTCCGAACACCTAGTTTGTGGGTATCCTACGCTGCGCTTCCTGGTACGTGGCCGCGGTTAGAAAACTCTTCTACCCCATCGGCCATCGGTTCTTCGTTCTTGTGCCCCACTGTCACTTTAACGAGCTAATCCGCTGGGCTATTGTTAGAAACCTTCGTTCAACCGTTTACGTAGAGACACCGAGCATAGATAGACCTCTCCATAGCTCGTTGGAAACCTTGTGCCTTCTATGATTTTAGAGTTTCGTGGTCAAAATTACTGTTATTAGTCATCACCACGTCGGCCAACGATTATAACGGTTGAAGGGTAGTCGAAATATCTGGCAAAAAACGATATTAATCGCATAAGGTCCAGTAATACTATCTAATAACAGTGCTTGAGCCTGTGTATGAGCTAAAAATTAATTTAAATTTTTCGATATATGTTTTTTGAGGAAAGTTTTTCAGAATCATGGACTTAATTCACCCATAAAATAGTTTAAGTATATTTTGTTATACAGGTTACACGCCCTATACTATGCCGAAAACCACCCAACTCGAGACGGTTCTTCAACCAAATATCCAAACCTTCATCATATCAGTAACAGGACCACTGCTGGACATAGGCCTCCCCCAAAGATTACCAAAACGACCGATCGGAAGCGTATCCATAAACCTTCGTATGACATTTTTAACAGAGTTCTGTTTACTTGACAGGCAACACAGCGCACCTGAACAAAGGCTTTGAAGGCAGCACGACAAGTCCCGGGGGCATAGCCCTGGCGCTGTACTCGGGGCTGTGGGCCTACGATGGCTGGAACAGCGTCACTGTAGTCACAGAGGAGATCATCAACCCTAGTGTGTAAGTTGGATTTGAATCTGAAATTCTTATTGACATGTAACAGGCACTTTTTCATGACATACATACATACATACATACTATCACGTCTTTATCCCTAATGGGGCAGACAGAGCATTTTGGGTCTTGCGGTTCTATCCAGAGCCCAGGGCCGCAAGACCCAAAAGCCACTTTTAGCGTCATGGTGGGCGAGAAGATGGAAAAGCAATCAATACAGTGATGGGTTGCTAGCCGCATCGCCTGTTAACATGATTTGCAGTTTTGCCCATTCCCTCGATCGGCTTTTACGATCTGCGTGGAAAGAGAAGCAGCTGATACATTCTAAGTTTTTTTATTTCTCCCAGACCAGCATTATTTTTTGCATGACATGTTAAATTAAATAATAATTTATATTGTTTAATTTTTGTTGTTCTAGTTATTGGAAATTAGTGATTACATTTTTTATTCCGTAACTCCTGTCATAGAAAATAGTTACATTTATTAAATAAAAATCACTTACAAATTACAATATTACCTGCATTAAAAGATATATAGAAAAAAAAATTCTTATACTTTACATCGAGGCAACGTGCCAAGAATACTGGCAGTGTCTAATTGTTGAATAAACATTTGGATCTTTGAATCTTTGCTACCATTTGTGCAGTACTGAATTTGAGGGACTAAATACTCTAAAGAATCTCCTTTAGTGGAAAATTTTAGGGTCCCAGAACGCAGAACTTCACCGAAGTACGCAACCTGGGCGGCCGGTTTGAAGATTATAAATGAACGGGCTCTTAACGAGTGATTTTTATTTTATCTTTATAAAAACCTACTTTCATTGGAAGTCCCTCCCAACCCAAAATTATGGATCCGCCACAGCGTTCAAGGGTGAGGAAACAACGTGGATGGACCTCCCCCCTCCTTAAATCTGGTTTGAATACGCCTATGACTTAAACCCTTGTTACAGAAACGTCCCCCTCAGCATATCCATAGCGGTGCCTCTCATCACCGCGCTCTACGTGTTCATGAACGTAGCCTATATGACAGTGCTGAGCTATGCGGACATGACGTCAGTCCCAGCTGTGGCCGTGGCCTTTGGGACTAGAGTCCTGGGCCCCGCAAGTTTCTTGATACCTGTCGGTGTCGCTGTGGCAACTTTTGGTTGCGCTATGAGCGTACAATTCGGTGTTACCAGGTAAGATTTTGCTGTGGTTTCCGGCAGAGTAGGGCCACTCAAAGTCTTCTCGTGGGTGTCGTAGTAGGCGACTTAAGAAATACAAGCTAAACAAAGCTTATAAACATCAATGAGACCTCTTCAAACCGTCTGGCCAGCAAGGAGAGCGTAGGTCAAATCCTCTGACTGCTCTGGCCAAGTACGGCTTTGGTAGTATAGAGAGGGTCGTGGTCCTGCAGTGGCGACAAAAAGACCTGACGATGATTAAAAATCATAATTACAGGTGCTATTGCTATAAAAGTATGGATAAGACTAAAATTTGCAAGCTTCTCCAGAATCAGTACCTTAGTAATGGATGTAAATACCATACTAAGATTTCGAATAAAGATTATTCTACTGCTTGTAGTATACACAATATTTCCCTTTAAATGAATGATGTTATGGACTTAGTCATATCCATACTTTTGATAGCAATAGCACCCGTGATTCCAATCTCTGATGATGATAAAACTGGTTTCAGGGTGTGCTACACAGCCGCTCGCGGTGGCCACATGTTAGAGGTGTTCTCGTACGTCAACATGAAGAGACTGACCCCGGCGCCCGCCGTAGCTTTCCAAGTAAGTAAAACTACAGAGTATTAAATACTAGCGTAAGTAAAACGTCCACCGCAAGGAAATAAAATAATATATATATGTCGCAGTTAAATTGTATAATCCGTTGTTATTCAAAAACTCTAGCTGTTTGGCAATACAGCTCGGTTTTGTAAAACAGCTGAAAATAATTCAGCTCGATTGTCAATGAGTTATGTAATTACGTTTATTAAAACAGCTAGCGGTGAAATGACATACAGGGTTACCATTATTGAATAAAACTGTGTTACCAAACGAAATAATATATGAGGAGACAATAGTTGTTCTTTATTAATTTTATATTACTCGAGGGATGGAAATAAAACCTCAATTCAACTCCTTACTAAATGATTCAGTCTCCAACATCATAAAACACCAATGAAGAATGATAATCAGCTCGATGCAATTGGATTAGAAATGTAAGAATTTTGTAAACCCGACAACTCAATGGCGCAGCGATTTCTTACGGCCAATTGATCCACGTAAATTTTCCATCTTGCCGGAAGGCGGGCGTCGAAATAACAATATGGGATCCAAGCTAAAGGTCTGCTTTATTCTTTTCAATCTTTTTCACTCCGAAATCACAAACGATGCCCCCGATGTCTCTCGATAAAAACAGCTTAGTCCCGGATCGTGGCGAAGAATTTACTTTATGGGAGGCCATATTTGTTGTTATGACACTGACACTTCACAAGCTACAAGACCCACAAGTGGCAGAATTCCGAACTAATCGTTCTACAATCTTACGTAAGCTAGTTTGTTAAACGTAACACATTGGACAATCTAGCTGAATGATTTTCAGCTATATTACAAAACCGAGCTGTAATGCCAAACGGCTAGAATTTTTAAATAACAGCGGATTATACAATCCAACTGCGACATATATATATTTAATTATTTTTTTGCGCCGCAACAATTTATCTGTTTATCCCTATGGTTGACTGGGAGAGAACGCTCTTAGCGTTAAGTCCGCCAATTGTAAACAATTTAAATTGTGGATTAATAAAGTTTTAATAAATAAATATACAAATATACATTGCCAGCCTGTGGGCTTCGCTCCCCGTCGGAATTTCCGGATAAAAACTATCCTATGTCCTTCCCTGGGTATCAAACTATATCCATATGTTTCATCTAAATAGGTTCAGTAGTTGAAGCGTGAAGTGAAGCACTTTTGAGTTGGGCTGCATCTGTCAGCTCGGAACAGCGCGTTCGCATGCTTCTATCCTTCTCTGTCGCTCATAACCGTCATTTGCTAGAGCGAGAGAGAGCAACGGAACGCTTCAGCATGGCCGGTGCATGGATAATCTAGTTGACGGACTTAATATAATAAGTACCTGGGCGACCGAGCTTTGCTCGGTTATATCTCAAACATTAACAATTTTTTTTAAAACTTGTCTAAAAACAATAAAAATTGAAAAAAATTATTTAGACTTGCACATAAAAAAAACAAAAGTAAGTCACCGAGTGGGATTCAACCCGTAACACTCTTTCTAGCGGTCCGCGTAACCGTTGGGCCAGACGGATAGCGCCCGACAGGACGAAATTAGCGACCATATTCTGCGTGGAAAGAAAAACGCATGAAAACTCGAAAACACACGTTTTCCCAAACATCAGACTTATCTAGATCGATTGTTTACCCCCAAAAATCGTTCCGAGATCACAGAAACTTATAAATATATAAATAAATAAATATACAAGAATTGCTCGTTTAAAGGTATAAGATATATTTTTTACCCAGTCCACATCCCTATGACACCGACAAAAATGTAGAAGAAGATTTATTTACCACTAGCCGAAGCCCGTGACTCTGGTAAATGCTTATCAGGCTGAACAACTTTTGCTAAGGCGTCATTTTTATATTTCCCTTAGTTTAGCTGGACCATTATAGTTCTGCATCAGATGTTCCAATTGAGGACCTGGGCATATAGGGCCTATATGTTGCCCACACTTAACAGCTATATAACAAAAAAGTTTCATTCGAATCCGTCCAGTATTTACGGAGATTAGCATATACAAACAGACAGATTTTTTTTGAAGTGAAAACTTCTTTAGCGGCGTTGTGCACTTTTTTTGGAATGGGTAAAAAATCTAAAACTCGCGTCAGGACACGTGGCCTGATCGAAAATTCGTAAGACGGCGCAGGGCGCTTGCGCGAATGTTCGTGTGTGTTTATGTTACAGCGTGCTAATAAAATGTCATGTTTGTGTACGATAGCCCAATAAATAAATATTGTATTCTATCACATAAATGAGAGTACTTTTATACTGATAATTAAAGCAATTCGTGCAAAATTATTCCCTAACCATTCCAAAATATCAAAAATGCACAACGTTAATATTCAAGTTTTCACTTCTGCCGGCACTCCCAGAGTGCAACCCGTCGTTTTTAAAAAAATGCTTACTCTATAACTATGTCTCTTTTAACTTTTTATCGTATGTATAGATAAAGTAACTAAACTTGTTATTTTTCTTTTCAGGCATTCCTAACAACGATATTCATATCAGTGGGCAACATTAAAACCCTCATAGAATTCGCCAGTTGGTTCCTCTGGTTCTTCTACGGACTGGCCATGGTGGCCCTTCTAGTACTCAGAAAGACTCAGGCCAAAAAACCAAGGCCGTATAGGGTTCCGACGCCTGTGCCTTGCTTCGTGTTGCTAGTGGCAATATTCCTCTCAGTGTTGCCAATTGTACACGACCCGTCAATCAAATATTTGATGGCTATTGGCTTTATAGTTTTAGGAGTTATTGTTTATACACTGTTTGTATATTATAAGAAGACGCCGACAGCTTTTTTAAGTAAGTATAAATAATTAATAGGTTAACAACTAATAGCCCAGTCAGTTTAGATCAAAAAACAAGTATAAGGCTACATAAAGTCCCAACAAGCTGAAAGTTGGTATAATTGTTTAAAACGTAATTAAAAATAAAAATTGAAAGTTCCCCATCATTCCCGTACTTGCAAAATTTTTTATTCAAGGTCAAAGGTCAAAAAAATAAGTTTTTCGCGTTTTTCAGCAAAACGGTAAGTTTTATCATAAAATTACTTAAGACAAAATTGTATATCATAAAATTATCTATAAAATATGTATCAGTACTTGTTTCCCTAAGAGCCACCGTTTTTGAGATATAACGATTCAAAAAGTTGTAAAAGCTATAATCGTCATATTATGCATGAGTATGCCACGTATACACATCTCTTTAGCTGTAATATATGTAAAAATATTTTTCTATAGGTGACATAACAATTAAACCAACTTTCAGCTTGTTGGGACTTTATGTAACCTTGGATGTCTAAATTGACCGGACAATAAGTTCTATATACTGTGTACCATAGTGACTTTCAACAGTTATATAAAAAATAATTAAAGGTCTGTCTAATGTCTGAAGGTTGGCAATATGTTAATGATGACCATTTTACGATTTAAAAATTTATTTCAAATGAGGGCGCCATTTACACTTACACTTATTCACCTTGAGGTAATTTTATTTTAAGGTTACCATACCTTAAGGTAATTTTACCCAAAGGTTTTCATACCTTAAGGTAATTTTGCCGCCCCCTAATCTTACTGCTCAAGGCACGAGACCTGCGCTGGTACCTACATACCTTTTTGGTATAATAGGCATGCTTGTATGAGCACCTCCAGCCTTCGAGGAAGCTTTTAAGTAGTTTCCTTCAAAATTCTGCAAATTACACAAGTGTTTATTCCCTTCGAGTGGATGTCGTACCTATTAGCAAAAAACTAATCTCACATTTAGGCGGAAACGCAAGCCTTGGCTGTAAATTCTAGCCAACATGTCTTCATTTCCAAACAAAAGACCACACGCACGCGAATTAGGTAATAGGTGCGGGCGCGGCTGAATATTTACATATTATTGTGATACGCAAGCTATTATAAAATATCAAAATTTCGCCGGTCATCGTCGTTAATAATATAATTAAAACACGCTAAGGTGCGGTCTCACTTATTAATATCAGTAATCAAGGAGTAACGTGTAGCCTTCATATTCATAATAATTAATAACTGTTTGCTACACCTGTTTTAGTTAAAATGTGGTTGGTCCCTTTTTCTCCTTTTAATACTTGACGTTGAAAGAACAAGACAAAACATATTTTAACTGAAATTGGTTTAGAAAATGTAATTTTTTGTATAAGTAGGACTTTAGGGGTGCCGTTATGCGTTCGTACTGGCCTACATTATCTAAATTTTGAATTCGGAATGCGTTGTTTGCACGTCGCTTTTTTAATTTAAGGTTATTTATAGTGACGAGGTTTCTTTTGAAAAATTTGTCATAGCATTTCTTTAAGCCCTCGAATGAAATTAGAAGATAATAATATTATTGTGGATTATCGAATTTGCCATAATAATATTAATATCGCCCATTGCCCTCTCACTGGCCGACCAATTGCCAGATTAGATAAGTTTCTGTGTCAATAAGATAACTAAATATTAAATGATAAGGAGTATAGCTTTGCTGAATTTAATTAGAAGGACTTTGGGGAAAATGGAGCAAATACACTATCTCGTCTTTATCCCTAATGGGGCAGACAAAGCATTTTGGGACTTACGGCTCTAAGCGGACAGAGCTTAGAGCCGCAAGACTTAAAAGCCAATTTAAGCGAGAGCAAATACGCTATTTTTCAACAAATCAAATCAGACACTTTTTTCCAAACGTCAAAACAAACAGTTTCTATGGGATTTTGCATGAAGTACAGGCAGATGACGTCATTGATTTTTAGAGTCAAATAGCGCTCTTATTATTAGTTATTCTGCAATAATAAATTTAAAATCACGTTAAAATGGATATGTCAAAGACAAGTGACATAATTTTGCGACGTTTTATTTTGTTATCAGTACAAAATATATTTTTTTGACTGAGGAAAATACCCAATTGCAATCAGTTTATTTTTTACTTCACTAGATTTTTCAAGCTGCCTTAAGGCCTCTGTAGATGCATAGCTTGACGACTACAAAACTGCCAAACCATGGTGACAGCCAAAGCCAAGACTTCCTTTGTCACTATTTTGCTAGTCCTGTGTGCTGCCATCTCTGTGAGACTACCCCGTAACTTCAGTTTTGCCTATTTTCGGGCCCTCCAATAATTTATATGGCGTTGGGTTTCGGCTACGTTAGTAATTATATTATCTTTGGTTTAAGGTCCACTTTAAGTACACAAATGTTTTCCAATACCTAATTTTTTTCTTTTTCGCAGGAAAATTCACATTCCTCACTCAAATGCTGTTCGAGAGCGTGCCGCCTAGCAAAACCCAAGACTGAACGACTGCTCGACTTTGTGATTGTAAATATAGTCAAAGTACATTTATACAATAAATAATAGTATAGTTTACCTATACTAATGATGTGTTTTATTTAATCAACTCTCATTCTCATATCACGTGGTCACGTAGGCTTCGTTAAATGTGGTTTATCCCTTTCTTCGCTTACGGGAGAAAGAGATGCAAATATGGTAGTACCCAGGTTGCTAGCCCATTGCCTCATCATCATCATCATCATCTTACTCATCATTTCAGCCGCATAACGTCCTTTCCTGGACATAGGCCTCTCCCAAAGATTTCCAAAATGACCGATCTAGCCCATTGCCTATATAGAGGGATTTTAAAGTCGCATGTAAACATCTGCATTCCGAGTGGTTTCTGGCAGAGTAGAATAGGACCACTCAAGTCTTTCCGTGGATGTCGTAAAAGGCAAATTAGGAAATACAAGCTAAAAAAGCTTATAAACATTAATGAGACCTCTCCAACCCGTCTGGCCAGCGAGAAGTGTAGGCAAAGTCCTCTGGCTGCTTTGGTCAAGTATGGCTCTAGTAGTGCAGAGGGTCGTGCTGCAGTGGAGACCTAAAGAAGATGTTAACATCCTGTCCCGTGGTCGAATTATATGATATACTTGGGGGGAGACATGGCTGGTGCATTCTCAGTATTTTCTTTGCGTTAGGTAGTGTGACTTTTGATCAACAATTTTTTTTCCATTCTATTCAAAGTCACTTAATTTTTTACTCAACAATCTGAACTAAGACTGCTGGTTCAGTGGTCAAGGGGTTCGCCTTGTGACCCAGAGGTCGTGGGTTCAAATCCCACTGAGAAGCATACTTTGTGAAAAGTATGTATACGACTCAAATATTATAAAACCTGCCTAAAATACTTCCAACTTTTCTGTACTCACAACAACATGTAAGAAAGTAGTGCACTACAAACTGCAACACAAATTGACCTGTATTACAAATGCTATAAAGTCTGTTCGTAAACTCCACATAACGGAGAGTACTCAGGTGTACTAATTGGGGACACTGAACAATACAGAGAACTGTAATTGTAGTGTGATAATCGGTAAATCATATTTATATTATTCATGCTTATAGCATACCCTTTAAGCCCCCTTAAGTAATAACGAGGGCCCTGCACAAGTGAGAAGCCTAGGCCCTCACCTTACCAAATTTACCTCTTACTAGTTCTAGTTTGCAGGATTTGGCAAGATCACACATACCATGGATCACTCTTTGCGGCATAGACGTATATTTTTTTTGGCGGTAAATATGTTTCAAACCTCACTTTGACTTCACCGTAGTCGGTTAAACATGGAGGCATTCAAGGTGCTGCCAGATTTCTCTATTCACAATTTTAGTAGAAAATATTTTTTGTAGGAAATACGTGCATACCAGTGCAAGAACACTCGAGTTTTGTTTGATTTTAAAAAAATTCTTTATTAGTTACATTAAAACATTGTTAGTGCTATGGTTCAAGCTATAGTTGATCGGTACTACTATATTAATAAGACACGTAAAGCGAAGTCACGGCGGCACTCACGGAAAAATAGTACTTATCATTCTTTTTATATACTCGCGATTATTATTCGCATTTGTATTTATTTCCGTAACACCCAGGTGACGCTGATCCAATGTCAGATCAGAACGCGCTATGGTTTTGTTTGCTAAATAATCGCGGACATTTTTATTAATATTTCAAAAACTACTGAACCGAGCGAGATTGATGCTCAATAAACTATAAATTCTATTGATATTTCCTACATGCCATGCCTACCAAATTTCATTAAAGTCATACATACATACAAACAATGTGTTTTCGCCCCCAACTTGATTTAGAGGTTTAATAAATTAGTAAAAATCGCGTGTGTGTATGTACATAATGTAACTACTGTAGTCCTTAGACAATATCTGACTCTAATTGAATATTTTTGTTGGCACCAGCTAGGCAAATAAATAAGTATACTTAGTAGTTTCTGTATGAACAAGCTGGTAACACTAGAGACAAGCGAATTTGGTTTGACACTTTTGCTTTTTTTATTGTGAATATTGTGTTGAATTGTGGGATACATGGAAAATAATTGAAAATAAAGGTGCAAGTTGATAAAATCGACGTCTATTTAGTGAAATTCTATCATGGCTTACAATTATGTGGTTACGGCCCAAAAGCCGACTGCGGTTACAGCGTGTGTTACTGGTAATTATACATTTTCACCAAGGTTGTGAGGTTATGCTGTGGAAAATACATAATATTTTTAGAACACGCAGAGATTTTTTATAAATTGTATAGCTTTGTTGATCTATATCTAGCATAGAAATACGCTTTGAAAAGCTGTTTTCAGTAAGACCACCATTTGTTTGTTATTTAAAGACTGCGCACTGCAGCCGCATATAACCGATTCTTATTTATAGGTCCATGATTATTGTGCAATATCCTTTAATTTGGCTTTTGGGTCTTACGACCCTCGGCTCTGTCTTCTCCGTAAAGAATAAAGACGTCAAAGTGTATCTGTAAATCTAATTTCACTTGTTAATTATTAGATTTTATCCACCCACTTCTAAAATATTATTTTGCATTTGAAACATTAACTGATTGATTGCAATAAAAGTAGGTATCACTTTGGAAACTCTACTGGAAAGAAACCTCTATTTTTATAAACTAGAAGAAATTAGTACTTAGTTATGTAAGTAAGAGTTAATAGAATAGAGATTGCATGAAGCAGTAAGACCACCTTGGTGCCTATATTTTCCCTTGTGGTTGTAATTTTTGTATGTTTATTACGATGCAATAAAGTTAATTTGTATTGTAAGTATTTTGTTGCGTTAGGCTAACATTGCCTTCACCAAAAAAAGACCATAATGAGGAAAGGATGAAGGAATGTTTTTTAGATTTAAATAGCTGCGCCTCGAGGTTTTACTCGCATATAATATCAGCTATGTGTTAATGTCAGCTTCCGGGATACCAAATTTTTTCAAAGTTGGTCTAGCTGTTTCCTTGTGAAGAAGTAACAAACATAGACTCATACAAACTTTCGCCTTCCTAATATAAGTGCTATAATTGTTTGTAGGCAACCTAACCTCACCAACGGACCTGAACCTGCTGGTGGCTAAGCAGTCCCGTCTAGAGATGTACCTCGTCACTCCTGAAGGCTTGCGCCCCATGAAGGAAGTGGGCCTCTATGGCAGAGTGGCTAAGATGAAGCTGTTTAGGCCTCCAGTGAGTAACTATCAATAACTTGTTTTATAGGGTCTTTTATGTTGTACCAGCTACGCCCTGTGGTGTTACCCGTGCCTAAAGTAGCCTACATGTTAATCTAGGGTGTCAGCTTCCTGCATACCAACTTTTATCAATATTGGTCAAGCCATTTGCATCTGAAAGAGTAACAAACATCTATATAAATATATCCATACTTACAAATTTTCACGTTTCTAATATTAGTAGGATTTACCTGTTTGTTTTTGTCTTTTGATGACCTCTGTAGCCTCATGGTTATTATGCTATGCTGTCACAGCTGTCACACGGGTGGTCCTGGGTTTGATCCCCAGTCAGGCCAAGATGGAGAATGATCTTACTCAGATTGACTTAGGTCTTGGATGTTTATCTTTATATGTAATTCTGATTAATAAAGTATTGAAGACTAAGTATCCCATAACACAAGTCTTTAACTTACTTCGGGTTAGCTCAATCTATGTGATTTGCTTGTATGTATCCATATTTAAATAATTTATTAGAATAATATCTATTTGTGTTTTATTCTTTCAGTATGAAAAGAAAGATTTAGTATTCATCCTAACTGCCCGCTACAATGCCATGATATTAGAATGGCGGATAGGGGCTAACGGAGACTTAGAAGTGGTGACCAGAGCCCACGGCAATGTCTCCGACCGGATCGGCAAGCCGTCTGAGAACGGAATACTCGTGGTCATAGACCCACAAGCTAGAGTCATAGGCCTGAGGTTGTACGATGGATTACTCAAAATTATACCCCTAGATAAGGAATCGACAGAATTAAAAGCAGCTAGTCTAAGGTAATTAGTGATTTATTTTCTTTTTCAGTGAGTTAGCTAACACCCATTTTCTTCATTATTAAAGAGCTAACAGGTTACTCACGTATAAAAAAGATTTTGATGGTTAAACACTTGAACAATACTTGCACTTGCAATAGGGATGTGGACTGGGTAAAAAATATATTAAGTCCGTCAACTAAATTATCCAAAAATAAAGGACTAATATTTTTACGTTTAGCAAAGTAGTTAAAAGTCACAAAGATACAGCACTTCGATGTTTCGAAGTGAGTGTCACCTTTGGTTGAAAACCATAGCTGATCGTGACGTCACGCCAAATTTAAATGCCATGTATCTTCGTCATTATCTGCTAATCAGAGAAAAGAAAAAATATGTAAGTATACCATACTTTTTAGGGTTCCGTAGCCAAATGGCAAAAAACGGAACCCTTATGGATCCGTCATGTCTGTCGGTCTGTCTGTCTGTCTGTCCGTCCGTATGTCACAGCCACTTTTTTCCGAAACTATAAGAACTATACTGTTGAAACTTGGTAAGTAGATGTATTCTGTGAACCACATTGAGATTTTCACACAAAAATAGAAAAAAAGCCATAACTTTTTGGGGTTCCCCATACTTAGAACTAAAACTGAAAAAAATATTTTTCACCAAACCCATAGTGTGTGGTATCTATGGATAGGTCTTCAAAAATAATATTGAGGTTTCTTATATCATTTTTTTTTTAAACTGAATAGTTTGCGCGAGAGACACTTCCAAAGTGGAAAAATGAGTGTGTAATGATAAAACTAAAAATATAAGATGTTCATTACCATGAAAACTGCCAGCGAAAATTGGTTTGAACAAGATCTAGTAAGTAGTTTTTTTTTAACACGTGCTAAATCGTAAACCGCAATTTAACTCTCATTCAATCAACTCGAATATAAAAAATAAAAAAAAAATCTACTACAAGACTTTTATACTATGTTACTTGCTGCTACGGAACCCTTCATGGGCGAGTCCGACTCGCTTTTTAATAATCTATATAATGAGCCAAAAATATTTTTTAGTCTACATCCCTATTTTTGCTAATGCAGTAATGAATAAAATACTATTTCTTTTTCCAGATTAGATGAACTCGATGTGTATGATGTAGAATTTTTACATGGCTGTTGCAACCCTACTTTAATTATAATTCACCAAGATTTGAATGGCCGACATATAAAGGTAAAACCAAAACCAGTGTACATACAGTTTGTTTGCTAAAGTGGTTTGCAAACTTGACTTACTCATTGATGAACAAAATTTTTAAGGTTTCTACAGAAAGTGGTCCCTTTTACAAATTAACGTCTTCCAGAACCAAAAGCTTTCTGTCCAGGGGAAGACTTAAAATAGGTTATTTTACTGTGAACGTTTTTGGTTGATATTTTTTTTTTTTTTTATTGATAGAAACATTGAAAATTGTTTAATTAATTAAGTAGTAGTAAAAGTGGAAGCGTGGTGGGGACATCTCACGATTTTGTACGCGCAAGGCGTAACAGCAGTGACGTCAAGAGCTTGGTTTTATTTCATGATACTTGACAGGAATAATAAAAATAATTGATTAAAATACCTTATTGAATACTACACACCTTGCCTTCACTTATTAGTGGTTATATAGTTTGGCGCTATTTTTTTTTTACTTAAACTTGATTGATATTTATTTTTATCAGGTCCGTGGTTATATCAACTCTACGTTATGTACCCTCATAAAATTTAGGTGAATAAACGCCCGACTATCCGACCACTACTTATTATCCTCGCCTTTGGTTAGGGTGGTTAATGTCTGTGATCTGAGACTACATTTATTTACGAGTATATTTACAGACACGCGAAATAAATATAAGAGAGAAAGAATTCATAAAAATTCCATGGAAACAAGATAATGTGGAAACAGAAGCATCAATTTTAATTCCTGTACCAAGCCCTCTCGGTAAGTTTGCGTCTCCAACATTCCAGCTGCAAAAGCGATATAGCCAACATTATGAAAGTTTTCAACAACTCAAATCAGATCATTCGACATCAAAACAAACATTTTAGACCACACCAGGGGGCTGTATGCAACCCTACCTAATCGAGTAACAAAATGTGACATATGTAGGGTATTGCATATTAAAAAGATATGTCTTAATGTACAGGATTGCATGGGCCTAAACAGGAGCATTTTTTAGTCAGCAAAAAAGTGACATATGTAGGGTATTGCATATTAAAAAGATATGTCTTAATGTACAGGGTTGCATGGGCCTAAACAGGAGCATTTTTTTGTCAGCAAAAAAGTGTCATATGTAGGGTATTGCATATTAAAAAGATATGTCTTAATGTACAGGGTTGCATGGGCCTAAACAGGAGCATTTTTTAGTCAGCAAAAAAGTGATTATTTTAAAAAGTTGTGGTCTAATACCTGGAACTTTGATTGCCACCTTAAAATCAGCCTGACTCACGAAAGTGCTAGAATTAGGTGAGGCAACCCTATACATTTTGGCACTTCTTGATAAGGATTATCGAATGTTCTACGTACCTAATTGGTACTCACTGAGATAAAAAAATTATCACTTTTTTGCTGACTGTACAAAATGCTCCAGGTTAGGCCCAGGCAACCCTGTACATTAGGACATATCTTTTTAAAATGCAACACCCTACATATGTCACATTTTGCTACTTGAGGTAGGTTTGCATACGGCCCCCTCTTAAGTCTATTTGTAAAAGGTTTTTTTTTATTTGTATTATAATGACGTCATAGTTTTTTGGAGTTAAATACACTCTTAACATAAGTATTTCTTTTTCCGACTCGCACTAGGCCGGTTATTTTTTTCATATGGGTGTTTATTTTTCAGGTGGATCCATTGTAATAGGTCAGGAGTCTATAGTATATCATGATGGCCAGAGTTACGTTGCTGTAGCGCCACCACAGATAAAGGTATGACCACAGAATTCATATAAGTATAATCTTCTTCTTCTTCTTTAGGTGCCGCTTCATTCCTGAAGATTGGCAGTCAGCTCTTTAAATCTTGATTTGTCCATGGCAAGCCTGAACAGTTGTTCTACCGTTTTAATACCAGTCCATTGTCGGATGTTCCTCAGCTATGACATTTTGCGACTTCCCACCTTGCGCTTTCCGGCAACTTTACCCATCATTATGGTCTGGCAGGCACGTGCTTTCCATAGAGACACAAAGACATTGTCTACCCGGAGGTTCCCTAATATATGCGCATTTTTTTATTTAAAAATAAATTATAATAGGCCCTATTTTCAAATAAACGCGCGCTTTCCTGTCCATCGCGCAATATGCTGGCTACGTACTCGCTTACTTAGGGTAGGTATACGTATATATATACGCAGTACTCTAGGCAGCTACCTAGAAGACAATTCTCCATAGTGTCTCGATTTACACACATTCACAGTGCACTGATAGGAATTTGCGTCTGTAGTCTGATCGTCTACGTATTTCATCGACGCACACACACGCGAAATTTCCGCACACACAACCAATATTTAAGACAAGAGCTAATGCATGCCATTTTTAAAACGCATCAGTCATAAACAAAGCTAATTTTTGTATGGAAAAAACCATTAGGTTAGTGAAACGCTTATTTTCAAAAATGGCCCTTATCTTTAAGCTAGTTCTATCTCAATAATTAACGTTTTTTATCTCTTTTCACTTTTGACCCATAAGGAATGATATCGATTTCGAGCCTTTTCATTTGTTCCCTAATGCATTGACGTGATGAAAAATAGAAAGTTATTGGTTCTCGCTTGTGTTACGCTACCAATTTAAATACGCGGAATATGTTCGAGGATAAAAGGAAATTACGTAAACTTTTGTGTTAGTCGTATATATTTGATATTTTTTCTTGTCCAATGATAATTATTTGCATTGTTGCATTACAAATGATAACGATCTGCTCTGAATCTGAACTTTGTTTGCGATATTAAATGAAATTAGGAGAAAAACTTTATTACCGCTTTATATGAATTGAACATATTATGCAATGGAAAGTTTTTCATGTAAAAGTTGTGCGTCTGGTGTTTAATTGCTAAATTTTGAGGACAAAAGAGCAATAATCATAAATGGCCGATGCCAGCCTATTTTGGATTTCATTCAAACAAGCGGTAAGCTAAAAAGAACATTTAATAGTATTATTCAAAATGACGCGTTTATGTGGCTCTCGGGATGTAAACACACTAATAGGGTCAGTTCAGTCAGAGTTTTTTTTTGTCCCACTGCTGGGCAAAGGCCCCACAATTAGTCTATCCTGCAATAATCGGTAATGCTCGTCCCTGTGGTCTGGAGTAGATGATATTGTGGTTTCTCAACACGTGACCAAGATATGTGATTTTTCTTATTTTAATGGTTCGAACGAGCTCTGCTTTTTGCCCATGCGCTCTAAAACTTCAACATTAGTAATGTGTTCCGTCCAGCTTATGCGTAGCATTCTACGGTACGACCACATCTCAAACGCTTCCAATTTCTTTCGGAGGTCTTCCTTCAGGGTCCATGCTTCGCAACCATATAACGCAGGAGGCCAAACAGCACTGAAGCAACCGTGTTCGCATTTTGATGGAGAGATCTCAACTATACAACACTATTTTTACGACCTTTGTGGCGTATTGGTCACCATGCAAGTCAGCCACCCAGAGGCCACAGGTTCGATCCCCGGTCAGGGCAAGTTGGAAAATGGCCTTTTTCAAATTGTCCTGGGTCTTGGATGTTTATTATTGACCGAGCGAGCGAAGCGTCTTAGTTTCGAGATTAGCCAAAAATTATTTTGTCCTTCTGTCTGTCGGTCTGTTCTCGCCTACAGGTCGCATTTCTTAACCGATTCTCATGAAATTTTGTAAGCAGGTTCAGCAACTAAATAGAATTTCTTAGTCGAGCCAGTTTTTCGAAATTTTTCAAAATGGCGGAAATATGGGGGTTTAAAATTTTAAAACTGTCATACATCCGCCATTTCTAAATATTTTCAAAAATGTCATTAGACTTATAAAAACGCAATTTTTTTATTTGAACAACTTTTTTGTCTGGACAACTTTTTTATACATTATACTTAAACGGGTTTAGGGTGACTCGCGAAGTCTAGCTGACTGAGCCGTGACGGATATACAATACAAATCTTCTTACAAAATATACTGAAACTATTTATGGGTGAATTCAGTCCGGGTTACTGAACAACTTTCTTAAAAATGCATGTCTCCCGTGGGAATCAAACCCGTGACTTCCGAGTTACAAGCTTGACCACTATTTGTAAGAAAAGAAGAAAATTGACAAATATTTGTTGCGTATATTCAATACCACATAGTTTACAAAAAACTATAAGTAAATGTCCAACAAAAATTTTAAATTCTTAGAACTCGCTATGATTTCTTTTTTCATAAGTTTACAAGATTGACTTGATTTTGTCTAGAATCGTATGACTTTTTGTTGTCTTGCGTGTTTACAGTTTTGTTTAATTTGTTAAGTCGGTTAATTGTGTTCAATTGTCGTGTATTGGATTGCTTGCTTGCTTTGCTTGGTAGTAGAAGATATAATCGCGAGGTCTAAGTTCGTGGCGAACTACTAGTATATAATATAGTGCCGTTGAGTTAGTATGCCTATGTGGTTTGGGCTGTGCGTTGATATGTCAGTCAGTCACCAATCAGTCAGTTTCCTTTTTTTTCGTTCCCGTTACCGTTCTCGTTCCTATTTAAGTTTCCATAATTTGCTAGAGCAAGAGAGAGAGAGCGACGGAACGCTTCAGCATGGCCTAGGTCACCCCATTTCATCCCTATAGGAGTTATATTTTGAAAAATCCTAAAACACGTATTTATTCATTTACCGCTAGGAGTACTCCTGCCACGTAATGAATAAAATGGTCTCACTAATCTTGTTTCTACATACAAACATTGGACCTCCGTTTCACCCCTTTAGGGGATGAGTTTTGAAAAATACTTCCTTAGTGCACCTCTAGACCTCATAAGGAACTTAGTTCCAAAAATGGAGTCTCTAGACCCAGGTCTAGAGACTCCATTTTTGGAACTAACTGCTGGCAGTTTGGACTGTGAGTTCATATTTCAGTCAGTCACCAATAGGTCAGTTTCTTTTCTTCCCGTTCCTATTCACGTTCCCATTCCCGTTCCCATTCCTGTTCCCGTTCCTGTTCCCATTCCCGTTCCCGTAATTTGCTAGAGCGAGAGAGAGAGCGACGGACCTTTCAGCGTGGCTTAGGTAGGTCACCCTATTTCATCCCCCTAGGGGTTGAATTTTGAAAAATCCTGAAACAGGTATTTACTTGTTAAACAGGTATTTACTGCGAAGTTTCAAATTAAATGGTTAAACTAATCTTGTTTCTCCATACAAACTTTATACCCCCGTTTCACCCCCTTAGTGGGTGAGATACAGAAATTCGGATTGCGTATATGGATAGAGGAATTTCTTGCTATCCAGAGGTCCCGAGTTCGAACCACGGTCAGGGCAAGTTGGAAAATGGCCTTTTTCAAATTGTCCTGGGTCTTGGATGTTTATCTATATATGTATTTGTTATAAAATATAGTATCGTTGAGTTAGTATCCCATAACACAAGTTTCGAACTTACTTTGGGGCTAGCTCAATCAGTGTTATTTGTCCCTATATATTTATTTATTTATTATTTCTTTACACTACATTTTTTTCCCAAAACCAACGAAAAGTCAGCGGTCAGCATGTATATATAGATTTATTTACTGCTCCATGTCTACGAGTCACTGGCAATTGTTACTTCGAAACATGTATTAAATAAGTGTGTCGTGTGCGCAGTCGACGCCAATCACGTGCTACTGCCGCGTGGACACGCGCGGGCTGCGCTACCTGCTGGGGGACGCGGCCGGCCGCCTGTTCATGCTGCTGCTGGAGCTGCAGGGCCGGCCCGACGGCGCGCAGGCCATCAAGGACCTCAAGGTGGAGCTGCTGGGTGAGATACGCTTCTTACTGCGATCATGACGTCAGGGTGGAGCTGCTGGGTGAGATACGCTTCTTACTGCTATCATGACGGCAAGGTGGAGCTGCTGGGTGAGATACGCTTCTTACTGCGAACTTGACGTCAAGGTAGAGCTGCTGGGTGAGATACGCTTTTTACTGCGATCATGACGGCAAGGTGGAGCTGCTGGGTGAGATACGCTTCTTACTGCTATCATGACAGCAAGATGAAGCTGCTGGGTGAGATACACTTCTTACTGCGATCCTGACGTCAAGGTGGACTTTCTGGGTGAAATACGCTTCTTACTGCGGTCATGACGCCAAGGTGGCGCTGTTGGGTGAGATACGCTTCTTACTGCGATCATGACCTCAAGGTGGAGCTGCTGGTTGAGATACGCTTCTTACCGCGATCCTTCAAGGTCATGATGCTGCTGCTGGAGCTGCAGGAGCGGTCAATACAGTACTGAAAGTGGAAATTGCCAAGTTTACTCAAGGAATCTTCATCGTGTCGTCACTTCCTCAAATAAAGCTTATTATGATATAGACCTTGCTTGACAATGAAGGTCAATGGATTTTTCGCAAAAATCTATACAAGTAAGACCTTATTTTAAAATCTAATTAAAAAAACCTAATCCTAGAGACTATTCCTTGAAATGATTTGCGAATTGGATTTTTTCAAAAATTACTTGTCAAGCGAATGCTTGAGCATCTTCCACAAATCACTGATATATTTTTTTCACAGGTGACATCCCAATTCCGGAATGCATGACGTACCTGGACAACGGCGTGGTGTTTATTGGCTCCCGGCTGGGGGACTCAGCTTTAGTTAGGCTGTCGTGCTCTCGGGACGAGGCCAGCCAGTACGTTCAGCCCATGGAGAGCTTCACGAGCCTAGCGCCTATCGTGGACATGTGTGTCGTGGACTTGGAGCGGCAGGGGCAGAACCAGCTCATCACTTGCTCAGGTCTCTCTCTCTCTCTCTTTCTTTCTCTCTCTCTCTCTCTATCTCTGTTTTTATCATCATTATCATCGGGTCTTCCGTCTCTTGGCCAGAGCAGCCAGAGCACTTGGCCTACACTTTCCTAGCTGGCCAGACGGGTTGGAGAGGTCTCAGTGATGTTTTTAAGCTTTTTTAGCTTGTGTTTCCTAAGTCGCCTTTTACGACCCTTTTCTACTCTACCGGAAACCACACGGCACGGCGGCACTCTCTGTTTTTAGCCCATGACAAAAAGAGATATGTTATAAGTTTGACGCCGTCTGCCGGTCTGTCTGTGGCATCATAGCACTCAAATTTAAGGAGAATACCGTGCTGACAGGCAATATTTATGTAAAAATTTTGTACATAAACATAGGTGCCTTCATACTTCGGGATAATCATGTAAAAATTTTTGTCCATAGGTGCCTTCAAAATGGGTTCACTCCGCATAATACGCAATGGAATCGGCATCCAAGAGCAGGCGTCGATCGATTTACCCGGCATTAAGGGCATGTGGGCACTCTGTCTGCAGCCTGGGGAGACGCATCATGACACGCTGGTCGTTGCGTTTGTCGGACAAACGAGGTTTGTACAAGCAAAGTTTAGCCTTAACACAGAGTAATAGGGTTCATATTGCATTAACCAGCATTACGGGCATATGGGCATGGGCACTCTGTCTGCAGACTGGGCAGACACATCATGATGCTTTTGTCACGAACCAGGTCTGTACAGGCTAAATTGTACTTTAAACTAGGTTAATAGGGTTCATATTACAATGAACATGCGCAAGAGCAGAGGTATTCAAAATAGGTTCACTCCGCGTAATAAGCAACGGCATTAGATTCGAAAAATGCCTATGTTATTGCTTGCTTTAATCCAAATTGTACCGTAAAACCAAACGGTAAAAATCATTTATTTTTACAGAGTACTAACACTAAACGGTGAGGAGGTAGAAGAGACCGAGATAAGAGGATTTGTGTCCGATCGACAGACCTTCTTCACGGGGAATGTGTGCCACAACCAACTTGTTCAAGTGAGTTTTGTTATTCATTCATTCAACTTCAAAGGACCTCGCCATATTGCGGAAAAATCGGTACTAAATTTAACATGGCTTTGTCCAAAACACAGGTTGACGAACCCATCATTTCAGGTCTACTTACGTTTTTGATCTATAAATGTTGCTGGATATAATATTTTATTTGATTTTTGCAAAAAAAAGGGAAAAATCTATGGGTTATTGAATGAGATCGGGATGGACTGATGTTGGGATATTGCAATAGAAACGTTTTTTTATAGTTATTAATAGTTTTACGTAAAATCGAAAACGCAAAAAATAGCGTCTGGTTTTGTTTGAAAGCAGAATTGAATAAATAATATTAGTTTATGCGACTGTGCATAATAAAGGGCATTACGACACGCATGTGATGCTATTATGACACTCGCTTTCGGCTTGTTTCATAATAACATCACATGAGTGTTGTAATGCCTAATTACGTATAGTTGCATACACTATCTACACACATAATTAGCAAAGTGCTCTAAGATAGGTTCAGGAATTTCATAGACAAACGAATGAACGCCCCTATTCTTGTGTCACTCGAGATCAAATGTCGTGCGATTTTTATTAAAAATATACTGAATTTGGCATTCGTCTTGATAACTGTTTTAATATCTATAGATACTAGAATAGACACCCATTTGAATTTGAGATCTTTTCCAAATTTAAACTCATTACCTACTGATTTCAGGAGGTAATGTTATCATTACGTCTCCGTTAATTCCTATTGGTTGGTAATGCTGGTCATTGCCTATGATTTCTGAATGCATTTTAGAGCACTTGATATGTGCGTAGATAAAATGAATTACTATACGCTTAGTGCTATCTCTGGAACGCATGCTTTAAATATATTTTTTGAGGTGGATTTTTTAATGTTCCTTACTTAGCTTTATATTTTTTTTACTGTGCTCAGGTGACGGACGAAGGCATCCGCCTGATAGCGTACGGCGCGGACGGCTGGGCCGAGGCGGCCGTGTGGCGCGTAGAGGGCGCGCGGGGCGTGTCCGTGGTGGCGTGCAGCGGGAATAGGGTGGTGTGCGCCGCGGGGCCCAAGCTGTACCTCGTGGCCATACACCAGGGGGAGCTGGAGCCTTTGGCGTGAGTCTCGTCACATTGCTCTTCTATTTTATCGAGTGTCTTAGTGATCGGATAGTCGGGCGCTTATATACCTAAACTTCTTTTCTCGAAAGAATAATATAGATTCCTTCCTAAATTAATAAATAATGCCTTGTTTATTTTACTATAACTTCTAAATGCCTGAACCGATTTAAAAGTGTGTGGTATTGTTAGAATCCTCAGGTCATCCCAATTATATTTTGTATGCAGGTAACATTTATCAGGAATTTCAAACGATTCCGGGATTCGGGATTCAAAAAGGCATGTCCGTATTATTTTATCATAGGCATAAAAATGAAGTTTAGGTATATTAGCGCCCGATTATCCGATTACTGCTTATTACTAACACTAGTGTCACATTTCCCGAAGGAGGGTTTAAAAAAATATGTGGCACTAGGTGGCAACACAGTGACGTCAGGTCCAATCGACTGTTGTGATTGGACCATCAGTTACAAGGTTCTTTTGCTCCGTCCAATGTGACCTGCAGAACCAATAGGGTGGTTTGTGCCGCAGAGCCCAAGATATACCTCGTGGCCATACACTCGGGGGGAGTTGGAGCCTTTGGCGTAAGTCTCAACGTATTGCTCTTCGTTTTTATCAACTGTCTTATTACTAACACTAGTGTCACATTTCCTGAATGAAGGTTTTTTTTAACTGACATGTTACACTGATTGAGCTAGCCCCAAAGTAAGTTCGAGACTTGTGTAATGGAATACTAATTCAACGATACTAGATTTTATAACTAATACATATACATTCCTCTATCCATATACGTAATCCAAATTTGGGTATGTCATAACTTTTAAGTTGCGAAAATGATTTTCAATCTAGACCACGTAGTTAGGTTCGTCCGCAACCGTCGCGTGAACTCGCGTGACCCCATGAACTCCGGGCGGCTTGCCGGCGGCGGTACTACTAATTGATCTCACAATTTTACTTTCCAGTTTTAATCAACATTTTTTGGCTCAGAATTTTATTTTGACTAGCAGCTAATGAAGTCTTACTAACGATCCTCATGAAGTGGCCTTCGACTCCAAAACCAATAAAAAATCACCGTGTATAGATAAACATCCGAGACCAAGTTTATAAAAATGTCAATTTCATTACATATTTTACTATAATTTGTACTCGATTCGATTTAACTAAGAATGATGGCGGTAATGAGATTTTATGCAAACAGGTCAGTGTGCATGGAAGAAGAAGTGGCCTGCCTAGATGTTGGTCCCGGTGCAGAGCAAGGGCTTCTGGGCGTGGGGCTCTGGACCGACATATCCGTACGGGTGCTTCGGCTGCCGGACCTCACGCCTTTGCACACTGAGAAGTTATCTGGAGGTAAGGTTATCGCGATTTTTAACAGACTTCAAAAAATGAGCTTATCAATTTGATTGTAAACTGTGTTTTTAGGGTTCCGTGCCCAAAGGGTAAAAACGGGACGCTATTACTAAGACTTCGCTGTCTGTCCGTCTTGACTGTCACCAGGCCGTATCTCAAGAACCGCGATAGCTAGACAGTTTAAATTATCACAAATTATGTATTTCTGTTGCCGCTATAACAACAACTAAGAACAAAATAAAATAAATATTTAAGGGGGGCTACCATACAACAAACGTGATTTTTTTGCCCTTTTTTGCTCGATATCTATAATGGTAACAGGTAGGCACTTGAAGTATTCACATAAAAATACTCAGTTGTATTTTTATTTTAATAATAAATAAAAAAATTAAAATAAAATAAATATTTAAGGATGGCTTCCATACAAAAAACTAGATTTTTATAGATAATATAATGGTATGGAACCCTTAGTGCGCGCATCCGATTCGCACTTGGCCGTTATTTTAAGTATTGTTCTCTCCCAACAGAAATAATCCCACGTTCGCTACTCATCTGTGTTTTGGAAGGCGTCTGCTACTTGTTGTGCGCGCTCGGTGACGGCTCCATGTTCTATTTCACTGTAGATCAAGAAACAGGTGTACTGAGTAACAAGAAGAAGGTCACACTGGGCACACAACCTATCGTACTTAGGAGTTTTAGGTGAGTTTATTCTTAATCATCATTTAGTTCCTCATTTGGGTGTAATTTGGGAGTCCGTTATATTTGTACTGTAACAGTTAATACCCTGTTAAGCTTCTCATTTGCGTGTACTTTAGGAATTTGTTATCTTTGCACTGCCACTAGAATTGGGTACTTTCCAGGGTCAAAAATAAATTATTTGGTATTAAGAAAACAAAACGCCACAAAATAATGTCTCATGTCATGATCTTTCTATTTTCAACGTGATTTTAGATTTATTATAGCACAAAAACGGATATTAAGAGCGTTATTTAACTACAAGAAGCTAAGACGTCATCTGCCTGTATTTAATACTTTGTAGCCTTTGTATATTTGCTCTTTCCAATTTATTGTATTTTGTTTTGTTTTTTGGTACAATAAAGTTATTACAAACAAACAATACTACAAATCCCAAAGAAAATGTTTGTTTTGACGTTTAGAAAAAAGTATCTGATTTGACTTGTTGAAAAATAGCGAATTGATTCCTATTTGGGCCGTAAGCTCCACATTTAGGTGGTATATGGGAGTCTGGTATTCTTGTGTACTGAACTACCTTTCGATCATGTTCTACCCACTCCATTGTTGACAGAAACATTAAGTTACTTTGGAAATCTGCTTTAATAATTGTCACCTTTCTTTCGTTCGCAGGTCTCTTTCCACAACAAATATCTTCGCTTGCTCCGACCGGCCGACCGTTATCTTTTCTTCCAACCACAAGCTAGTATTTTCAAACGTTAACCTCAAAGAAGTCACTCACATGTGTTCGCTCAATGCGGCCGCGTATCCAGACAGGTCAGTTGTTACCCGTATTTTTATTCCTTTAAAAGTAAACTGAGAGATGTAGATGCCGTTCGAAATTATTTTTGATCAAAAATTTTCAGTCTTGAATCGTAAAATGCGGTGAAAAATAAAATCATGCCTATTTTGGCTAACTCTTTTATTTGATACTAGCTGTGCCCGTGGGCTTCGCTCCCCGTGGGAATTTCAGGATAAAGAGTACCCTATGTCCTTCCCCAAGTCTCAAACTATATCCATACAAAATTTCATTCAAATCGGTTTAGTAGTTTAGACGTGAAGAGTTAACAAACAAATATACAAACTCACTTTCGCATTTATAATATAAGTAGGATAGTAGGATTTAAAAGCTGTCGAAAAGCTTTTAAAGCTTAACTTCTACCTTACGTTCGTTAAGCATATCCTACTGATATGTGTAAGTATGGATGAATGTTTGTTACTCTTTCACGTAAAAACTACTGAAAGGATTTTAATGAAACTTTACAATAATAAATTTTATACATCAGAATAACACATAGGCTACAATTTAGAAAGATATTGTGTGATAATCCTGCGCAGACGAAGTCGCAGGCACCAGCTAGTTATTATATAATTTGTACATTTGACCAGATTTGGTATATTTTGTATTGCAGTTTAGCATTAGCGACGGATAGTACAGTAACCATCGGCACCATAGACGAGATACAGAAACTGCACATCAGAACGGTACCACTGGGAGAGACGCCACGCAGGATCGCTTATCAAGAGGCTTCACAGGTATGTTTGTTGACTAACAATCAAACTTTTGACGAAAGTACAAATTTAGTGAAATACAATGAATGATTATTTAAAAAACAGACCCTGAAAACTATACGAGCAAAATGTTTATAAAGGTAATTTACTTTAATAACTATAAAAAAGGGGGAAATTTATTACTGATACAGGATAAGCGTTGTTACTCACTACTATGCATGGGAGATCTCGCATTGATTTTGGTTTTTTGGCAATTGAGTTATTTTGCGATCTCTCAGAAGCGTTTGATTATGTGGATCATTCGATACTTGCTTAAATTTCGTTAATACGGTTTTGACGATAAATCAATATATCAAATTCAATTTCATCAAACCATTTTACTTCAAACTGTATGATATGAATGGCTTTAAATTAAACATGACTAACGTTAAAGTAGGCGTACCACAAGGTTCAATTTTGGGACCGCTCCTTTTATTTTGTCAATGACTTGCTGAAAGATTCAGCGAATAATCTTATTTTAAAAAAATTATATTTAAAGACTTGAGAGACTACTGACACTACCTTCAAAATAAAGCATTAAATTCAGTTTTCATAACGTATGACAAGTCAGTGTTGACATACTATAAGACGGTTTGAAGTTATAATTTTTTTTTAAATCACTATTTTGTGTTTAACGAGGTAGACATGCATAGCTGTGACCCTCTTTAGTGATGTCGTAGGTCGATGATGATGTAATATATAGCTTAAGTGTAAATCTGTATTGTAACACAGCCCATCAGGCTGTGTCGGGAACAATACTGAACTCGGTTTCTTTCGGCGTAACCTTCCCAGCAGTGGTCGTTCGTTAACGTTAGTAGTTATAAGCTTTTGCACTAAAATAATATTTAAAAAAAATGACCTTCAATAAGAGATAAATTTATCCTACATTTTGTTTTTTTTTAATTCAATTAGGTAATAGGTTTAAACTAAATTAAATAATTATTTTTTTGACTTTGATGAATGAATGTTGACGCCCTTAGACGTTCGGCATTGTGACGATGCGCGTGGACCGCATGGAGTGGTCGGCGGGGGGGGGCGCCAGCGCCACCGCCGTGCGGCCCTCCGCGTCCACGGCCGCCGCCAACTGCAGCGGCGCGCCCGCGCCCGCCAAGCTGGCGCCCAACCAGGCCGACGTCGAGCTGCACAACCTGCTGCTGCTGGACCAGCACACCTTCGAAGGTACTGCCCTAGCGGCCGCCGCCCCACGGCCGGAAACTACTGCAGTGGATGAACTACAGCTAACGTAGGCGGCAATACCGTTACTTCAAGCCGTCATGGGACAGTCATTTATTACAAGCTGACTTATAATTGGTTTTAAAAAAATCGTATAGTAAGTAAATTCTTGGATCCCCGAAAATGGTCGGCGTGGCAAGGGTAAGCCTAGAAAGCGTTGGCGCGATGACTTGGACGTTTTCCAGCGTGATTGGTCAGAAGCAGTTCTGGACAGAGGTAAATGAAAAAAAAATTAAGGAGCTTTGCCCAGCAGTGAGACTAAATAAGGTTAATAAAATTTTTAAAAAGTAAATAATTCCTCTATCTATATTCGTTATTCAATCTTGTGTATAAAATAAGATAAAAAAGTTGCAAAAATAATTTTCGATCGAGACAACGTAGTAACGTCCGTCAACACTGCCGCGTGACCCCAATGAACTCCGGCGGTACTACTAATTGATCTCGCGATTTTACTTTTAAGTTATAGTCAACATTTTTTGTTTCTGAATGTTTATTTAAACTAAATAATGTTACTAACGACCCTTAAGATTTAGTAGCCTTCGGCTCTAAAAACCTATGGGAGCCTCCGCTAAGCTAGGCGGGTGCAAGCGGTGGGTTCGGTTTGTCTCTGTCACAAACGCTACGTGCGACAGAGACAGGTGACTCGCGACGGATTCTGGCTATCTCTGTCGCACGTAGCGTTTGTGACAGAGACAGACCGAACCCGCCGCGTGCGCCCGCCTAACTTTAGCGGAGGCCCTGAAAAATCACCGTACATTTCGTGGGACCGTTTGGCACTATAACAAAATCTAAAGTTACACTTACATCATTATCAAAACGTTGCCTAATACAACTTTCATTTGATTACAGTATTACACGCACATCAACTTCAGGCAAATGAATATGCGTGCGCCTTAATCTCATGTCGACTGGGCGACGACCCGCACCACTACTACGCCGTCGGCACTGCCATACTGCAGCCCGAAGAAAGCGAACCCAAGCAGGTATTATCATCTTTAAACGAACCCAAGAAAGTATCCCACGAACTCATCGTCTCTAAAGCTAACCCAAGCAGGTATCACACGAACTCATCGTCTCTAAAACGAACCCAATGAGGTATCACACGAACCCAACTTAAACCTCTCTAGAAGTATCCTAAAAGCGTTTACACACGATTCAATTATTTCCCTTTTTTCATTTTCAATGACGATCTCTGCTGGTGGGAGGTTCTGGGTTCAATCCTCAAACTGTCCTGGGTCTTGGATGTTTATCTATATATGTATTTATTATGAAATATCGTTGGATATATGTTAGTATCCCTTAACACAAGTTTAAACTTACTTTGGAGCTAACTCAGTCCGTATGATTTGTCCCTATATATATTCTTTTTACGTCAACCATCACGCAAATGTGGACTTTGGGATTTGCGGCCCTAGGCTAAAAACTGTAACTTAATGTTTTGTTCACAGGGTAGGATACTGTTGTTCCACTGGTTCGAAGGCAAGCTAGTTCAAGTAACAGAGAAGGAAATCAAAGGAGCCTGCTATGTACTGGTCGAATTCAATGGAAAACTATTAGCTGCCATCAATAGTACTGTAAGTACGAGTTGATTGTAAGTGAAGGCTACTTATTGTAAATATACGCAACACTGTGACACATTGCCAAATAAAAAATTAAGAATACAAGATATACACGGGAGTTTTTATTGGTTTTGGGGACGAAGGCCACTTCATAAGGAGCGTTAGTAAGACATAGTTAACATAAAAATTCAGAAACTAAAAATGTTGATTAAAGCTCGAAAGTAAAATCGTGATATCAAGTAAGAGTACCGCCGCTAGGCGCCGCCAACCGGCCGGCCGGAGTTCAACGGGGTCACGTGGCAGTTTTGGACGGGCGTACGTAACTACGTGATTTCGATCGATTTTTTATCATAAGTCATACACAATTTTTTTTATTACGTATATGGATACAGTCATTTATTTACTATACGACATTTTTTTCCCAAAACCAATGAAAAGTCAGCGTGTATATGTTAAGTATGTACTAATATTATTTAATTGTATACTTATATTCTTCTACACTATAATACTCTAACTGCGCCAACTCCCCCACATCTTTTATAGTCTTCTTTACCCAAAGGTTGGCTAAAAAAAATAGCTTTAGTGATAAGCCCTTGTATATTTTAAATGTTATTTTGATTATTGTTATACTTAGTTGGTGCAAAAAAGAAAGTTTATCTTATCTTACTATATGTTTAGTCCTAAAAGTTGATGTTTCAACAGGTCCGACTCTTCGAATGGACGTCCGACAAGGAGCTGAGACTAGAATGCAGTCACTTCAACAACATCGTAGCCTTATATTTGAAAGCGAAGGGAGATTTCATACTCGTCGGCGACATCATGCGCTCAATGTCACTCCTGCAGTATAAACAGGTATAAACAATTGGAATGACGAATAAAAAAAATATTCATGTTCCATCGCCTAGATTATAAAAAAATATTGAACACGTATTTTTTCTTTTCACTGAGAAACCAAAAATGACAAAGATACAGCGCATATAAATTTCGCATGGCGACACGGCTGGGTACGATTTTTACCTAGCGGTGACGTCGCAAGCCCCCACTCCGGAACTTTGACGCTCCGTATCTTTGTGAATTTTTACTTTTTTGGTAAAATAAAAATACGGGTCCATTATTTTTGGATAATCTTAAAGACGGACTAATTACAATCATACTTTTCGGACCCTGTCGTCACCCCTTTTATTTTAGCGTCCCGGCTGCGGCAGAACGGCAGAACTGCTTTAGAGTCCTAATTTAAAAATAAATAAATAAATTTTCTTCTAACCCCCATATACACCAAAATTAACAATCATTTTAAACATCTTTTGTCTCTTTCCCTCTTCTCAATATTTAACATAGTTGTTTACCGCATGGCCTATTACAATCAGATCTTTGTTTCAAATCTAATATTTGGTAGTGCTTATACTATAAATTTTTTATTTAGCGATCTAGATTTTAACTATATATTTTGTAAAATTTAATGAAATTGTATGTGATCTTTAACTGTTGTATTTACTTGATAAAAATTATTGGCATTTCTGCACATTACCTCGATTGGCTTTTACGATCTGCGTGGTAAGAGAAGCAGCTGGTACATTGTAAGTTTTTTCCCCAGACCAGCGAAATTAATATTATGCTCTTAATAACATAATTAATTCGTTAACATTCCAAGATAATTATAAGGAAGGCTCTTTTTTTTTTCTTTTCTTGATTATGGCGATCAAACTTCGTTGAAGCATATTTTGCCAGTGTCTAGTAATATCTCTTTTATATTCCTAATCCTAAATCCTTAACTATACAATCAAAGGTTGGTATAGGTCCTTTGATTGCTTCACGGGAGCTTCTGGCGACAAATCTATACGAGTCCACTGGTTTTCATAGCCGATTGAGTGGCGGACGGCGCCCAAAGACGCCCACCCCAGTCCACAAATAAATATCACTACAACCGCACTATGACTGTCCACTTTAAACATTTCACATATTGTTCATGAGAATGAGCATTTATAACACCAAACTACACCAATTTCATATTATAAAGTCCACTAGAATCAATTTGCAAAACAATTTAAAGCAAATTCCAACTGGACCCCTTAACTTCCCGCCAAAAACTCCGACAACTCTAAGGAAGGCTCATGAGCAAAACGTCTCTGAAAGTAGAAAATTAAGAATATATTTTTTAATTTATGTATTAGTATTTCTTTATTTTACAGCTTCATAATGTAAGTATTGTATAAGCCCTTTATCCTGAACTCTTGGGTTATATTGGATGTCTCTGAGTTCAGTGTGCCTCTTGGCAAAGGCTATCTATTTCCAATGCTTTCTGTCTCTGGTGACGCTTCTCCAAAAAATAAAACTGCCTCGAACTGGCGATAAATTAGAATAGAATAGAATAATTTTATTTGCTCAAACACAGTACATAGGATGTCAATAGTATAAAAAGTATCATGTATTTAACCTAAACTAAGGCATGCAAATATTTATTTAACTTGAGTTGATTTTACCTATTAAAATATTATTAACATTGTTTATATAACCTACAGTCACAAATATACAATTACATATAATCTAATCTTATTTTTTACGTTCACAGAAGTTTTTATATTCAGCTATGGAGTAAAAGCAATGCTCTAGCAACCATTTTGTCAGCTCTTTTTTAAACGCTTTCCCTTGTAATAATTTCATGTCAGCTGCTAAAGAATTGAATAAATTGATACCCATATTATAAACATTTTTTTTATACATATCTTTATGGCATCTAGGCTGATATAATCTATTCATGATATGAGGCCGAGTTTCTCTCAAAATTACTTCGCTTCTTTTTTGCCAAAATTCTAGATGAGACTTAACAAATATGCAGATATCGCGAATGTATAGGCAAGGCAGTGGTAATATATTTAATCTTTTAAATAATGGTATGCAACTATCGTCAAACCATGCATTGCAAATAGCACGAATACATTTCTTTTGTACCTTAAAGGCTCGTTCCATGTGTACCGAATTGCCCCAAGTTTATTAAACATAAACACATAAACATACTATCACGTCTTTATCCCTAATGGGGCAGACAGAGCGTTTTGGGTCTTGCGGCTCTATGCAGAGCCCAGGGCCACAAGACCCAAAAGCCACTTTTAGCGTCATGGTGGGCGAGAAGATGGAAAAGCAATCAATACAGTGATGGGTTGCTAGCCGCATCGCCTGTTAACATGATTTGCATTTTGCCCTAAAAAATAAATATTAAAATAAATGTTATATATTTTTTTACAGATGGAGGGTAGTTTTGAAGAAATCGCTCGGGACTATAGCCCGAATTGGATGACGGCGATAGAGATACTAGACGATGATACTTTCTTAGGGGCAGAGAACTGTTTCAATATGTTTGTTGCTCAGAAAGACAGGTACGTATGATGTTTAAACCCCCGAAGTAAAGGAGGGGTGTTATAAGTTTGACGTTAATGTCTATCTGTGTGTCTGTCTGTGGCATCGTAGCTCTCGGATGAAACGATTTTGATGCGTTTTTTATAGGTGAAAGCAAGATTGGGGTGTAACAATGTGAACAATTAACGAAAACTGATATAAAAATTCGGCCAAACGAAGGATGAAGAATGGGCGAAATTTGAATCATGTTAATAGGCGATGCGGCTAGCAACCCATCACTATATTGATTTCTTTTTCCACTTTCTCGCCCTAAAAACTTTCAAGTCTAGCAGCTCTGGGCTCTGTCTGCTTAGAGCCGGAACATCCAGAATCCTCTAGCTGCCCCATTAGGGATAAAGACGTGATAGTAAGTATGTATGTATTTCATCATCATCATTTCAGCCGTATAACGTCCACTGCTGGACATAGGCCTCTCCCAAAGATTTCCAAAATGACCGATCTAGAGCGGCTTGCATCCAGCGCCTTTCAGCGACCTTGGTTAGGTCGTCAGACCAACTTGTGGGTGGGTGTATGTATGTATTTATTTCCACCACTATTTCATATCACAGTGCGGCCACAACAGACGAAGACAGACAACAAATGAGCTACATGGGGCAGTTCCACCTCTTATACACGGTTATTTTTCATTGGTTTTGGAGCCGAAGCTACTTCATAGGCATTGTTAATAAGACCTTATTAGCTAATTAATATAAAAATTCAGAAACAAAAAATGTCGACTAAAACTTGAAAGTAAAATTGTGAGATCAATTAGTAGTACCGCCGCCCGCCGGCCGGCCGGAGGTCATCGACATCACGCAGCTGTTTTGTACGGCGTACGTAACTATATGGTCTCGATCGAAAATCACTTGCGCAACTATTTTATCTTATGACATATATAGAGGAATTTATTTACTATATGAATTTTATTTTCCATAACCAATGAAAAGTCAGCGTGTATGTATAGACATGTGTACACTACAACCACTATTTTATATCACAGTGCGGCCACAACAGACGAGGACAGACAACAAATGAGCTACATGGGACAGTTCCACCTCGGCGACATGGTCAACGTGATGCGGCAGGGCTCGCTCGTGGGGCAGCACGCCGACACCGCCGCGCCAGTGTCCAACCCGGTGCTTATATCTACGGTCAGCGGAGCTATCTGTAAGTCAACTAGGGCAAATTGGGTAGATGAATGGGCCAAATTGGGCGGTCAGCGGAGCTGTCTAAGTAAGCTGGGGCAAATTGGGTAGATGAATGGGGTAAATTGGGCAGTCAGCGGAGCTATCTGTAAGTAAGCTAGGGCAAATTGGGTAGATAGATGGGTAAAGTAAGGCAGTCAGCGGAGCTATCTGTAAGTCAACTAGGGCAAATTGGGTAGATGAATGGGCTAAATTGGGCAGTTAGCGGAGCTATCTGTAAGTCGACTAGGGCAAATTGGGTAGATGAATGGGCCAAATTGGGCGGTCAGCGGAGCTGTCTAAGTAAGCTGGGGCAAATTGGGTAGATGAATGGGCCAAATTAGGCAGTTAGCGGAGCTATCTGTGAATAAGCTAGGGCAAATTGGATAGATGAATGGGTCAAATTGGGCAGTTAGCGGAGCTATTTGTAAGCTAGGGCAAATTGGGTAGACGAATGGGCCAAATTGGGCAGTCAGCGGAGCAATTTGTAAGTAAGCTAAGGCAAATTGGGTAAATGAATGGGACAATTTGGACAGTTAGCGGAGCTATCTGTAAGTAAGCTAGGGCAAATTGGGTAGATGAATGGGCCAAATTGGGCAGTTAGCGGACCTATCTGTAAGTAAGCTAGGGCAAATTGGGTAGATGAATGGGTCAAGTTAGGCAGTCAGCGGAACTATCTGTAAGTAAGCTAGGGCAAATTGGGTAGATGAATGGGCTAAATTGGGCAGTTAGCGGAGCTATCTGACGACCTCTGTAGACACCATGCTACTCCGCCATAGGGCAACGTGGTAATTGCCCTTTTTCAAATTGTCATGGGTCTTGGATGTTTGTCTATATATGTATTTGTTATAAAATAAAGTATCGTCGAGTATTAGTATACCATAAATCTGACGCTAGTGTTGACTACTATACTAACATAGTCTTCATTTCACAGGCCTAGTAGTCCAACTATCACAAGAACTGTTCGACTTCCTCCACAAGCTAGAAGAGCGTCTCACGCACACAATAAAGTCCGTGGGCAAGATCTCGCACTCGTTTTGGCGCTCCTTCAACACGGACATCAAGACGGAGCCCGCGGAGGGCTTCATAGACGGCGACCTCATCGAGAGCTTCCTGGACCTCACGAGGGATATGCAGAAGGAGACTGTCAAGGGGTTACAGGTATTTATTAGTGATCTTACATATTTTTGCGGTTTCAGGGGGGTTTATGAGGTATGTTAACCCCCCCCCCCCCCTTTGTGATGTTCCCAGGGGGGGGGGGTTAGGATATGCGTTCGTAAATTATTCTTATGTGGCTGATATGATGATGAAGTTATTCTTACGAATATGGTATATCTTACACACTTCTGGAGCAAACGCAGATTCAGAGGGGGGGTCATGAGTTAACCCCTTCCCCACATGGAATTCCCAATGACGGCGAGCAGGAGGGGTTAGAATAAGTAATGGAATTTGGCGGTTCTAGCCGAGTGGATCCCCCCCCCCCCCCCCCCCTCTGAACTGAAGGTAGAATCTCTCCTCTGTCTCCCAGCCTCGTTCTAGCGCTCTTTCAACATGGACATCAAGACTGAACTTACAAAGGGGTTTATAGACTGCGACCTTATCGAGAGCTTCCTAGACCTCACAAGGGACATGCAGGAGACTGTCAAAAGGTTCAAGGAATGTGCACTTTTCTGGCGCTAGCATGAGTGCAGGGGGGTCATAACCTGAGATATGTAACCCCTCCATGAAATGTTCGCAGTGGCGAGCACTGGGGGGATAATGTATGTTTCAATTTGACAGTTATAGCTACGTGTAACGATTCCCACTTTCGTCCATTTCCTCGATCGGCGTTGATCTGGATGGGAAGTGAAGCAGCTGCTACATTCTTAGTTTATTTTTTCCCAGACCGGAGCTACTTTAAGTCTATAGGTACATTAATTCGCTTTTAAGATTTAAAAAACATTGTTGCAGATCGACGACGGCGGCGGCATGCTCCGCGACGCCACCATCGACGACATCGTCAAGATCGTGGAGGACCTCACGAGAATACACTAGTTATGTTGCACTTATTTAATAAATACTATGTAATACAGAGGAATTCTTTTTTACAATATTCGTCTGATCCTTAAAGCGAGTCCACACGACGCGTTTTACTTACAAATAAGCACAAGGTGACAGAATTAATGTAAGTATTACATACAGAACAGAATCTCCTTAGATCCCGCGCAATATACGTCCCCGTTCTCGTTTTCGGCTGCAGACGCCTGCAGCCGCCTTATTATAAAACGCAGACTATTTAAACCATTAACTAACAAAAGCAAGTTGACATCTAGTAATATGCCACTGTCTTATTTGAAAATGTGAACTTGATTTGGTCGGATAATGGTTTAAACCTCAGACCGAGCGTAAAAATTCCTTGCTGAATTTAAGAGTTCCATTAAAATTACAACCTTAATACCATTACTTAAAGTATAAAATTGTATGAATATGGACGTTGACTTCAAACGCCCGAGGCGCCGCGAGCAAGTTCTGACGGGGGAGCGTCGCCGCCTGCACTTTCAGTGTTGCTGCTAATTTTTCCCGTATTGACGGGGAATTCGTAGTTTTTGCAGGTACATATTATAAGATATGGGCCTCGTTGCTCGAAATAAATGATTTTTATTTTATTTTATTTATTGACGAAGAAAAAATTATATGTTTAGTGCAAAGTTATGATTGTTTATCAATGTGTCAACTTCAAGTGTGTTGTTTTACTCACCTTGAGCACTTAGTCAGTCACTCTTCTACTGAAATAGTTTTACGATGATTTAAATTTAGTTTTTCAATGTGTGGGCGTAACATATTTACCAACATTTCAAACTTTTCATAATCCACTTGATAATAAATCATAAATAAAGTTTCTCTGTATTTTAGATTAGCAGATAAAGTATGAAATACACCAAACACACCCAGTTCTTGCCATACGTGTCCAAACGAGACGCCTCTATGGATGGACTTTACATAGTTTTCTCTTATTTCCTTTCCAAAAACGCAATAACTACCATATCTCAGTTGATCATTTTTACGTTCATACGATCGCATATAAGTTAAAAGTCGTTATAAGTTATGTTCAGTGTTACTAATAATGTATTTATGTAAGTATTTTATGTATTATTTATATGTATGTTTATATAATTATTTTATGTATCGCATAGGTATGTTTCATTTATATTTATATAAAATATATTTACATATGTATTATATGTTTATGTATTATTAACTAGCCGAAGCCCGCGACTTCGTTCGCGTGGTCTTTATGTCTCTGGAAAATGCTTATCATGCTGAGCAACTTTTACTAAGGCGGCATTTTTATATCTCTTATAGTTTAGCTGGACCATTATAGTTCTGCATCAGGCGTTCCATTTTCCAAAATCATTTATACCCTATATGTTGCCCAGGCTTAATAGCTATATAACAAAAAAAGTTTCATTCGAATCCGTCCAGTATTTCCGGAGATTAGCGTGTACAAACAGATAAACAGACAAACACAGACATTTTTTTTTAAATTCTTACTCTATTACTACGTCTCCATCGCCCCCAATATTTTTTTTGGAAATATATTTAATGTACAGACACACTTTTTTTACTGTTTTATTATATGTATAGATATGTAAGTAAATTAACTATAGGTATAATTACTGCGCCCACCTAATTTCAAATTATTATTTTTCCTCCACCCAAAGGTTGGCTGGAAGAGATTGCATTTATAGCGATAAGTCCGCCTTTGTGCCTATATTGTTTCTTGTTGTTGTTGTAATTTTTTATGTTTATCATGTTGCAATAAAGTTAATTTGTATTGTTTTTTATTGTATTGGTCACGGACAAGAGCTTAGCTCTAAGAAGTACACAATGACTGTCTCCGTGGTCCAGTGGTCAAGGCCTTCGCCATGAGATCTAGAGCTCGTGGTTCCAAGGAAGCATACTTTGCGAAAAGTTGTTTTCAGTCTAGTTAGGTTAGATATTGCAGGCTTCAGGGCCGGATTTAGGGGGGGGGCAACCGGGGCTACAGCCTCGGGGTCTCCACGAAAGAGGGGCCTCCACAATGGAGACTTAAAAAAAAAACTGGATTTCAGCGAAATCATCAACGATTTTTCGACGAAAAAAGCTCGGAAGATTCCATTCGTTAACGCTAAAATTTAATTTCAGATATTTCTCGTTTCCGATTATATTTATATGTTTGTTAAATAATAAAATAATCTATACTTGGTTCCACAATAAATTATTTATTGAAAATCAACTGAAAAAAATTGTCCACTTTATTTGGAAAATAATTTGGGGCCAGGGGGCCTCCACTCCTTTGTTGCCCCGAAGCCTCTCGACCTCTAAATCCGGCCCTGGCAGGCTTGAATCATCTGATTATCCGAAAAGGGATTCTGAACGCCAACTAGTGTTTGCTCAAACTTATCCAAGGATTTTTTCTGGTTCACTCTTTGGGTTGCGGAGGTTAGACGGTAGTCGCTCTGTGTAAAACCAGTACCTAACCTCGTCAAACTAGGTTAGGTAGCGGACCCCGGGCCTACCGCTGAGGTTGCAACCAGGAATACAGGAGGATGATGACGAAGCAGTGTGCAGTGAACACACTCAACGCTGCGTTGACACAACGCACACACGACTAACTTCAGCGCTCGAAACGCGAGGAGGGTACCTCAAAACGACTACGTTGTACCAATGCTGCATACAATGTCGAAATGTCAATGTCGCAGCACTTGTTTTTTTTATGAATTCTGCTCAATCAATGTGATCTTTCCTTATTTATTTAACTATAAGTACCTGGGTGACCGAGCTTTGCTCGGTTACATGTCAAACATTAACTACATTTTTTTTAACTTGTCTAAAAACAATTACTAAACAATTTTTATTAAAAACTTGAACATAAAAAAAATAAAAGTAAGTCACCGAGTGGGATTCGAACCCGTAACACTCTTTCTAGCGGTCGCTATCCTTAACCACTGAGCTAAATCAAGGCGGCCGCGGCGCGACGAAATTAGCGACCATATTCTGCGTGGAAAGAAAAACGCATGAAAACTCGAAAACACGCGTTTTCCCAAACATAAAACTAATCTAGATCGATTTTTTACCCCCGAAAACCCCCATACAGAAATTTTCAGCGAAATCGTTAGAGCCGTTTTCGAGATCACAGAAATTTATAAATAAATATATATATATACATACATACATACAAGAATTGCTCGTTTAAAGGTATAAGATATATTCCATAGGAACCAATCCACTTCAATAAACAACTCGATACGGGGCATTTCGGTAATAAAATAAAAAAGTATGTAAATAATTACTTTAATTACAGAAAGGCATTGAAATTACAATTAACGGACTCGGGATGAGGAGGGGGACAGGGGCACTGTGAACAATATTACAGATTAAATAAATTTCTGTTTAAAAACAACTATACTATGGAAAAATACACACAAGCGGGCCGGCATTGTCGGCAATAATTATTGAACAAAGCCGACCCGAAGCAATTACTGTGTGGTGACCTCTACGCCACCAAGAGGAACTACAAATACAAACAACAATGAACGCAGAGGTAATAAAGGTAATCATAGGTCACAAGGTTCGCCCGATTCACTGCATAAGTACAACCTCCGACGTTAACTATTCTAACTTTATGAACGTTACACGCTCGGAGCCGCGATTCTCTGAGCAACACTATGTACAATGGACTACAGTGGACTCCACTGTTCATTGTTGTATCTGGATACTGTTCGTCGTAGAGGTCGCCACAACTGCATTTTATCGGCTACATTAGGTTTGTGTTAGTCGGGTAGTTAATTCGAGTCGACACATAATTTGATTCGGCAGTATTTGCATTTTACTGGATATAACCGTTTATACATTCCGGCTTTGCTGATAAATGCCATACTACTAATGTGTATATAGCAACTCTAATCAAGCGCAAAATGACCCCATTTAAAGTTAATTCAAGTAGGCGACACTTAAAAACTTTTATATACCATAGTAACTATGTATATCACGGGACAACTTCGATTTGTTTATGAACCTAAAAGTTATTTTTCGTATGTTTTTAAAGGGGTGATTCATCGCTCCTTAAAATGTTTGTACTTCAAAAAGGACATGCGCGAGAGTAGTGTTTGAAGTTACTCTTTTATAGTATTGCAGTAGTATCATAGTAAATATAGTATACATACTTGTTCACTAGTAGGTATACTATATTTCAAAATCAATTATAATATGATAATATGACCAAACAAAAACTGGAAAATAATAAGTATAGGGGTGCCATATGAATAATTTTTAGAACTATAAATGGATTCAATTGTTACCTAAGTTACTAGTATCTTGTAAATTAAAATAAAATCAGAACCCAGTTCCCAACGCCTAAATAGGCAATTTTGTAAATAGTATTAAGAACACTAATTGTAAAGTGCATGACTATGAATGTGCATGACTACAAAATGAATGGTTGTGTATTACTAATTACTATCCTATGCCAATCGTCATTACATGGAGTAAATAATATTCTCATATTTTTACAGTTACCAGAACGAAATAAATATTAAATAAATATTAATTTGATACAAAATTACAATAAATAAAGACTAAAAATCACCATTAGGTTACACACTAAATAAATTAAATTAAAAAACAATTTACCAAATCTACGGATACAAATTCAAAATGTGTTTGTAGTGTCTACTACAGTATAAAAATCACTCACACAACTGCGTTTTTCGACCAATCCTCTCCATGAAAAAAAACTTTTTTTCCTCAAAATCAGGATTGGTGACAAAGTGACATTAATATTTCGCTCCTCCGTGCTTTGGAAGGCACAAAACAGTAGGTCCCGGCTATCATCAGACATAGATATTAGATATCCACTGTCATCGTTACTTCTTAGTGTTAAGACACATCTACTTATTATGAACCGTGTGACCAACGTAATAAGAATGAAATAAGCTTGCAATGGATTTCTAGGTATCTGAGCTTAGCGATATGGTTTGATTTATCGAGCTAAATCAAACCATATCGCTAACCACATTGAGTAGATATTTCTTTGAATATTTTTGCTGAGTAAGACTTCTGTACGTGAGCACTAGTACGCTGTAACTCTGTTCAATTTATAAAATTTCATAGTACCTGGGCGACCGAGCTTTGCTCGGTTACATCTCAAACATTAACTACATTTTTTTAAATTTGTCTAAAAACAATACAAAATAAAAAATTATATACTTATAAACTTGAACATAAAAAAAAACAAAAGTAAGTCACCGAGTGGGATTCGAACCCGTAACACTCTTTCTAGCGGTCCGCATCCTAAACAGCTGAGCCAAAACGGATAGCGGCCGGTGCGACGAAATTAGCGACCATATTCTACGTGGAAAGAAAAACGCATGAAAACTCGAAAACACGCGTTTTCCCAAACAAGACTAATCTAGATCGATTGTTTACCCCCAAAAACCCCCATGTACCAATTTCAGCGAAATCGTTAGAGCCGTTTTCGAGATCACAGAAATTTATAAATATAATATAAGTATAAGAAACGAGCAATTCTTATATATAAATATAAGAATTGCTCGTTTAAAGGTATAAGATTCAAGAGTGATTCTTTTGTACAATACATTAAAAATAATATACACTATGCAATCAACCTACAATGCCAAGATACGTTACTGATAACCACCACTTCATCTATCTATGTATGTTTTACCGCAGAGATAATAATATACTAGTTTTACATAACCACACAACGTGGAAGAGATATACCCGTAATAAATCGACCTACGGGCTATACTAGATTTTTATAACAAAATGATATTAAAACACCAGACAGAAAACAAAACAAAAAATCGACATTCCCATACAAGTGGCTGCACACTTTTATATGGAAATACCGATTTTTTTAAAAGTTTTTCCACTGCTATTTCATGCCATTATACTATAGTTATCCCGGTTCGAGTCATTACGTGTATTTCCCTTCCACGTCATATAGCCAATTAACCACTCTACAGATAACACTGCAGTACATACATTAAAATTTAGCCTTCTTGCATTCTCCGCAAGTGAGCCGGTACGACCTGCCCACAGAAACAATATCTTTATCTCGCCACTAAAACTGCGCATTAGTTACGGTTTATTTCATCTGATAACCAATTGTATGCGTGGGATTGCATGTTTCTTGCTTCATCGGGCGTAGCAGAAATGGAGAAATTTAACGTTCATTGAAAATAGATATGCATTTTCAATGAACGTTAATTTTCTTCATATGTTTGCTATTGATGGCCTGGGAATAGGGTTGCCATCTCTCCGACACGTTTGGAGTTTTTAGGGGATTACTCCAAAAGTGGTACGCAAGACGGACGTTACTGCGTATCCGCGTCACGCGACATTGAGCACAAACGTATGATGATGATAAAGTCTCATTTGGCTTGACAGAAATAGAACATCACTATCGTATGACTAACGTATCGTTTTATAGAGTAACCCCCAAGAATTCAAAATTCAAATGTTTATTCTGTAACTAGACCTTTACAGGCACTTTTACACGTCAATAAGTATAATTGACATTACGTGTCATGTTCGATCTGTCAGTGTTTTGTTAGGCTTTTTGGCAAAGCGGATGACCTTTCCGCGTCCGACTTTTAAGCGCGGCCGCATACCATCAGAATTTTCTAACAGAAAAATTCTAACGCTCGCCGGACGCATGCCGGACGCACCACGCATACTGTCAGAAATTTCGATCCGGCAGCTTTTTAGCCCAGTCGTGTTGCGTTTGCGGAGTCGCGACCTAGCCCAGTCGTGTTTCATCTGTACTTCTATACGTACATTAATTATATTACCAATATGGATGAAGATACTACGGATAAATAAATTGGCCAAGTGCGTGTCGGGCCACGCAAAGTGTAGGGTTCCGTAGTTGTAATGCCAACTTTGAATTCATGCCACTAAAAACGTCTAAAACGTATAAACATACGTATTTATTGAATTATTATGAAATTTTCCTTTTCGAGTAAATTTTATAAGTTGATCGCCTATAACTTTTTAATTAACCCTACTTAGCTCTGATAGTTTTCCTTTAAACTACATTATATTTACTATAGCTGTGATTTTTTTCACGTGTCCATATATAACCGTTTAGCAGATAGATGGGGGGGACATGTGATTTTAACAAAAAATTTCAATTTGAACTTAAATATTTCAGACACGGATCCCTAAATTGAAAAATGGTGTTCCCAAGCTCACAATATTTTTGAAAGACCTATTCAACGATACCCAACACAATGTGTCTGTACAGTAAAAAAATATTGACTTCCTCTTTACTTGTATGGCAGCTACCCTAAAAAAAAAATATTTCCATATTTTATTTTACAACTTTTTTGCCATGATTGATATACATATTCGTGCCAAATTACAGCTTTCTAGTCCTTATAGTTTCTGAGTAGGACCGCGGACGGGCAGACACAGACAGACAGACAGACATGGCGAAACTATAAGGGTTCATTGTTTACTACGGAACCCTAAAAAGAAAGCTAAACCGTCGATATTGGGTTCACCCTCTTCATACGACAAGATTACAAGATAGCAATTATGAATATAATTATTTGGCATATTTGCTCCCACGCTAAATCCCTCTGTATTTTATTTTGATCATTTTCGTTGTCGAGATTCTACAGAAAGGGATATTTCTCAACTTCGGCGATAAAATCTTGAATCGTACTCATTTTGCGTCGAGAACGTAGGAACCTAAACAATAACAAACATAAAACAATAGGGGTGACGACAGGGTCCGAAAAGTATGATTTTAATTAGTCCGTCTTTTAGATTATCCAAATAATGGACCCGTATTTTTCAGTTTACCAAAAAAAGTAAAAATTCACAAAGATACGGAGCGTCAAAGTTCCGGATTGGAGGTTTGCGACGTCACACTTAATTAAATATCGTACCCAGCCATGACGTCACGTGAAATTTATATGCGCTGTATCTTTGTCATTTTTGGTTTCTCAGAGAAAAGAAAAAATCGTGTACAATATTTTTTAATAATCTAACCGATGGACCAAAAATATTTTTCCATTCCTCATGCCTATGACTAACACGTGTGCTTCGTGCGGCGGCGTGCCTGACCTGACGCGAAACTGATAGTGTGCGGGGCCTAGTACAAAATGTATGGTAAACACGCCTTCCGCAATTTCTGTCAGAAAAATTCTTACGTCCGGCAACGGTGCGATCCGGCGGACATCAGAAACGGACGGGCCGTTAGAATTTTCCTGACAGTGTGCGGGAGCTAATACAAAATATATGCACGGAGTGCCTTCCGGCGAACGTTAGAATTTTTCTGTTAGAAAATTCTGATGGTATGCGGCCGCGCTAAGCCTACACGTTCGGCCTTATTCAGCGCAGTCAGGCTCTTTATTTTAGGAGATGGCAACCCTACTTTGGAATCCATTTGCTGAAATTCAAATGATGTTTTATATACATTGCTAGTTTTGTAATGATACAATTTTGACCGACCGTTGCAAAGCAGGTAGTGTATATACGATCGACAAAATAAAGCATACCAGCCATATAGGTTGACTTTTCGAGCAAGTTCAGTCCGCGATACTGATTACTATACAACTTTCCATAAAACAGCGAAACGCGAAAACGTTTTTGCCCTCCTATACCAGCAAATATACATGGGAGTAAATGAGAGTATATCAGATTTTGTCTCATTTCATTGTATAACATACTCGTAAATCAATTATTTGAAAAATAAAATACCTATTCGATAAAAATAATTGGTTACGTAAATAATATATGTACCTATATGATATTTACAGTTATATAAACTCATGTTATATCATAACTTCTCTTACAATAATAGCTACATTACCACATTGTGTATAAAAGTGACTTGATTAATAGTCTTATGGTCTGGAAATATAATAAAATGCTACAACTCAGCTAAGGATGCATCCGGGAACGCACATAGATGTGAAAGACCATGGTATAATAAAACAGGTATTCTCTTCCCGAGATGGAACTTGACTACGTCACAAAGTGTTGCCACTGATTATTCTTTTCGGTAAATTTGAGGACTTTCTCAATTAGTTCATGAATATTTAAAAAAATATTAAGTAACTTAGCTATTTAGTATCTCGCGATTCTCGCGTGATTTATCAATTCAATATTTTATAAATTGATATAATGGATTATTAATTCGAAATTGGTATATAAAGTTCAAAAATGCATTACGCTCAGGTAATTCAATTTCACACAGTGGCAACATATCAAACTGTGACGTAGCCAAGTTCCACCTACGTCATCAGCTGTCACGGGAAGAGAATACCTTATTTTATTGTACCATGTGAAAGACTACAGTTGTGCGACAAACCGTTGCCCGGCAAACATGTGACCGACATAACATTTGATCGGTACTACTATTGCTCGACATCAGTCTTCACCTTAACTAGCCCGTTCTTGGTTGCATCCTATGTGTAAGGGACCATCTATAAATTACGTCACACGTGAAGGGGAAGTGGGTCAATGAAGTGTGACATTGTGCGACAAGGGGTGGGAGGGGTCATAGGTTCGTGTCATCATCATCACACTAGCGTTGAAAATTCCGAAAGAAACAAATTGTTTTTTTCGGTGAAAGAAACGATATCTCGTTTTTTACCGTTTTATTCGTTTGTTGCATTGAAATATTCCCGAAAAAAAGCTTCGGAATTTTTGAAAAAAACGATTGAAATAATCAAGTTTTTATTACTATAATTCTAACAGACAGTATAGTAGTATAGTATTGTGTGCGTGATATGAACTAAATGTAGGCCGGAAAGGAATAAGCGCATGACAAGTATGACAACAAAATCAAATCATTTTACCCTACCAAACATATTAAAAATATTCTGTGAAAAAAACATCACTACTCTTATGTTTTTGACGTGACAACGTCTTATAAATTGGTTTGCCGGGTGACACTTCAAGAAACTGCGTTACGCTCCGCTCACGTTATGCGCTCACAATGAGAGCGAGTGAGAGGCACGCGTCCCTTCCACTCGGGCATGGTTAGCCCGCCTAAGAGCGAGAGGGACAGACATAAAAAGTCGTTGTCACGTAAAACTTTCGCCCGTATACCGACTTTACAGGCAACCAATTTTTTTTTTCGTTTTTTTCCGTTTTATAGATAAAAATCATGAAAAATTCCTTAAATAATTTTCTTGAAACTTTCGAACAAAAGTTGAAACAAAACGAAGGATTCTGAAAAAAACGGGGAATTTTCCCGCTTTTTTCAACGCTTATCACACTAATATTATAAGGGCGAAAGTTTGTGAGTATGTATGTTTGTATTTCTTCACGTTTCACTCATTCGTTCACGCGCAAACGTCTATACAAATTTTGATAAAATTTGGTATGCAGAAAGCTGACACACAGGCTACTTTAACCGCGGGCAACACCGGGGGGCGCAGCTAGTCTAAGCAATAAAACACATAATTGTAAGTAATCCTACTTCATACTAATATTATAAATGTGTTCGAAAGTGAGTTTGTATATTTGTTTGTTTGTTACCTCTTTACGCTTCAACTACTAAACCGATTTGGATGAAATTTGATTTGAATATAGTTTGAGACTCGGGGTACTATTTATCACGAAATTCCCACAGGGAGCGAAGCCCGCGGGCACAGCTAGTACTTCAAAACACTTTCAGCATTATAAGTTAAACGTTTAGAAGATTCACTCGTTTATTTTTTGAATAAAAATTCAGAATCTCTGCCGTCACACTAGGGGTGAAAATCTCAATATTGTGACTAAATGTGCCAAGGGGGGAGTTAAAAAATTTACGTAATTTATGGATGGTCCCTAAGCGCAAATAATGTATACGCCCGCTGGGCCATTGAGCTTCTTCACTATGTAAAGTTTCAACAATGAACCTACTTCCGGTATTTGTTGGCCTTGTGGTGTATAAACCACATGAGGGCGAACAGGCAGCTGGGGGGGCTCGATAGCGGCCCGCGCGAGTTCACGTAGGCCTCCACTTCATTGATGTTCATTTCTACAATATCGATCAACTCTTCGTCTACGCCTCCTCCACCTATAAAAAAAAATATTACATAAAACAAGAACATTTAACCATTTGACTTCTGAGAGAACTTTATTCATATATATGTAGGCTGAATAAAGTCTGTGATAGTGAACAACTTTCCCCAAGAAACTTATGGCGAAATATGAAAAATAATCTGGCTCCCATGCTGGTCTGGGAGAAACAAAAAAAACTTAGAATGTACCAGCTGCTTCTCTTCCCACGCAGATCGTAAAAGCCGATCGAGGAATGGGCAAAAATGCAAATCATGTTAACAGGCGATGCGGCTAGCAACCCATCACTGTATTGATTGCTTTTCCATCTTCTCGCCCACCATGACGCTAAAAGTGGCTTTTGGGTCTTGCGGCCCTGGGCTCTGCATAGAACCGCAAGACCCAAAATGCTCTGTCTGCCCCATTAGGGATAAAGACGTGATAGTATGTATGTATGTATGAAAAATAATTGTTGGCTTTCCAAGGCCAAAAATTACTTTTCATATTTCGATACATGTTCCTTAGGGAAAGTTGTTCAGTATTATGGACTGATTCATCCTTAAAATAGTTTGTATATTTTGTTAGACCGTGTCGTAGCCATCTGGTCAAAGGAGCCAGCTAGTATGGGGTGACGGCAAGGTCAGAAAAGTAGGATTGTAATTAGTAAGAAAGTTTTTTAGATTATCCAAAAATACTGGATCCATATTTTTCAGGTAATAAAAAAAGTAGAAATTCACAAAGATACGGAGCATCAAAGTTCCATAGTGTGGGCTTGCTACGTCACCGCTAAGTGAAAATCGTACCTAGCCATGACGTCATGCGAAATTTAAATGCGCTGTATCTTTGTCAATTTTTGTTTGTAAGAGAAAAAATATGTGTAAAATAATTTTGTAATACTCTAGCCGATGGGCCAATGGAAAAAATATTTTTCCATTCTTCATGCCTATTAGACGCCGGTGCCGTTCTTTCGGCAACTAGTTGGATGCCTAGGCCGATATTGAATTTAACTAGTATTGAAAGTCAGTTCTTTGAAGATGACTGACCAACCAAGACTCAGATAGGGGTAAATATTGGCTCTCATAAAACCGATTTGTGTTCATAATCATCACTCTTCATAATTTTATTTTAAATACTTTTTTTATTCATACATTTTTATTACTATCATCGAAGTTCATAACATTTAGTGATCATATTTTTTTTATTAATACTGTTGCTACCAAAAACAATTTTTAGTTCATAATATTGTTTTCAGAACTTTTTTAAACATAACATTCAATTATCATATTGTTTTTATTAATAATGTTGTTACTAATAACATACTATAACTCATAACGTCGTTGTTCAGAATAGTTTACTTTATAAAGGACAAGTATCATAATTTTTGTATTAATACAAGCAATACTAAAAAAATATTTGAACGTAGATTTGTCTTTGTAACGCATAGAAATGGATGACTTCGGCCAAAAATAAGAGTGGTTTTAAAAGTTTGACGTATTTGTCAGTGTGTCTGTCTATTTTTCAAACAAAAATTAGTTTCTGGCGCTTCGCCGGCCGCTGCCGCGGCACGCTCGCTTCGCTCACTCGGCTCGCGCGCTGTTGGGATCACAGTTCTAATTTAACCTAACCTACTTTTCTGGCAGCAATTGGTTTAATTAAACGATTTAACTCTAGTTTTATAAGTTTGTCTTACCTGTCGGTGTGTCTGTTTACTTTTCTATCAAAAAATAGTTTATAGCGCTTCGCCGGCCGCTACCGGGGCACGCTCGCTTCGCTCGCTCGGCTCGCGCACTGTTGAGGCCACAGTTCTAACCTAACCTAACCTACTTTTCTGGCAGCAATTCGTATTATTAAACAATAAAAGTAAATCCTTGAACCTTACTTTTAACCCTCGACCAAAAATGATAGAGGTTTTATAACTTTGACTTATCTGTCAGTGTGTCTGTCTACTTTCATTTAAAGAATGATTGTTACCTATTCCATTTCATTTACACTTATGATTATTTTAATTTAGATTAACTGTATGAAAGTAAATATATTAGTATAAAACAAATGTTTGATTGTAGATATTATCATTTTCAATAATATGGATAAAACACTATGAAGAAATATATAAAAAAAAATAGATAAACAAATTATGAATATAATTTATTAATTCGAATGATTAGGAGTTTAGATCATTAGTTTAAACAAATATATGAAAACGAATATTTTTAAAAACGAAGTGTATGATTAGTGATATTATGAACTCTAATGATTATAGTTTAAAAAGGTATGAGAAATATTTTCGGACTTCCGATGATATGAGTTAAAAAGTTATGTAAGACAATGCGCACCTCTTAGATAGTGGTTTAAATTTAGTTTAGAATGTTTCCACTGCAGCGACTACTAAGTCACCAAAACATATATGGCATCAATATGTATTACACATTTTTCAAAAGTGTCTGAATTAGATTCCATTGTGCTAATAACTCACTTAAAAAAAAACACAAAATAATCGATAAGTGGCAAACAATTTTTATTATGTCCATAAAAAATATACCTGCTATTAGATATTTGCTCTTGTGATAAAACAGGAAGAAAATGTTAGTTTTAGTTCATAAAATACCCAAATGAATTATCAAATTCAAATTTAGCGTATTGCGCAAATAGCTGTAAATGTTATTTTTTTCGTTCACACATCTCGTCATAACTCATTTTTAGGATTCGTACACAAAGGGTAAAAACATGACCCTATTACTGAAAATAAAACAAAAAAATCTTACCCTCCTCGACTTTCATTTCGTCGGTGACCTCGCAATAGAACAAGGTCTGCATCGAGCCCTGCACCCCGACCCCCGACCTGGCAGACAACATACAAATCAATGACATTTACCCTCTACTTTCATTTCGTCCGTCACTTCACAATAGAACAGCGTCTGCTGTGGTCCATACCTGGATGGTAACAAGTAATTAAATTTAACATTTAAAACCCTCAATTATATCAAGTATTTTTTGCGTAAAAATCCTACCAATAAAAACAGTCTGATTCTGCAAATTCTTCTTGTAAATTGTCTGGAATTTAATTTAACCTGTTGATAATGATCAATGATCGGAATAGGTAGTGCAATTTAGAGTGAATGACCTTAAACATTATAATTATATGGATATGCCTGTGGGGATGCGGGATTCAAAGAATTGTTATGATCAAATATATTTTCTTCTGAAATTTTTACATCATCATTCATCACTATACATATAGCGTTATACATTGTTATACATATACTAGCTGTATATTAAAGAAAAAATATACATACAACATAAAAATATTTCACGTTATTTAGTTGAAGTTTTCTATTAACACACTCCGATATATTTAGGTACTTAATACCTTACGACACCTGCTTTGCATGAGTGTTATTGCGAGATACTTACCACTCAACGTTAATTTTGAGAAAAAAATTACGATATACAACGTGGAAGGGACATACATGTAATAAATCGGACCACGGGCTATACTAGATTACTATAGTATAATGAAATTAAAATAACAATCCAAAATTATCACGTGCGTACTCAACTAACCAGGGAACGTAAGTGATACAAAATCCTATTATAGGGCATACAGCAATAGAAAAGAAGAATGAGACAGCACTTACTAAATATCATGTTATCTTCTTCTCCCGCACATAGTAAATATGATTTTTACCGTCCATATCAATTACGATGACAATAAACAATACATTTACCAGGTATAGCTTTAAATTTTTGGAATTAATTTCTTCGTGTTTGTAAAGCTTAGCGTCAATATATACCAACTCCAATTAGTACATACCTAACGAAGTATATTCTATGCTTAGAACTCGTAACTTGTCGGTTTTATTCATTTCCGATATTTTTTTATAAATATATATACCCCACCAAGCGGGATTTATAGGCATATCCATATTAATATTACGTCACGAAATCCCACAAAATTGCACTACCTATTCCGATCACTGATAATGATACACTGGTTGTCTGGAAGAGATCACTTTAACCGTTCCTTTACTGCCAAAACCAGACACGATAGTAAGACAGTGAACGTGGACATTTATTAATGTCATCAGGGTCTTTACCCGTTAATGTAAAATTAATTCTTTTGTTACTTTTTCCTTAGGTGTAAATTTTGAAACCAAAAAAATACACACCTGTAGGATATGATTTTCTGCAGATCAGAAACATCCACATTGTACCCGCACTCCTCCAAAACCTCCTCCTTAGCTATTTCTTCTATGGTCTTTTCCTTGTCTATGATGCCCGCACATATTTCTATTGAGATGCCAAGGGATGCTGGATACTTTTCTACATTTATAATACCACTTTCACGGTCCATTTGATCTATGCTGTTGTAGTATACAGCTAGAAAAATAATAGATTTGGTACATACATCTATGTTATTCAAATATCACTAGCAAATAAGCCGTGAGCTGTCCAAAACCAACACTGCACATAACTTTTTGAGCAACCGAGAGGTTCACAATTGGAACGGGCTGCCTGAGGAAGTAGTGCCTGCCGCATTTATGAACTGCTTCAAAAATAGTCTGGACAATTGGCTAAGCAAATAAAGTGACTTCAAAACAATTATAGTGGACAACTAAATATTTCGTGAAGATGTGAAGTGACTAATAAAAAAATTCTACCCATCAGCTTTAAGCTGCTCATCTATAATCCAGAAATTAAAATATGCAAGGTACCTATCATATGTATCTCAATAAAGCTGACACAAATTGAAATTGGTTCAGGTATAATAGAGTATCAGATACACTAATGCTTTCATAAGTTTGTTATTTAACTAGTGGCCTATCCAGGCTTCATATAGATATATTTCTTTACTAAAATTCTCTACAAATCAGTGAAAACTGCATTAAAATTGACCCAGTAACTGCAGAGTATACTAGCGCAAACAGATAAGTACGCGCCGGGAACCTTTGCTTGTATGATAACTATGGATGAATTATAATTTTAGAAAGTATAGCAAGCTGCCTTGAGTCATGAATTGTGGAAGCAAGAAGAGGAGGCCTTTGCCCTACTATGAGGCACTAAATATGCTAAAATACTTCTGGCGAGTACGCGACCACTACTATGAAGCTCTCTAAACAGTAGTAGCTGCAAAGCGCTGGTACCAGTAGCTTTTCTTTAAAAATTAAATTTTAGTGTACACTACATAATGTAATTTATACTTATTGGCGTGTAAAAAAGCGCCTGGGCTAATTGCTGAATAAACTTTTGAATTTTGAAAAAGAATTACCTGGACGGAACTGTTTCACGAAGACCATAACTTTCCTGGAGATATTGAAGACGATAATAGCCACACTGTCGTGAACGTGCAGTAGATCCCAGGTCTTCTTCTTCCCATTCTGAGTAAAGTGGAACCTCAGTGGCTTCACGTACGGAGAATCCGGCAACGGAGTGAGATACACATCGCTCAAGTCTTCCATGATAACGAAATAACCTATATGATAGCACTGATTCACGAATCTTAACTATAATTAAATAATGTGATAATGTTATCGCTTGTTGATGCACGCGGTTCAAAGGCTTGATTTGAAATGTTAAATCATGAAAATCTAAATCGGACAAGAATTTGCCGAAGTTTTTTCGTATTTTTGTCTTTTTCCTTTCAAGTTTTCAACTGTCAGAAAGTACTTCACTGTGATTCAGTGTTACCAACCCATAATAAAATTTTCCCCCAAGTTTTTTCTGAATGCCCCAACATCCCTAAATATTAAATTTTATATATCACATAGAGTTGGTTGCGATTGTTGGAGGCATAGAGGTTTGCCATGGGTCAATCAGAGTCCCCAACAGTTTATAAAATAAAATATCGTATTTGTTAATAAGTAGTATTTTTTAAGCACAGTTATGACCTCTTAGTTTCTCTTGGTGACGTCGTAAGTTCGGCTTTCATAACAAGCCGAGCCTACGACGTCAGCAATAGCAGTCCTAAATCTATTTGTTATTATTTAACATAAACAAACGTAAGATGACATATTTACTACAAAACATGGTTTTACTTACGTAGTGGAGTCGGAAAAGGTCGACTAATTTCGATCGGATTAAAGAATTCATCATAGAGGAGCTATTTTTCAAACGCGGAGTCACTAAATAACTATTATTTTGTATGGAAAAACCATTCCTTTAGGTGACTCCGTGTTTCAAAAATATCACTTCAGGGCGAGTGATAGGAGGGGTGACCCGACGGTTTTACGGTCTGAAAAGCACTCAACCACAATCAGAAAATTTAAGCTCTTATAAAATTAAAAATTCCCTATAAACTCTTCTAGCCCCTAAATTTAGGGGCAAAACCCTCAAGTTGGCAATCATGCTGTGTACTTGTGACTTTGTGACATTGACGTTATGACCCCAAACACCGTATGTATGGCTGTGGAGTAGTGGTGTTCTTAACGGCTATATTTTCGTAACATGTTACATGGAATATGCTAAATCTTTATATCATGTTACTTTTGACGCTATGTTATAACGATTAAAAAAATTAAAAATAAAAATTCAAAAAATTTCAAAAGAAAATTTCAAAAAATTTCAAAAAAATTTCAAGAAATTTCAAAAAAATTCAATAAAAAATTATTACGAGTAAAGAAATTCGAAGACCTTATGTATTAGAATTTGCCATTATTTTGCTAATTTATAACAATATGAATAAATCATAAAGTGCAAAGTTTTACGAGATAGCAATCACGTAAAAACTTGACTAAATATAAAGTTTTTATTGTAAATCAATAAATATTTAATGGCGTCTTTTTGGTTAGTTTTATTATAACCAACGTGAATTTGTAACTGAGAGTATATTTACACAAACACAATTTTCATAACATAATAATTCATCAGTCAACAGACTATTTACACTAGCGCGCGAAATCTCCAAACGTCCTCCGCCGCCTACAACGGAATAATGAATACAACGCGTGAACGCGGCGCAGCGCCAAACGTATAATGCTAAATTTGCTAATGTTATTTTTATAACGCCAAAACGATCGAACGAAACGTGCGCGCTCGTTGCGAGCGCTAGCCGCGGCAGCGGCAGCGCCCCGCTAGGTTAACGACCGCGCGATTCGTTTTAACGTAGCATAATATGAATAAATGTTTAGCAGGCGCTTTTCGTTGCGAGTACATAGCGTGTTTTTTTTATCAGTTATACGTTATATTAACCACCACTACTGTGGAGTATTATTATCTTTGCCTACCTTTTCTTTCAAACAAACAAATGTCACACCATGCTACTGTCATCAACTGTCATGTCGACATGTATCTTGTTGTCTTGTTTGATTGATTTTGATTACAAAAAATCTAGAAATAATATTTTTTCGTGATTTTTCACAAAGTAAATATATGTTACGTTTCCAGAATTGTATCTATGACTCGTAATATAATGTTAATAATCGGAAATTCTTGTATGGTGCTTAAAAATAATATACTACAAAATAAATAATTATGGCCAAAAACGCAAGGTCAGGTTTTGTTATCAAACTTTCCTGTGAAACTGTGCAAAAGCTCTCGGAGGAAGAGCAACAAGCTAAAAGTAAGAAGGAAAAAGAACTTCTCTCAAAGGAAAATGAAGAACAAGCAAAAGGCGTTACGGAAATCTCGACAGATTCCGATGATCAAAATTTGAAGGTTATAACTGAAAATACAGCAGAAAATGAAAAGGAGCCTCAGGCTAGACATAAGGAGTCAGAAAATACAGTATCTAAAAAGACCAGTGATAAAACGATTGAAGAGGTTAGCGGAACATCGGATGAAAAGACTACTTCAACTGTAGACAACAGTGCTTGGGGTGATTATGCTCCGTACATTACTTACGAAGGCGAAGAAGCTATTTATACGGATCCTTCAACTCAACAGAAATATACCTGGAGTAAAGAAAGTAATTCTTGGACTCCTAAACCCGGCCAAGAAGTCCCAGGAAGAGAGTACAGTTATGAAGATGACACACACATATATACAGAAGCTGATGGGTCAAAGTTCTTTTGGGATGTTGACAAGAAAGCATGGATACCAAAAGTTGATGATGACTTTCTAGCTTTCTACCAAATGTCATATGGTTTTGTGGACAATACACAGACAAAGGACAGTGAAAAAGAGAAGAAAAAGGAAGAAAAGAAACCAGAAGCAGCTGGAGTCAAAAGGAAAAATGAACCACAATGGTTCCAACCTTCAGAAGAGACAAACACGAAAGTGTATGTGTCTAACCTGCCACTTGATTTAACTGAAGAGGAGTTTGTAAACTTTATGCAGAAATGTGGCCTCGTTGAACGAGACCCCAGCTCACAGAAAATGAAAGTCAAGCTTTATATGGACAAAGAACAGAACTGCTTCAAAGGAGATGCCTTGTGCACATACATCAAAATAGAATCTGTTGATTTGGCTCTAAAATTGTTAGACGGAAGTGACCTCAAAGGAAATAAGGTTAGAGTTGAGAGAGCCCATTTCCAGTTGAAGGGAGAGTACAATCCAGCATTGAAGCCTAAGAAGAAAAAGAAAAAGGAGTTGGAGAAAATAAAGAAGGCACAGCAAAAACTATTCGACTGGAGACCGGAGAAGTTTGTGGGAGAAAGGTCGAAGCATGAACGAGTTGTTATCGTTAAGAACCTATTCCATCCCACAGACTTTGACAAAGATGTGCAGCTCATTTTAGATTACCAGCAGGATTTAAGAGAGGAATGTACCAAAAGTGGAGAGGTACGTAAAGTGGTGATCTACGACAGACATCCAGAAGGTGTAGCGCAGATCACTATGAAAGAACCAGAGATGGCAGATGCTGTTGTAGAACTTATAAATGGGAGATGGTTTGGGAAACGGCAGATCACTGCTGAGATATGGGATGGCAGGACTAAGTATAGGATCGCAGAGACTGATGCAGACATCAGTAAGAGGATAGATGGATGGGATAAGTTCCTGGAAGGAAAAGAAGAAGTAGGTAAAGGCAAGGAAGCTGAAAAACCAGACACTAAGTCTACAGAAAAAATGGATGTTCAAGAAACAGTTGAAAAGACAAAAATTGAAGTCACAGAAGAGAAGCCAAGTGAAGTTCCATGAGGAGTTCAAATGAGAATGTAATATTAACTAACTTAAGTAAATATTGTTTTATTTAATTTAAAATAAAGTGATATGAAATCTATGGAGGGTATTAATAATTCCTAATCTTTTTATTTTCTATCTTGTGTGCTTATGTAATAATAATATAATAATAATAATAAAGATTTATTTCTCGCCACAAAACCAGTATACATAGAATGGTACAATACAAATGTGAAGGTTTCTAAATTAAGTATTCTAATACATTTCTACTTAAGTACCGTATTTTAATACAATTCAACGGAAGTATTTAATACAATATAACAGTACAGGATTGTGCTTGTATGGGTAGGCATACATTAAGTTTTGTGGGGAGCTGAAGCCTGTACTAGGTAAGAACCTGTATTACAAGTCTTCAGGCCCCACCTCACGCGAAGGTACAGCAAGCTGGAGGGTGCATATGTATTGTGACTTGAATAAGTAAGGTGTAGATTATTACTTTGATACTGGAAAAGATGAATATAAGTTGTAAATGGACTATACATTGTGCTTAGGTGTGTGTAAATGTAAGTGTGCGAAAGAAATAGGAAGTGAGATTAATTTTAGAGTTATATTGATATTAAAATATAATATTGTTATTATACAATATCAATTTAAAGGTATAGGTTACCTCGGAACAGCCCTACGAAGGATACTACGTAAAGAACTTCTTGGGATCGGACTCAAAGTCGCTGTTCGAGGTAAGACAATTGAGCGAAAGCCATGGTACTAACCAAGGCAGAAGCAGGTTAATTTGACGACTCGATAATTTTGTAATCAGAACGACCGAGGAGGTCTTCCGTGGAGTCATAGCTAAGGTTAAGGAGCCATTCCTTTACGACCTTTTTACACTTGTATTTGTTAAGGGGATATATCGAGAGGATTTTATGTAGTTCGTTATAAAGGTAAGGACCTAGGTAACAAAAAAAGCGCTGCGTAAAATATTTACGAAAAGTTGGTTTACGAGCAACAAGATGATTACGTCTTCGAGAATTAGGGTCATAACTAGTGCGCGAATGTTGTAACAAAGTGGTATATAAAATGAATAGCTGTCTCACCGTTAAAACTTGACATTGTTTATATAGTTCGTCTGTGGGGAACAGAATAGGCTTACGGTGACAGACCTTCAGAACTGCCCGTTGAGCTCTTTCGATTTGGATTGTATGAGTTTTGGCAGCACCTCCCCACGATGTAATACAGTAACTCAAGACCGACTGGCAAAGTGCATAATAGACCATTTTTAGAACATCACCATCAGCTGAAGTTCGAAGTTGCCTAAAGATGTACAATAACTTTCTAATTCTCCCAGATAGGCAAACAATGTATTCATCAAAAGTTAAGTTACTGTCGAGTATTATACCAAGATATTTTATGGAGTCGGTTTTGCTTATTGGTTGAGCTACATTGTTAGTTTGGCATCAGTTCAGTCTATCAGTCTGTTCAGAATGATCAGAGAATGATCGTGTAACCCAAGAACTGACAGACTGATGGTCCGGACTGATGAAAATTAAATATTTTAAATAATTTTGTCAGTCCGTTTTGAATGATGAAAGAATGATGGGAGACTGATCGTGTAACCCGCTTGTATCATTCTCGCGTCAGGCACCGTCCGCGACGCAATGGAGCAAGACCTTTTATGCGTTTCTTTAACAGCAAAGCTATAATTATCATAGCACACGCTATCTTGGTATCGTCGCAAAATGTCCCATTCGCAAAACGTCCCTTTCGCAAAATGTACCCTGGTAGCAAAATGTCCCTTTTCCAAAATTTATAAAATTAATATCAGGTGAGTTTGTTTGTTGCGCCTCCACGCCGGCCGTAACTACTAAACCAATTATCATGAAACCAGCTTTTACGGCTCCGCTCGCGTTAATATCGATCCCTAAACAGTAAATTTTCGGGATAACACGTAGCCTATGTGTTAATCTTAATAATAATTAATAATTGCATCCAGTGCGGATTCGAGAATGGTTTATATTTATTACGGGTATGTCCCTTCCACATTGTCTAAAAACATGAAATTTTGCGAAAGGGACATTTTGCGACTAGGAGACATTTTGCGTATGGGACATTTTGCGACGTTAAGGCGATCTTTTCCTTATAATATCCATAACTGAGCACTGATAAATTGACAACTGACCGTCGGCTCCGTTGACTAAACGGCAACTGACGTACTTTTTATCAGTCTGCTGTCAGTCTAGATTGACCGTGTAACCGTGAAAATCATCCATCATTCTGACATCAGTCAAGTCAATCCAGACTGATAGACTGAAATGATGCCAAACTGAACGTGTAATCTTGCTCTTACTGTCATTCATAAAAATGGTGAAGCTGCTTTGTTCCGGATGGGGGGGATTCCGTATAGAGAAGGAAATAAATTTAGTTTTATCAATATTGAGGGTTAATAAATTACTGTTCAGCCATTGGGTAACGGTGTTAAAGCCCTTTTGTGCCAGGAGATATGTGTTATTCCAATTTTTTGTGGAAAATAAGAGGGCGGTGTCATCAGCGTAGGAGATTATCGAGCCGCATTCAAGGTTTAGGTTACACAAATCATTAATGTATATAAGGAACAGGCTGGGACCAAGTATGCTGCCTTGTGGGACTCCATATGTGATGTGCTCGTATGAGCTACAGTATGATCCGATTTTAACACATTGCGTTCGGCCTGTGAGGTAAGATTCAAAAAGGGAGAGCTGCGTGCCCCTGATGCCCAGGCTCTCCAGCTTGAGGATAAGCTTTGGGATCGAGACCGTGTCAAAAGCTTTAGCCAGATCCAAAAATATGGCTAAACATTTATGCCCTTTGTCAATTTCAGTGACTATGAAGTTAGTAAGCTTTAGGACAGCATCACTAGTTGACATATTTTTCCTGAAGCCAAATTGGTTATTAGAAAGCAAGTTTTTATATTCGAGGTATTGCATTAGTCTATTATTTAAAACTCGCTCCAAGATTTTCGACATGGCAGAAAGAATAGATATGGGTCTATAGTTGTTTACACGGTCACGATCCCCCGATTTATGAATTGGATGAACAAGGGCTTTTTTGAAGGCTTCAGGAAAGATCCCAGTTCTGATACTCAGGTTACAAACATGAACGAGAAGAGGTACAAATATGTGTTTGTATTTCTTTAGCATGCCAGAGGATATACCATCCCACCCTGTAGCACTATCCCTGCGAAGGGAATCAATCAAGTTGCCAACCTCTCTCTCGTCCGTCTCGATGAGCATTAAAGAGTAGGGGTGAGATTGGGGCCCTTGGGCTTGGGTCACATCGGGCTGTGTTGTTATTTGCTCTGCTAGGTTTTTACCTACATTGGCAAAGAAGGTGTTTACATTGTCAATATCACTCTGTGGGCTGTCACCTATCAAATCACTAGCGGACAACTTAGATTTATTCAAATGAGTAATTTCCTTTACAACATTCCAAACTCGTTTAGGATCAGTGCCCGCCTGTTTAAACAGGGCCTTCTCGTGTTCTATTTTTGCCTTTTTTAAGATAGCGGTACAGAAATTACGATATCTTTTGTAAATAACTTTAAGGGTTTCATCATTGGGTTTTTTCCGTAATTTTTTGTGTAGGTTGTCTCTGTGTCGCATGCATCTTAACAGACCGGGTGTTATCCATGGTTTTATTGGTCTACGTCTACGTGATGGTTTATGTTTATTTGTGTTAGCTGCAATCGCAGAACGAATAGGCTCAATAATACGCAGGACAGCTGCATTAGGATCAGGAGTATTGTACACAGGGCCAAAATCAATGCGGCAGAAATCCCTTTCAAAAGCCACCTCATCAAGTCTGGGAGACAGATTATTTGTCAATAACTCCTTTTTTGTTGTTATGGCGCAAAGAACTGAGAAATGATCTGTGATTGTAGTCTGAAAGACCAGTGTCTTTACAGGTTCTGTTGCCTTTAGTAGGAGGTGGTCAAGACATGTGAGACCGTGTGTATTAAACGTATGTCCAGGAAAGAGACCGTGAAACCCTATAGTGTCAAGGTAATCAGAAGCTTTGGGGTCTTGGTTATTGGGAGAGATGTCTATGTTTATATCACCAATTATGTAAACATTCTTGTAAGAACGGAATTCATGCAAGGCTTTATTTAGAGAATGTATGAAATTGGTAGGGTTATCAAATTCCCATGGACGATAAATTGCGATGATAATAGTGTCAGTACCTATTTTAATTGAAAGGGAACTGCATTCCGCAATATTCGGTTCATCGACCACTACATTGCTGTAATGAACGATGTAAAAAGTAGTATCACAACATTCACAGCTAAACTTGAGGAAATCGGGAGATGGTTTGGGAAATGGCTGAGATATGGGATGGCAGGACTTAGTATAGGATCGCCTAGATTGATGCAGACATCAGAATGACATATTGATGTTTGGTTTTCAATATTGTAAGTTAAATTTGACCAACTTCCTAGTTTTCGATTAAGCTGAAATTTTGACCTCATACGTATATTGCGAAACAATGAAATATTATGATGACATGGAGCTGATATGATGATAGAGCCGGAAGGTGGCCACAAGAACTATAATGAAACGACGCAACCCCAGGGGCGTGAGAGGTTTCCGTATATATAAAAGTACTCTGTGGGTTAACCTCTCACGCCTTTAAGTTCATTGATGTAGGCTTATTTAAAATATAAATATATTTTTAATTACTGTTTGTTAGTATGTACCCAGTTGGTTAAATTTATTTTGACATTGTCTATTACATTGACTTAGGCTGAAGGGGGACTTGATTCTTGGTGTGCATTATTAAATTTAAAAAAAGAAAACCATAAACAATGAGCCGTCATGTCTGACACCTGACTTTTGTTGCATTGCATACAAATAAATTAAATTATTTCGATATTATTTATGTTGAAAACCACACATTTGCGTCGACTTATCCACAGTCAGACAAATATTACACTTTTCGGGTGGCTAACCATGAACGTGGTGCATACGCAGGGGACATTACGCCCGCTCTTCAGCTGAGCTGTCAACTGCAATCGGGCTTCTTCAGCGGCCGAGTCCATGTATATTACCAGGGTAATATGTTAACATGGCTGTGCAACCTGACTCTGGAGGCAAAGACGACGTGAAGACTCAGTTTGTGACTAGAGAAGGGACGTACCGCTTAATGACTTTGTCGGAATACTCGAGGCCTAATCGGGTGGGTTACACAAGTGGTTCAGGGTCTTCACATGTGCGTGTGTCGCTGGTGTCGCTTCCGCCGGGTCCTGGGGGCGGCGCGCCGGGCTCCGACGGCCAGGGCTCTGATGACAGGATATGTTTCAACCATGGGAAGGAATTGTATGTTTATGTGTACAGAGGAATTAAAAAGGTAAATACATTCCTATATTATATTATTTCCCTAGCTTATTAATTAAAGTATTTTTAGGAAATAATGGTCAGGAATTATCAGTATTTATTAGCATTAAGAACTAATTGGTAAGTAAGATTAATTCAATTTGGAAATGTATATATTAACAATTTTAGGTTACATCAACTTTCTCCAGACATATTAGATCATGCAACTTATCAATATAATCTTGCATAATCTTAACAGTTTGCAGAAAGGAAACAGTAGATATTGCCACTGTTTGATTGAGATATTTATCTAATCTATGATATTATGTAGCTGATGAATTATATTTTTTCTGCACCAACAAGGATTTTTTTTTACCTTTTCACCATGAGACTATACATACATCAGTTGTGGTGCCCCCACTGCAAAAAGGGATTTGGATACTTAAGTTATGTGCAATAGAAGCGGTGGGTTTTTGGCAGAAATATCTAACTAATAGAATAATATTGTTGGTGGAGTGCTTTCCATGTCTCTCTTCCTTCTGCTAAGTTCTTAACCTCCTTATATGTTTTCACATTTAAGTTTTCTTTTATTTGGTCTATAAATTTTCTTCTGGGTTTTCCTACTCCTCTCTCACTCCACCGACAAGAGCCCAGCTCTTAAATATAATAAGGAGAAGAATAATCTACTGCTATTTGGTCTACTATATCAATCAAATCAAATTAATATTTACTAGATATTGCCCTGTGCCTCCGCCGAGCCTTGGCTTTTTAACAGAGTTCCAAAAACAAGGAGGTTATCAATTTGTTGATATTTTTTATTATGTAACTATATTCAAAGATGCCTGAGCAGTTTTTTTTTTGTTTAAGAAGCATAATTGTCAGGTAGTCAGTTATAGTAGAAAAATCTGACACCAGTGACCGTGACAGTGACCACTTACACACACAAAAAGCAAACAACGTTGTAAGTTGATTTTTTGGAGAAAATGCTGCAGTAATGGGCTCAGAAATGTGTGTTGGAGAAATCCGACGTTCACAGTGAAAGCGTTAATAATTGAAGTATAAATCAATTGATGAAATTTACTAACCTGACTTCAAGAAAAAAATCTTCCAAATTGGTATAGAATCTTCGAAAAATATTGATGTGGACTAAAGACTTTTTTGTTCATTAGATAGATTATTAAAAAGTAGATTAGACAAATGAACGAAAGAAAATGATGATGAAATACATTCAAATTTCGCATGATGTCAATCAGCTACGGGTTTTAATCAAAGGTGACGTAAATCAGCTTCACACCTTCAAAGCAACTGTTAATTTTTACTACTTGCAAATTAAAAAATGTGGGCCCATATATGGGTCCGTTATTTTTGGATAATCTAAATGATAGACTAAATAAAATATATTTTTTTTAACAAAAAACATAGAATAGATGATCTACTTTTTTAGACTGTTAAAAATAGGTTCTATAGTATTCATGTATTTGTATTTTATGTTGTCAACAGGCTGCAGATCTTACAAAGCCAGTGGACAAGAAGATGTATAAAGGCACGAATCCAACCTGTCACGACTTCAACATGGTCACGATGACCCCAGACAGCATTTCCTTAGTTATAGGATTTTCTACTGGCCAAATTCAACTCATAGACCCAATTAAGAAAGAATTAAGTAAATTGTATAACGAAGAGGTAAGGAGTAATGTAAAATGCCTATTTTAGTAAACAATAAGAATTTGATCATTTCAATAACAAAAACATTCATTGAATGTGATTTCATGTTATGTTTGAAATATCAAACTGTTTATTAATTATAGTAAACAACAAACAAACTTCCTAGATTAAAATTTTCAAAATTTTTATTTCATTCTTGAAAAAATATATTAGTCAGTACATTATTATTACAAGTTTCAGTATATTTTTATTACAGTCAGTATATTAGTATTACAAGTTTCTAAATAAAAATAATAGGAAACTGAAAGAAGGTAAGATTATAGTTAGTTAAAATCTTTGTTGCACCAAAACAATTTTACATAGCAATAGATACATAAAACAGGTGTGTTAGGATAAGGCGTCTTTATCTTATTGTTAGATGATAACCAAACTAATATTAATTCCAGAGACTGATAGACAAGACGCGAGTAACTTGTATCAAGTGGGTACCAGGTTCTAGCAACCTGTTCATCTCGGCGCACGCGTCGGGCCAGCTGTACGTGTACAACGAGGAGCTCCCGTGCGGGACCGCCGCGCCCCACTACCAGCTCTTCAAGCAGGGCGACGGGTACTCCATCCACACCTGCCGGACCAAGTCCACCAGAAACCCACTCTACAGGTGGGTCGTAGGTGCTGAAGGAAGCTGCATAAACGAATTCGCTTTCTCCCCATGCGGAACCAACCTAGCCGTTGTCTCGCAAGACGGCTTCTTAAGAGTGTTCCATTATGACACCATGGAACTCATCGGCAGAGCGAGGTCGTACTTCGGAGGATTCCTATGTGTCTGCTGGTCGCCCGATGGAAAGTATGTCGTTGTCGGGGGAGAAGACGATTTGGTAACAGTCTGGTCGTTTAGTGAAAGAAGAGTCGTCGCTAGGGGTCAAGGACACCGGTCGTGGGTGTCTGTTGTCGCGTTTGACCCTTATGTAGTCAGTTTTACTGACCCGGAGAGCGAAGAGGGCGTCGAAGACGATAGACAGAAAAGTGAGAGTGTGCAGTGTTATAGGTTAGGTAGTGTATCGCAGGACACGCAGTTATGCCTGTGGGATTTAACAGAAGATGTGCTCAGGCCGCCCGTCAGAGCGCGGGCGTCGGCTCATCTGTCTCCGAACAGTCAAACGTTCTCCCCCAACGGCGTCCCAGGAGTCAAAATACCAGCGAAAGGCGCGAAAACGAATAAAATCGGACACAAACACGCCGACCTCAGCGGACAGACGAACAGTTCGGGGGAGCCGTCCGGGGCTAAGACGTCGAAAACGAAAGTCAACAACGTGTCGACTCTGAACATCAGCGTGGGGAAAGCGAAGGAGGAGAGTTCGGGGTCGCTCGGAGTCAACTCCCTGACGCAGCGACTCGCAGGGTTCTCGTTCGGCGACCGCCGCTCGGAGCACCGGCGCAACTTCAGCCTGACGTCGAAGCCCGAGCAGAAGTCGTCCGCGTCGAACACGGTCGCGCTGCGCGGGAAGTCGGCCGGCGCGCCCGCCAGCGACACCTACGACCCCGTGAAGCTGATCGGGACGCCGTCGTGCCCGCGGTTCGACGAGTGTCCCGTGCTGGAGCCGCTGGTGTGCAAGAAGATAGCGCACGAGAGGCTGACGGCGCTGCTGTTCCGCGCGGAGTACTTCGTGACGGCGTGCGCGGACGGCTGCGTCAACACGTGGGCGCGGCCGGCGCGCGCGGAGCCGCGGCCGCGGCGGCCGGCCCGCGCCGGCGCGGACGACTAGTCGCCGCCGGGCGCGCGCTGCGCCAGGACCATATGACTCACCGCCGACGTGCATTAACCGCTATCCTACATGACGGATGCGTCTAGATATCACATTGGAAAGGGAAGGCTTACTGCAGAAGATTAGAAGACAACCGCTGTCACACCGATCGGCTTATTTCAATCACGAGTGATGGTATTTGGGACCGGGAGACGTGATACGTCCGAAAGTCGCTTTTAAAAAATTTCATACCAAAGACAAATACCGTGATCGAATCGATCGGCTTCTAAAATCACAAGTGATAGGACCGAGAGACGCGGGGGTACGTCCGTCAGTCGCTTTTGCGTATGTTGCTACAGATGCAAAGAAACAACGAAATGGATTAAGGACCCGTAGTTCCTGAGATAGAAAATCCTTTCGAGATCTTGACCTGAGCCCTTATTACCCAAGGTTTTATCTACATCCTCATTTCGGATAGACGTTAATGTAGGTGTAGAATTCAGAAGTATGTTAATATATATCAATTCACTCATTAAAAATAATAAACAGAGTGCCTGTTAACATATTACACTTATTAGCTTACAATAATCTATTTATTTATCCTTATTTTCGCCTTTTTGATAGCTCTAATTATAAACATGATTAATCGAACTATTGTACTGTAACCTAGACAATGTGACAAAATTACCAATGACAACTGAGAATTAAATAAAGATCATTGACCGAATTTAAAATCTAACTGGCTCTTACTATAGTAGTCTATTACGATGTATGTCAGCATATTTCTGAATTGCACCAAATTGGACGTTATATATGACTTAAAGAGGCAATGCTACGGCAAGCCGTTGTGAATTCCATATACAGATTGTTTGTGTGTTGTGTTATGTATCCTGGAGCTTTCCTGTGTTGAAGATAAGATGGCTTATTTGTATTAATTATAATCACAGTGCCGGCAAAGGAATAAAGTGTAGATAAATTGTTTTATAAATATGCAGAAGACCTTGTGAAGTGGAAAAGAAAAAACATTTAATATAATTCTGCGAAAATTTTAGCACCATCATTGTAGATGGCAGATGTTTCATAATAAGACAGGTTATTTCTAGCAAATTTTTTAAAGGTTTGTGCTAAGTCGCGATGTGACGCCTAAGGGCTCTAGACGATCGACAATATGCCTGCGACGTATGTCGCAGATTGTCACCAACGGTAGCGTGAAAGTTCTTGACAGGAGTGACTAACGGACATGTGTCGGTGAGCGACAGTCGGCGACAGTCGCCGACCGTTGCCGACAGGTATGGCGGGCATACCGTCGCTCGTCTGTAAGAGCCCTAAGGCCACTTTGTTTTGACACTGTGCTATCTCTTTCAGTTTTCTACAATGAGACAGTGACAGCGCGAGTTTATCTCGTCGACAAAGCGAAAGATAGTCCCTCACTATATCGTCACAATACAAGTCAATTACAGAAAAGTTCCAGTAAGGCCTACCCTGTACTGCGGATTTTTTTGTTTACGTTTGTACAAAAACATGTGCATAAAATGAAATCTTTATCCCTTATAGACAGAGCTATACCAAGGAGTATCAGGCTCCTGGTTCAGTGGGCGGCCCCTAATGAATGCGCTTACGCACGGGTTACGGATAGTATCGGTTTTATTTAAAAAATCGATCGTTTATCGATAGTGGACTATCGAGTGGCAACACTAGTTGTAGACGGTGGCCCGTGCGCAAGCGCACTTAGTAGGGTATTATCGATAGTTTGGCATTTTTCGATCGAAACTATAGTTTTTTTGGCAACACTAACCACAACCAAAAAACGCGGTCACCAGGACTACATGCCTGTAGTTTTCTTACATTTTGTATGGACTCTCCGATGGCAGCCAACAAATTAGCAAGAAAATTTTCGGTGGTAGGTAGCGATTTGAGATTTTGGTCGGTGGCTCGTGTGGACCAACTTACTTATTCAAGCTCCCTTTCAGGCCTCTTGTATACGAGGTTAAAAGTCCTTCATATTCAGCGTTACACTATATTACTGATTAGTAGTGCAGATTTTCTCCAGTTTGTTCCCGTTAAGTCACACCAAGATTACTCGTAGTAAACGCTGCTACTCATTGGGAAAAAAATTCTCAATAAGTTTTTAGTTAAATAAATTTCATAAAAAATACTGGGACTCAACGGGAATACATGGCGATTAGTAACAGTGTGACTCATTGGGAAAAATGTCAGTTGCCATGGGTATCACTGTTGCTCATTGAGAATTTTTTTTCCAATTTGTAGCAATGCAGTAACATTGCTACAATTTGGCCATTGGTAAATCTTGGTGTGACTCAACGGGAACAAACGCAGATTTTTATGAATTCAGCGGTTCGAACATAAAACCCATACAACCCGTTTAGCAAAAAGAAACTTGAAATGAAATCCGCAGCACGGGGTTACCCTAAGTTTCGCATTTGTTATGTAAATGATACGAAGAGTAAGATAGCAATAGATATGAGATTCAACATAATGTATAGATGTATATTGTATTTAAGGCATGTTCCCTATTGGCTCACATATGTACATATAGATTAGGTAGCGAGCAATCCAAGATTGCCTCACGCACTCGAGTGCTTCATGTGTTTATTTATTTCATTTTTAATCAATTTAAATGTTGTTGAGTCGGTTGAAGTGTCTGTGAGACTGCAGAGTTTTATTACTACGTGGACTTGCATCTTGTTATCGAGTATTGGTGCCAAGTAGTTTAAATACGCTGGACTTTTGAAAATAATTTTGATAAATTTATAAGATGACAGCTGTGGACACGCAAGGCATATAATGACAAAGATTATCCCTCATACTTAGGTGTACAAATTATCAACCGTTTGCTAAACCTATTTCAGTTAAAAAATGTTTTGTCTCTTTTCCTCTTTTCAAAATTTGACATTGAAACATTTTAACTAAAATAGGTTTAGGACCAAAAATATTTTTCGTCATGCCTATTCCGGATTTCCGGCTGTTCTATGCCTACAGGTCGCATTTCCCAACCGATTTTCGTGGCATTTTGTGAGCAGGTTAGGTTTCGATCAGATTCTCGTAATTTTTTAAAATGGCATATTTGTTAAAAACATTAAAAAATATTTATTTTCGCACGCACGAAGTTTTTTATACTCTTCTGGTCTACAGCTCACTTAGCCACTAGTATAATCTGAACCAACTCTCCATTCAATTAAAAAAGATGCCTTTTAGCGTGTCAACAGCGAACATTGACTTAAACAAATCCCATATATTTGTTTTGACGATTAGAGTCTGTAAGTACATGGTGTACAAATTCGGCGTGCAAAGTTTACCACGTGATAGCTCAGTTGGAAGAGCATGGCCGTATAAATACCAGGTCGTCGGTTCAAATCCCTTTCGTGTGATTTTTTTTTCTTATTTCAGTATTGCATCTTGAATGCCTAACACTGTATAAAAATATTGCAAAGGCTCGAAAGACGCCTCCAAACGTATCCAGCGTTTGTAAATTACTTGACATCAGTGTTATAAGCTTATTAGTTATTAGTAGGTAGTCTAGTGAAATTATTTTAAAATAAGGTGTACCGTTCGGTTCTCTCTAGACGTCAGTACTGCAATTAGCCTGGGGCCTTTTTGGTACAGTCAGCAACGTAAATCAGACGTTTTACTAGTTCATTTTACTGGAACGTTTTTGACAGCATCTTTATAAGCATACGTAATGGGCACAAGGGTATATATTTAACTAGCTGCGCCCCGCGGCGTTACCCGCGCCTAAACTAGCCTATGTGTTAATCCACGGTGGCAGCTTCCTGCATACCACATTTTATCAAAATTTGTCCTGACGTTTGCACTTAAAGAAGTAAAAAATATACACACACACATAGTCACAAACTTTCGCCTTTTAATATAACTGTTATGTTTGTATTACTCGGTAACTCAATTTTTTCTTTCGATTTCACAATAGTTGCTGACGTCAGATCATTCACTTACAGCTAAGTCTATTGATGAGATTTTTAATTGTGGGATGCTCTAACAAAAAAATTCAGTTTGGTTGCCGCTCCTTTTGTACTTGCGCTTAGGAAGCGGCAATAAACTTAGCTGTAAGTAAGCTAAAAACTATTATGAAATCAAAATAAAATATTGACATATATCAAGTGATACAAACATCCAAAGATAAATTATTGATTTTTGACTTTTAGACAATAAATCAGCGCCAGGTGAAAATTTGTTTTTAAGAATAACAAGATTTGCAGCAAGTAAGACTGCAGTTGAGTATTTTTGCTTAGTAAGCTATTTAATTTGCTGACTGTACTACTCATATTTTATGAATTGCCTGCGTAATTTTCTCTCTTAATTATACTTTCTTTTATCATTATTTTGATAAATAAAAGGCCCTTAGATTTATCATAAATGCAGAATTTATAGAAAAATATTGTGTATACCTAGATAGCATACTTGTATTCCCTTAATTATTTGTTAATAACGTTTATAGTCATTATTATTTATGTATATTACGTATAACGTCTTATTTTCTAAGTGGTTTATTATGCGAATCAATTCCTTGTAAGTTGTGGACTCGCGGTGAGATTATTATGCTCTATGGCAGATCAAAGACTGCTTTACTCTATGGGGAGATCTATGGCAGACATTTCAAATCATTTTAACACTTTAAACGCCGTCATAGCAGACACAATAGATTTTCTATTGATCGCGGGTCACCGGTGACCCCCGTAGCGCCCAAGTGTACAAGTTATTAGTTTTTTAGCCATTTAGGTCCCGTAGATGGGCAAAAATATTAGAAAAAATATTACCCGGTTTCGTAAAAAATCTTAACTTAATAAAGAAACTAAAAAGAAACACTAGCAGTATGTCTGTGTAGGATTCAACTGTGAAAACTTTCAGACGAGTGAGTTTTTTTTTGCATTACTCATACCAAATTGAGTTTAAAAATATACTTTGTATGTATTTTTGTTATCTTTTATTTTGATACCTCAATCGATAGTTGTTTTTTAATATACCTAGTGTAACTTTGATAAATCTAACGACACCTATCAAGTTAAAATCTTTGAAATCGTTTAGGCACAGCGTGCCAAAGAAATATACACACATATAGTTAAAAAACATAACCCTCCTTCGGGCGCAGTTGGGTACAAAAATTACTTTTCAAATAATACATCGCTCTTGTAAACGGCGCCTAAACCAATCCAGATGAAATAAATGTTTATTGTGTATTTTGGAAACTAGTCATCATCAGCCACAGGAAATCCATTGCTGGAAATAGGCCTCCCCCAAGGATTTTTAAAACGAAACTATTGAATGTCTGCAATAGACTCTCATAATCTCAATGGTGATCAATCTTTTCATACATTTCGTGTCAAGTTCTATACTTTCAAACCTTTTTATGTTAAAATGTAAAATATTATTATAAATATTACGGGACTTACCGCGTTTGATATCATCTGCCAGCGACCATGACGGAAGAAGGTCACCGAAATATCTAGCTCAGAATAATATCAATCGCAGTAAGTCAAATAATATTACACTGCGACCGCAAAACTCTTAAATCATATAATGTAAAAGGTAACTTTCCATGGTACGTTTTGTATCTTAAATATAATTATGGAAAGTAGAAAGTATAAGTCATACAAAAGATGTCTTAAGTTTTTTGTGGCCTTATATGTGTTATTGAGATGTTTCCGCTGTACTGAGATTATAGTTGCTTGAATTGAGCCTTACTTGTGTAATAACTGTCCTTAATTAGTCCATAATTTAACGCCAATATGTTTAATTAGAGATGTTATATTTACCACCAATATTATCTCGCTTTTATCGAAAACTAAGGATGTAAACTGAGTTAAGTCTAAACGCTATGACGGTCACCTGGTGTCCGACAAATAAAAATCTGTAATGATGGCACTTAAGGTGTTAAAGCTAATAAAGTGCAAAAGTGACGTCAGCATTTGAAATAAATGCTTATTTGGTGATATATAATATTTTGCTAACCGTCAGCCATTAGATAGATCTTTAAATTATATAATGAATAGCCGTTGAAAGTATCATTGGTAGTCCGTCTAGCTTATGCGTTTCTGCTAAAAGTGGCAACTTTTGGCGAAAACTGGTTTTAATAAAAAAATAAAATATTAGACGGACAATAACTACAATAAATAATAAAATATATTGGCGTTGCCTTGTGGAACGGTATGATTTAAATTGAAATTAGGTTGTGCTGATAGTCGTAATTTAGCAGTTTATTGCCTGACCTAGCTACAGTACAAAGACAGCCTACATTGCTATATATTATATGTAAAAGTCTCATAACAGAATCGAGGTTTAACGTTAGTTATGAAATTACTAATAAAAAATTATCACATTGTCACCTTTCCACTCTTTTTTTATCTTTCGGAATATTTACGTGAGATCAAAAAAAATATATTTGCAAATCGCTTTTTTGTTTACCATTTAACACATTGAGTGACACTCATACAGACATAATTAAATAATAACATAGTTTTATTTCTATAGGCGAAATTGTACCGGGAAGGGTTGATGCCAATGCTTTTTTGAATGGGATTAAAGGGCGAATCATCCGCGTCTTAAAAATAAGAACCGAAATTCGGTTTAATGATTTTCAGTGTTTTTCATACAATATCGTAATTCACGTTAAATCTCAACGTGTTACGACTGCGTTATCACAGAGATATATCGTAAATCATTGATAATGCGATAGTATTGTGGTCGTGCTAGTTTATAGCAAACTTGTCCAGAATGTAACATTTATGTTAGTCGGGTCACTTTGTAAAACGTATGCGCTAGTCAAAAATATGTCCAGGCCAAGATATAAATACCACGAAGGCATGATAATATTGTTTGAGAAACTTTATTATGCTTATAAAATTATAACATATTCGCTCTCACACACACTTTTCTTTCTTTCGATTATTATGACAACTCAACGCCAATGACGTCACGCGTTGTCTTTGTCTTCTTTCAATTATTTTGAAATTCCACCACAAGGAACAGGAAATAAACTTTACATTTGAATGCATTGTAAGTGATCTGAGTGGCGTCAAGTTGGTGTAAAAGCCTATTTACAGAGTGCAAGTTCCTTGCCTGTTGTATACAATTTAATTGAAGCAATAAATGACACTATGTTTAGAAACAGGCAAGAAACTTGCAATTGCCCATTTACAAATGGGCCTTAAGGGGCGGAATTGTACGACGATTGTATCTTATGACAGTAATAGTAATCCCTATATATCTAATACCGGTATACTGGCGTTGAATGTGTTAACTTCGACTGCTGAAAAACAAATCGTGTGTTTAAAAAAAAACCAAAAGCAAAAACCGATCTCAACACCAACGTCCACAACCGATGTTGATAAAATTTCTATGGGACCACTTAAAAAGAATTTTCCAAAATGGTATAGGTGTCTTCAAGAGTAATCGGTGAGCATACATAAAAAAACTAAACATTCGGACGAATTGATAACCTCCTCCTTTTTTGATGTCGGTTAAAAATAAAACCATATGGTGAGTTTTTCAGCAATCGAATTAAAATAAACTAAGTGTTTATTTTCTTTACAAACTTTACTAAAAGAACATTATAAAATATTGTTTCTGACTGTACTATGCCAATTAAGTGGTATGTAAATGTTTGCAAAGTGTTGGCTAGCGCGGACCGTTATATATTTGCTTACAACAAGAATCACATAGTTTTCTTTGTTAATACAGATTTAGCAAATGGGAACTAATTGTGGATTAGTTGAACGTTATTCGTGGTAGGTAGGAAAAATTGCTAAAGTATTATGGATAATACATTATACAAAAGTATAAATTGGAGTTCAGAAGCTTCAGAGATTAGAGTTGTGTAGATAACGGATTTTATCGTGAGAAAAAGTATTGACTTATTTTTGGCTATATTGCTTATTATTGGCTATATTATATATATACTTGTGACGAGTTGGGCCGTCAATATGAACAACTTTGCCTATTGGACCGATGTTGAAATGTTAAGAAATTCTACTTTTTATTGAATGTTTTCAAATAGACTTTCTCTATTGTATCCGACATCCCAGTATTATTGGTTCCATACACTGATTACTTGAGAGAACGTGGTCCTGTAGGAAAGCTCTACATACTGACGACCGAATCGCTCAATATGTGTAGGCCAGTTTTTTTAACGCCGAGCCACTAAACGTATGGTATTTCCATACAAAAATCGTTCATTTAGTGACTTCACGTTTCAAAAATGGGTCCATAGCGATTACATATTCCGTCACACGCTTTGATTTTATTAGTATTTGTTATGCGGCCGCTGCGGCACCATGTGTAAAGTTTGTACAAATAGTAATAAAAGACAAACGCGCGGCGCAGCGGCGTCAGTATACTTACAATCTACTTAAAATATATTATGCTGTGATCTCATTATTATCAAAAATGTAGGCCGATTATTTATTGAATATGTTATATCTAATGCCACGATTAGTTCCCCAGATGTATGTTTACTTGTGAGTACTCCAGTGCAGAACTAGTGAGACACGAATTACAAGCCTATCAAGTTATTAAAATAGAGAATTCTCTTTACAGCTTGCAGTTTTATTTATGTTTCTTCTCATTTTTAACACATTTCATAAAGGAAGAGCTTGGCAATACGTCTGCAACTTTTTTTTATGTAAGTTCACCTTATTTGAAGACGCCTGGAGTGATATGGATTTTTTTATTTGAAAGGGTATACTTGTCAGGTGTTCCCACAGGATGTTCCCATAATGTTTATCAAAACAGGTTATGTAGTTTGAGGGTGAAGTCTGTTTTAATTTTGAATAATTATCAGACTTACATTTCTGATCTTATTAAGTTTTAAATAACTTCAAATTGTTTGCTGAACAACCGCGAGAAGCAGAATTTTGATTATCTTCAGATTAAAGCACAAGGCTCTAGGACCTATGTAGAAAATATGGCGACATTACTTGAAATAAATAACTTATTCAAGAACATGAGGGCGTTAAAGACGAAATAATAGTCAAGAAAAAAGACAAGTAAAGTTATCTAATAATTTATTCTCCTATAAAATAATATATCACAAAGAGAAGATGACGCAAACTGCCTCCTTACATTGTTATTTCTATATGTCAGTGGACAATGTAAATACATATACTCTTTTTTTGAAATTATTAATGATGAGTTAATTCATCATTGGATCTTAATTTGACCTAATGTTTCCTTCACTGTAACAAATAAACTTTAATAATACTTGTACATTTTAATGATATTGTTCAAAGGCTTTAGTGTGGGAAGTTGTGTCATAAGGTGCAAATTTTGGTATCGGAAGAATTCACTTGGCACAGATGTAATATACGTAAAGTTAAGCTAATTTAGCCCGGTAGCCATCCCCCACCCCCTGGAGGGCATAGGGGGGGCATTCGAAGTTACTCGCCGCTGCGCTTCAGAAAAAAATTTATATCAGCTTCTATTTACCTAATACCTCAAGTGTGGTATCATTTTCTGATAAACCAGACATGAGGAATTCAATTTTGAGTCCAATTTTACATCTAATGTAAAGATTAATAGTAAAAATGGGAAAACATTGACGAAAATATTATTTATTTATTTAATCTTTATTGTTCATCAAATACAAATTGTACAGAACAATAGGCGAACTTAACGCTAGAAGCGTTGTCTACCAGTCAACCTTTGGGTTATGAAGAAAAATTAAAATCTGATCGCATTTTTTTTTATTTTAACTGATTTATTTTATCAGAATACCTGTATTTTGTGCAACAAAAAATACTATGTTAAAGAATATTTATCTAGCTTTTAAAAAATATATACTTTATTATATACAGCTGCCAAACATTTATCTGAAAAAAATCGAACATGGCACGCGGTGGTGTCTAGGAACTAATCCAACCGTCTCGTGTCACATAATTTGTTGCAAGTTAAGTGTTTAATAACCTTTAAAAATGTTTGATTGTGCGAGCGAGACAGCCGACCAAATGTTAAATGCCTCATAAAGAACAAGAAATGCCATCACTTTAAACTTTATTAAGTTTAACGTCATGACGGTCACCTGTGTTCGACAAACAATTAAAAATCGTCTGCAATGCTGGCAGTCAAGGTTTTAATTAATTAAAATGGCTAAACTCAACTGCGTCGTTGCTCTTAACACTCGCCTTAAAGATGATTGTCTAAATCGATCTCCGAAACCCGGTTGGACACTCGAAAATATTTTTTTTGCGTAACGCGAGTATGCTCGTTTTCGTTCTTCATTCTCATTTTGTCATGTTTAAACGTTTATACAGTTTATTCTACGGTAATACGGTCTTATTTCAAATAAGTAGTAGCAGTAGTAGCAATAACCCAGATAGAGAAAATTTTCCCTATCTGGGTCAGTTCAGACACAGAGGGAAAATTAGGCGTGTTTTCATTAATAACGAATTTCTGACGTTAGTTTTTTATACTTATATAAAACAAATTAATTTTTTAAAGCGCTTTATAACATTATTATATTCTATCAGCCACAGGAAATCCACATGGTCATAGACCCCAAGGATTTCCAAAACAATAATGTAACACTTTGTTTGCGTCATCTGTTCAACTAATAGAAGCTACTAGAACCCGGGGTCCCACGCCGTCTTGTCCTGCGCATCCACCATTTTGTAGCAAACGACAGTGTCACCGGGCTTCACCTCAAACGCGCCGTCGTCGAAACGGAGCCCGCACTCCATGTCGCGCTTTATCGTGTTCACTTCCTCTTTCAGGTGCTTCATTGATGCTAGTTTACCTGAAAGAGGAAAAAGAAGTTTAACCACGCTGATTTTTTATTGATTTGGAAAAAAAAATGTCGTATAGTAAATTAATTCCTCTATCCATATACGTTATTCAAATTTGTGTATGACATAAGATAAAAAAAGTTGCGAAAATTATTTTCGATCGAGACTACGTAGTTATGCCCGTTCAAAACAGCCGAGTGAGTTCGATGAACTTCGCCGGCCGGCCGGCGGCGGTACTACTAATTGATCTCACGATTTTAATTTCGAGTTTTAGTCAAAAAATTTTGTTACTGAATTTTTATTTTGACTAGCTAATTAGTCTTACTAACGATCCTTATTACGGGGCCTTCGGCTCCAAAACCAATAAAAAATCACCGTGTATAAGTTCTTACAAAATATACCTGAAACTATTTTAAGGGTGAATTCAGTCCGTCATACTAAATAAATATAAATAAATATATAGGGACAAATTACACTAATTGAGCTAGCCCCAAAGTAAGTTCGAGACTTGTGTTATGGGATACTAACTCAACGATACTATATTTTATAACAAATACATATATAGATAAACATCCAAGACCCAGGACAATTTGGAAAGGCCATTTTCCAACTTGCCCTGACCGGGGATCGAACCCGGGACCTCTGGGTGGCGGACTAGCATGGTGACCACTACGCCACGGAGGTCGTCACTAATACTAAACAACTTTCCCTAAGGAACATATAAAATATTTTTTGGCTCTCCATACAAACTCGGTCAACTTGTATGGGAGGCCAAGAATTCACATTTCGATACGTCTTCCTTAGAGAAAGTTGTTCAGTATCATGGACAGAATTAACTCTTAAAATAGTTTCAGTATATTTTGTTACACCTAATATACCCTTTAGTATTTACCCTTTCGGCCGTATGGTTTCCGGCAGAGTAGAACAGGACCACTCCAAGTCCTCCCGTGGATGTCGTAGAAGGCGATTTAGGAAATGCAAGCTAAATAAAGCTTATAAACATCGGTGAGATCTCTCCAACCTGTCTGGCCAGCGTGGAAAGTGTAGGCCAAGTCTTTTGGCTGCTTTGGCCAAGTATGGCTCTGGTAGTACACAGAGGGTCGTGCTCCAGCAGTGGAGACGAAAAGACCTGGTGATGATGATGAAGTGGTTTATATGCATCATGGAATCTAATTTAAACACTTTTAATAAATGTGTGTAATACCCTATACACTTTAAAATGATATATTATATATATATGATATTTATATATTACTTTATATACTTTCCTGTTGATAGAATATAAGTCTACTAAATATAATATATAACAATACCTTCAAACACCACCTGCTGGTTCCTCACGACCCGGTAGAGGGCGTTCCTGGCGAGGCTGCCCTTTGAGCAGCGACAGCCGGCCACTGGCACCTTTTTCTTGCCTTCCGTCACAACGAACTGTTGCAGGACGTTTGCTTCACCTGAGGAAAGAAAATTATTATTATAATCCAGGTAATGTTACCGTGTTAATCTTCCCACCCCATCTCTTCCCACTCCCTTAGCTTTAATTGGGCAGACGACTTGAAAACATTCGAACAGGATTGGAAAGTTAAAGAGACAGAGAGTTATGGAAGAAAAGAGGGGAGGCCTTTGCCCAGCAGTGGGACGTGAAAGATTAAATAAAATATAAATAAAAATATGTTACCGTGCTAATCTTTTACTTTGAGGCCATACCTGAATTTTCCGGGGTCCAATGGCGCTCCCATTTGAAATAAATCATTTTAAAGAAAACGGCCCAAACCTTAGATAAACCTTCAAACTATTTTATGAACTACTGTTTACAGTTAGAAGTGAGAACGTGAAGCTTTTCTACGCACCTTAGCTAAAAGTGGCCGTTTTTCGCAAATGTGCGTAGAAAAGTTTTACATTCTCACTTTAAACTATAAACAGTAGTTCATAAAATAGTTAAAAGGGTTATCTAGGGTTTGGTCAAGACAAAATTTTAAATGATATCACAGTTTCCTCTCAAATGATTTATTTCGAATGGGGGCGCCACTGGACCCCGGACAAAAGCTAAGAACCATCTCTTCCCACTTCCTTAGCTTTTATTTTTAACGTTTTAGTTTCTCACGTTGTAATAACTTGACCATGACTCTTTTTTAATATTTGACATTGAAAGAACGAGACGAAAGATGTCTTAACTAAAATAGGTTATAGCAAACGGTTGTCTAATCATCCTCGAAGCGGCCCGATCGGGCAGCTCGACTCGGGCGAATCCCAACCTTATCACATTGACATAAGGTTTATTTTATCAGGCATTGACGTACATTTAAAAATAATTTACATGAATATGAGGGTTCTCGACAAAACACAGCCACTTACCAATAGCGTGATTTTATACAGACAAATAGAATTTGTCTACCCTGTGCCACACAGATATAATATCGGATATTAGCGAAAATGTATTTTGCTTGATATGCATGCAGCATTCTCGTAATTTAGGTAAGATTAGTTTCTACCCTGTCAAATATATTTGTGCACGTCACTGCCACTTACCAACAATTTCTTCCTCTTGCCTCTTCGGTATCCTACTGCTAATCTCTTCCTTGACGTCATCAACCAATTTATAGATGATGTTGAGTTTCTTCACGGGAATGTTCTTCTTCTTGGCGTCGACGGCCACGGGTGGGGGACAGTCCACGTTGAACGCGTATATCACTGCGTTGAACGCTTCCGCTATCTGAACAGAAATTTAAAATTTTTAAATTCATTTTTTTAAATTTTTTCTCTGCAATCTTATATTTATTAAAAACTATAGTAAAAGTAGATGACAAGGTTTAATAATAAGATTGTGAGAAACTACATTTAAGATAATTTATCATCTTCCTAGCACTAAGATCCGCGGCTTATGGGGAAAATCCGTGGCCTTAACCCAGCCAGAAATAACTGGACATATTTAGATTTTGCCGTCGTAATAAAAGTATTACTAGTATAGTAAGCGATCGAGCATACCACGTCGCTCCCGCTTCACCTGTAACCAGTCTTCACTAACTCTAAAGAACTAACCTCAACGTCACTGGGTGTGACGGGCCCCACTCCGTAGTGCACCAGGTCGAGTCGAACGCGGTCGTGTTCGTCGTATGTCTCCAAGATGTCCAAGATGGCTTCCACTGACCCGTCCACGTCACCTGGGTCGAATTGAAACATTGTACAGTTTTGGGATTATATGGCGATTAACACACTGCACCGCGCCCCGCTGCGTAGTGCGGGGCCGCCATACAAAAACGACGCGCGGGGACGCGGTGTCAGTGTGGGACTGTGCGTGTTCTATACAAACGGAGATACTTACAAGCAACGTTAGTACACGCATTCACGCGCTACGCTGCGTAGTGCGGGGCAATGTGAGAATCGCCTAACGATAAGTGTAGAACAGAAGACAAGGTGTTGTTACTAGTTATTAAGACAAAAAAAAAACATTTTTTGAAAAAAAAAATTGTCCTTCCAATCCTTGTATTATTTTCACTTGAACAAACGGGAAAAAGAAATCTCATTATTTCAATCAACTGAACTGGTGGGAAAAAGGGCTTTTATTGTAAAACCAAAGTACTTATTAAGACAAAAAAGCGTCGTTTTTTTACTGAGTTCTATCGACCACCTTTCGTCTTCGCGATCAGACCCTAGACATATACCATAAAGTGTGATATGGACAAAACAGGACACTCTTCTTTTTCTTCTTTTGTAAATCACAATATGACTATCTCGCTCTATCAAAACGGCCGATGGTACCACAGATATATAAAGGGAAGATGACTAAACATTATTTTATAATGCAAAGAATGCCGCGTGGCATGAATTTACACTTCAGCTACATAAGTTTTGTTGTTTTTCTTTAACTTAATTGGTAATATTTGGAACAAAAATAGTAAATTACTATACTTATGAATGTAAAAGAGTACTTTAGTATACAAACACCCACAATAACTGTTTATAAATGTATTCTTCTTATCGAGTCGAAATGGTTTCTGTGTAGCTTCAATTTCAAATTGTCTTTGACCAGTATGTGGCCACGGTGATCCCTCTGTCATTAGCCTCGATAAGGTCCTCCATGGTACATGTCGCAGGGCAGCCCGGACACGACAGAAGGTGCTCCATTGGTTGGATGGCGCCGCAATCGCAAAGGTCGTTATCAGCGTGACGCCACCTAACTCGGTTTTCTCTACACCTTCCAAATGTATTAATTTGGCAATTCAAAACTAAACTACATGTGAAAAGTTGCCACTCGTTCTAAGTATCTAATGTTTTGTCTGCTTCCCTTTGTATGTATGTGCATGGTACAGACAGATGACAGAACTATGTACACTCTTATGTACATACCTTTTACAATAACATTCAACGTTGGATGAGAATCATGCTGAATCATCTTCTGCCTGGGCCCTTCCTGTTTAGTCTTGTACCTTCCTAGCGCGCGTTTCTTTGACAGTAAAGCCTTGTACTGTTCTCTATGGGCGGTCTCTTTGGCCTCTATGGCCACGCGGTCTAGTTCCTGTTTCTCCCGCATGCGTTGGTTGTGGCGCCACTTCATCACTTCGTTTGCTCGTTTCTAATGAAAGAAGAAAAGAGATGAGAAATAGGCACGTCATAAATTAATATGAGTGCTAAACGTTTTGCGATAAATCCATACTTATATAAAAAGCTGAAGAGTTTGTTTGTTTGTTTGTTTGTTTGTTTGAACGCGCTAATCTCAGAAACTACTGGTCCGATTTGAAAAATTCTTTCGGTATTAGATAGGTCGTTTATCGAGGAAGACTATAGGCTATATTGCATCACGCCCGCGACTTCACTCGCGTGGTTAACGCGGGCGAAGCCGCGCGCTGCCTCTAGTAGTAAATATGTAGTGAAATATTTTTTTAAAGATGCTTTCTTGTTTTTGTTTTGCTATTTAGAGTTTGGTACACAAAGAGTTAAAACAGGACTCTATTACTAAGACTCCACTGCACATCTGTCTGTCGGTCACCAGGCAAAATTTTTGGAACCGTGGTAGTTAGATAGTCGAATTTTTCTATTACATTAGAATTTTTTAAATCTGCTCTAATAAGTTAAATTTAAAATCGGATGGAATGGGACACTGTCAAGTAACAGAAAAGGTTGCACGTACAGCGCTTGCAGTACTGCTATTAAATCTCGCGCGTATGAAAGAGATGGCGAGATGTCCACTCCATAGGCCTCTTACACTTTCAATATTTCAAATTCTAACTTATGCTTCATTAAATAAAAAAAAATCTTGCTTTTTTATTTTTGTAAAATATTAACCAAAAACATACACAGTAAAATAGGCTATAGTAAAATTTTGAAGTTGCGTACCTCGGAGTCGACTTCAAGCACTAGGTCCCCGGCGGCCGGCAGCTCCCGCCAGCCGAGCACGGCGGCCGGCGTAGCGGGCGGCGCCGCCGGTAGCGGCCGGCCCTCCGCAGACTGCAGTACTCGCACCTGCGCAATGTCACAAATTCCACTGTTTTTTTTACTTCTGTACTGTTATCTGTTATCCCTTTAACCGCGAACTTGGGATTTATCCGACTAACATTGTCAAGCCAATTCCGCGAACGTCGGTTATTTCCGACAAAAAAAATCCTCGTTTATCGTTGTAGGTATTTATTTTAGATTTACAATGCCATGCTGGTCTGGGAGAAATAAAAAAAACTTAGAATGTACCAGCTGCTTCTCTTCCCACGCAGATCGTAAAAGCCAATTGAGGGAATGGGCAAAAATGCAAATCATGTTAACAGGCGATGCGGCTAGCAACCCATCACTGTATTGATTGCTTTTCCATCTTCTCGCCCACCATGACGCTAAAAGTGGCTTTTGGGTCTTGCGGCCCTGGGCTCTGCATAGAACCGCAAGACCCAAAATGCTCTGTCTGCCCCATTAGGGATAAAGACGTGATAGTATGTTACAATGCCTCGCGCTAGTGGCACGACAAATGATATAAAGTCTCGCGGCGAAAGATAAGAATCAGAAAAAGAAGAAGATCGCGCTATATAAGAACTCGAACGCTCGCTAAAGCACGCATCATAACCTGGCTACTTGCATATTTTGACCCTCCTTATACAAATAAACAATTTATCTATCTATTTATTTACATACATTATTGAAGTGAAAACTTCTTTAGCGGCGTTGTGCACTTTTTTTGGAATGGGTAAAAAATGTTAAACTCGCGTCAGGACACGCTCGCGTCAGGACACGTGACCTGATCGAAAATTCGTAAGACGGATGGAGAGTAGGTAGCTGGCGCGGCGTAGGAGAGGGAGTATCCCCCTCTCTTTCTACGGCGCGGCGAAAATGTATGCCTGCGCCTGCTGTTTCGTATATCAAAAATGCACAACGTTAATATTCAAGTTTTCACTTCTGCCGGCACTCCCAGAGTGCAACCCGTCGTTTTTTTTTCTACCCCTGTCCTGTTATCTGTCTTTTAAATAGTCATCAACACTAATATAAGAACTCGATGGGGTCTTCTTACGATCGCTTAAGCTTGCATCATAACCTGCGCTACTCGCATTTTTTGACCCTTCTTATACAACTGTCTACCATTTCGTCTCGCGGTACCTATGTACTATGTTTACTTCTATAAGGTTTTATTAAAAACTTTTTCAAGTGTACATGAACCAATAAAATAAAATAAATAAACTGTTGCATAATAGTACTTATGCAACAGTTGTATAAGTTTGAAGTGCTATTTTTTTACGCCACACATTCTAACCCACGACCAATGCCAACACGTTGACCACTGATCAAGGAGGAAGGAGCAGAATATGTATGTATGTATTGTCGACCTTCTTCTTCTTCTCGTGTGTGTTAGTGACTAACACTAGTGTCAGAGTTTTAAACCGCCTTAAAGGCCTCTGACATGGTTTTAGGTAACGACCAATGTCAAAGACAGTGACCGGGACCGACGGCTTAACGTGCCCTCCGAAGCACGGATCATTTTACTTATCGGACAATCAGGTGATCAGCCTACAATGTCCTAACCAAACTAGGACAACAACACAAAATCGTAGCCCCCGCCGGGAATCGAACCCGCGACCTCCGGGTATGAGCCGAACGCTCTAACCACTACACCACGGAGGCGGTTATTGTCGACCTGGAAATGACCCTTATTACCTTCGCCCAACCGTTTCCAGCGACCAGCACACAACCACGCCGTAACGTTCCTCTTTGCACCAAAACTGTTGCTTGTTTCCTAAACAAAAAATATAGGTTACTATTTATTTCAATAAAATCAAAGGATTTTACAACAAGTGTAAAGTACTTTAACTTGCATACAAAAATTTAACGACAAAAAAACAATAGGTAAGCACAATACAATGCTTTTTATGAAGTACTATTACCTAACTACCTATACTTACATGTCTAAGAATAATATAGATAATGATTTTGTGACACAAAAACAGCCGTGAATTAATAATAACTAATGAATGAAATATTGAAAGAATGAAAAACCCAGGTAAAGATGTAGCCTACGTTTTAAAAAATGCAGTGTCATCACTTTTACCAAAAATGTCCAAGTTTTTGTCCAAAATATAATAATGGCCCTAACTCTCTAAATGTTAGTACTACTTACCCAGTCCGAGGGTCCAACTGCGCTTTAATCACCACCCCCTTTACGTGCCCCCCAGGGTCAGCCTTCAAGTCCATCAACTGCGCTTGAAGCATCGATGCTTCCACCAATGTGTCCAAGTTTTTGTCCAACATATAATAATAGCCGTGTGGTTTCCGGCAGAGTAGAATAGGGTTACTCCAAGACTTCCCGGATGTCGTAGAAGTCGACTTAGGAAATATAAGCTAAACAAAGCTTATAAACATCAATGAGTCCTCTCCAACCCGTCTGGCCAGCGAGGAGAGAGTAGGCCGAAATCCTCTGACTGCTCTGGTCAAGCTTGGCTCTGGTAGTACAGAGAGGGTCGTGCTTCTGCAGTGGAGACAAAAAGACCTGGTGATTATGATGAATAATAATAACCCTAAATCTCTAAATATTAGGAAATACTTACCCATTTCGAGGGTCCATCTACGCTTCAATCACCACCCCCTCCACATATCCCCCAGGGTCAGTCTTCACGTCCAATTGCGTTTGCAGCGTTAACACTGCCACCAAAGTGTCCAAGTTTTTGACCAACATATAATTACTAAAGCCCTTAATTACTAAAGCTTACCCAGTCCGAGGGTCCAACTGCGCTTCAATCACCACTCCCTCCACGTACCCCCCAGGGTCGGCCTTCAAGTCCATCAACTGCGCTTGAAGCGTCAGCGCTTCCACTAAAGTGTCCAAGTTCTTCTTCTTCAAGGCAGACACTGGTATGGCTTGCACATCACCGCCTATGTCTTCGCATATGACTCCGTGTTGAGCCAACGCACGCATTGTACGGTCCTGTGGTAAAAAGGTCACATTTTTTTTATTCTTTTTAGCAGTGACGTACATAAATATTTTTGACAGGGTAGGTTATTTTTGGCTTTTTCGAGGTACCTCAAAAAGCCAAATATGTCCGGCTTAAACCGGACAGATGGCGATCCTACTCCCGTACCCGTAATGCAGGCCAAAACGATCAATGAAAATGGACTATTTAAAGTTAAAATATAACTGACACAAAAAGTATTCGAATTATCAAAGAGAATACGGTCTTGGTTCATTTTATACAGGATAAGTTACAAAGACAAATTTTCTTACAAAACCTGCCGTTTTTGGTCATCTACACCTAAAAAATCACACCTTCCCATAAATAATTTGTGTCGTTATAAACGCACACTTATAAAAATTGCGACACTAGCTCATTTCCTGCACATCTGTAAAGTTCACTCTAAAACAAATGTATAAATACACGCAATAATACAAGAAAGAAAGAGAAGACAACGGGATTGTTTAATCTATATTCAAATCTAATGCACAGGGAATAAAGACGCAGGTTGTGTAATTCATAAAATACGCTAGTCTCGTTTTAGTTCGCTAGCCTCGTGGGGAGTGCGCATACGTTATCAACTAATAGTTTTTTTTTTAATTTGAATCTAATCACCAAACCTTTCGGGCCACCGCAAAATTACGCGGGCGCACGCGGCGGGTTTTGGTCTATCTCTGTCACAAACTCTAAATGCGAAAGAGATAGCAGAATCCGTCGCGGGTCACCTGTCTCTGTCGTACGTAGCGTTTGTGACAGAGACAGACTGAACCCACAGCGTGCTCTTAGCGGAGACCCTTAGAATGTATTTGAAAAGTGGGTTAATCAACTAGTCTCGTGACGTCAGTTATATAAAAATTACTTGAAATGGAAGCGAAATCAGTTGCAAACTTGTCTGATTATTTTCTCCGTAATCGATACTAAAATATAATCCATCGATTTTTCTGAAATTACGTTTAAATAAAAAACAACGTTAAGAAAATAAAATAAAAAAATGCTTAGAAATGAAAGGCTATGCCATCAATTAGAATATTAGATGTATTTTACCTGTTTTTACACCAAGAAACATCACAAAATGGCATTTTAGCGGAGCACTTGTAGCCGTGTTTTCGATGCATTACCAATTCACGTAATTATCGTAATGCGATTACGCAACTGGTTTAGCGAACGTTTTAGATTATTTGATGTTGCTTCCATGCTGGTCTGGGAGAAAAGAAAAACTTAGAATGTACCAGCTGCTTCTCTTCCCGCGCAGATCGTAAAAGCCGATCGAGGGAATGGGCGGGATTCATCATCATCATCATCATTTCAGCCGCACAACGTCCACTGCTGGACATAGGCCTCTCCCAAAGATTTCCAAAAGGGCGGGATTCGAATCATGGTAATAGGCGATGCGGCTAGCAACCCATCACTATTTTGATTCCTTTTCCATCTTAATGCCCACTATCACGCTAAGCGTGGCCTTTGGGTCTTACGGCCCCGGGCTCTGTCTGCCCCGTCAGGGATATAGACGTGAAAATGTATGTATGTATGTATGTATACACCGAATAATTTTTGACCCATTCATCTACCCAATGACAGACAAAAGAAGCACAAGTAATACAAGCTGTGAAGCACAATTAAACAAAATTGAGGCATACCTACAATGTTCACACCTGGCTTGTCGATTTTGTTGATCGCCACCAATATCGGAACTGAAAAAACATAAATAACTCTTCAAGATGCGACAAAACCCAGACACAATAGTAAGACAATGGAAGCCGGTGGAAAGGTTAAGGGTTGGGGTACTGTTCCATGCTGCTATCTTTTTCTGTCGCTCAGAACCGTTATTTGCTAGAGCGAGAAAGGGCGGCCGTGCTGATTCATTCTGTCGCGCTCTCTCGCTCTAGCAAATGACGGTTCTGAGTGTCAGAGAAGGATAGCAGCATACGAAAATTCTGTTCCGTGCTGACAGATGTAGCCAAGCTCTAATTGCCAATGATATTTTTTGTAAGATAATAGAAAACCTAGCTCGGTATACAGCATCGGTATGCAATTGAAATCATTAGCAATCATTTAAGTTATTAACATACTCACATAAAGGATATTTTGTACGGTAACAACACTACAATTAATGCAGTAATTGAAAAGCATCAAAAAGCAAGAAAAATAACCAAAGTATCAAAACACTTCGAGTCGTGCGCGCTCACTAATACCTACGAGCCTTAAGGTCAGCGACCTTGCTGCAATATGGCTGAGCGGCGGGCGCGGCCGGCATACAAAAGTAGACTTTAAAGTACGTGAATAAGGTTGAAAGTCGAGTGGGGACGACTCGTGTCACACGAACGCTTGAGGATAGTAGGTACGTTGAAATAGAAATTAATGTTAGCGTACTATGTCGCGAGTGTTGCGACGAAATTGATACTATTACAATTATTTTCTTTTTCATGAATTTAATGATGATAAGTTTTTTTATTTATAATTGCAGTAATGGTATGGTATCTATCAAAGAGTCTAACGACGTCGAGCATGTTTAGCGATTTTCTGTAATATGAAAATGACGATTTTTGATTGAAGTTTTATTACTCTTAAATTACTTTGTATCATGGGTATAGTACGTACCTAAAATATTGCCAACGAATTCAATTACACCCTGTATATATGTATATATATATGTACTATGTCTGCATACCTGCAGGAGCTGCCCTGGTGGGAAAACGTGTTGCTATCTCTTTCGCAAGTAAAGAAACCTTAAGTTTGGTTCGCACTTTAATGAGTGACCACAATCGGCAAAAATAAATATTCTAGAGTAATGCTCGTCGCTTATAATTGTAAGATAGCCTATCAGGCTGGGTAGGGACCGATACTGAATTGGGTTTCTTTTAGTCGTCGTTCCGAAACGATAGCAGTTTTTATGTTTTGCATTTAAAAAAATTACCTTCAATCCTACTAATATTATAAACGCGAAAGTTTGTAAGTATGGATGTTTGTGACTCTTTCACGTAAAAACTACTGAATGAATTTTAATGTAACTTTACAATAATATAGCTTATACATCAGAATAACACATAGGCTACAATTCATTGTATGGTAATCCTGCGCAGACGAAGTCGCGGTCACCAGCTAGTAAGTAGTAAGTAAATTGAATAAAAATCTTTGACTTTGACTTTAGAGTTCCACACTTCAGAAAAGCGTTATCGCAGTCGTCAAACTGTCTTAGACATCTTCAGGCAGCTTGAGGAATCTGTTGTGTTATCTTCAACCTTGGCATTGGCAAAATCATCGTTTTGATAACGATGGAGCCATAATGTAAGAAAAGAGGAAGAGGAATTTCACAGCAGCTTGGGAAAGACAAAACGGGCCTTACGCCACCACGAGTACATCTATATCTGTCGCGAGCACGCCGCGCGAGCGCATCGCTGTGTACGATTATTATTATTATTTGGCAAAAGACAAAACAAGCCTTACCACCAGCTTCTCTGGCCATGCGGATGCTCTCCACGGTCTGCTCCATGACCCCATCGTCCGCCGCCACCACGAGTACATCTATATCTGTCTCGAGCGCGCCGCGCGAGCGCATCGCTGTGTACGATTATTATTATTATTTGGCAAAAGACAAAACGGGCCTTACCACCAGCTTCTCTGGCCATGCGGATGCTCTCCACAGTCTGCTCTATGACCCCATCGTCCGCCGCCACCACGAGTACATCTATATCTGTCGCGAGCGCACCGCGCGAGCGCATCGCTGTGTACGACTATTATTATTATTTGGCAAAAGACAAATCAATCCTTACCACCAGCCTCCCTAGCCATTCGGATGCTTTCCACAGTCTGCTCCATGACCCCGTCGTCCGCCGCCACCACGAGCACCACTATGTCTGTGGCGAGCGCGCCGCGCGAGCGCATCGCCGAGAACGCGGCGTGCCCCGGCGTGTCCAGGAACGTCACTTTGTCTCCGGACGGGAGTTGCGCTGCAAGTCAATTATCATCATCAAGTCTTTTTATCTCGTTTGCAGGAGCACGACCCTCTCTGTACTACCAGAGCCGTACTTGGTCAGAGCAGCCAGAGGACTTGGGCTGTACCTTGCGGCTCAAAGCAGACAGAACCCAGGGCCGCAAGACGCGTAGGCCACTTTTAGCGTGATGGTGGAAAAAAATCTAAATAGTGATGGGTTGCTGGCCGCAACGCCTATTAAAATGATTTGCATTATCGCCCATCATCGCTTCTACGATCTATAAATTTATAGGGACAAATCACACAGATTGAGCTAGAGTAGCCCCAAAGTAAATTCGAGACTTGTGTTATGGGATACTAACTCAATTAAGTATACTATAGTACCTGGGCGACCGAGCTTTGCTCGGTTACATCTCGAACATCGAAAATACGCGTTTTCCCAAACATAAGACTAATCAAGATCGATTGTTTACCCCCGAAAACCCCCATATACCAGTTTTCAGCGAAATCGTTAGAGCCGTTTTTGAGATCACAGAAATATATAAATAAATATACAAGAATTGCTCGTTTAAAGGTATAAGATTTTATAAGAAATACATATATAGATAAACATTTAAGATCCAGGACAATTTCAAAAAGGCTATTTTCTAACTTGCCATGACTGGGGATCGAACCCGGAACATCTGGGTGGCGGACTAGCATCGCGACCACTACGCCACAGAGGAAGTAAAAAAAATTTCTAACCAACCAAATTCCAGGAAAACATATTATTTCAACGTTCTCACTAATCATTTTTTAGACCAGGCTATAAAATAGTTTCAATCGAATGTACTAGGCATGTGATGTGTGCTTATGGATGTGTGTGATACACGATGACTTTTTATTGTTTTTGGAAAAAAATGTCGTATAGTAGATAATTTCCTCTATCCATTTAAGTAATCCAAAGCGTATGACGACATAAGATATGACATAAGATAAAAATGTTGCGAAAATGATTTTAGATCGAGACCACGTAGTTTCGCCCTGGACGGCCGCGTGACCGGCGTGATCTCGAATGAACTCCGGCCAGCCGGCCGGCGCAGCGCCGGCCGGCGATAGTACTATTCGATCTAACGATTTTACTTTCGAGTTTTAGTCAACATTTTTTGTTTGTAAATTTTTATTTTGACTAGCTAAATAGGTCTTACTAACGACCCTTATAAAATGCCTTCGGGTCCAAAACCATTCAAAACAGTGTAAAAGAAATTGTTAAAACATATCTAAGTTATGCCAGGCCCGTGTCACTCCTCGTTTAGGTATCGAAAATATACCTACATCATTACTATGCGCGCGGCGACCACTCCGGAGTGGGAAATTCAATGACATGAATCGTATGTCTAGAGTAATAAGAATGAATTTGTCTTGCAATGCACTTCTAGGTATCTAAACGAAAAGGTGCCGAATTCCGACGAGACCTAAATTAAACCATATCGTTAACGACATTGAGTAGATATTTGTTTGAATTCTTTTGCGACTTCTATACGTGAGTACTAACTAGTTCTTATTCTGTGGTTATGCTTACCTTCAAAAGCACCAATATGCTGTGTGATTCCGCCAAACTCCTGGTCCACTACGGAGGTGTCTCTCAACGCGTCGAGCAGCGTGGTCTTCCCGTGGTCGACGTGGCCCATCACGCACACCACGGGCGGCCGCGGGCGCAGCGCCTCGGGGGGCGCCGGCGGCGCTGGCACGGCGTCTTTGTTCTAACAACATATCACTATTTAGGCTTTTCTTTGCCGGCAGAGTAGAATAGGTCGACTTAGGGAATACAAGCTTAACATAGCTTATAAACATCAATGAGACCTCTCCAACCTGTCTGGCCAGCGTGGAGAGTGTAGGCCAAGTCCTCTGGCTGCTCTGGCCAAGTATGGCTCTGGTAGTACAGAGTGGGTCGTGCTCCTGCAGTGGAGACAAAAAGACCTGATGATGATGATGATGAAGAACAAATAATAATTTTAACATGAATACAACAATACACAGAAATTAAACATTACCTCCTCCACTTCTGTTTCCTCGTCAGGCCGAGGAACGATTTTGAACCTGAACCCTGATATCTTTACTATGTCCCTTATTACTTGGGGGTTCAGTATAACTGTATCCTTCTTGTATCTGGTGTTTGAGGTTTTGTCAGCAAACTCTAAAGCTTTGAACACATGGTCTGAAATTTTAAAAAAATAGAGTAAAATTTAGATTTTTATGCCGGTGGTGAAAGGTCGCACAAGAATGATACTAGTGGAAACATAAATGGAAGGCCTTTGCCCAACAGTGGAGCACAATACCTTCAGGTTAATCTATACATATAATAAAACAGTTTGGGGCGATTGAGACATAGTAACAGAGTAAAATTTGAAACAAAAAGTCAGTCTGTTTTATTTGTTCATCACCCGAGATACAGACTATGTCTAGTTCGGGGATGGACTACCGGATGGGGAATGGACTGGGCGCTTTTAGTTATGTATCTCCACCTTTTATACCTACGCTATAATATTACTACATTCTGTTAAAATGTTTTTGGCAAATAAAAGAATATTATTATTGGTCTATTTATTATCTGTTTGTAAACACTAATCTCCAAAAAAAAAAGTTAATTAGCCTGATGAGCATTTTTCAGAGACCATGCAAATGGAGCAAGCTTCAGTTAGTGAAAATTAAAAAAATAAAGTGTTAAAAGTTACTTAATCAATTCTTATGTTACTTTCCATAAGTCAAAGTCATATGCTCGTTATCTTAACTTTGTATCAGCTGATGTCAATTCTGTTGCTGGCTGGCATTCACCCACTACTCTTAGTCCTGTCCTCTTAGTCTAAGAGATTGATAACTACTTTTGATACATCTATTACTTAGTTGTTCTTTAACATTTTCAAATAAGCCAATTTAGAATTTTTTTTTTATTTAAAATGATTCGTACATACCAACATCTTTGTTGAGAACATCAGCAATGTCTTGTACTGTCATGTTCCTCCATATTCCTACTACTTCTGAACCTCCCTTCGGTGAATATCTGATAGCTGGTCTAATCGCTTTTGATTCTACAGCCTGAAAACATATAATTTATGTATAAGCCGGCTGTATTACTAAACATAAACATACATTTTGAATAAAAGGTGAGTGAAGAAGATGAAAGAGACCTTTGCCCATTGATGAGACTAAATAGGTTAGCAAAAAAATTGTTTTTTAAAATATATTTTTATTTATACTTGCCTTTTCTTCTTCGGATCTTCGTTTCTTTAAGCAAACAAAAGATGCTGTGAATTCCCTTGCTGACTGATATTTTATTAGGAAGTTCCTTTCACTTATATGTTTGTACAATTCATTTTTGAAAAATTGAAATGGTAACCTAAAATCAAAGCTTACTATCAAAAGAAATAACAATATTAATCAACTGTTTACTTAAGTTTCTATACGTACCGCTTGGTCATGAATGTGTACATCTTGATTTAAATAAATAATGTATCATTTATTGAGAATTTCTATGTTACTTATTGGTTTTGAGGTTGTGATGTAATTATCAATAATTTTGCGATATGGGTACGGTATCAAAATATTATATTAAGAACAATTATTCATTGGACTATTTTTTATACGATTACCTCGTTAAATATTGTTCTTTTATTGAAAAATTAAACAATAACACAGAGAAATAGTTTTTTGTAATTATAACCTAAAACTTGCACCTGATGTCAATGTCAGTGTCATATAAATTGAATTTGTTTTGTCTATGGCATAGATATAGGGTTGCTGTTTAATCGGTCATTATCATTACCGGTAAATACAGTAATCGAGTAATTAAAGTCCACTCGATTAAATAGTTTTTGAAATCGATAATCAAATTCATAGCGTTTTGCCAACAAAATTCACACGTCCAGGAATCATAGATAATTTTCAATAAAAATTAAAAAATTAAGTCATAGACAAATACTATTTATGTCCGCCATTCATTCTTTTGAGTTGCTTTTTCGTTTTACGATTCCAAAAGAGCACGATTTGTCATCAAGATCTACGCAACACCATCGCGTTCATAATTAATTAACCTACTCAAAAGCAGCTGAAAGAATAAAGTTTCAAGCCCGAGGCATCTTCGCCACCAGTGCAGTGTAACAGAGTGACGTGATCCTTTCGTGAGATCGTATCATACTTCCAATGATGCTTTTGCTTCCCTTTTACGTTATCGGTTGCGAAGTGGGTTCGAGTGCCTGATGGTGTGGAAACTATGTGCGATTAACGGATAAAATACAGAGGACTCAGCATGGGGGCGTTTTTAAATAAGCCAGAAACTAAGAAATACAACGAGAACGGAGAAGGGAACGGTCTTCGCTATGGCGTGGCGTCAATGCAGGGCTGGCGAGTGGAGATGGAGGATGCGCACCACGCGCAGCTAACTTTAAATGGCACATTATCGGACTGGTCGTATTTTGCTGTGTTTGACGGGCACGCGGGGGCGCGGGTCTCGGCACATTGCGCGGAGAACCTGCTGGAATGTATCCTTCAAACGGACGAGTTTCGGCGCGAAGAGATAGCGGAGGCTATTCGCGCCGGTTTCTTGGACCTCGACAAGAAGATGCGGGAGCTGCCAGAGTTGTCGAACGGTGAGGAGAAGTCGGGTTCGACGGCGGTGTGCGCGTTCGTGTCCCCTAAGCAGATATACATAGCCAATTGCGGTGATTCACGCGCAGTTCTCGCGCGGAATGGTGTACCTATTTTCGCCACCCGAGACCACAAGCCGGAGCTCCCGTCAGAGAAGTCCCGTATTGTGCAAGCAGGTGGTTCTGTGATGATCCAACGTGTCAATGGAAGTTTAGCTGTGTCGCGGGCGCTGGGTGATTATGAGTACAAGAAAGTCCAGGACCGTGGACCGTGCGAGCAGCTAGTGTCTCCGGAGCCTGAGGTGTCCGTGCACGAGCGATGCGAGGCAGAGGATGAGTTTTTGGTGCTGGCCTGCGATGGGGTTTGGGATGTGATGAGCAATGAAGCTCTGTGTGCATATGTGCACTCTCTTCTCCAGCTCACGGACGACCTTGTGGCCATCACCAACCAGGTCATTGACACCTGTCTCTACAAGGTAAGTGCAATTACTTTTTCTATTTTCGTAATGTTCCCATGCAACAGTAATTATGTAAAGTTTGCTTTCTCGGATTGCATGCTTTGAGAGAATAATTTCACATTGTAGATTTATGACAGAAATAAATGAATATTATTCAATTGTGAATACTGAGATAGCTACATTGAAAGTTCATAAGGCATTTCAGTGTTTACATAACCTGTTGTTGTGGAAAGAATGCAGAAGTCTTACAATAATTGCATGAATTTGCGTAAATGAAAAATTAACAAAATGGATTTTGATAAAAAGAATTGTAGCAAAAAGAGCTGTTACGAGCCTGTGGCTGTTATTTTCTGTTCTGTGACAGCCACAGGCTAATAAATATATATATATATATATATATATATTATGTATTATAATATATACAGGCTAATAAATATATATATACTCTGTCTACTAGGGATATAGATGTGGAAATGTATCTGTATCTATATTATGTATTATAGATGTTACGTGTAATTATCAATTTGCCATTTACCACTATGTTATGCTAGACTAAAAGTACTAACTTTCAGCATTACAAGAGTGGTCTTGATTGAGCATTTATTGTTGATCAACTTCAGAAGGAGTGTTATGTTTTTTTAAGCATTTGCATCTGTGAAAATTTTTTGTACTCTTGGGTTTATTGTGTCAATGGGGTATGTTTTATGCATTGGTCAGTCTCTTTTTAAATGTTTCTTTTTTTCTAAGCAGAAGTTAATTTTAAAGATTTAAGTTGTGAATATGAAGATCCTTATAATGTAGTTACGAAAACCAAAGCTTTACATTATTGATTTCTCCCTAACAGAAAACAGAATTAAATCAGTCTATCCGTTCGAGAGCAATGATGACATAGGGAGACACAGACAAACACATGAACAAAAGTGTCAATCTTATAACTGAACTTGACTACCAAAAGAAGTGGTCACTGCATTTTTCCTCAATGCATTTAAAAATAGTCTTTACTAGTGGATCAGGGCAAATAAAGTGTTGTTAATTGAATAATTAACTGTAAAAGACTTTATGGACTCACTGCATGCACTGTGTGAATAGACATATCAGCTCCAAGCTACTATAATTAATAGTTCTGACTGTTGTATAAATCTTGCACTATCGTTTTTAATGAAACGGTCTTGCTGATGAAATAAATTATGTAGAAAAAAAAACTAAAAAAATGTGTTGTATTTTATACTGTTTTTTTTTTTTTTATAATTACTTTTCCGTTTATAAATTTCATGGTGTCCAGTGTGCCTAGTTTTTGCGAAGTTATACTGCTGTGCAAAATCCTTTTCTATTGGTCCAAGTGTTTTCTTGTTCACATCACTCTCAATCAAATAAGTCATAAACCAACACTGCACATCACTTTTTGAGCAACCAAATGGGTCACTATTGGACTGCCTGAGAAAATAGTCTCTGCCGCATCTATGAACCACTTCAAAAATAGACTCGTCAGTTGGCTATGCACAAATTAAATAACTCTAAAACAATTATAGTGGACAGTTAAACATTTCGTGAATATGTAAAGTAACTAATAAAAAAAGGTTTAAGCTGCTCGTCTATAACACAATAAATAAATACTTGAAATCTTGTTAATGCTCCAAAGATATCTTTAGTTCTTATATTATCAATCTTACGTGTAACAGTAACTTGACCTCTTAGGGTTGAGCTACACCTGTCAGCCCAGAACTGCACTTTCGCATGCTGCTGTCCCTTTCTTTCGCTCAGAACCGTCATTTACCAAAGTGAGACAGAGCAATGGAATGCAATAGCACAGCCGGTGCTATAAATGTACTCGATTATCATATAAAAATAAAGGAAGGAGAAGCACCAGCCAAGCTGAAGCACTCCGTCGCTCTCTCTCGCCCTAGCTAACGACGGTTCTGAGCGACAGAAAAGGACAGTAGCATGTGAAAGTGCTATTCCGGACTGAAAGGTGTAGTCGCTGTAGCTCTACCCTTAAATAGACAGATAGAGCTCCATTTAAACCTATAACCGCGAACGTCGGATTAATCCCACAAAAGTTTTCGTGTCCATTTCATAATTGGCTCAGAGAATCCAAGGTCTTTTTGTAATTCTAATAACAACATTCATAGTCGGATAAATCCGTCAATCGTGGTGAAAGGGTTAAAACCTAAACTGTCTTATTATAAAACGCAGACTAACCTTGTTACTAGGTTTAAACCATTATCCGACCAAATCAAGTTGACATCTAGTAATATGCCTCTGTCTCATCTGAAAATGTCTACTTGATTTGGTCGGATAATGGTTTAAACCTGATAACAAAGTTAGTCTGCGTTTTATAATAAGACGGAAAATGCCTAACCATTCCTCACTTACAGGGTAGCAAAGACAACATGAGTATCGTGCTGGTGGTGTTTCCTGCGGCTCCGAAGCCCAGCGCAGAGGCCCAGCGGGCAGACCGGGAGCTCGACGAGACCCTTCGGCAGAGGCTCACAGGTTGCTATCACTCTCTACTGCATGCCTGCTCACACAAACACAGACACACACGGACAGACAGACAAAGTAATATGGTAGAGACGCGTAGGAGCGCTGCGAATGATGCCAGGGGTTAGATAATTTAGATAGGTACGAGGGGCATTCAATAAGTACCTAGCCTCATCGCCAGAGGGCGCTGTAGTTTCAAAAGAGTTTTACCACAGTGTAGCACATTCTTTTTTAATTCTTTTTTCAAATTTTCATTCCAATCCCTTCATTTGTTTTAATTTGACAACTTAAGGAAGCGAACGTGTCGATCGGTTTTACAAAAATGGAAAAAGAGCAATATCGTTCGGTAATTCGATTTCTATTTTTGGAAGGGAAAACGCGCATCGAAATCAAAGAGCGCTTGGATGCTGTGTACGGTGACTCTTCTCCATCGATGGCCACCATCAAGAATTGGTTCAACGAGTTTGCACGTGGCCGTACGTCGGTTTTTGATGAACCACGTCCAGGTGCACCGAAAACAGCTGCTACGGAGGAAAACATTAAAAAAATCCATGATCTCGTATTGGCAGATCGCCGATTGAAGGTTCGGGAGCTAGCTGAGACTGTAGGCATTTCAGAAGGAACAGTGCATCATATTCTTCACGAGGAACTCGGCATGAGAAAGCTGTCGGCGCGATGGGTGCCGCGTTTACTCACACCGGAAAACAAGCGCAACCGTGAGACCACATCGGAGACGTGTTTGGCTCTGTTTAAGCGGAATCCAGCGGAGTTTTTGCGTCGTTTTGTGACCGTCGATGAAACTTGGATCCACTGGTACACACCAGAGACCAAGGAGCAATCAAAACAATGGATCCAGACCGGGGAACGTGCTCCAAAGAAGGCGAAAACTGTAAAATCTGCCGGAAAAGTTATGGCCACCGTTTTCTGGGATTCACAAGGTGTGATCTACATCGATTACCTCGAGAAGGGTAAAACAATTACAGGGCTTTACTATGCCGATTTATTGGGCCGATTCGACGCCGAATTAAAGAAAAAACGACCCCATCTGGCGAAGAAAAAAGTGCTGTTTCACCACGACAACGCACCGGTTCACACGTCTGCCGTTGCCATGGCCAAATTGGTCGAATTACGCTACGAATTGCTGCCCCATCCACCGTATTCTCCAGATTTGGCCCCTTGTGACTTCTTTCTGTTTCCTAATCTGAAAAAATCACTCGCCGGGAATAGATATGGATCAAATGAGGAGGTCATCGCCGCCACGGAGGCCTATTTTGCAGAGTTTGACAAAAACTATTTTTCGGACGGGTTAAAAAAGTTGGAGCATCGCTGGGCTAAGTGTATCGAACTAAAAGGAGACTATGTTGAAAAATAAATTGCCACTTTTCCAAAATTTTCGTTTACTTTTTGTAGGCTAAGTATTTATTGAACGACCCTCGTAATACGCTGACAACTGACTGATTTAATGTGATTTAATGAGGTAAACATGACTGAAGAAAAGTAGGTTTCTTACCATCTCTAGACCAATAAAAAGAAATCATTAATTTGATACAAAATCTGCTTTTAATAGGTCTAACAAAATATACTGAAACTATTTTAAGAGTTAATTCAGTCTTATGATACTGAACAATTTTCCCTAAGGAACACATAGAAATCTGAAGTAATTTTTGGCCTCCCATACAATTTGACCGATCAGCTGATCCGAGTTTGTATGGAGAGCCAAAAATAATTGTTCAAATTGTACTATATGTTTCATGGAGAAAATTGTTCATTATCACGGACTGAATTCACTCTTAAAAAGTTTCAGTATATTTTGTTAGACCTTATATATTCGATGTTTACATGTACCATATAATTTCTATATGGTTTATACCTTGCCAAAATATAGTCATATGTTGTCTCAATGTCTTAATAGTTCTGTTGTCTGTATAGGAAAGCAAACTAATCATATTACCATAATGTTCCTCGATATTAAAGATCTTACCCAGTGATTGACCGTGCAAGGAAATGTAGATTTCTCACCCCATCTAGATCAATAACAAGAAATCATTCATTTGATACAAAATCTACTGTTTATTCCATGTTTAGGTGTATCATAATTTCTATATCGTTTTATACCTTGCCAAAATATAGTCGTATGTTGTTTCAATGTCTTAGTAGTTCTGTTGTCTGTATAGGAAAGCAAACTAATCATATTACCATAATGTTCCTCGATATTAAAGATCTTACCCAGTGATTGACCGTGCAAGGAAATGTAGATTTCTTACCCCATCTAGATCAATAACAAGAAATCATTCATTTGATACAAAATCTGCTGTTTATTCCATGTTTAGGTGTATCATAATTTCTATATAGTTTTATACCTTGGCAAAATATAGTCATATGTTGTCTCAATGTCTTAATAGTTCTGTTGTCTGTATAGGAAAGCAAACTAATCATATTACCATAATGTTCCTCGATATTAAAGATCTTACCCAGTGATTGACCGTGCAAGGAAATGTAGATTTCTTACCCCATCTAGATCAATAACAAGAAATCATTCATTTGATACAAAATCTGCTGTTTATTCCATGTTTAGGTGTATCATAATTTCTATATAGTTTTATACCTTGCCAAAATATAGTCGTATGTTGTTTCAATGTCTTAGTAGTTCTGTTGTCTGTATAGAAAAACAAACTAATCATATTGCCATAATTTTTCTTATTTTCTAATTTTTATTATATATCTTACCCAGTGATTGACCATACAAGGAAATGTAGATTTCTTACCCCATCTAGATCAATTACCAGAAATCATTAATTTAAAACAACATCTGCTGTATATTCCATGTTTAGGTGTATCATATAATTTCCATATGGTGTTATACATTGCCAAAATATGAATATTTGGTGTCCGATGTCTTGTAGTTCTGTTGTCTGTGTAGAAAAACAAACTAATCATATTGCCATAATTTTTCTTAATATTATATTTCCCCGTCCTCCCTCGCACCTCTCCCCCGTTCTCGTCTTGCCGAGGGTGTTGAGCGGGCGAACACAATGCTATACTTCGCTTCTATTTAGTACCATTCCTGTGGCAATATTGTGCCATTAAAAATATTGGCAATATCACATTTAAAAATGTTGCATTCTCACTTTCTCTTTGGATAATCTTTCTAAGGTAATTTAGAGTAGGTACTAAGCGAAAAAAGAATTTAGAAGAAACTTTTTGACTCTTACGAACTTGCCTTAATTCTTGTAAGAAATGTCTTTTGCTACATAAATTAATATAAATATTTATTTGGATATTCTTTCTAAGGCAATTTAGGGCCTAAGCCAAAAATAAATAGAATTTAGGAGTAACTCTTTGACTCCTACAAACTTGCCTTAATTCTTGTAAGAAATGTCTTTTGCTACATATTAATATAAATATTTGTATAAAGTCCTACGGCTGCCATTTTCTGACGTTTGTTCTATATACAAGTGAAGTCATAGAATTAAATTCAGAACATCTGTGTACATGTTTTCAAGGCTATAAGCCATAAGAAAATATATTTTTATGATGAAGTCAATTTACGATTTGTGATTTTTATAATTTTCACTTATTTATATAAAATGTATACCATTTCACCGTGGTATATCAATTATATAGTAAGATATGATATAAAACTACATTAAAAACAATAAGGTTTCATGTTTCGTCATATGGCAACTATTTTTGTCTTACTGTCGTATTTTTGTTATACTCTTGGTTATCAAATAAAAGTAGGTTTAAAAAAGTGCAAAGAGGCGATACTCATAGATTTGTACCAAAAATATTATCTTCCCCATATCTTCCAGTTGGTTGATTGATAGGAAAGCCGCCTTAAGGCCGCTATATACCTTTTTTGTGTAACTATAAAATTAAATAAACTTCGTAGGCATTGACAGCAATAAAGCTGTGCAAAGAAAGAAATGCGAAATAAAAGACAGATTTCAACAGATTTTAGAATTAAATTAAATATAAGCTTTTTTTTAAAAAAAATACATTTTTGTACAAGCTCTTTTTTAAGGCCAAAGTACTTATTAAGACATGAAAGAAGCCCAAATTATGAAGATGCGTCGTTTAATTACTGAGTTCCAACAACCACCTTCCGATTCCGTGATCAGAGTTCAGACCCTATAGTGCTCAGCAATACAAATCAAACGAGTCCTACTCAATGAGTTTATGTTGTTTTTAACTGAGTTCCGTCGAATATCTTCCGGCTCTATCATCAGAACAGCTCATTGACTCTTTAATATTGTATTGTCATCTGACTCACACAAGGACGCATAATTTCATCTCAATCGGTTTAGGATGTTTGAAAAATGAAGTTTTAAGATTTAACTTAAACTAACATATAAGATACCTACATGCAAGTTGAATAAAAACTTGTAAAAAATTACATATTGTACATTTATTCATAATAAGTAGTACTTTGTTTGCCGTGTGGTAGAGTAGTAGGTAGAGGTGGCAAAGGAGAATAGGGCACTAAGTCCTCCCAGGGATGTTGTAGAAGGCGACTTAGGAAATACAAGCTAAACAAAGCTTATAATCAATGAGACCTCTCAACCCGTCTGGCCAGCGAGGAGAGTGTAGGCCAAGTCCTCCGGCTGCTCTGACCAAGTATGGCTCTGGTAGTACAGAAAGGGTCGAGTTCCTGCAGTGGAGACAAAATACCTGATGATGATGATAATTATGAGTATTTTGTAGGACTAGTTTGGTTAGTATGGTCAAAACTATCGTACATATACACGGTGATTTTTTACTGGTTTTGGAGCCGAAGGCCACTTAATAAGAATCGCTAGTAAGACCTAATTAGCTAGTCAAAATAAAAATTCAGAACCAAATTTTTTTTTAACTAAAACTCGAAAGTAAAATCGTGAGATCAATAAGTAGTGCCGCTGCGGGCCGGCCGCCGGGGTCACGCGAGTTTACGTGACAGGTTTGGACGAGTGTACTACGTGGTCTCGATCGAAAATCATTTTTGTAACTTTTTTATCTTATGTTATACACAAATTTGGATGACGTATATGGATAGAGTAATTTATTTACTATACGACATTTTCTTTTCTAAAACCAATGAAAAGTCAGCGTGTATATACCCCTAATTTTTGCACTTAGTTTACTTCTAACTGAATCCACTAATTAACTTAAAGACTTAAAGTGATTAGCCCTGAACTAATCTTTGTTGAGTACTTGAAAACTGAGTTAGTATAAACATTTCGTGTCCATTTATTTATTGTACTGCATGAGTGGTCAATTATTGAAAATTTAAAAATGAAGGTATACAAGGTGGAAGGGACATACCCGTAATAAATCGAACCACGGGCTATACTAGATTACTATAGTATAATGGAATTAAAATAACAACCAAAAAACAAAAATAAAACTCAAGCGTTGTCAAGGGACACCCGGATGGAACGAAGTTCCTTTGGATTAATTCGGAGAGAGAGAGACAGACAGACAGAGAAACACACGCACGCCGCACGGCTTACAACTATAGCAAAAAGTGTCGTTACAACTTTTGGTCTTAATTTTTTCCGGTCTAGACCCCTTTCGCAACGCGCGATAAAGAACTTCGTTCCAAAAATTGGCATTTCCATACTAAAGCAATAGCTGCCGCCCGGGCAGTTTGTAAGGGAAATTCAATTTTTTTGTGATTTTTTTTGTTGTTATTTTAATTTTATTATGCTATAGTGATCAAGTACAGCCCGTGGTTTGTTTTTTACGGGTACGTTCCTTCCAAGTTGTATAGGTAAATGGAGAAATGTAAGTATTATGTCCATATTGTTCATGTCTAATGTATATTCTACTGACTTGGATAAACAATTCAGGACAAATACGTAATATCATCATCATCATCATCATGCTGGTCTGGGAGAAATAAAAAAAACTTAGAATGTACCAGCTGCTTCTCTTCCCACGCAGATCGTAAAAGCCGATCGAGGGAATGGGCAAAAATGCAAATCATGTTAACAGGCGATGCGGCTAGCAACTCATCACTGTATTGATTGCTTTTCCATCTTCTCGCCCACCATGACGCTAAAAGTGGCTTTTGAGTCTTGCGGCCCTGGGCTCTGCATAGAACCGCAAGACCCAAAATGCTCTGTCTGCCCCATTAGGGATAAAGACGTGTTAGTATGTATCATCATCATCATCATCATATAAGCCACAAGAAGTCCACTGCTGGGCATAGGCCTCCCTAATGATTTCCAAAACATGTAATAGAACTCACAATATTTCGTCTTACGATCAAGATCGTCGCAACATTGTTTTGAACGGTAGGTAAATTTCAAATTGCTTGGTCTATTTTTATCCTATTTAACAATACTTTATCCTCATGAATAGGAAAAATCCCGAGAAATTACGCAGTTGTTGTACGTAAAAGAGCCCTTTGAATCAGTTGGCATGAAACATAAACAGGTTTCAATCGACTAATGATATAACCAGTGAATGTTGTGTTTCAACACAATTGAAATGCGTCTTTTATGTAAAAAATGAAATTTCAAGCACTAAAATGGATAAAAAAAAATACTTTCTAATAAAAACTCGATCAAGTTGTATGTGAGATAACACATTTTTTTTTAAAATATCTACTTTTTATGGATAAGCTGTTACGTGTCACGAACTAAGCTCTTAAAGAATTGTCTCGATTTTCTGTACTCTGATTTACATTAAAAATTATTTAGTCATCTAAACAAACATATACATATAAACAGAATTAGTTGCTTCGTGTTAGCGTGTGGTCAGTTATAGTATATAATGGGCTTACTTACTTTTAGGGGATTTCCCGTCACACACACACTTATCATCGTAACCACTTATCACTGATGATTCAATAGTTATGGAGTTATACGCATTATACGGATCGATTAGATAAGTAAACAATTAGGTACCTAGTTGCCATTGATAAAAATTGGAATAACGATGACGGCAGTTTACTTTTTCGGACATATCTAATAAAAAAAATTCAAACAATTTTTTATTTTATTATTTATTTATTAGCTGAAAATTTCACATGTCTAATACTTATATTAGACTGCATTATATTCCCTCCTCTATCTAAGTAATAAAACTTTAATACGTAAAAGTCGCCAATAGAACCTCTAGTAAGTCACTGGTCTCTACCTACAATTAAAAAAAAAAAAACTGTACTAACTTCCTCAGCACGTTGGTAACCCTACATCGCACCTGCATCGCCAGTAGATTCGTACAATTATCGTTTATTTTATACAATACAGCGCGGAAGTGATAAAATCTTGTTGCTAACGCACGTGAATCATACCGAAATAGATTGCTGCATGCGCTTATGCATTATGCATAGAGTAGTAGTGTCTGTATCGTGATTGAAAAGGCCAGGTACAATGTATCCATTAATTTATTCCCGGACCTCCTTAGATATCTTAGTAGATACTTACGTTTATTTTTTGAATTTGTAATACATACAAACATATTTTCACGCCTGTTTCCCATGGGGGTAGGCAGAGACTATAGATTTCCACTTACTACGATCCTTGCAAACCTCTTTTGCTTCATGAACACTAATTTGTTATATTTAATGTAAAGGCATTATTTATGTATGTATTACCTACTAGTACGTTCCGATCACTCACGTATCTACCTAGTAATGCTTTATAGGTTTATGATCTTTGCATCAGATTCTGAGATAGATAAAAATTTACACCCTAAGACCCCGGGTTCATAAAATTATTATTTATTTATTTCATCCAATATAATTATGTATTCAAAGTTCATTTTTTGGATGTATGTATTTTTATTTTCATTCATTACTCAGACGTCATTTTCGATTAATGGATACAATTTTTTTGCATGACCAGGGTTAGACCTAAAGCATGCAATCCACAAAAGTAATAAAATATTTGCTAAAGAAAGACTTTTTGACAGTTTCATTAGGTAAGATATCAGTCAGTACAAGATTAAGATATACAGAGAAATTTCATTAATATTATAAAAATTTACACAAATAATGTAAAATATTATCACACATTTTTTCCTGTCTTTTAGCTTTCATTAATAGTATTTAACGTAGGTTTCTCCTCAATATCCATTCAAAATCATATATCACATTATTGTTAAATATATCAACGATTTAAGTGCCTAAAGTAACCATTGCTTGCCAAATGCTCCTTAATTATAATAAGAATTAAGTTTAGTTCATTGCAGCAAAAAATATCCTAGTCTAGTCTTTGATTTTATTGTTATTATTTTTATTGCGTAGTTATTGTTTAGTTTTGATGTGCAATCAAATCAGATTTGATGACAATAAAAATGTTACCATTTTTTGTAGTACTTAATGTGTAGTTTTGTTAGTTTTTTTCAAAGGATTTCTATTTATTTTATTTATTAAATATGATGTAGCATGCTTTGAATGGAAATTATATATAAATAAATATATATGTGTAGATAACGTAATTGATTGATTAGAACTAAGTTTTTATGAGTTTCCTTTAGTCTCGTCTCGTTTAGATGTTGTACTTAACAATGTATTTACATATAAATACATATACGTTTGTTAAATATTTATTCTATTCCTAAATAACAATTAAAATTTGATAAATGGAATCTAACATTTGTGATATTACCTTTTTAACGAGATTTGAGAAGTAAATCTAATCATTCCCTCTAATCTTTGAAATTAAATTTATACTAATTGTAATTTTTATATCTAGAATGTGGAATTGTTACATTGTTTTATGATTAAATTGTTTAAAATACCAGCTAGTTTCATTGCTTTAGTCCTGGCCCTCAACCTTTTCCATTCATTGAAAATTGGATTTAAAGTTTTTTTTTTAAATTGAAGGGTTAAAGCAATGAACGTGCGTTCTGTGCGGTCTTACACTCGTTTGTGCGTGGAGAGCCGTCAGAAGTGAATATAAGAAGCGAAGCCATACATGTGCATGAACTACTGCACTAGTAATCTTGTTTCTTATCTGTTACTTGATTATATGACATGTGCATGACATTATATTTATTATGAATGGCTTATGATATTGCTTAAGTATGCCTGTTTTGACCTTGATATTGGTGAAAGATAGTTAACTATGTCTAATGATTTGCTCTCTAGTTTGAAACTTTTTTTTTTCATAGCACACAATTAAAAATTATATTCAAAAGAAATATATAAACTACTAGGTTGGAGTAAACATTCTAGTAAAAAGTAGTTTTTTTTTTTTAAATGCCAAATACAACTTTTTTTCTATTGAACACACTTTAAAACAGTAAGGGATTAGTTAAAAAGTACGGGCGGAAATAAAAACAAAGGATTATTCTAAAAAAAATGTTTTAACGATGTCAGGAATTTTTTCAGTAAAAGTTGGTATTTTTTCGAAATAAATTCTCGGTCACATACTAGCTCTAATTTATACAAAATAACAAAGAAATTATATTACTTGACACTTTTTTCGAAATATTAGTATAAAAAAATTACATGAAGAAAACACTGACAAGATATCCAGAAAGCAAACACTACTAGCCCAGATTTATACAAAATAACGAAGAATAAGAAATTATATGACAAGTCACTTTTTTTCAAAAAATGAGTATAAAATAATTGCTTAAAAGAAAAAACTAACAAGTCAACATATCCAAAAAGCAAACACTACTAGCCCAGATTTATACAAAATAACGAAAAATAAATAAATATATGACATGACACTTTTTTCAAAAAATTAGTATAATAAAATTGCACGAAGAAAAATCTGACAAGTCAAGATATCCAGAAAGCAAACACTCTGTAACCTTAAACAGTAGATAGTGATAATACATATGATTGTCTGCGGTGGAGGGTCGCAGTAATCTACTTATCAATACAGGTCACAACAGTAAATCAATGGACGTGGAACGCTCAATGGCGAATTCATACGTGATATCTGACTTTCCAAGGTTGATGCTGAAGCCTTGTGGAATTTGATTTGTAGTTATGACTGGTGTCCTGTTTTGCTATATTCTAATTTACTGTGAACGTTTTTGGTTAATATTTATAAAATTACGTGTCACGTTGTTTGTCCGCAATGGACTCCTAAACTACTGAACCGATTTTAAATTGGATTTGCACACCGTGTGCAATTTGATCCAACTTGAAAGATAGGATAGCTTACCCACGCGAACGGAGTCGAGCATCGGCTAGTATAGTGTATAAAACAAAAAAATACCACTGAATAGTTTTTTTTAAAGAGCAAGAATATTGGTAAATTGATGAAGTAGTAATTAACATTTAAAATATAAGAGTAGGAGCGTGGTGGTGATATCTCACTATCTCTTTCACACGCGCAAGACCTAATAGCGTGACTTATGTTACTTAATTTTGCGCAGATTAAAAAATCATGTTGTTTTAGGTTTCGGATTATATCACTTATTGATATGAATAATTAGAAGAAATTATTGAGTAAAATACCGTATTTAGTTAAGTGTATGTAAGTAGGCAACACAACACCCGTGTCAGATTTTATCAAGCTGCTTTAAAAGCATCTGACATACGAATGGCTTGACGACTGCCATACAATGATGACAGCCGGGACCAACGGCTTATACGTGTCTTCCGAAGCACGGAGGAGCTCGAGAATTTTTGATGCCACTTGTGGTCACCGATACAAGAGCGGACTACGCCCGGTTCAAACGTAACATACATTTCGCATTTATCATAGTAGTAGGATTTTCTGTCTCACAAAATATACTAAAACTATTTAGTAACATTAAGTCTATGAAACTAAATAGGATTATAGGATGAATCAGACTTTGAAGTCGGGACCTTGTTTACCAAGTACTTACTACAAGTTTCATTTAATTTACCATTTTTGAGGACTTAGCGTAGCAGGCTTATCTTTTTCTGTTGATACATGGTAGAGTTACAAACATTTAATAATTAATAACAATAAATTTAAAAAAAACTTGAATAAATATAGTCTATGTCATATACATATGTGATGAGGATTCTAAGGATTTCCGTTACATTTAAAGTAGGTATTTTGAAGTTATGGTGGAATAAACTCAAGTCAGACATGAACCATGAAATTGAATTATATGAATTATACAGGGTCTGATAAAAAATCTCTTTAAACTTCAATAAATATAGATGTCATGTGGGTGTGATGAAGATTCTAACGATATCCCTTACATCTAAATATGTTCAGGCTTTCGAAGTTATATGGTGGAATAAACTCATACAGACATGAACCATGAAAATATTATACAGGGTCTAACTAAATATACTGAAACTATTTTAAGGCTGAATCCAGTCCATAATACTGAACAACTTTTGCCAAGGACTTATAGCGAAATATGAAACCAAAAACTGGCCTCCCATACATGTTGACCGATCAAATAATCCGAGTTTCTATAGAAAGCAAATATATATTTTTCATATTTCGATATATATGTTTCTTAGGGAAAGTTGTTTAGTTGGACTGAATCTACACTTTAAATAGGTTTAGTATATTTGTCTAACAAAATAGATTTTAAAGATGAATTCAGTCCATGATATTCAGTCCATTGACGACCTCCGTGGCGTAGTGGTCACCATGCTAGTCCGCCACCCAGAGGTGCCGGGTTCGATTCCCGGTCAGGGCAAGTTGGAAAATGGCCTTTTTCAAATTGTCCTGGGTCTTGGATGTTTATCTATATATGTATTTGTTATAAAATATAGTATCGTTGAGTTAGTATCCCATAACCCATAACACAAGTCTCGAACTTACTTTGGGGCTAGCTCAATCAGTGTAATTTGTCCCTATATATTTAAAATTTATTTAAAAATGATACTGAACAACTTTCCCCAAGGAACACTTATCGAAATATGAAAAGTAATTTTTGGCGTCCCATACCATACAAGTTGACCGTTCAGATGATCCAAGCTTTTCATATTTCGATGTTTCTTGGGGAAAGTTGATCAGTATCATGGAGTGAATCTACTACTCAATAATTTCAGTATTTTGTTAGACGTTATAAGTACTCATTTTAGGGGCATTCCTGTAAAAGTACCTTGGTTTGCCTCCTCAGAACCAGCTACCAATCGCTGTTCGGTCATGTGAGCCGCCGGTATTGCTTCGCTCCGATTGGCAGCTAGTTGCCTCGTTCTGTTGTTTTACATTGCATAAGACATAGTTTATAGACTGACTTAAAACTACGCAGAAAATTAAATAAAATCAAACGAAAATTGTATAAGTGACTGCTTTATCTATACATATAAGATCTAACAAAATATACAAAATATATTAATAAATAATAAAATAAATTAATAAAAGTGAATTCAGTCCGTGATACTGAATAACTTTCTTCAAGGAATAAATTTCGAAATATCGATAGGCTGATCCGAGATTTTATGGAAAGCTAAAAAATATTTTTTGTATTTCGATAATGTTATTGGAATAAAGTTGTTCAGTATTATGGACTGAATTCACCCATAAAATGGTTTCAGTATATTTTTAGACCTTATATAATGTAAAAAGTGTATCTACATTCCCACATTGAAATTACTTTTAAAAAAAAATTAGGGCGATAGACTCATAGATTTAAAAAAAAGTATGTTTGTCTGTTTGTTTTTACACGCTAATCTCCGGAAATATTGGACGGATTCTAATAAAACTTTTTTGTATAGCTGTTATACCTGGGGAACATATAGGGTATAAATGATTTTGGAAAATAAAACACCTGATGCATAACCATTATGGTCCAGCTAAACTATAAGAAATATGAAAATGACGCCTTAGCAAAAGTTGTTCAGCCTGATGAGCATTATAAATGATTTTGGAAAATAAAACACCTAATGCATAACCATTATGGTCCAGCTAAACTATAAGAAATATGAAAATGACGCCTTAGCAAAAGTTGTTCAGCCTGATGAGCATTATAAATGATTTTGGAAAATAAAACACCTGATGCATAACCATTATGGTCCAGCTAAACTATAAGAAATATGAAAATGACGCCTTAGCAAAAGTTGTTCAGCCTGATGAGCATTTTTGGCCACGCGAACGAAGTTGCAGACATCAGCTAGTTAAATAATAAAGTTACTTCTTTTTCGTTTCGTTCAGTTCTATAACAACAAATACTAAAAACAAAATAAAATATTTAAGTGGGCTTCCATACAATAAACGCGTAGAAATAAACGTGATTTTTTATAGATAACTAGCTGATGCCCGCGACTTCGTTCGCGTGGGTAAGCTATCCTATCTTTCAATTTGGATCAAATTACACATGGTGTGTAAATCCAATTTAAAATCGGTTCAGTAGTTTAGGAGTCCATCGCGAACAAACAACGTGACCAATAATTTTTATACATAAAGATGGTACGGAACCCTTCGTGCACTGGTCCGACCATTTTATTAAAGCCGACGTGTTTTATCACCAAAAACACTGTAAACAGATAGAGACACTTTTTCTGTATGATTATTCGATGAAGCTACTCCGTATTATATGCGACCGATTATTGATATTGGATAAAAATAAATCTATTTTTAGGTATTACGCATTAAATAGCTCGATTCGCCGGGGTATTGATTAAATATTAATACTTTTTGACTGATAGGATTAAATATAAATCCTATAAGTAGTAGGTAATAGTTTTATTTTTTCCCGTGCTGGTCTGGGAGAAATAAAAAAATGTAGAATGTACCAGCTGCTTCTCTTCCCACGCAGATCGTAAAAGCCGATCGAGGGAATGGGCTAAAATGCAAATCATGTTAACAGGCGATGCGGCTAGCAACCCATCACTGTATTGATTGCTTTTCCATCTTCTCGCCCACCATGACGCTAAAAGTGGCTTTTGGGTCTTGCGGCCCTGGGCTCTGCATATAACCGCAAGACCCAAAATGCTCTGTCTGCCCCATTAGGGATAGAGACGTGATAGTATGTATGTATGTATGTATGTAATAGTCTTATTTAAAGTTCAGAAAGGTGACTTAGGGCTAACGCACGCTAGTGGTGCTATTTTTCAACCGCGGAGTCACTAAACGAACGGTTATTTAACCGACCTATTATTTGTCAGGATTACATAACACCGAATTTGAAGCGTTGTCACCCAATAACTGTTAAGCGACTAAGAACCACAGCAAGGGAAGATGCTTTCACGTAAAAACGCATAGAAATTGGTACATCTGTTTGAGCGCTACGATGGCACAGACAGACAGACAGCGTCAAACTAACACCCCTCTTTTTTGTCGAAGGTTAAAAAGTATATAATGTCAGTGTCTAAACCCTCAGCTATAGCACAGGCTATAGCATGCCTATCCATCGCCATTTGAACAACTAGCCGTACTCGCGGGCTTCGCTCCCCGTGGGAATTTCGGGATAAAGAGATAAAGAGAGAATAAATATTTTGTAATATATTATATTACATTTTTTTTTGCGCCGCAACAATTTATCTGTTTATCCCTATGGTTGACTGGGAGAGAACGCTCTTAGCGTTAAGTCCGCCAATTGTAAACAATTTTAATTGTGGATCAATAAAGTTTTATTAAAATAAAATAAGAGTACCCTATGTCCTTGCCCGAGTCTCTTACTATATCCATACCAAATTTCATCCAAATCGGTTCAGTAGTTTAAGCGTGAAGAGGTAACAAACAAACAAGCAAATATAAAAACTCACTTCTGCATTTATAATATTAGTAGGATTATTTCTTCCCCTTGTAACTAGATGGCGCTTTATGGTAATAATTAAAACATTAAAATACTTTATTCATATTATTACAATAAAGTGGAACTCTAATTAATTAAATATGACATATATAAATAAATAAATAAATATATAGGGACAAATTACACTGATTGAGTTAGTCCCAAAGTAAGTTCGAGACTTGTGTTATGGGATACTAACTCAACGATACTATATTTTATAATACATACAATAGATAAACATATATGAAATGCTATAAATATTTTTAAAGCATATTCAACACTTCCTTCTTTTTTGCTAGTCGTGTGTGCTGCCATCTTTGTGTGCCTACCCGCAACTTCAGTTTTGCCTACTTACAGGCTCCATTAGTTTCTATGGCGTTGGGTATCTGTAATTGTATTATCTTTGGCGATAGCGTGTTCCGTCCAAGGCCACGCTACCAATGTCGTATGGCTTAGGGTACGATTCGGAGGCTCGCGTGAGTGGCACCTCTCGACACCGCCCTCACATGTGAGGTGTTGTTTTTGATCGAATTAGCGGCTTCACAATTTTCTTGACAAATCCTATTTAATTATCTATGAAACGACTCTTTTTGCCGTATGAAAAGAATAGAATATATCATACATATAATAAAACAGCAAAAAATGTGCATGAACAGACAGAATTTAAAAAAAAATGTATTTTATCATATTATATTGTATTATATCATATCATATTGTATTAATATGAGTCTACCTGCAAATAAAGACTATTATTATTATTTAAATTCTTGCTATATTGCTACGTCTCCTCTTCTGTCGGTATAATGCATGAAAAGTTAATGAACTGCCGGTATAACGTTTACCGGGATTTCGTCTGTGTTCATTGAATGGTAGACTCCTCCATCGCCCCCAATACATTTTTCGGAAATATGTTTAATGTACAGACACACTTTTTTTACTGATTTATTATATATAAATAGATATATATTACACAGTTTCTCTTAAACGATTGACTGTCTTTAGCCTATAGTAAGGGTGGAACTAAATCAACTGTGTTTGTAACATTGTACGCCCACGAGTCTATCGTAGGGTGTAACTAAATCAACTGTGTTTGTAAAATTGTACGTCCAGGTTCATAATAGTGTTGGAATATCCTGCTCATCTGGGTATCACATACTTCTTCATTAATAAAACCGGGAAGCTCTTTAAATCTTGTATGTTCTGTATTAATTACACATCAACACTCTTGCTAAATACACTCGCTTCACAGACATTGCTAGTCCCGTTTTACGTCCGAAAACGCGGGAATCTTTTACGTCAAACTTGACACTTAACAACGTGGCCTGTGTCATCATTTGTCTCACATTGAAGACCCATTTTGGGTTGCCAGTATTTATAAAATTATAGGAGATTTCTGGGAATGCTAACAGTAGGGTAGGGTGTAACTAAATCAACTCTGTAACATTGTACGTCCACGAGTCTATAGTAGGGTGTAAGTAAATCAACTGTGTTTGTAACATTGTACGTCCACGAGTTCACAGTACGGTGTAACTAAATCAACTGTGTTTGTAACATTGTACGTCCACGAGTCTACAGTACGGTGTAACTAAATCAACTGTGTTTGTAACATTGTAAGTTAACGTTTCCAGCTCTGATCGAGAAGAGCGCGGGCAGCGAGGAGCGCGAGGACTCGTCGTGCCACTTCTCCGGCGTGCTGAAGCAGCTCGTGATGGAGAACATCCCGGGGCTGCCGCCGGGCGGCGGGCTGGCGGCCAAGTGAGTGCAGTCTTCTTCTTATTTATTTATTTAGCAATTTATGCACACGGAAAATGTATACAGAGAATTCATAAAATAAAAGTTGTACAAAGGGACCACTTATCTCAAAAGAGATCTCTTCGAGTAGGCCTGTGAGAGGAGATGTTTATGTAAGAGAGGCATACAGGCGTGTTCATACATAAGATTGAAAAAGAAAAATATTTAAACTACACAAACTATTATCGTGATGTTAGTGACTTATCGTGTGTGTTAGTGACTTATCGTGTGTGTTAGTGAGTAACACTAGTGTCAGAGTTTTTAAACCGCCCTAAAGGCCTTTGACATGGCTTTAGGTAACGACCAATATCAAAGACAGTGACCGGGACCGACAGCTTAACGGGCCCTCCGAAGCACGGATCATCTTACTTATAAGACAATCAGGTGATCAGCTTACAATGTCCTAACTAAACTAGGACAACAACACAAAGTCGTTACCCCGCTTGGAATCGAACCCGCGACCTCCGGGTATTAGCCGAACGCTCTAACCACTACACCACGGAGGCAGTGCACGGTGCCGTTTTGAAACGAGGACCCACTAAACGAACGGTTGTTTGTATGGAAAAACTATTAGTTTTGGTAGCTCCGCGTTTCAAAAAATGGCACTTCAGCTTGTATCTGGTCAGCGACCTTTGTTTTTGTTGTATATCTTAATGTACATAAACAGTTTAGAGTCAAAGGAACACTAGAAACCATATAATGTGTAGGTATAAAAGCGAGCTTATCCCATAATTGGATCTCTTCCAGTCAAAAAAATATTAGGTAATGGATACAATAAATGGGCATAACTGGTGGTCTTTGTGTTATGGTATCCAATAGGTCGCCGTGTGGTTTCCGGCAGAGTAGAATAGGACTATTCCAATCTTTCCGTGGATGTCGTAAAAGGCGACTTAGGAAATACAAGCTAAAAAGCTTATAAAGGTCAGTGAGTCCTCTCCAACCTGTTTAGCCAGCATGAGAGTGTAGGCCCTCTGGCTGCTTTGGCCAAGTATGGCTCTAGTAGTACAGAGGGGGTCGTGCTCTTGCAGTAGAGACTAAAAAGACCTGATGATGATGATGACGACAAAAAATTTAAAACAGAACCTTTAAAGGATTACTCGTGCGTCTGTCTATCCGTCCGTCCGTCTGTCACAGCCAGTTTGCTCCGAATCTTCTGGAACAAATCAGGTGAAATTTCGTAGCATAGTGTCATACTATGACCCAAACACAGAATGAATATAAGTGAAACATACAGAACGGTATCTCCTGAGATCCCCGCACCTCTCCCCCGTTCTCGCCTTGTATATTGTGTTAGAGGCCGAACGCACTCACATTAACGTGTACACGGATGTATAGTTTCGTTTGTAGTATTTATAACTACTATTGGTAGTAGTACACCATCTTTCTAGGGTAAGATAACTTGCAAATTAACACAGTTTACAATTTAAAAAATCCATTGTCGCGTGATGTTTGAGCTAAGTCGCTAAAGCGTTATACGTTTTGTGTAAAACCTGTCTCATTGTCAAATTGATCTCTATCTCTTTTGCTCTGTGAGTATGACAGTATGATCTGTCACACTCTAGTGTGGTTTGTTACCACTTCACGCTTCAAGCACTGAACCTATTTAGATGAAATTTGATATGGATATAGCTTGATAACCAGGGAAGGACATAGGAATAGTTTTGGAACGAAGTTTCTTATCGCGCGAAAGGGGTTTAGACGTAAAAAATGAAGACCGAAAGTTGTAACGACACTTTTTGCTACAGTTGAAAGCCGTGCGTCGTGCACGTGTTTCTCTGTCTGTCTCTCTCTCTCTCGAACTTCGTTCCATCCGGGTGTCCCTTGTTCACACCTCTCAAGTTTTTTTTTATCCCGAAATTCCCACGGGGAGCGATGCCCACGGGCACAACTAGTTGAATATAAGGATGCTGTTATACTAACGAGTTGGTGACTGTTGCAGGCAAGCGCTGCTGGACAAGATATACAGGGAGTACTACCCGGAGCACGCCGACAGCTCGGACACGTTCGACTGCCAGGCCGAGCTCGCCGACGCCTTCGGCGCCAACTAGCGCGTACACTGCGCAGAATGACTACCGCTTCACAACTCTCACACTTTGTTCTGAACTTTATGGGATTTGTGGGAAACACTGGATGACGTCATAGTTGCTTGTTGTCAAATAGCGCTCTTTATGTTTTTTTTGTAGTTATAAATCTAATCACGTTGAATATGGACACGATCATGGTTTTGTGACGTTTACATACATACATACATACATAATATCACGCCTGTTTCCCACAGGGGTAGGCAGAGATTATGGACCGGATTATTATGCGACGTTTTGTTTTCTTAAAAGTTAATAATTTATTTTTGATCCATTAAAGTAGTCAATTACTTACGTAAATAAAGTACAAGTACTTACGTAAATAAATAGCCATAGCTACGTACTTGCATTATTATAAAGACTGCTAAAAACATGACCCTTACTTTTGGCTTAGCCGTAGTCGGGCAAAAAAAAACAGTAAATCTCGAAAAACGCGCGTGGCGCAATAACAAAAACATCAAGTAAAAGTATGATTAAATTACATGAAAAAAGTTGAATACTAAATTTCTGAAAAAGCGACGAGCGCATTACGTAAGTATCCATAGACAAATTCATATAAAAATTGTCCTGTCATGTTTTTATCAAGTTTTCCAAACAAAAGTAAAATTACATGTTATATTACATAAAACAAAAACTGTGACGTCATTGAGGTGTCTGACTCCCATTTCCGTTTCCACGTTTTTTTTTACTTTAAACATTTTATTGGATAGAGCCCTTTTAATCGTCAACAAGTATCGAAATTGTTAGAGTAAATTTGTATGAACAGGTTTAGGGTAAAATTGTGTTGTGAATCAAACCGATAGATTTGGTAGAATTGAACAAATAAATAAATATTGTAGAACGATTTTATAGTTTGCAATGTTACAAATCTATTTCGGAAATAAATGTTTGTTTATCATTACTCCGTGTAAAATCTTTCATTTGTTGTCACGGTGTCATTCTCCCATGTAAAGTGTACGATTCAATTTAACTTAGATGAATACGTTTTCGTAGTACAAATCGAGTGAAATTCCACTTACATTACTTTATTATGAAAGATGGCAACACTGTCTCTATTTTTTGTACATAAAAATAGTCTCGAAGCGAGTAATGTTGGTGTAATTTTATTTGATCATTCACACTTCGTCTATGTTGATTGTCGTTTATTTGACTATCGCAAGCTTTGTATAATATCGGCTACAGATCACATGAAAAAGTTTGTCCGTGGTATGCGATGTCAACATGACAGAAGGATGCTAATGCGACCTTTTATTGTAGGGCAACTGTATGTGACGGATGTTTCGTTCTTAGCTATAGTCTGTGTCAAATGGAGGCGTAAAAAAGGTCAACGACCTTTCACTAGTTCTTAGCTATAGTCTGTGTCAAATGGAGGCGTAAAAAGGTCAACGACCTTTCACGGCTTGTTTTGTCAATTTCATACGAATATATCGCGATCAGACGTTGGCATGACTATGAAGAAAGATAAGTTTTTTTACCTCTATTTGACATCAATTTTACTCTTTAGTCACAATAGCCTAGATGCTCATTTCGGTGTCTTTAGGCGCTGTAACTAATGAGTAACTGCTGTGGCTTGGCAAAATTTCAGACGTAGACATTTTTTTTTAACTTTAGCGTAAAATATTTATTCTCTTTTGCCCCACAGCAGAATCCTTTGTTTTCCTTCCGGTTATAGATCCAAATTGTAAATGTTGATGTGTGGCACAAATTTCCACTTCATTTGTACCCTTGTAGAGACTAACCAATCCTTTTAAATAGCGCCCATAACGTTATATTTGTATAGAATTAAACGGGTTTTTCATTTGGTCAACTTACATTTTTTACGTAGTTTAGATTTATTATTTCTCGTGTTATCATTTGACCATCATAAATGTCATAATATTAGATGTGTAATATAGAGATTCGAGTATAAAATATAATACATATTATAAAACAAAATTGTCTACATAATAGTTATTGCAACGTATTTGTTTTGTGTCGTCGAAATTTTATAGATTCATTATGGCCAGTTTGCGGTAGTCTATTGAATAATTCTTATATTTCTTTTCTAATTTGTTCGTTCCACATGGATAAGCCTAAGATATTGAAATTTATTGCTAAATATAGTACAGAGTTCTCCATTTATATGCATAGTATTTTTTTTTGTACATATTTTCTATGATATCAACTAAATAGTCATTATAAAAACGTCAGACTTATTGAACATTGTCTTTATATTGTAAACTAGTTATTTAAATGTAAAAGGGAATTGGATTATTTTTATTTTTTTTCCAAAAAAAAAAATGTACTTCATTTTTGTGTTTTGAAGTAGATTGTTAGATTTAATTTTGCTTTTTTCTAAATTCTTTACGCGTCGGTTGTATGATTTTTCATTTTATTATTTGATATTGCTTTTAAATCGCTTCGTACTTAGACAACTAATATCTACATGAATGTCGTTTGTTTGGTATAATGGAGGTAGGTGTACAATGACCTTTAAGTACTTGTAGTAGAGACCTATCGATCGTAATAAGGGATTAGACTCAAAACCATCGCGAACGGCGCGGTACTATCCTTTACCACGTAAGTAGCACACAGTAAAGTACTTCCCAATTAGGTTCAAAAAAATTCACGCATGTATGGTTTTGATGTCTCGCCTCGTTACCAAAAATGTGACAAATGCTTGGTTTCTCTTGTAAATAAGAGATGAATACTTTTGTACCTGTTTAGGCGGATCATTAGCGTGTTCTGAGGAAACTAAATTTCAGTAAGACATGTTTCTTCTTAATATTTGGATTTACATAGATAATAAACATTGATATACCTACATTTCACGAATAATATATAATATGCACACGGGTACGAATATTAAATTATCTGTGACATAACACGATAACAACATATCCAGACTGTTATGTACTTCATCAATATTTACCGTATACCTACGTATTTAATGAATTTTAAAGTGAATTATCATTGTAAATTCGAACAGACCTTTTCTCTTACGACCTTGAGAGTAATCATTTGCCTAAATATTTTAAACTAATCACCCATATTACAAGGCCTACGAGGTAGCGAATATACAATGATAATAACAAATTTTTATAACTGTTTTATCGTTATATCGAAAACCTTTGAGAAATTATTGAAACAATGTATCAAACATTTTGTATCCAAACACTTTTTATGGTATGTTATTTTTGAAAATTCGAGTTGATGGTTGCTAAACAGCCGAATCTGTGGCTTGTTTTGTTTCTGCTTCCATCGATCGCTTTTTTCGCACACTTCCCTTTTCTACCCATTGTCATAGACAAACAGATATTTTTATTCTGTATTCTCGTTCTGTACTGTACCACGTTTTATTGTGCTATATATAGGTTATTTTAGTTTAGATAGTTTTTCTGTGAATTTAATTAAACCAAATATTTCTGGCAGTGGGTTTTGAATTGGAATTATTTTGTCCATCCGTGGAATATTGTAGGTTGTTTTTATTATAATTTCTATCGTTCGCAAGTCGGCGTGTCTTATGGAGTGTGTCTCGTTATTATCTAGTAGACGCTTGAACAATAAATACCTGTACCTTTACAAACGTATTTTTTATTTTATTATTTGCTATAATTCGGGTTTTTAAATAATATGAGACACTATACTCCATTTGGTTAGGTATTTAAATAAATGTAAACAATCTCGACATGTCTTTTTAATGAAATTTACACTTTATACATCAATAATTTTTCTAATTACAAAGTAATTATGTTATAAATTATAAATTACATAATTTCTTTGTATTTTGCAAAGGTATTGATTTATGAAGTGTATATTTCAATAAAAAGACATGTCAAGATTGTTTACATTTATTTAAATACCTAACCAAATGGAGTATAGATAGCAGCACAGTGAAGTCAGGTCCAATAAGCTGCTGTTATTAGATAGGTACATTTTACTGAGCAAAATAACCTGTCCACAGATAGTCCAATGAGAAACAGTGGACCTGACTTCACTGTGCTGCCATCTGGTGTCCTATATTTTTGAAAACCCTCATTTGCCCTTTTATGCAGCTTTTACGTAAGTGGTTGATGAACAGATATTTTCAAAGGTATGACATACACCCAAATAGCAATCAAGACTTACAATCATATAGTTAAAATTCAAAAATGTTCCTTTTTAAATAACTGTTTAACTTACCCCAAAATTCACAATTCGCTAGAAAATATCAGCTCTATTGCCATAACCATAAAGACTTTTAAGTTTTGTCATAAATTCGAAATGTATGCCTTTGTTTCTGCACTTGGAGTTTTTTTTGTTTTTGTTATAAATGCAAAGTTACTCTTGGCACGACATATTTACAATAAGAGTGCGTCCGAGCGAGATGGCAATATGCGAGTGACGTGGTGTTTAGCGCATAAGTTGAATTAATATATAGTCTATTGACGAGAAATATATGAATTAGAAAATACCGGAAAATGATTTTGTATGTGCTGTTTCGATGTATTTCACTATTTCTAACAATAAGCCTGCATTATGAAAGATATGACTATGTTCTTCATAGAGCCGCAAGACCCAAAATGCTCTGTCTGCTCCATTAGGGATAAAGACGTGATAGTATGTATGTATGGGAGAGGCCTATGTCCAGCAGTGGACGCTATGCGGCTGAAATGATGATGATGATGATGAGTATGTATGTATGTATGAAAGAAAAACGAAGAGAAGTTTCATTGTGAAACCATATTCACCTTTATTTCTATCTCAGAAAAGCGTAGAATGGCTTGAAAAAAACGGCCGCTTGGCCCTCTGGCAATCGCGAGAAATCTCGATGCTTTTGTTCAAGCTATACTGTGCATTGCTAGTATAGACAAAGCTGAATATGGTTTGAATATAAAATTTCTCTTCTCTTCGCTTCTCTTTCGGCGTGAGTTAGGCCTAAGATTGGCAAAGCAGTGTTTAGAAGTGCTGTTTCGTGGTTAAAACCATATTAAGCTCACTCGAACTTATATTACCGTAAACAAGGCTTTGAATAATTTACACGTGGTTTGCACAGTAGTAAGTACCTATTTTTAAAGATTGGATTTAAAAATTTCTTAACCGAAATGGAGTAGCCTAAAATAGTTTACATACCTACCTGAAATAAATAATATTTATAATACGAAGTGGTGTTTTAAAGTTTCGTAGAAGTACATAATAACATGTATCCCTTTATGGTCCTTCGAGCCTGATACTCGTATCTAGGTCTGACGGTTCTTTGGCTCTTCAAACAATAAATTAAAGCAACGTGTTAGCCACTTAGTAGCTCGCAAAATTTTGTTTCAACTTTTTTAGTATTTGTTGGATTTTCAGATTATTTATAAAATAGATCATTGAGACGATGAAATAACTTTATTATTTATCACACCATATATTCTAAACTGTACATACTTTAGCGAGTAGCATGCATTGTAACACTATAATTCATTATTCATTTTATTTATTTTGTCACTGGCAGGAAGAAGCTTGATTCTAGAAACCATAGACTTTCCTTACATCTACCTATTCTTAGAAACTGGTATGCCAATGCCACCCACAATGTATGTGTAGCGCTACTTCATGGAATGCTAGAAACCGGCAATCTGGTTTACCGGCACCTGGCAAGCCTGTATATTCTGGACTTTGTAATCCGCTATCTATTAGTCAAAACAAACATTTTCTATGGGATTTGTATGAAATACAGGCAGATGACGTCATAGTTTCTTGGAGTCAAATGGCGTTCTTAATACAAGCTGGGCACTGACGATCAGTTTTTCCCATCAGTTGAACTGACGTCCATCCAAAATTCACGCCAGAGTTTGAACTGACGGCGCGCCAGGAAATTTTCCGTGGCTACCCTAAATCCGTCGGCGTCGCCCCAAACTGACCGTGAGTGTGCGATCGTCATTCCAATGGCGTCAGTCCGCTCGCAGCGCCCGGCGCTGCGAGCGGACTGACGCCATTGGAATGACATAGATAGGTACGATTTTTACTTATCGGTGACGTCGCAAGCCCCTACTCCGGAACTTTGTTGCTCTGTATCTTTGTTCAATTTTACTTTTTTGGTTAACTGAAAAATATGAGTCCAATATTTTTGGATAATATAAAAGACGGACTAATTATTACAATCATACTTTTTTCCCTGTCGTCACCTCTAGAGTTCGAATGAAGAAAAAAAAATGTGAATAAAATCCTTACAAGGTGGCGATCTTGTAGAACCTTAGTTCGGTATTTAGGTGGTTGGCCATCGAGAGAGGCCTATTCCCAGCAGTGGGATATGGAAGGCTGCCGATGGCTGTTGAAACTGTTTGTTTTGACGTTTAGAAAAAAGTAAAAAAGTATCTGATTTGACTTGTTGGAAAATAGCGTATTGACGCTGTAGCGGTTTTAGTTCGGGCGTAATGTGATGTTCTAACCAAGTATCTTAAAGAACGACTCAAATCGCCAAACATCAAACTTTATTCAAATAAATAAAACAAAAGTGCTGTAAATTAATCATTATAAAAGTTGAGAGAGTTGATGAACTCGTCTTTCGCCACGTGGGCTTCGTACACAGTTCGTTCGTACAAGTCGTCAGATTCTTCGGGCTTGCGACGCTTCAACTGCTTGGCTTTCCAGGCCTTGGACGCTGCAGCTTGTTTCTGTAGAAATCAAATAGATTTTTAACTCCTGCTATCTTGAGACACGGACATTTATCATCATCGATCAACTTAGCAAAATCGGTAAACGTGACGTGACAAAACCACTACACAATTTAAAATGAAAAATTCCGGAATAGCCTTTATAGAAATAATGTATTTTTTTCTTTCATTGACTATGTGCAGACCATAAACAAATCTAAGAAACTCCCGTAATTTAAAATCAGTTTCCAAAAGGCGGATTTAAGTGCGAAATAATAAATGGTGGGAATAATAGGCTAAAAGGCACGAAGAATGAAAAAATATTACATATATCTGGCCCATCGGTTAGATTATTAAAAAATATTGTACACATATTTTTTTGCTTTTCTCTAACAAACAAAACAATTGAAAGATACACAATACAGCGCATTAAAATTTCGTGTAACGTCACGATTTTTACTTAGTGGTGACGTCGCAAGCCCCTACTCCGGAACTTAGATGCTCCTTATCTTTGTGAATTTCTATTTCTTATTTCTTTTTTGGTAAACTGAAAAATATGGGTCCAATATTTTTGGATAATATAAAAGACGGACTAATTACAATCATACTTTTTTCCCTGTCGTCACCTCTAGAGTTCGTATGAAGCAAAAAAATGTGAATAAAATCCTTACAAGGTGGCGATCCTGTAGAACCTTAGTTCGGTATTCTTCAGCATCAGTCTTCATTTTTTTAACCTGGGTACGTGTTTTATCGTGCCTGGTTGGAGAAGAAGAAAATATTAGTAACTATATCTTTTTCTGAACCATTTCTGTTTTGTCTGAATGACATACGAACTACACAGTATATTAGATTTTACCCGCGACTTCGCCGCGTTAATTTAGTTCTTTGTAATAAAGTCTACTTTTGTATGGCAAAATATGACTCCCCATTCATTAAACGGATTATTTATGTAATTAAAGCTTTCCTATGTCCTTCTCCGGTTCTCCTATTTCATCAGTTCATTAGTTGAAGCGTGTCGAGTTAACAGATAGATAGACAGATAAGTAAGTTAGTTTTGTTTGTATTCGAACAAACATACGTGTTAAAGAGGTGTAAATATCACCTTACATCACCAATATTAGTAGATTGTTAAACAAAGTTGTAGTGATCATTAACCCCCGACCTATTTAGACGTACGAGCGGCGAGGGCGCTTATAGTCTGAGGTTGTTAATGATTACTTGAGTTGAACATTCTACTTTTCATCATAATAGCGACAATGAGTAAACTTTATGAAATTATGTTTATACCTGTGATGGAGTAATTTATGTGCGAGATGTTGAATAGGGTTCTTGCTGTGTTCGTGGCAAACATCATGCAGAGCGTGCGGCAAAATGTGCCCAAAGTTGTCCCACAAGTACTGTATCATTTCGGGAGTCATGCTTTCTGGAATAATATATTACGAAAGTGTTAAAAAAATACTTTGTAGATTAAGGGACTCATCAGACAGCTCGAAACAGCACTTTTTCTATGTTGCTGTCCTTTTCTGTCGCTCAGAACCGTCGTTAGCCAGAGTGAGAGACAGCGACGCCCAACTCTTAACCGCCTCGCCCCTACCCCTTCGAGTTACGTCTAATCACTTTGTTACCGATTCCTCTGTGCTTGCGTTTAGGAAGCGGCAGTAAACTTAGCTGTAAGTAAATGATCTGACGTCAACATTTACCGTTTAAGAAATCGAAAGAAAAATAAAAATTGAGAACTATCAAGTGATACAAATCATCATCATCATGATCATCATTTCAGCCGCTAAACGTCCACTGCTGAACATAGGCCTCTCCCAAAGATTTCCAAAATGACCGATCTACAGCGACTTGCATCCGCGCCTTCTGTGTCTATGTGATAATATATTTACAAAGGAAATAATGGAGTACGCATTATAAGAGGATTAAATCAACATATTGTCAAACAAAAAGCTGTATACCAATCGTAATGAAGTTACAAATAATGTCTTTAGCATAGGGATATGCTCTTTACTGACTTTAGTGAAGGTAATATACAAAAGTTGTATTGTCATTAAACTGCTGATATAAAACTTAAGGCTGGCTAAGTTGGGGCCCAAATTAAACGTAAAAGAATCGTACAAAAGTTATAATGCTAAAATACGATTTCCATATAATGCTTTTATGCTGTTATATGTTTGATATAATGCTGTTTTGTGCTGCTTGGGAAGAGCTACTACGCTGCTAAGAATCCCCGGCAGAGAAGTGATAGTCCTACAAATGTCCAAAGGAAAAATTAACGATTTATGACTTTTTGCTGGTTTGACCTGGCAAGACGAGGTGACGATAGATGGAGTAGAGTGCTGACGGAGTGGTGGCCCCTGGATGGTAAACGCAGTGTGGGTCGTCCGAGAGCTGGATGGGTTGATGACATAAGAAAAGTCGCGGGTCGAATCGAAGCTGGTGTCGTAAGGTGCAGGACTGAGGTGGTTGACCATCGAGAGAGGCCTATTCCCAGCAGCGGGATGTGAAAGGCTGCCGATGATGATTGAGACCGACCTATTTTGATGCAGTCTGAGTGAGTTCACAAACGTATCTTTGAGGATAATCTGTTACAAATATAATTAACTGTGAGGCAAGCATGTCGCATTAGGCTAAAAACCTGTAATGACAGCTGTCTTCTTCTTATCGTGTGTGTTAGTGACTAACACTAGTGTTAGAGTTTTTAACCGTTCCGTTAACCAATACCAGACACAATTGTAAGACAATTAATGGACGAGGACATTTATTAATGTCGTCCGGGTCTTGACCGGTTAAACTGCCTTTAAAGGACTCTGACATGGTTTTAGGTAACAACCAATGTCAAAGACAGTGACCGGGACCGACTGCTTAACGTGCCCTCCGAAGCACGGATCATCTTATCAGACAATTAGGTGATCAGCCTACAATGTCCTAACCAAACCAGGACCACCACACAAAGTCATTGCCCCCGCCGGGAATCGAACCCGCGACCTCCGGGTATGAGCCGAACGCTCTAATCACTACACCACGGAGGCAGTTAAACCTGTAATGACAGTTATTTCTTCTCCTTCTTATATTTAAGAGCTGGGCTCTTGTCGGTGGAGTGCTTTCCATGTCTCTCTTCCTTCCGCTAAGTTCTAAACCTCTTTATATGTTTTCACGTTTAATTTTTCTTTTATTTGGTCTATAAATTTTCTTCTGGGTTTTCCAACTCCTCTCTTTCCTTCTATTTTTCCTTCCATTATTGTTTTAAAGAACGCATCGTGGCGTAGTAGATGACCGAACATTTTCCTTCTTATACAACTGTTTATAAAAAACAGCTGTTAATAAAAAATAAATAAATACTAAATGATGATGACTTTTGGCACTTACTCTTCAAGTCCACTTGTTCTATATCGGGCAGAACTTCCACATCATTCGGGTCCTTGATTCTCATCCCGCATTTCTTGTGCACGGCTAAGGAATGCCCGCAGTCCTTGGTGACCTTCTCCATCAGCTCATCGTCGTTCAGCTTGTACATACTGGTGCAGGGCGCCACTTGGTGTATCTTCTCACCTTTCTCGTTCTTCACGAAGCGCCCGTTCTCGTCAAAGCAGTATTGGTTTTTGTCTGACACCTGATTATCAACAAGATATACGTTTAAAATTAGGATAACCAAACCAACTTTTTGTCTCCGCTACAGCTACGAGAGCGAGAATACTTACAAGAGTTAAACGCTGGACATATAGAAAAGACGTAAGACACGGACGGGTCGCAGTGATAATTTGCTGATTTTTCAATTTTTTTATGCTTTTTACGTACTACATTAATTGCAGTAGATATTGTTACCGTACAAAATATCCTTTATGTGACTATATGTTACATTTACAATGTTTAACAATCAATGCCAATGATTTCAATTGCTCCATGTATAAGCTAAAGACGTAATTTCAAACGTGAAACTTCCTATGAATGTTTTTTTTTAAATATTTTTTTGTTCAAGTTTAAAATAAGCGGCCAAGTGCGAGTCGGACTCGCCCATGAAGGGTTCCGTAGTAATATATTTTTTATTTATTTTTATGTTTGAGTTAATTGAATGAAAGGTAAATTGCAGTTTATGACATATTAAAAAAAAACTTCTTACTAGATTTTGTTCAAACCAATTTTCGCTGGTAGTTTTTATGGTAATGAACATCATATATTTTTTTTAAGTTTTATCATTCTCTTATTTTAGAAGTTACGGGGGGGGGGGGGGGGGGGGGACACACTTTTTTCCACTTTGGAAGTGTCTCTCGCGCAAAGTATTCGGTTTAGAATAAAATGATATTAGAAACCTCAATATCATTTTTGAAGACCTATCCATAGATTCCCCACACGTATGGGTTTGATGAAAAATATATTTTTGAGTTTTAGTCCTAAGTATGGGGTACCCCCAAAATTTATTGTTTTTTTTCTATTTTTGTGTAAAAACCTTAATGCGGTTCACATAATACATCTACTTACCAAGTTTCAACAGTATAGGTCTTATAGTTTCGGAAAAAAGTGGCTGTGACATACGGACGGACAGACAGACAGACAGACATGACGAATCTATAAGGGTTCCGTTTTTGCCATTTGGCTACGGAACCCTAAAAAGGAAATATTACTGAGTTCTGTCAAATATCTCCCGACTCGATCATCAGAAGAGCTCATTGCCTATAACATTGTGTTGTCATCTGACTTGAACAAGTATGCAAAATTTCAGCTAAATTGGTCGAGGATAATTTGTTGAAAATTGAGTTGCAAGATTAGACCTAAACAAAAATTCATACATACTTACATACAATGAACATTGCAAGTTAAATAAAAGCTTGTAAAAATGCATCACCTCTACGAATTCGCCAAGGCAGTTCACGTGGTACATTTTCAGGCCATAGTCCTCTACATAAATCTGGTGGTTAAATTCATCCATGTAGTACTTTCCCCGGTCACTCTCATAGAATATTCTGTCGGCACCTGTAAAACGAATAGGTATCATCATCAGGTCTTTTTTAGTCTCCACTGCAGGAGCACGTTCCTCTCTGTACTACCAAAGCCATACTTGGCCAGAGCAGCTAGAGGATTTGGCCTACACTCTCCACGTAGGCCAGACGGGTTCGTGAGGTCTTATTGATGAACATTCATAGGGGTAGAAATAGAAGATACCTTAGCGACAAGATCATAATTAAGTGATTCTTAAGTTATCGATTGATTATGATTCTTATAAAAAAATCTTACCCGTGGTAAAAACCACCATGATAAAAAACTAAAACTGGGTGCCATGGAACACTCGGTTGAAACGAAGTTAGAAAAATTTAAGCTTCTAAAAGACCCTCAAAAAATTCCAGCCTCTAAAGTGACGGAAAAATCTTACACTTTTATGCCCAGTTAGCGAAAAAGAACGTCGTTCCAAAAAATCTGTTATTGAAAATGAAAGTTAAAAAGAGTTAATGTGGATTTCTCTCAATGGAAAGAGAAGGCCGGGTAGACCCAAAAAGAGATGGCCTTTTGTAAAGAGTGGACCTCAAGAGCCCTTGACCGCGAGAGTTGGAAGCCGCTTGGAAGGCAGGAAGGCCTTTGCCCTGCAGGGGACAGCATGGGCTAAAAATGTAAATAGAATTAAAAATGGAAAATTACTATATTTCTTCGATGACATCCCTTTTTTCTGACGTTGCGATTTTCAGGTCTAAGTACTTACCTCTTATACCGAAAAAAGTGACTAAAGCTTTTCCTGCCTCGATAATTTTGCTTTTGAGGAGTTCACTTCTTTCATCCAAGTTTTTGCCTATCTTTTTCCAGCAATCAGCTTTTGATCCTGGAAGTTCTGCGCATCTGAAATAAGAATCAATGCTTAAAACACTTCACCTGTCGCAGTGCTGCATAGATCTTTTTTTAGAAGCCCCGGTTATTCCTGCTCACGGTTGGGGGTTTGGGATGCAATTAGGTGCAAATATTTGCCGCGTGGTTTCCAGCAGAGTAGAATAGGACCGCTTCAAGTCTTCCCGTGGATGTCGTAGAAGGCGACTTAGGAAATACAAGCTAAACAAAGCTTATAAACATCAATGAGACCTCTCCAACCCGTTTGGCCAGCGTGGAGAGTGTAGGCCAAATCCTCTGGCTGCTATGGCCCTAGTAGCACAGAGAGGGTCGTGCTTCTGCAATGAAGACTAAAAAGACCTAAAGAAGAAGAATAACCATCTTGGCCCACCTATCTAGGTGCATCCTACTCACGCCCAGCCCAGTCCCATTTGATTTACCTCTATAATATGACAAAGAGATCTTACATTCTGGATGCATATTTCTCTCTCTCCTGGTCCACGTATTCTTTATCCTTATTCAGTTTCGTCAAGAGGTTAGCTACCTCATTGAAGTCACGGAGTCTATTCCGCCAGTACTCGACCTCTTCTTCAAGTCTGGCTACAGTGACGTCGTATTTGAAAACATCCATTTGCTCACGAGTTTTTTCTATGCTGCGAGTTATCTTCACGAAACAAAAGTAATTTAATAGAGACCTATGTTACTATACTACAAATAAATAAATCATCATAACGACCACTGCTGGACGTACTTAGGCCTCACCTAAATGACCGATCAAGAGCGGCCTGCAATATGTAGTCCCCTCTATGTAGTAGTGGCCGTGTGGTTTCCGGCAGAGTAGGACCATTCCAAGTCTCCGTGGATGTCGTAAAAGGCGACTTATGAAATATGTTAATCAAAGCTTATCATCATCAATGAGAGCTCTCCAGCCCGTCTGGCCAGCGAGGAGAGTGTGGGCCAAACTCTCTGGCTGCTCTGAATAAATTTATTATGGCTCTGGTAGTACAGAGAGGGTAGTGCTCTTGCAGTGGAGACTAAAAAGACCTGATGTTGATGATGATGGGAATCCTATGTACTGTATATTTGTTGATGTATTTCCATTATTGTGTCGTTATAATTGTACTGCAAATGAGTGCATATGAGAGATATTTGCTTCTCTGGTTGAGTTTAGTGATGGCTAATCCACGCTTCAACTCGTGAGCGGGTGCCGCCATTAAATGGTCTAAGGTGCCAGAAGGGACTGGTCAGCTCGGCTCTGTTTTTGACCCCCGAAAAAAAAGTATAAGTTTTTTTTTTATTTTTATTTTTTTTATTTTTTATTTTTTATTTATTCAGCAAACACAACAGTTAACAAATGACGCAAATGTCTGTCGATCTGTCTGTATGGCATCGTAGCGCTCGAACAGATGTACCGATTCAAAAGTTGAGGTTAACGTTTAAAAGTCGGGAATTTCTTTAGCAAATAATAGATGGCGCTACGGATATAAAGTCATATCGGTAGTTCCGCTACTCATTACTAGATGGAATTATTTACAGTCGGGGGTTTTTAATTTTCCTGGCAAATAAACTTGTTTCAGACTACTCATCGTTTCAGCCGCTTAAGGTTTAGCTAGTCGCGGACTCGAACTCACAAGGTGGGCGTGGCCTAAAGCATGTTGTTTCATCTAACATTGTGGCGGGCGAAAGCAGTGTGGTGAAACGGAGCGACAAATTATGGTAAATCGAGCGCGTAAAACAATAAGTAAAGTCATTTGGGAAAAGGGATTTTAAGCAAAAACTACTGAATTAATCAATTACAAATAAAGTTTATTATAATCTTCGTTAATTAAGCTGTGTCGGTACGTACGGTCTTTGTTTTGGAGATTTTACACTTCTTGTATTACTTTTTACGCCGAAAGTTGTGTAAAAATTAGCAAGAAAAAGGAATATTTGATGGCTCATAACTTTTTAAATGCTTTTTATTTTACTATTCTTTATCCATACCGACAACATTTACAATGAGACAAAACGATATCATGCTAAACTTTCGATGTACAATGTCAAACAGTGGAGGAAATCCCCTCTGCAATTTGTATGGAAAAAGTATAGACTAGCTCAACCTTAACGTCCACAGCTGAACATAGGCTTGACCCAATTTCCAAAATGACCGATCTAGTGACCATAAGGCGGCCCTTCCCGGTCCGTCTATCGTCAACGCGAGCATGGTTGGAAATGCTTGTTGTTTCATCCAGCGCAATGATAGAAAAAAAAACAAAGTGAGAAGAGAGAGCACCTGAGCGCTCAGTTTGCGTTATATTGTACGAATTTAGTATTATTTTTTACTATTCATTGAACGAATATTAACTTTTCATAGGGTGCGGAAATTTCATAAAACTTGTTCCAGGTGATACGTGTGTTTTTCAGTAAGTCTTACGAGTGTGTGAAATAAATGTTTTTCATTTAGAATCTTCATTACATTTGCAAGGTTTCTATGCAAATATTTTCTTTACTTTTACAATTCATGAGTACTATGTGATCGGCCGAAGTTCAGGTAAAATTTGTACAAAAAAGCAGATTTTTGGAGACTTATACTAAATTTGTTTTTCCAAATTTTAATTTTTAATTTCGATAGAAACCTAGATATAGCGCACAAGATTCCTGTTAGTTCAAAACTTTCCAAGAAAGATCTGTTACAACGCCATAATCACGTACGAGCGTTTGTATGAAAAGTGAGGCGGGTGGGGCGCTCTTAAGACTATTCAGTATTACTTATTTCTGTTAGTTGTATTACTTACTTCAGCTATCTCCACCGAGCTTTTCCGCAACTGCCTTGACAACGTGATCAGCTCCTTGTTCTGGTCGTAGAGGTGGTTCATCAGCCCATTCATGACCTGTTCACTTTCGTCCTCTATTTGACGCTGGTTGTTCCTAAGCCTGAGGAAGATCTCTTCGAGACTTATGCGGATTTCTTTGATCTATCGCAAAATCGCAAATATATAAATATTAAATAACTTTTTTATTAACCTTTTGTCCCAAATCTATCTATACATATAATAAAACAGTAAAAAAAGTGTGTCTGTACATTAAATATATTTCCAAAAAAAATATTGGGGGCGATGGAGACGTAGTAATAGAGTAAGAATTTTAAAAAAAATGTCTGTCTGTTTGTCGTTTGTCTGTTTGTCTGTATGTCTGTTTGTCTGTTTGTCTGTTTGTACACGCTAATCTCCGGAAATACTGGACGGATTCGAATGAATTTTTTTTTGTTATATAGCTATTAAGCCTGGGCAACATATAGGGTATAAATGATTTTGGAAAATGGAACGCCTGATGCAGAACCATAATGGTCCAGCTAAACTATAAGAGATATAAAAATGCCACCTTAGTAAAAGTTGTTCAGCCTGATGAGCATTTTCCAGAGACATAAATTCCACGCGAACGAAGTCGAGGGCTTCGGCTAGTATTTATAATATGAAATATCGCTTCTCTTTTTGGTTGCCAGTAAAAGATTGCTTTGGCGATAAGGTCGCCTCTAGCACCTTATTAAGTTGTAATCTTTTGGTGCAAAGTTTTTTGTATTGTATTTTATTATATATATAGAGAATGTGTAATTAACATGCAGTTATGCACGTACCTACTAAATGTGGGTAAAATAGCCGAATATACACTTACTCTATCCGCTAAGAACATAGCAATATATGTATGAGCGAAAACAAAAATTTCACTTGTTTTCTTCATTGCAAACTTAAAATGCTCTCGAGCGAAAGCTTCCGCCTTATCCTGTTTGTCCAATTTATTTAGTTTAGCCCTAAATTCATGGAGCTTTACCGTAAAGGCATTGTACATTTCTTGTATTTCATCATAAATCTGCCTTTCAGCGGCAGACTGAACGGGCAAATAGTCTTTACCGAAGCTAATTTGCATTTCCAAATGCAAATTTATAGTTCTCTCCGTCAAATCGATTATTTCTTGCCTATCAACAACGTTAGTATATTTATCAGCATCGATAATAACTTTGTCTATAGCAATTGAATAATAATTTATAAAACTGACTACCACTTTTTTCAGCGCTCCATAGTAGGCGTTATAACAATTTTCATCAAATTTTATTTCAGTTAGTAAACGCACATATTTCTTGAGCTGTGGTGTGACATCATCGTTAACTATAATATAAACATCTTTCAGAGTCAATTTTCTCAAGCGTTGAGCAAAATCTCTAAAAATATCCGTCTGCATTTTTCAGTTTGGAGAAATTAAATCTCTCCAAGGATAAAATTTTTCGTTGAGATTTAGTCGAGTTCTCTTTGAAATACAGATACGACGGAATTTTGAACTTGACGCAAAAAGTTGTTTTTGTCATTTTTGATTTCCATTCATAGACTAGGCGGCCAATCGGCCAATAGAAAAAGGGCATGCTATTTCTGCTTCCGTTGTTGTTGGTTTCATGGACTTTGTTGTCCAATCTGTATAATCTGTGGTTTTTAGTTTCTGTTTCTGGTCAACAAATTGTCTGTCTGCCTGCAGTCTGTCAGTTTAGTGGAAGATAACAAAATTTTATCAAAAACACCTGAAATATGAATGATAACATGTGTTGTGTGGTCGGATTGGGTCTAATTAGCCTAAAATAGGCTTTTCAAACCAACAACTTGAATGCGACTAGGTCTCAATTCGCGTTGTCCTACTCTAAATATTGAGTAAAGAAGTTACTCCGGCAAATTGGTAAGTTTACGGATTGTGGCTGTAAATAATCGAAAAAATGTGATTGCTAGTGTTTCAAGTGTGTGTATTATATAAAGGCCTCTTAGTTATGTGTTCAGAATCTCGTAATTAATGATATAGTAAATCTTATTTGATAAGGTACTTTGTGTCCTTGCATTCGACTCTGTGAAAGATTGAGTTGAACGAACATCGTTTGGTCTCGAAGTTTACCTGTTTATGTACGTGACGTTCATCACAAAGGCATTGAGAGCCGCCACCGCATGTTGTCGGCCGCTGATCGCTTACCTAGAGATCGCATATTGACCTACTTAGATGTTTATGTAATCTGATACCCACTCAAAAATCTATGGATATGTTGTTTACAATAATTCGGTGTTTTCCAGAATTTTTTGCCAAAGTAACAAGTATGGTGTGGTGTTAGAACTATAACAGTGGACTGTTTCTAATCATTCCAATAAAATAAAATAAAAATAGAAAAAAAGTGAAAAAAATGGCAAGATATTATGAAAATACATCAACTTTCAACTTCAGTTGGGACCAAGTTGCATGTGGGTACTGGAAGAGATATCCTAACCCGCTGAGGTAAGTTTATTGTGTACAATCTTTAAGTTAATATTACAAATATGTAAACAGATACATTTACATATCTGTATCCCTGATGAGATAGACAAAGCCCAGTGGTGCTAATTTTCAAATGCGGAATCACTAAAACGTTTTTTGTATGGAAAAACCATTCATTTAGGTGACACCGCGTTTCAAAAATGACCCAAAGGCCACAACTAATGTGGCAGTTTCATACAAAGATTCAATTTTAAAGTTTCAATGCAACAAATATTAAAATGACCTTCATTTGCAGCACAAAGAAACAAGCTTACTTAAACAGCTTTGGACTTTGGACTGTAAACAATGAAATTGAAAGCAAACTGGTTTAATTAGTGCCATAAATAATAACACGAAGATATTTGTCATAAATTATTAATTATTATGTACAAAAAGGAAAGGATTTTTTTTTTGTAATTTCATTTGATAGTGCCCAGTTGTAGAGTACCTGTCTTTGACAATATATCTTATACCTTTAAACGAGCAATTCTTGTATGTATATATATTTATTTATAAATTTCTGTGATCTCGAAAACGGCTAACGATTTCGCTGGAAATTTGTATATGGGGGTTTTTGGGGGTAAACAATTGATCTAGATTAGTTTTATGTTTGGGAAAACGCGTGTTTTCGAGTTTTCATGCGTTTTTCTTTCCACGCAGAATATGGTCGCTAATTTCGTCGCGCCGCGACCGCCTTGATTTAGCTCAGTGGTTAAGGATAGCGACCGCTAGAAAGAGTGTTACGGGTTCGAATCCCACTCGGTGACTTACTTTTGTTTTTTTTTTATGTTTAAGTTTATATATATTTTTTATTTTGCATTGTTTTTAGACAAGTTTAAAAAAAATTAGTTAATGTTTGAGATGTAACCGAGCAAAGAAGCTCGGTCGCCCAGGTACTACAAGTAAAATCTGCAAAAGTCCTTCAATATTAGCAAAACACTTTTTTATAGTACTTATACATTTTCCTTTTAATTATCTCATAAATTTTGTCTAAATTGAAAATAAATATTAATGAAAATCTTTGTAAATGCATGTCATCATTTCAGCCGCACAACGTCCACTGCTGGACATAGGCCTCTCCCAAAGATTTCCAAAATGACCGATCTAGATGTAAATGCATGTAAATATTACCAAACAATTTATGACTTTGTATGCCTAACGCAACAGGTGATACTTGAATTTATGTACCTAATACCCATTATAACTGTAATTGCCATAATAAATGATTATGATTATGTAAAGTCCTTCAATATTAGAGTGTATATTAGACTTACAGTAGAATTTTAGCGGTGGGTAGCCTTCTTTAGTGTCAAACTTTTAAGGCTTTCGTTTTTTTCAAGGTTTATTGAGCATTGAACGAATAAATATAAAGGTAAATATGGCTTGACAATAAAAGTGCGCTGCCCATCGCTGCCGTTCCGGTGTGAGTTAGGCCTTATAATTTACACCATGACGCTCCAATTTGCTATGATGCGAAGCTATTCTTCTTCTTATCGTGTGTGTTAGTGACTAACACTAGTGTCAGAGTTTTTAAGCCCTAAAGGCCTACGACATGGTTTTACGTAACGACCAATGTCAAAGACAATGACCGGGACCGACGGCTTAATGTGCCCTCCGAAGCACGCATATTTTCACTGAAAATAGTGGACAAAAAGCAATTTAATTCAATTTTGGTGTTTTTTGTTTTAGTACTCACGTACTCTCAGAGGATACTTGCAGCCGGCAAGTCAAAGATGGCTGCTTATACACAAAGAGGCTTCTCACGAAAACCAACAGGGTACCAAAATGGGGCGAAAGGTAACTTTTACAAGCTTTAATTTCTCTCAACTTCATCATCATTACAGGTTTTTTTGTCTCCACTGCAGGAGCACGACCCTCTCTGTACTACCAGAGTCGTACTTGGCCAGAGCAGCCAGAGGGTTTGGCCTATACTCTCCTCGCTAGCCAGACGGGTTGGAGAGGTCTCATTGATGTTTATAAGCTTTGTTCAGCTTGTATTTCCTAAGTCGCTTTCTACGACATCCAGAGGGGGACTTGGAGTGGTCCTATTCTACTCTGCCGGAAACCACACAGCAAACTCATTTTCAACTTCATGACCCATCTCCCATCCATTATATCCCATCAACCTCTAGATGTGGCTTTAGATCGGTCATTTTGGAAATCTTTTGGAAAGGCCTATGTCTAGCAGTGGACGTTATGCGGCTGAAATGATGATGTTGATTAACCTCTGGTTTCAGCCAGGTCAGTACCACTGACAATTCATTCAGCTAGAACAAACCACAAATGCTATACTACCGGTTTTCCACTATTTGGAAAAAATCTATCTTAGACATGCTTAACTTCCTCCATGGTGTAATGGTTAGAGCGTTCGGCTCATACCCGGAGGTCGTGGGTTCGATTCCCGGCGGGGGCAACAACTTTGTGTTGTTGTCCTAGTTTGGTTAGGACATTGCAGGCTGATCACCTGATTGTCTAATAAGTAAGATGATCCGTGCTTCGGAGGGCACGTTAAGCCGTCGGTCCCGGTCACCGTCTTTGACATTAGTCGTTACCTAAAACCATGTCAGAGGCCTTTAAGGCGGTTTAAAAACTCTGACACTAGTGTAAGTCACTAACACACGATAAGAAGAAGAAGAGACATGCTTAGACTAATTGTCTTACCACAAAACAAGGTTTACTTACACAATGAAACACTTTTCCCTTAGTTACAAAAAAGCCTTGTTTAATTTTGTGACATTTTCATTTCATTGTTGATAGGAAAATTGATGATTCATTCTGGTCTTGATTATCTACATTTTAAATGGAAAACATAAAAATTTATAGTTGAATCAGCACGCAGTCACGGTTTTACTATGTTTATTTGTATTAGTGACTAGTGACTCTGCGAGTAGTGGCCCTTGACCTGTAGAAGTTTATCTGATATAATTGTTTAAAACTAAAAACCGACTTCAGCACCAAACTACACAACCGATTTAGATAAAATTTCTATGGGACCACCTGACAAGTTTGTCCCCCCCTTTGAAATAAAAAAGAATTTTCCATGTTGGTCTAGGTTACTTCGAGTAAATTGTAAACATACAAAAAAAAAAGATTCTTACGGATTGATAACATTCTCCTTTTTTGTAGTCGGTTAAAAATGACAGACAAAACAATTGCATCTTAATAAGGGTAACAAAAAAGTTTTATGACATTTTGAAATGGCTGAAATTGATTTTAATATTAAGTTTTCAACCTCCATATATAGGCCGTTTTGAAAAATTTCAAAAAATTGAATCGACAAAAAAATTGTATATCATTTTCGAACCTACTCAAAAAATTTACAAGAATCTAGTCTATCTGTAGCACAGATTACTAATAAGTTACTACGTAACCTTTAGGCGAGAACTGACAGACTGAGAACCGGACAGCCGGACAGCCGGACAAAAGCATTTCTGGCCAATCTCGAAACTGAGACACTTCGCTCGCTCCGTCAATTACAATATAGTACTTTACTAGGAACTTTTGCATTACCATAATTAGTATCTATTTTAGAACGTAAACATTCTCATGACACAACAACAATGATGCAGAGGTCATTACTCACGATAAAAACAGAACTCATGATTGTGTGCTAAGTCCTCCTGTTATCAGTTATCTAGTTATATCATATTATCAGCATGAACATTCTAATGGTTTGTGTAAGTAGGGCCGGATTTAGAGGTCTGGAGGCCTAGGGGCAACAAAGGAGATGAGGCAACAAACAAAACTCGAGTGACAATAATAATTAATAAATAATTTATTGTAAAACCAAAGGTAAAACAGCGAAAAATATAATCAAAGGAAAACCTATTAAGATAGAGTTCCAGTACTAGTATGTATTCTGTGGTTCCAGCAATCAGGGATAAATGTTTGTAAATAAAATTTATTCACACATAAACATAACAGGAGACCTAATGACAACAAGAAACCTTTTATTTTCCAAAGAAAAACAGACAAATAAATACTCTTTGGTAGATTTTACCTTAATTAATGACTAGCCGAAGCCCGCGACTTCGTTCGAAAATGTTCAACAACAACATTTTCTAAAGCGTCATTTTTGCTCTATAAATAAGCACAAATTACTATAATATTAACTTTACACGTCTAATTATTTTTTGTAAATTGTCAGGTTCTTCAATGCCAAGTCAGTGAAGATCATCGAAGAAAGCATTGTGGACCCCGAGAAGAAAATTCTGGTCACATACACTAGGAACTTAGGATATACAAAAGTTATGGTGAGCATGTGTGAATTTTTATTTATAATTTCTCCTTAACCCAGTTTCGTTTCAGTCGAAACGTACCCATATATGAATCCGCTAGCTGACAAAAAAGTCAAATCAGACACTTACTTTTTATCTAGTCACCTACCTAACAGAGAATAAGCACGTTATTTTTTATTTGCTTTATAAAATCCTTACTAACCATAATTAAAAATATGAAAGAATTTATAAAATATCTTAATCAGCGACAAACTAGTTTCAATTAGAAAGAGAAGTCCAATATAACGTTACGTGGTGTCGTTAACGTCCATGTCTTATATACATTTACCATAAAAAATAACTTTTTTTTGAGTGAGACAGACGTATTTTCTTAAAATCGTTATATCTCGTTCGTTTTTCAACCAATTTTTATTCTGGTATTACTTGAAATTTGAACATTTATGAATAAACGGGTTAGACAACACATTTTTTTTATGTATATTCCCTATTCAAATAATAAAAGGTCTAAAAAAAATAATATATTAAATAAATAGTTATAAGGGTGAATTCAGTTCATGATACTGAATACAATCTGGGATCATCTGAACTGACAACTGATAGCTGAAGGTCAAAAATTACTTTTCATATTTCGATTTATGTTCCTTGGGGAAAGTGCTTCAGTATCATGGACTGAATTCACCATTAAAATAGTTTCAGTATATTTTTTTAGAGCTTATATTTTGTTTCGCAGAGCGTGGTAGAGCGAGTGGAGTACAGATCAGCGGGTCCCGGGCAGACGATCGCCAGGCGGTCAGCGTGGATCGACTCGCAAGTGTTCGGCTTCTCGCGGGCGATACGGGCCTTCGGCGTCGACAGGTTTAGGAAGAACTGCACGCAAATGGTGAGACATGCTCATGTTAATCTGTCAGTGTTTTAAGTATAGAACTATTATGTATTCTTTGGTATAGAGGACTGCTGATCAGACCATAGCTAACAGGTCGGATTAACTCGCAAGTGTTCGGCGTCCACAAGTATAGAAATAAATGGTGAGACATGACCATTTATTGTAGTATAGAGGGTGGCAGCTTCCGACAAAAGTAGCGTATTTAGACAGGACTCAAAAAGAGGTGGTCATAAAACAAACCTCTTTCTGTGACCAATCTGAATACTTTCCGTCTTATTATAAAACGCAGACTATCTTTGTTACTAGGTTTAAACCATTATCCGACCAAATCAAGTTTACATTTTCAGATGAGACAGTGGCATATTACTATACTAGTGTCAACTTGATTTGGTCGGATAATGGTTTTAACCTAGTAACAAAGATAGTCTGCATTTCATAATAAGACGGTTTGTGTACACAAGCGACTTTATTAAGTCCGTAGTTAGTTACACTAACACAAAAGAGGTTCATGGTTAATAACAACTGTGACCTCTGATCGGCATTGAATTTATGTTTTCGTGTCGCAACTGCCATTTTCATTGCAAATTAAAGTAGTTTTTAATCGACTTCTAATACGGAGGAGGATTATGCTTCACGAGGAAGGCTGCACTGCTTTAAGAGAAACGGAGGTTATGTTCACCGATTAGTCGAAGTCGCCTGGATCGATTTGGAAAATTCTTTTTTGTTTGAAAGGGCATACTTATCATAACAATCTTATCAAAATCAGCTGTGTAGTTTGGGGGTGAAGTCTGTTTTTAATTTTGAAAAATTATAAATCATTTATTTACTTATTTATGTGCCACTATACAACGTGTTAATAAAATAACGCAAAACCTCTCAGATGGTACTTCAGCCCATGAAACTAAACAACTTTTGTTCTACAACTTTCACAAAACAAAAAAAAAATATATTTGAATTTTCATACAAACTGATCAGCTGATCGAGTCAATTTGTATGAAAATCTTAATTTTTTTCTGGCATTCTGGGAATATTGTAGAACAAAAGTTGTTCAGTTTCATGGATTGAGTTACAACCTGAGAGGTTTTGCGTTATTTTATTAACACGTTGTATTTATGTTTCCTGGTTACATCTGCAATAAGTTGTCAGCTATGAGCGCATCTATTGAAGGTAATTGTCGTGCAAAATACGCAACCAAGAGGCAGCAATCTCCCGCTTAGGATTATAATTAAATCATTGGATGTGGTGATAATTACGATCAGCTTAGATGTTTCTTGTTAGTGGTTTCGCGTTTTGTTTTTTGTAAAAGTATTTTCTCAGGCGATAGCTGTTTCTATCCCCTAAAACTTGATTAAATTAGCTAGTTAGTTTTTCATAATTATTATCTACATCATTTCAAAAATCGTTCGCTTATTGTATGAAAACATTTTGCTTCATCCACTTACATAATAAGACTAGATAACAGTACCTACATTATCAATTATCATAGATTAGTCTTCCGCCTTTTCTGTGACGTCATTTATTTATAATTTATTTGTATCTATGTACTTACGCTTATCTTTATGAGGCCCCTCAATATTGCGATAATTTTTTATACTCTATAGCGTGTCCTTGTTTACATTTCTAAAGATAATAACCGGCCAAGTGAGAGTTTAGCTCCGCACAGTGTAGGGTTCCGTCGTTGCCAATACCGACTTTAAGTTCACGGTACTAATAACGCCTAAATAACCAATTTAATTTGTATGAAATTTTACTTTTCCGCGTACATTTTATAAGTTTATTTGTTTATTACTTCTTACACTATCATTACAGATTTCCCCAATACAATAGCATAGTCACTTACATTTTATCTATTATTACACAAAACATTTAATACTGCCTTGGTGAATTCAGTTGGTCGCTTATAACTCTCTAATTTGTAAACCCTACTTAGCTCTGTTAATTTTCCTTCAAACTTCTTTATACATAATACGGCCGTGAGAAAAAAATGGACTCCCGCTATACATGTATGGTAGCAATCCCAAATTTTTTTTCGTGATTTTTTACTTCTTTGTCGGCATGATTAATATACCCATCCATGCGAAATTACAGCTTTCTAATACTTATACTCTGAGTAGAATCGCGGACAGACAGGACGGCGAAACTATTAAGGTTCCTTGTTTCCTATGGAACCCTAAAAAGGTCACTTGAAAGGTCATTCAGAGATGAACATTGCTGATAATAAAATATTTTCTGTGGTCATGGTTAGGTGCGCAGGTAAATTTGTTTCCGGTTGTTATGGTATTTATGTCCATTAGGTTATCATAATGATATTATACAATGTATTTATTAAGATATGTATGTAGACATCCCTAACATGTCTATGATCAATCCAGAAACTAGGTACATATCTATTTGTATTCTAGCATTTCTGCTAGGTATATTAAAAATAAGACTTATTTTTTTTTCTCGTTAGCAGTTTACTTAAGTTAATTCATCATATAAATAAATCATCTGTGAAAATTTCAACTGTCTAGCTAATCGTGATAGCTAGTAGCTATCACGGTTCATAAGAGACAGTCTGGCGATAGACACACATACAAAAAGACGGCCAGTGGAGCTTAAGGTCCTTTTTTACCCCTTCACTTGTCCCAACATATTGCCCTTTGGATTCGAAACCCTAAGAAGTAATACGCCCTCAGGTGTCCGGCTTCAACCACGTGCTGCACTCGATGTTCCCGCGGCCGATGCCGTCGCAGCACTCCATGACCCCCGTGTCGCACACGCTCAAGGAGATGCGCGACGCCGCCGCCGCCGCCACCGACCGCGCCAAGGCTAACGTGCTGTCCTCCGTCAACAGGACGTAACACGACAAAGACAAGCCACCGTAGATGTAGAGGTACGTTCACTAAATAGGCTTACTGTGTAAATTTCTGGTTAAAAACAAAAAATACCAATGAAAAGAACGCAGCGCAGCATATCGCCCGTGTCGCACACGCTCAAGGTCGCCGCCGACCGCGCCAAGGCTGATGTGCTGTCCTCCGTCAACAGGACGTAACACGACAAGGACCAGCCACCTTAGATGTAGAAGTGGGCACACTGTATACACGCTGACTTTTCATTGGTTTAGGAAAAAAAAATGTCGTATAGTAAATAAATTTCTCTATCCATATATGTAATCCAAATTTCTGTATGTCATAAGATAAAAAAGTTGCGTGAATGATTTTCGATCGAGACCACGTAGTTATACGCCGGCCTAATGTCGATGACCCCGGCCGGCCGGCGGGCGGTGTATGGCGGCGGTACTACTAATTGATCTCACAATTTTACTTTCGAGTTTTAGACAACATTTTTTGTTTCTGAATTTTTATTTTGACTCGCTAATTAGGTCTTACTAACGATGCCTATGAAGTGGCCTTCGGCTTCAAAACCAATGAAAAATCATCGTGTATACAGGATGACTTTTTACCCACCTTAGATGTAGAAGTGGGCACACTGTATACAATGTCCTTTTTTATTAAGTACAAATATTTAAAGGGGTGATTCAGACCACCACTTTGAACAACTTTTCCCAATAAATGTATATCGAAAAGCGAAAAAAATTTTTTACATTTTCATAGGTGATCGCACAATGATTCTTCAATGTTTTCAGCCATTTCATCAATTCGTCTTTGCACAGAATTATTACTCAAAGGAATTTTTCGGATAATATCTGCGGTCGGTTTATGAAGCACAGTAGTTATTACTTCATTTATTGCTGGCAATATTAACTCTTCTCCGATGTTATGTGGTTTGCCTTTTTGAGCAATTAACAAAGAGATATTGTACGAAGCTCGAAGTCCGTCGTCATCTTGCTTAGCAGCCGCCGAAAATAGTTTTGCTACACTTGGCTGAGTATTATGCTTCTTCTCTAGGTCTTGAAAATATGCTACATTCTTGTCTTTCTTATCTGGATGCATTTTATTCAAATGATCTTGCAGCCTTGAAGGCTTCATTGCTTCATTCGAAAATGTTTTTAGACATAGAAGACACAAAGGCGACGATGGGTTTGTGGGATTTTCAATAAATCCGAATTGAATATATTCCGCACAGTATTGCCGTCTCTTCTACCCATCCATATCCATACTTCCGACATTGTTTTGCTTTGAGAAATACGTTCAACTTCGCGAGTAGTGTAGAGGAGGCGTAAGTACTGCTCATCTATTGCGCGCGAAACCACAAATGAAAATAAAATAAATATTACATTGTTTATATAGGAATGCTTAAGCAGCACGCACCGACAGGAATAAAACAAACATGCATAAACTCGTTTATCTCATTCGACGCTCAATCGTACTCAACAAGTCCGAACAAGTATTCAATGAACCAGCCAACTGATACAGGAATGCACAATTCGGGTTATTTAACAAAAACTTGTTAAAACATGATAGATATCTACGAGTACAACTATTAAAATGCGAAAGTGTGTCTGTTGCCTTTTTATTTGTTTGTTTGTGTCTACTTTCATTACGAAACGGAGCGACCGATTGACATGATTTTAATTTTTTCTATATTCAATAAAATAGGACAGATATATGAACTACGCGGAGAGAAATATAGAACCGAGTTTGAGCAATCTTTTAATTCATATTAGTTGATGTTCACAAGTTGTTGTTGAGAGTCGAGAGCTCTTGCAGTCGTTGTTTAAGAGGCCTCCTAGCTAAATAAAGCTCCTAGCAAAAATAAAAAAAACATTTTCTTTCTGGGTCTCTTACCTTACCCTTGAGACCTGCAGCGCCCACAAGGGGGCGTTATCGCCCACTTTGGGAAAGACTGGTATACAGGATGACTTTTTACCCACCAGACAAATTTTTGAAGCATGTTCAGTCCATGATACTTAAGCACATTCCACAAAAAAAGTTATTAGAAATCGATAAAAAAAATTCGTCCGCCCAAATAAAATTCGTTTGGTCGAGCGCTGATATGTATGGGAAGCCGAAGTTTTGTTTTCGGTTTTCGTTAATTGTTTTTATGGAAAGTAGTTCAGTATCATGGTCAGACCTTGCTCTAAAAATTTGACTGGTGGTTAAAAAGTCATCCTGTATAGCTTACTAGCTGTAGTCATCCTGTATAGCTTACTAGCTGTATAGCGCGCCTAAAGTAGCCTATGGGTAAATTCAGCATGCCTTCCCATCATCATCAGGTCTTTTTAGTCCCCACTGCAGGAGCACGGCCCTCTCTGTACTACCAGAGCCATACTTGGCCAGAGCAACCAGAGGACTTCGGCCTACACTCTCCACGCTAGCCAAACGGGTTGGGGAGGTCTCATTGATGTTTATAAGCTTTGTTTAGCTTGTATTCCCTAAGTCGCCTTCTACGACATCCACGGGACGACTTAGAGTGGCACTATTCTACTCTGCCGGAAACCACACGGCTGGAGTGAGTTTTCATGGAGTGACTATATGCTTTTGGAGGTGGTTTGAGTTCCTTAGCCCAACATCTAAATTAGCTACTGATACTGACGTCTAATCTTATACCTTTAAACGAGCAATTCTTGTATGTATGTATGTATGTATATATATATATATATTTATTTATAAATTTCTGTGATCTCGAAAACGGCTCTAACGATTTTGCTGAAAATTTGTATATGGGGGTTTTCGGGGGTAAATAATCGATCTAAATTAGTTTTATGTTTGGGAAAACGCGTGTTTTCGAGTTTTCATGCGTTTTTCTTTCCACGCAGAATATGGTCGCTAATTTCGTCGCGCCGCGACCGCCTTGATTTAGCTCAGTGGTTAAGGATAGCGACCGCTAGAAAGAGTGTTACGGGTTCGAATCCCACTCGGTGACTTACTTTTGTTTTTTTTTATGTTTACGTTTATATATATTTTTTATTTTGCATTGTTTTTAGACAAGTTTAAAAAATATTAGTTATTGTTTGAGATGTAACCGAGCAAAGCTCGGTCGCCCAGGTACTACTTGTTCTAAAACTTGTTACCTGTCACTGATTGATTGCTATCTCTTTTGCTCTTACGACCGTAATTGTATTGTTTGTCTTACTCACCTATGTTTTTTCCAGGTCTATGCGACAAAGTCTAGACACAGGTCAACAAGGACAGTTAGCAGTTTTTAAGTGGTCAGTTGATGGGCGCTGGGTCGTACTTTTAACGTGACGTCTTTAAAACATAGGTTCGTTCGTTTAAACGGTTGGTATTGTACTTGTTAATAGTAGTTAGCTGAATTAACACAGTTTTCCATTTAAAAAAGTCAATTTTCGTGTGACCTCACTTGTCTCAAAACTTGGCATGTGTGACTTTGATCGCTGCCTCTTGCTCTTGTGAACGTCAACGTATTGTATGTGCAACATGATGCGAAAAACAGTTTTTTTATTGTGTAAAGACAATTAAAAATATCTAGGTATATGGTTGGTATGCCGACAGTCTATACACCATTTTAACGAACGAAGTTTATTATACTAAGACTACCTCTTAAAGTCCTAAGGTCATAAGACTTAAAGGCCACGTTACCAAGCTAAATTCGACTCTATGCACAAATGGACAATGCTTAATTTGGCTTAAAACCGTAAGGGTTCGAACAATATCGGATTTTGAGAGTACGGCTCATGGCTTCACATAGACACAGAGTTCGTCATCTATTTTTAAAATGTATTATTCAATTCGTTTTGGAACGAAGTTCCTTATCGCGCGTTGCGAAAGGAGGCTAGACGGAAATAATTAAGACCAAAAGTTGTAACGACACTTTTTGCGATAGTTGTAAGCCGTGCGGCGTGCGCGTGTTTCTCTGTCTGTCTCTCTCTCTCCTAATTAATCGAAAGGAACTTCGTTCCATCCGGGTGTCCCTTGACACCTCTCAAGTTTTTTGTTTTAATGTTGCTCTGCTTTAAATTATAATTTTTATGATGTTTTAAAAGTCATATTACAAGTTATTTATAAACATTTTTGGTGATGTAATCATATCTAATCTTATCCATATCAAAAAGTGTTCTGACGTATTCCAGTATCTGTTTGAAGCCAGATAGTGTGAAAATTGCATAATAATATAAATGCAAGAGTAGGTTTGTGTAGAGTAGAGATGTCGAAAAAAAAATAAAAACCAAAAGATAACACATGTACAAATAGATTTTGGCTAATAAGTCGAGAAACGAAACAAAATTTACTAATAGTAACATGAACAACAAACGTTAAAAATGATTGAGCTGGCTCCAAAGTAAGTTCGAGACTTGTGTTATGGGATACTAACTCTACGATACTATATTTTATAAAATAATAGATAAATATACAGATAAACATCCAAGACCCAGGTCTGACCGTGGTCTAACCCGGAACCTTTGGGTGGCGGACTAACATGGTGACCACTGTGCCACGGAGGTCGTCAAAAATGCTTACGTATATGAACACATTCAGCGCCAAGTTAATTATTTTGAATACACATTGATTGTTTTACCATTGTGTCTGGAATCCCTGGCGGTCAACGGGTTAAGAAACCCTTGGATTAAAAATACAAAGTGTACCTGTCTATATAATCATATCACACTATCTACATACCTAGTTTTAATTGAGTAAATGTCCTCTCAATTTCTCGCAGGTTGACTGGAACAGATCCCTATATGGGATAAGTCCGCCTTTGTATATTTACTCTATCGGTTTTTTTTGTTATTTGGTACAAAAAAGTTATTACAAACAAACAAACTAGAGTAATACTTAACCTCGTCATTGTCAAAATCATCGTTTAAGCTAAACGATGGAGCCATAATCTTAAAAAAATAAGAAACGACTCTTCAAATAGTAACCACCTATTCCGAGATTATCCAATTGCTTCGGAAGGCAACTTAATGTGTTGTATTCGAATGTCATCATTTATGGTAATTGTCAAGCTTTGTCGGATGCTTTTAGGCAGCTTGAGATATCTGACACGAGTTTTGATCTTTTTTTTCAGACTTGTTAGCCAAAGTGTACATATTGCGTCGTCTTTCTGGTTCAACCTCTGTACATAACCATAATTTTTAGCTTTATAGCTTAGCATTTCTGGTCTAGCATATGCCACTTTGCGAGCTTAGCTGAAAGAAACGCTTCACCAGAGCATGCCTGCCGAAGTTGCCATATAAAACGAATGGATTGACAGTTGAAATAAATGAGCTCGCAATGTGGCATGTCCTAAGGTCTGGTTTCCTACCAATTATAACTGGTTGTTTTTTGCTAAGAGTAAATTTTTTTTATCGAGACTCCTACCTTGAGTTATAGTTTAGAATGCAACGATATCAAGTTAAATTATAAATTAATGTCACTAATTTCAGTTGAAACACATAGTTTTGGTGGAAACCAGAACCGCAACCAACATTACTTGTTCCATTAAAGAATTGAATGTATGAGAATTATGTTGTTGTAATCGCAAATCTTGCAACAATGTGTGTGAAGATATAATTTCTGACAGATTTATGAGCCTTAAAACTATAAAACTGTCAAAAATTTACTAATATTTTTTGATGTTCGAAAGTAGATTCCTCAACTTTGAATGTTATTTCAAAGAGTGTACGATGAATGTGTAAAAATAATAATGCAGATGAATGTAGATTTTGTAGTAAATATTGGATTGCGCTATATGTTTGTAATTTAGTAGCTATCGCATTTCGACACTTTTCGATGTATTGAGCTGGTTTCATGTTGAAGCATGTGATCAACTTGATAATTCAAGTTGTGAGTTATTATAATTATAACTATTTTAATGGATTCTAGTTATAATCAGACGAGCGAACGATTAGTTTTAGAAATCGGAGCACCGATAATTACGCCGCCGAACTTTTTATCTCCTTGTCAAAATTTCGGCTGTTTACGCCATGCATGTTAATTTGCAATTTCTTGAATATTTAGAAACTTTAAAGAAATTTCTTAAATTTCTATACGCCGGATGTATGAATCTACCTATTATTTGGTCATCGTCAGGTCTTTTAGTCTCCACTGCAGGAGCACGACCCTCTCTGTACTACCAGAGCCATACTTGACCAGAGCAGCCAAAGGACTTGGGCTACTCTCTTCGCTGGCCAGACGCGTTGGAGAGGTCTCATTGATGTTAATAAGCTTTGTTTAGCTTGTATTTCCTAAGTTGCCAGAAGACTAGGACTAGTAGTAGCCTATTCTACTCTGCTGGAAACTACAAGGCCTTATTTGGTATCTGCTGCTTATGAGTTGCGCATATATTCGGCGACGTAATTATCCGCTGTTGTAGTGAGACGCTCAGACATTGTAACATAGATTGCAACATTGTCGTCTGTAGGTCATTCATGAAAAATTAATTATTCATGAGTAAAAATCATGTTAACACGCAAAAAAAGGAAAAGTCGATGTTAAAGAATACGTAGATGGTAACAGACGGGTATTTGAATATCATTAACATTAAACCTGAAATTTCATAATGTAAAATAAGTCTATAAACATAGGCACTCTTTACTTTATTAAAATAAAACTATTGTACAGTACTACCACGTTTATAAGTCGCATCAGCATTATTCGGCTGCGCAGAGTAGCGCATTCTACTACCGAATTTAACCGAATGAAAATTGCAAAGCAATAACGAGCTTATTGCTACTGTGTAAGGTCGAAAATAACACAAACTAAACAGGATGTGTTATCTCGCTCTTATGCTTGTACTCTAGACAGATCCTGATCCAGACATGGCGCATCCGCATCAGCCAATAGCGGACGAGTATTTTCGCGGGCGCGTTATGATTGGTAGATATATTTTCTTAAAAAAATATAATTTCTGCGCAGGTACATCGGTGTAACTTATAAAAGTGGTACTGTACTGCGGTTATATCTATCATACACATATTGTACGCGACGACTAGTGCCATCACCAATGGTGTCGCAAAATGAGAAAATGAATATCCATAGCAACTAGTAGGTACATTAAGAGCTGTCCCATTTGCCGCTATATAGGAATAAGTTTTCACTTGTTACTGAATCCCTATTTGTACTTGTTACTGAATCTCCATTTTTTGTGGAAACCTTTTTTGCATCATTCCACATTTCTATTTGCATATATAAGTTGCAAGATAAAAACATCGTTTTTAGATTTCTCTATGAGAAATAAATTGGAGGTTTTAAAAAATATAATACACTAGATGGCAGCGCAGTGACGTCAGATCCAATCGTCTGTTGTGATTGGACCATCAGTTGACAGGTTCTTTTGCTCCGTCAAATGTATCCAATAACAGCAGCTTATTGGACCTGACGTCACTGCTGCAATCCATATTTTTTAAAACCCTCATTTGCAAGTAACGTAGGCCACCTTCTCGCCCACCATTACGCTAAAAGTGGCCTTTGGTTAATGCGGCCCTTGACGTCTGCTTAGAGCCGTAAGACCCAAAGCGCTCTGTCTATCCCGTTAGGCAAAAGACGTGATAGTTTGTATGTAGGCACAGTTTTCGCGTACTTTATAAAACCTTTCTCTTATATACTACAATATTAACACATTATCAAGTACTAATAGTATTCAAGTTATCTCACATGTCACTGCCATTTATGCATGACTATGCTACTTGTACCTTTGCCACATTCCAACTCGTGTGGTTGTTGCCTAGCTGAACATTGGAGACTGTTGCTTGACATATCCATACTTTTTATATATAAAGCTGAAGAGTTTGTTTGTTTGTTTGAACGCGCTAATCTCAGGAACTTGAAAAATTCTTTCGGTATTAGATAGGTCGTTTATCGAGGAAGGCTATATTGTATCACGCCCGCGACTTCACTCGTGTGGTTAACGCGGGCGAAGCCGCGCGCTGCCTCTAGTGTATTGATATACAGGCTATAGCACAGAATAAGTACTATTACTCACGTACAGAAGTCTAACTCAGGAAAGGAATTCAAAGAAATATCTACTCAATAACGTTAGTGATATGGTTTAATTTAGCTCGCGTCAGAACTCGGCACCTTTTCGTTAAGATAAGCTGCTGTTATTGGATACATTTGACGGAGCAAAAGAACCTGTCAACTGATGGTCCAATCACAACAGTCGATTGGACCTGACGTCACTGTGCTGCCATCTATTAAAGTCACTGTGGTGTAAAGTAGCTTGTTCAAAAATATGGCTGGTATTTAAAAAGTCACACTGTGTATTTGAGATTGCTGGCTAAAAACTGTGGTGCTATTTTTCAAACGCGGAGTCACTAAACGAACGGTTTTTTGTATGAAATAATCATTCGTTTAGTTGACTCCACGTTTCAAATATGGCACTTCTGGTTTTTGAGTATGAGAATATTGTTTCAAGCAAGAGTCATCAATGGACGCATTATCAAGATGGCATTTTGTTAGCTTCACGCTTGACTGAATTATTGCTCCTAATTTATGTGTATCTTGGAAAAGAAAAGTCCCCAAAGACAGGGGAAGATATGAGAATGTTTTACGTTATATTTATTGGTAAAATATCTGTATTTATTATAATTTAATATTTATTTATAATTTCTTCAAGTTTTGTTTGAAATTCATGTGTTGCCATCAAATAATTATACTTTTCACGATTAAGACGTTATCTTCGCATTGCTATTGCACGTCACTAAAAGAAATTGTAAGATCTATAAGTACTCTTTTTTGAATATTACTTTGTTAGCATATACAATTTTAATGAGAAACGAAAAACAATTATGGTATTGCCATAAAAAATATATAAAAAAATCAAGATCGCAACAGAATTGTATGTTTGTCTCTAGTCTCGAAAATTGATTTTTGATCAGAAAATATGTGTACACGGAGCATTTTAGATCAGAGTTGCTATTTTTCAAACGCAGAGTCACTGAACGAACGGTGTTTAATTTGTATGGAAAAGCCATTCGTTTAGGTGACTCCGCGTTTCAAAAATAGCACCTTAGCATGATTTAATGTTAAGAAACATAGATATATAATATGTTAGGGTTTGAAAATTAAAAATAAACATGTAGTTATAGTTACTCTGTGGTATGTGCAACTAAGCTTTATCTATTCGTTCATGAGCTAATGAAAAAATGAGAACTTCTTTGAGATAAATCTTAGTGTTAGGTACTGGTAGTCACTATTTTCTGATAAGTATCAACAAATATATCAATACATGATTATTACAATGGTTGTTTTATTTATTTCCAAAATTACTGCCCCTTTAAAAAATAGGGCTTCAGTTCCTGTCCTATTCTATATCTTTCAAGCTGGTCTGGGAGAAAGGAAAACTTAAAATGTACCAGCTGCTTCTCTCCCCGCGCATATCGTAAAAACCGATCGCGGGAATGGGTGAGATTTGAATCAAGTTAATAGGCGATGTGGCTAGCAATCCATCACTGATTCCTTTTTTCATTTTAAAAAGAGTGAGATGTTCCCACCATTTTCCCACTCTTTTATTATTGAAATGCTAATTTTGCTGTAAGCAACCAACTTTCTTTCTGTTGAAAAGAATTGTTCTGTGGTATTTTTTCTTTTACATATGTATATGTATTATTATGTATTAAAATATTAATCAAAAACATACACAGTAAAGAGACTATTGTACCAAAAAATAAATGTTCTCTATGAAACCTATTAAATAAGACTAAGAAGACATGTCTTAATTAGATAAAAATGGAAAATATGGCGTTTATTCCCGGTCGTCCCCACCATTTCGTCCCCACTGGGTACGAGTGGGAAAAAAAAGTTTCGTTCGTCCCCAGTGGTGACGATTGGCACTTTTTATTTCCCACTCGTTCCGCTATAGACCGAGAGTCAAAATAGGTACAAGGGGGTTTCAATAAGAGATTGTGCGGTTTGCTAAAATGCTAAGCAAGACTGAACAATGTTTTGACTGAACATTGAAAGTAACTAAAAGACTGAGGCTAATTACCTCAGTCTTTTAGTTACTTTCACCACTGGGGACGAACGAAACTTTTTTTTCCCACTAGTACCCAGTGGGGACGAAATGGTGAGGACGACCGGGAATAAACGAAATATGGGAAGTAAAGACAATTTCAACATTCTCATAAGTTATACTATTTCTAAACATTTCATATGTTATTTACATTTCCCTAAAACTACTTCACTTTGATGGCGGCTCGTAGTCTTGCACTTCTACTTCTCGGGTTTCTCTCCACTTCCTCATCAGTCGGAACCTCTACATGCTTATTGACAGGCTTCCAAGGGGTGTCCAAGAAATGGCCTATGGTGTCTTGGTCCTGCATTAACGTAGGACTGAGATACTTCAACGGAATAGGATTGGCCACTTCATTTATAATGTTGCCTGCTATATGCCGTTTCACTATTGTATCTTCTAACGAATGGAAGCAAATTGTGACTAGTCTCCCGTTGATTTTCAAATAATATTTTGCGAGTACCATTCCATAGTTGAGTTCATTTAGTTCATTGTTAACAAATATGCGTAATGCTTGAAATATTTTTGTGGCGTTTGACTGTGGGCGTTGTAGCTTATCTAGTCTCTCTTCATCAGGGCAGCACGAGTTTACGATATCCACTAATTCATGCGTTGTGTCAATGTTCTTGATCATATATCGGGCTTGTATGATAGTTTGTGCAATTTTAGCAGCTTTTTTCTCTTCTCCATAAATTTTGAATATTTTGTACAATTCCTGCTCATTCGCTGTGGCTAAAACTTCTCTGGCTGTGATCTGGTCCGGGTCTCGTCCAGCGTCCATCCTCATATCTAAGTAACCATTTTTACTTATCGCGAACCCTCTCTCTCCTCTATCTAATTGCATGGAAGAACACCCAAAATCAAATAGAATTCCGTCTAAACTGCATTGTGTCATTCCATTTTCTTTAAATAGCTTCGGAAGTTCACTAAACCTCCCTAACAGAGGTGTAACTCTGTTTGGATATTCTGCGGCAAGACTTTTTGCTTTCTCATATGCTGTAGGATCTCTATCTAAAGTAATTAGATGGCAGTCTGCTGCTTCTAGTATTTTACGAGAATGCCCGCCAGCCCCAAACGTCATATCAATATAGACCTCATTGTCTTTTGGATTTAAATAATGTATAGCTTCATTTAACATGACAGGAGTGTGATCTTTATACTCTACTTGTTCTGTAGACAGTCGCCTGCAGATCGGCTGTCGAAGTAATCTTCTGAAAGGCCTCAGAAACATTGTTAATCTTTCTTAAATATCTTTGAAAAGAAACCTTTGTTTTCTTCTTTCAAATAAGCCAGAACTTCGTTGGACAGTATGACGTTGCACTCTTCGGGGTTCAAGCCCGTGGCGGTGCTGTTTCTGGAGCGTTTGTACTTGTTTCTGTAGTGGTTGTCTGCCAATTTGTTGAGTGAGTTGTACTGACGGGAACAGTACTCTGAATTTAAGTTTTGTCTGTCAGAAGTCTCGAAAGCGAGTTTCACTTTATCTCTGATAACTTTTCCGAGGTCCCTGCAATAATAAAATGTAAAGATTATTCTTAAACCTCGTATTTATTTATGTTCAAAGATGATAAAGTTATAACCTAAAAATGCTACTAACCTTTCACCTTTACTAGCATCCAGAGGCCACTTGGCTATCAATTTTACGAATTTCTTGTATTGAGTAGTCATATCTTAAATACCTATATTTCATTAACACATTTTATATTGTAAAATTTGTAAATTCTCATCTCAATTCTCAAATTTATTAAAGATGAAACAAATCCATTACAGACAAGACAGCGACGGACAGACAGAACGAACAAGCTGTCACTGTCACTGTCAATACTGTCATTGTCAAGACAAGTGACAGCGAATTTTATATGTAGCCAGCATATGAATTAAAATTATACAGGCATTTCATTTCATCGGCTTGGGATATTTTTAATCATTGCATGCATGACAGAGAGCCCTGGCAGACTGGGTCCGCTTTTAATTTCCCATTATTCATTTAAGTTTACGCATGAAAACAGGGGAATAAATTTAGGTAGGAATCGGCCGGAGGGGTTCAAAAAGTACCAGCTTTTGTTTAAATTATTCTGAATCTTGATTTTTTCTACCTCAGACAACCATTTTAATACATTTTACAGCCACAAAGAGCCGTATCCTGGGTTGCGGCGGCACTACTTACTAACTCATGCCACAATATAGATATCTTTTCTACTGTGCTCATGCAGTGCATGCGCAACTAACAGAGCTACTGGGTTGGTCAGCGTCTCAGAGCACACAAGAACATAGTCATAGAACCCCGGTAATACATTACCGAGGTAGAAACTTACAAAATTTGATAGTCTGAATATATTCAACATTCTTTCTCGAACGTCCTGTAAACGTATGTCAAAAAAAAAACGGGGAGAGGTGCGGAGACGGAAAACGGGGACGCATATTGCCATACCTTACCAGAGCCTGTTCTGTATGTAATACTTACTTATATTAATTATGTGACATAAATATCTACAGTAGAATGTGGTAGATAAAACTATTGGATATTTTTCAAAATAGCGGAGCAACGGTGAACTTTAAGTCAGCTATGCAAAGATAGACTCGAGGTCTACGGCTCACAACCAGTGCCATTAGTAAATAATCTAGCAATAATAGTGGCGTGGCTTCAAATTCGCCGTGTGGTATCCGACAGAGTAGAATAGGACCTCTCCAAGTCTTCCCGTGGAAGTAGAAGGCGACTTAGGAAATTCAAGCTAAACAAAGCTTATAAACATCAATGAGACCTCTCCAACCCGTCTGGCCAACGTGGAGAGTGTAGGCCAAAGCCCTCTGGCTGCTCGAGCCAAGTATGGCTTTGGTAGTACAGAGAGGGTCGTGTTCTTGCAGTGGAGACAGAAAAAACCTAAAGATGATGGACTAATGTTTTTGGCTACATTATACTATGTGTTATAGGTACATAAAAATGAAACAGACTATACAGTATGTTATATAATTCTTGTATCAATCGCAAAAAAAACTGCAGCTTCATACATTTTGAAACGGTAGATAATTAATTTTGATGGAGACGCAGAGAGAAACCGATAAATCTTATACCTTTAAACATAGACATAGAATTTTTTTTTGCCTTTAAACGAGCAATTCTTGTATATATATTTATAAATTTCTGTGATCTCGAAAACGGCTCTAACGATTTCGCTGAAAATTTGTATACGGGGGTTTTCGGGGGTAAACAATCGATCTAGATTAGTTTTATGTTTGGAAAAACGCGTGTTTTCGAGTTTTCATGCGTTTTTCTTTTTTCTTTCCACGCAGAATATGGTAGCTAATTTCGTCGCGCCGACCGCCTTGTTTTTAGCTCAGCGGTTAAGGATACCGACCGCAAGAAGGAGTGTTACAGGATTCGAATCCCACTCAGTGACTTACTTTTGTTTTTTTTATGTTTAAGTTTATATATATTTTTTTAGGGTTCCGTAGCCAAATGGCAAAAACGGAACCCTTATAGATTCGTCATGTCTGTCTGTCTGTCTGTCCGTCCGTATGTCACAGCCACTTTTTTCCGAAACTATAAGACCTATACTGTTGAAACTTCGTAAGTAGATGTATTATATGAACCGCATTAAGGTTTTGACACAAAAATAGAAAAAAAACAGTAAATTTTGGGGGTTCCCCATACTTAGAACTGAAAATCAAAAATTTATTTTTCATCAAACCCATACGTGTGGGGTATCTATGGATAGGTCTTTAAAAATGATATTGAGGTTTCTTATAGCATTTTTTTCTAAACCGAATACTTTGCGCGAGAGACACTTCCAAAGTGGAAAAAAGTGTGTCCCCCCCCCCGTAACTTCTTAAATAAGAGAATGATAAAACTAAATAAAATATATGTTGTTCATTACCATGGAAACTACCAGCGAAAATTGGTTTGAACGAGATCTAGTAAGTAGTTTTTTTTAATACGTCATAAATCGTAAACGGCAATTTACCTTTCATTCAATCAACTCAAATATAAAAATTAAAAAAACATACTACAAGACTTTTATATTATGTTATTTGCTACTACGGAACCCTTCATGGGCGAGTCCGACTCGCACTTGGCCGCTTTTTTATTTTGCATTGTTTTTAGACAAGTTTAAAAAAAAATAGTTAATGTTTGAGATGTAACCGAGCAAAGCTCGGTCGCCCAGGTGCTAGAACCTATACAAGCTACCCAACATTATACACCTTAACGGATCGGACAGGGTTTTTTTAACATACTGTCCTCCTCCTTCAGTCGTCTGCTCACTGCTGAGCGTCGTGATATGCCCGACCTAACTTTTTAACGATCTCCCTCCACTTGTTACGATCTTTTGCCTGCGCTAGTGCATTGGAGATCTTGGTGTTTAGATGTTCTTTTATTTGGTCAGACCATCGTATCGGGCTACGACCCCTTGATCTTTTTACTTCCATTCCACCGGTTACTATTAGCTTCTCCAGGTTATCGGATGGTTTTCTGGCTATATGACCAAAATATTGAAGTACTCTCTGGAGACAAGTACTGAGAAGTCTCTGACCAATTTTAAGTTCCTTGAGGATGGAAACGTTTGTCCTGCGCGCCGTCCATGGTATTCGCAACATGCGTCTCCAGCACCACATTTCAAAAGCCTCAATTCGACGCCGGTCTGCTGCCTTCATGGTCCAGGTTTCCACGCCATACAAGAAAATGGGAAAAACTAATGTTCTGACAATGTATATTTTCGTCTTTTTTAGTATGTTACGGTCTTTCCATACTTTTTCTAGTTGGGTCATCGCCGATTTTGCCATACCGATGCGTCGCTTAATTTCCTCCTCAGAACCGCCTTTGTTACTTATGTTCGAGCCTAAGTACACAAATTGCTGCACGATGTCATATCGCCCAAATAGGTGAGCATGTGTAAGAATGTTGACTCGGTCGACTATCATCATTTTAGTTTTGGCCTGGTTGATCCACAGATATAGATGTAACTATGTCTGTGGGTTGATCATAAGTCCCATCTCTCGACTGACGCGTTTCAAACGACTCATTAGGTCTACCATCTCTGCTTCGCTGGTGGACAATAAAGCCGTGTCATCGGCGTAGCGAAGATTTGAAATTTTCAGGCCTCCTACAGTGATACCACCATCCCATCCCTCCAAAGTTTTGCGCATGATATACTCGCCATATATATTAAACAGAATTGGTGAGATGATGCATCCCTGCCTTACTCCTTTCTTGAGCTGAAATTCAGTTAATTTCGTTGAGCCTATCTTGACGTCTGCATGTCCCTCAACATATAAGTTTTCGATAAGTGCAATCAGATGAGAGGGCACACCCATTTCAGTTAAAACTTGCCACATATGGTAACATACTGTATAGACCATCAAATTAGAGGGTAAAATATATAGACCGCGCCACAGAGCAGAGTACTCAATCTCAAATTATGTTACTACCGTTGACAAACAACCGCTACACCCGAAATAGTAAAACCTACACGGATATCAAACAAACAGTTTAACAATGCATCCGGGCGTGCATCCCGAATTAGCCGGCTTAACGTCCGAGTTTCAAATAATTAATTGCTTTCCCAGCGCTATTTTTGTGTTTGCAATGTCGAGTGCCGGCTGCCGGCTATTCGCCGGATTAGACACGTTAAAATGCAGGTAAAACATGTAGGTATTTACCTAGTAAAATCATCAGGTATGTTGGACAACATTACACTGGTATAAGTAGGTAAGTATCTGTCATCCACTACCACTCCGGGCTGTTCGCCGGATTAGGTAGAGACCTTAAAATGCAGATAGGTATATCATGTTGGTATAGGCTCAACTCACATTGGTACAGAGTCAAAGCGACGCGACGCGTCCTGTTTTCAACATATCAGCGCTCCTTAGTATTACATTATAGTCATTATGTGGTTATGCTTTTAGGCACACATCTTTTGGATTATAATTTAGAACGATAATTTTACGCATAAATACTGATCCTCTATTCGATTGTAATCTGTTTTGTGTGTACGTATAACGCGCGACAACGCGCGTTGACGCGCCTCGTCCGGTCTGTCCGTTGTGGCCGGCGTCATTATTAGTAATCTGTGCCGGTGTAGTGTCTGATGCGACCGTCACTGCGCCCAAGCGCGCGGAGACGCGCGAATCCGCGCTACTACAGCCAAGCGTCAACGCGTGAAGGCGCGCGCCAACTCGCGTCGACGCGCGACTTCACGCGCTACTCTATTTCCATAATACAAATTTGTACTTACCTTAATAATGGAAAAATAGAGATGAATATGCTAGAAGGTGAGAAACATGACGCGTCGCTTCGACTCTGCGCCAGTGTGAGTTGAGCCTTACGTAGTAAAAGCATAATGTATAACATAGAACACTGGTATATCGAATCTGTCATCCACTAGTAATGCAAGTACAGGAATACACTTCAGACGAAGCCAGGAAGGATCGTCTTAAGAGTTCCGTACCCAAAGGGTAAAAACGGGACCCTATTACTAAAACTCTACTGTCCGTCTCTCTGTCACCAGGCTTTATCTCATGAACCATGATAGATAGACAGTTAAAATTTTCACAGATGATAAATTTCTGTTGCCGCTCTAACAAAAGTTGTTTTTTATAGATGGTACGGAATCCTTTGTGCGCGAGTCCGACACTCACTTGGTTTGTTGTTAAATCTTTATCGTACATAATCACAAGACACAAAATTTTTTTTCCTCATTGAAATATTTCTTTTCTGAAATAAGCAAGCCCTTAAGGATTATTTCGCCTTAATGAAACATCCTGTATATTGTCTTAGCTAAAGTAGCTTTAAACGTACCATTTAGCACACACTATACACCATGTATAAGAGGCTTATCCCGGATTGCTGAATAATTTGAATAGGCCTTTGCATAGCGGTTGCATAGAATTTAATCCTACATAGCTTTAAGAGCTACATAATGACTAAATTTAATATACACACAAGATAAGGGGACCAAGGAAGACCAGCGGAATGATGTAAAGGTACATCATTGCCATATGCTGAGGGGTGCCATTTTGGTGAAAAAATAGTTTTAATTATTATGGAATATATATATGTAACTAACTCCTGTTTTGCACCAAATAAAAAAATAAGCGGCCAAGTGCGAGTCGGACTCGCCCATTAAGGGTTCCGTAGTAGCAAATAACTTAATATAAAAGTCTTGTAGTACTTTTTTTTAAATTTATATATTTGAGTTGATTGAATTACCGTATAAGATTTATGACGTATTAAAAAAAACTATTTACTAGATATCGTTCAAACCAATTTTCGCTGGTAGTTTTTATGGTAATGTACATCATATATTTTTTTTAGTTTTATGATTCCCTTAATTTAGAAGTTACTGGGACACACACTTTTTTCCACTTTGGAAGTGTCTCCCGCGCAAAGTATTCGGTTTAGAAAAAAATGATATTAGAAACCTCAATATCATTTTTAAAGACCTATCCATAGATACCCCACACGTATGGGTTTGATAAAAAATAAATTTTTGAGTTTCATTTCTAAGTATGGGGAACCCTCAACATTTTTTGTTTTTTATTATTTTTGTGTCAAAACCTTAATGCGGTTCACATAATACATCTTCTTACCAAGTTTCAACAGTATAGGTCTTATAGTTTCGGAAAAAAGTGGCTGTGACATACGGACGGACGGACAGACAGACAGACAGACATGACGAATCTATAAGGGTTCCGTTTTCCCATTTGGCTACGGAACCCTAAAAAGATTAAGCGAAGTGAAGCCCATGGACCATGACCACAGAATTAATATGAGTATTCATACAGAACGCAGTCTTCTAAGGCCCCGCGCAATTTCCTGTCCCCCGTCCTCGCACCTCTCCCCCGTTCTCGCCTTGTCGAGGGTGTTGGGTTGCTGCGGGCGCCTGGTCGCCTTGACAAGGCCAGAACGGGGGAGAAGTGCAGGGACAGGGAACGGGGACGCATATGGCGCTTCGACTTGGAGGTCGTGGGTTCGAATCCCACTGAAAAGTATACTTTGTGAAAAGTCTTTTATAAAACAAAGACTAATTTTATCACTTGGTTTAAACCATTATTCAACCATATGAAGTTGACAGTGACGTAAGAGAAGGCGACATATTGCGGGAGGTCATCATGTTTTAGGCGGATAATCGTTAAGAGGCCGTCTATTAAATTTGACAAATTTCACTCAACTTTGCGTCGTGTTTTTGAGAAAACTACAGGATTATCATTAAATTTATTTATATATTATGAAAGATAATATCATATTATTTAGCATGAGTGAACCATTTTGCCTATGAACTTGCTTGTTTTAGTATAATTCACTGGAATCCAACGTGCGTTTTGCCAAATTACGCAAGACGCGTGGCGGGGCTTTCGAGATTTTCAAATGATTTAATCATTAACACCCGGTAAAAAAAATACACAAATATAGCTGAATAAGTAATTTATGACATGAGTGAAGCTTTTTTCATTGTTTTATTTAAATTCACAAGGAAAAAAAATCAACAAGTCGCGTAATTTTCGCCGAAATCGATGTAAATAAAGTCGCTTGTATCTGGGGGCACGGCAGTGCCCCCACCAAGTCGAGCAAAAAAGCGTCACGGCCGTACCATCCTTTTCTCGAAGCAATTCAGACCATTTTCGACCCCCTGTAACTTCGTTGTGGATAAAACTAGAAGACTGAAATTTTCAGTAACCATGCAGGCATTGTAAAGACACGGTATATTTCAAATTTCATTCAATTTGAACCAGTATTTTAAGAATTATAACGGGTCAAATTTCTTAATTTTGTCACTCACTGACTCACCGATCATCAAAATTCTAAGGCACTTCTAGCAGACCTAGAAGCTTCAAATTTGGAATATAAGTAGTGTTTGGTGTATGAATCAAGGAAAAACTAAAAAATCTAGAAAAGACCGCAAAGAAAATTAAGCCCATACAGCCAAGTCTTCAGTTAAATTTTTCAATATTGGCTTTATTCGTAGCGATGTTTTAAGGCAGTTATTATTATTGCGTGCGAAGCCGCGGGTTTAAGCTAGTCCCATATAAATACAGGCGCATGGTAGTGCCCCTGCCAAATCGAGCAAAAAATGGGTATTCCCGTCATGAAAACACGTGTAAATTAAATTATTTAATGCAAAAAACGTACCTACGTGCGTATTCGTACTTATTACGAGTGCGTAAGGTTGTAAATTAATTATTATACCACGCGCTGCGATGCTAGCGAGTGAGCGCGGGCCGTTACTACGCGCTGCGCGGTGCGATATACATATATACAATAAGTAGAAGGTACCGAAAAGGAAAAAAGTAGAACTGTCTTCAAAATACAAAAAGAAATGAGATCCCATCAAAAACAATACTTGTCAAAAAAACCAAGTCTCGCAACTCAGTTGTTCTGCGGTAAAAAGTTGTGAGATCCATGTAATACCAAGTCGGTTATTAATTTATTCAGTCTCTACTTAAGCGACTTTCTGTCTTAATACGTCCAGTCTCTAAGACCACGATCGTGGTCCATAACAATTGAAAAGCAATTGTGTCTGGAATCTCCGTACTCAAAGCATTAAGTTGTTACGTAATAATTAACAGCATCTCATAGTGACGCATATCAATATTAAAATTCTTTAATGTTTTATATAAATATATTGAGACTTGGCCATCGCCTGAAAACACGTGTAAATTCAATCGCCTGAAAACACATGTAAATTCAATTATTTAGTGCGATGGCCAAGTATCGATATATTTATATAAAACATTAAAGAATTGTAATATTGATATGCGTCACTATAAGATGCTGTTAATTATTACGTAACAACTTAATGCTTCGAGTACGGAGATTCCAGACACAATTGATTTTCAATTGTTATGGACCACGATCGTGGTCTTAGAGACTGGACGTATTAAGACAGAAAGTCGCTTAAGTAGAGACTGAATAAATTAATAACCGACTTGGTATTACATGGATCTCACAACTTTTTACCGCAGAACAACTGAGTTGCGAGACTTGGTTTTTTTGACAAGTATTGTTTTTGATGGGATTTGTGTTTTGAGCTCCTATTTTAGAAAAATAAAAATAACGTTACAAACGCCATTTCATGCCCTTTTTAAATATGCCAAACACATTATAATTATATTTTTTTAAATAATGTAAAAAAATAAAATCATATCGCATAAAAATTTATTTAAATAGGATGCGGTTTACTCTCCGACGGCAGTCCGCGCGCAGCGCTTACGGCGAGAGGACGTATTTCTTTGCGCCAACGCCGACCTCGTAGTCACTGTGCGATGACGTGCGCAAACCATAGAGTGACTGATAGGATTTGATCATTGGAAAACTTGATTACTTATAGTAATTTATTTATGTCGTTGAACGTACTGTCGTAAATATAATGGGCTATCGGATAAATTTTTCAAACTTGAAAAGAAATAGAAAATTTATCAAGTTCTCCCTAATTGCCACGTATTTCTAAAATGAAGATGTTGCTCCCATTCCATCGCTGGGCGGTGGTGTTCAGCGCTGTTGTGGCTTAAGCCATATGCGTAGGCACTGTCTGCTCCGCGGTGGAAAGGGACGCGATGTAGCGGCCATTTTAAGAAATTCAGTTTACATGAAAATGCGATTTCACTAATATCGTCTAAGTAACCAAACATAATTATTGAAAGATTTTTTATATTTAATTTGCCGTACTCATTTGGGGAGTGTAGCACGGCAGCTGAGTGCTGGCACCGGATGCCGTCCTCCACACCCCAAATTTAAGATGAAACAAATTTTGAAAAATCAATAAAAAATAGTTAAATTAATTTTTATTCCAAAAACTTGTTAGTAAAAACTTTAATTTGGAGAATACAGTCTCCGATTATGTTGGAGGATGCAGACTAAAAAAAAAAATAGAATGGGCAAACGAGCTAAAAATAGAACGTTGATAATGTGAATCGGAAAAATAAATACTATGGTGCCACTAATTCTGCAAAAGGCAAAAAGTAAGCTTAAGTAAGTCACTATACAAGACGTTTGTCAGTTTGGTCTCTAGACTGGACCTGATTTGTTAATTAAAACTGAAATTATCAGGCGAGACGATGAGATTTGGGAAAATAAAATGTAAGACCGGTTGATAAATTTTTATCATAAATTATTACCACTGGAAATCATCGATCCGCCTAAATGTCGTTCAATGAAACTCCTGCAGCTATTAGCCCTATATTATAATTAATACGTGCTTGTACCTTCAATAAGTATCCTAGCTATTGTTACGAAAGTGGGGTTTGAGATTTGGATAAAAATGCCAACACTCTTCTTAGGGAATTTATTCACTATGCAACCAAAGATTGACACACTAATATGGTCTTCGAAACGTCCATTGTCCAAGTCTTCATGCAGTCATAGTCCAAAATTCGTCGCTGAAGTCGTATAGGTTACGCGCCGATAATATTTGTTAAATCTCTTTCAAAATTCTGAAGTTATCTCACCACTTTTATATACGCCTGCCAAGGTACGAGAATAGATATTTCTAGAAAATTCATGTGCTTGACCCTCCGTCACCCCGACTTAGAATGTTAGTATTGGTTGACTGATGTGAACTCGGGATTATTCTCAAACATTCCACAACCTTCTTTTTAATTCTTCATCATTCTGGATTATTCTATAAACTTCTAGAACATTCCACATTATTTTAGAACTTGCTAATTCTTCTGGAATTCTCTACTTCTAGATTCTAGATATACACGCTGACTTTTCATTGGTTTTGGAAAAAAATGTCATCGTGTAAAAAAATTCTTCTATCCATATTTGTGTATGACAAGACAAAAATGTTGCGAAAATGACTTCTGATCGAGACCACGTAGTGTTAAATAAAAGATTCGCATAGATTCCATGACACGTGTTTATCTCCACCGTCAATGCCCCAGAAAGCTTGTAAAAATTTTTTCACCAAAGACATTTAATTTCTACCTTCATTATTTATTCAGAATGAATTCTCACCAACCGGTCAATTAGTGCTGCCAATTTTTAAAATATCCATCTGTTCGTTACAACTTGCCACAGATACCCGACCGTACGAACGTACCAACTGTATCAATCGACTTCCACTTAGGTTTTATTAATTTAGCAACACTTATGACAACTGCCAATACTGTTTACAAATCGTGATACTTATTATAGTGCGGGAAGTAGTGTCATCCAATGTATGGAAGGTGCAAATTTTGGTATCGGAAGAATTCACTTGGCACAGATGTAATATACGTAAAGTTAAGCTAATTTAGCCCGGTAGCCATCCCCCACCCCCTGGGGGGTAGGTAGGGGGGGCATTCGAAGTTACTCGCCGCCGCGCTTCAGAAAAAAAATCATATCAGCTTCTATTTACCTAACATCTCAAGTGTGGTGTCATTTTCGGATAAATCAGGCATGAGGAATTCAATTTTGAGTACAATTTCACATTTAATGTAAAGATTAATAGTAAAAAAGTGAAAATATTGACGAAAATATTAAAATCGGATCGCATTTTTTTTTATTTTAACTGATTTATTTTACAAGAAATCCTGTATTTTGTGCAACAAAAAATACTATCTTAAAGAATATTTATCTAGCTTTTAAAAAATATATACTTTGATATATATAGCTGTCATACATCTATCTGAAAAAAATCGAAAATGGCACGCGGCGGTGCCTAGGAACTAACCCAACCATGTCGTCTCACATAATTTGTTGCAATTATTAAGTTGTTTTTTAATTCAAAATATATAGAATACATATTTTACTTAATAATTGACTGTCGCTTATGGTCTAAGGTATCAATAGTTGTATTTTTATATTTATATTAGTTCATTTTTTCATAACATTTTCCACCACATTGTCATATTCGGTACATTTTAATAGTTTTCTTAGACAGTTACACCTAACACTGCACCGTGACTTGCACTTGCACCGAATCAGTTGTTCACGACAAGCGGTAGCAGCCACTGGTGCAGTAGTCCACTTTGGTTTCCAATTATTTACTTCAATTTTCTATTAACAATCCGCCGGACTGGAACGATTTTGAATCTACCCCATACGTGCAACCCATGGTAAACAGCTCGGAAGAAGATTTTGTTTTATTTGTTTTAATAGCCTATATAGTGTCCCATTGTCGGGCAATGGCCTCCCCTTCATGCTTCCGCGATTCACGATCCAAGGCAGCTTGCTGCCATCCACTCATGTAGCTTTCAATATCGTCCCTCCATTTTTTCCTCGGCCTTCCCTTACGCCGGGGTCCTTCTGGAACCGATAACGTCGCCTTTCTTGCCCATCTTTCCGGTTTTATACGACAATATTGTCATAACGATGTATGATAAAATTGATAAATGAGCACAAAATAAAATTGTATCTACGTGGTTATAAATGACAGGTATATATAGCTGTATTTTATATTGACCAAAATAATACTGCAATACCTATTTACCTGATTTTCATTTCAGGTCCAGTCAGTGCACATCGCTAAACGAGTGCAGGAGGGAGCTGTTCTCTAAAAAAAGACCGACAGCCAGAGAATTTTCGGCAGCATCTTCTAAGAGCTGTTTACCATGGGGTGCACTTATGGGGCAGATTCAAAATCGTTCCAGTCCGGCGGATTCAAAATCGTTCCAGTCCGGCGGATTAGGGATAGGAAATTGAACTAAATAATTGGAAACCGAAGTGGACTACTGCACCAGTTGCTGCTACCGCTTGTCGTGAACAACTGATTCGGTGCAAGTGCAAGTCACGGTGCAGTGTTAGGTGCAACTGTATAAGAAAACTATTAAAATGTACCGAATATGACAATGTGGTGGAAAATGTTATGAAAAAATGAACTAATATAAATATTAAAATACGACTATTGATATATTAGACCATAAGCGACAGTCTATAATTAAGTAAAGTATGTATTCTATATATTTTGAATTAAAAAACAACTTAATACTTGCAACAAATTATGTGAGACGAGACGGTTGGATTAGTTCCTAGGCACCGCCGCGTGCCATGTTCGATTTTTTTTCAGATCGATGTATGACAGCTATATATATCAAAGTATATATTTTTTTAAAGCTTGATAAATATTCTTTAACATAGTATTTTTTGTTGCACAAAATACAGGTATTCCAGTAAAATAAATCAGTTAAAATAAAAAAAAATGCGATCCGATTTTATTATTTTTGTCAATATTTTCCCTTTTTTACTATTAATCTTTACATTAAATGTAAAATTGTACTCAAAATTGAATTCTTCATGCCTGATTTATCAGAAAATGATACCACACTTGAGGTGTTAGGTAAATAGAAGCTGATATGATTTTTTTTCTGAAGCGCGGCGGCGAGTAACTTCGAATGCCCCCCCTACCTACCCCCCAGGGGGTGGGGGATGGCTACCGGGCTAAATTAGCTTAACTTTACGTATATTACATCTGTGCCAAGTGAATTCTTCCGATACCAAAATTTGCACCTTATGACACTACTTCCCGCACTATTAGCTACAACAGATCTAAGAGTTTTAAATAAAAGTAATACTTAATAGTAGTTACGCCTTACCAAAACTGCCGCGTGAGCTCGATGAACTCTGTCGGGCCGGCCAGGTGGTGGTACTACTAATTCATCTCACGATTTTTTGTTTCTGAATTTTTATTTTAACTAGCTATTTAGGTATTAATAACGATCCTTATGAAGTGGCTTTCGGCACTAAAACCATTGAAAAATCACCATGTAGAGAGTAATACGGAGTAATATGGCTTACAATCAATGATAAGTCATACTTTGCACTACCTAATTTGCTAAAACTTGCCTTATTTAAGTTTCTATACAAATTAAATAATGTGCGTGCTCAACTCTGCTAAAGTACCTGGGTGACCGAGCTTTGCTCGGTTACATAACAAACATTAACTACATTTTAAACTTGTCTAAAAACAATACAAAGTAAAAAATTATATATAAACTTGAACATAAAAAAACAAAAGTACTTATTAACAGTCACCGAGTGGGATTCGAACTCGTAACACTCTTTCTAACGGTCCGCATCCTTAACCGCTGAGCCAAACGGATGGCGGCCGGTGCGGAGAAATTAGCGACTATATTCTGCGTGAAAAGAAAAACGCATGAAAACTCGAAAACACGCGTTTTCCCAAATATAAGACTAATCTAGATCGATTATTTACCGCCGAAAACCCCCATATACCAATTTTCAGCAAAATCGTTAGAGCCGTTTTCGAGATCATCGAAATTTATAAATATATAAATAAATAAATATACCTACAAGAGTTGCTCGTTTAAAGGTATAAGTTAAAGAATAGAAGTCTCCATTATTATCACCTTCACGATTTATCATATTATTTTATTATAATATTTTTTACTTACCCGTAATCCAAAGCACTCAAGGATTTAATATTCATATATTATTACTCGCATTTAAATTAGGATGGCATTTACTATGTAATAAAACTTTTACCAAAATTTTAATAATATCTGTTAGTTTATACCAGTTAGTAAGTTAGAAAATCTTTATTGCACCAAAACATAATGTACCACCAGTATATTTAACCAAAAAACATCAACGATCGCCGAGCGCGCTACACCGCGCTTTACGTCGCCTACGTAGCTCTGTGTGTGTGAGCGGCATGTCGTTGTTTGCGTGCGCCCGCTGCCAGCGTGCAAAAAGATTACAGCGGGCTCTTAAAGCCTCGACTTCCACGCTTCTGCGGGATGTAAAGTCTCATAACAGAAGATTGTCGTGTGGTTTCCGGCAGAGTAGAATAGGGCCACTCCAAGTCCTCCCGTGGATGTCGTAGAAGGCGACTTAGGAAATTAAAGCTAAACAAAGCTTATAAACATCAATGAGACCTCTCCAACCCGTCTTTCCAGCGAGTAGAGTGTAAACCAAAGTTCTCTGGCTGCTCTGGCCAAGTATAGCTCTGGTAGCACAGAGAGGGTCCTGCTCCTGCAGTGGAGATAAAATACCTGATGATGATAACAGATGAGCGTGGGTGTAGCATACGATATGTTGTGAGTAACAGTAGGCGGACGCTGTTCACAGTTAAACGAAGTACTAACGTTAGTCCGTGTTTTATAATACTCGTAAGACGTATACGTATACGTTCACAATATCGTTCTGCACAGCTCAGAGCACCCCGCTACGTCTCAGCTTGGATTAGCCCGGCTAAGTCCGGCTTTGTGCATAATTGGGATTAAAAGCCGTCGCTCTATGCACTACGCTGACGAACTCGTATGGGATTATTGTAGCTAGGCCAAGGCGATTGATCCATAGATATCCTTCTCTATAACTGCCTCCGTAGTGTAGTGGTTAGAGCGTTCGGCTCATACCCGGAGGTCACGAGTTCGATACCCGGCGGGGGCCACGACTTTGTGTTGTTGTCCTAGTTTGGTTAGGACATTGTAGGCTGATCACCTGATTGTCTGATAAGTAAGATGATCCGTGCTTCGGAGGGCACGTTAAGCCGTCGGTCCCGGTCACTTTCTTTGACATTGGTCGTTACCTAAAGCCATGTTAGAGACCTTTAAGGCGGTTTCAAAACTCTGACACTAGTGTTAGTCACTAACACACACGATAAGAAGAAGATAGATATATCCTAGAGGTAGCTATTTAATTACATAATGCAAAATTACACTGAAAAAAGTGATAGCTGAACCAGGGGGGTTACCCCAAAAGTGATCGCAAGACGGACGTTACTGCGTATCCGCGTTTCAGTGTCAAGCAACATTGAGCACTAACGTATGATGATAAAGTCTAATTTGGTTTGACATAGAAATAGGACGTCACTATCGTACGATTAACTTATTATTTTATGGAGTAAGCCCCCAGTTTTGATACTTGCAATTTGTTTATTAGATACTAAACTTTTGTTTAAATTAGCAGAACAATGTACATACATACATACTATCACGTCTTTATCCCTAATGGGGCAGACAGAGCATTTTGGGTCTTGCGGTTCTATGCAGAGCCCAGGGCCGCAAGACCAAAAAGCCACTTTTAGCGACATGGTGGGCGAGAAGATGGAAAAGCTATCAATACAGTGATGGCTTGCTAGCCGCATCGCCTGTTAACATGATTTGCATTTTTGCCCATTCCCTCGATCGGCTTTTACGATTTGCGTGGGAAGAGAAGCAGCTGGTACATTCTAAGTTTTTTATTTCTCCCAGACCATGGGAGAACAATGTAGTTTTAATTAATACACATTTTAATTACTAGTAGCTCTAAGTTCAGCAGTCGCTCGATTTTGGTAACGTGTAGTAAACATTGTTGATACTATATAGCATTTTCTTTTCCTAATTAGTTAGCTAAGTAGTAATAGGCAATTAAAAAATCCCCCTACACTATCTAGCAAGAATTAAAGCTTCAGCTCAACCAGAATCTGGAGCTTGGCTGCATGCTGTGCCATCGCCATCCATGGGGACACTCTTAGATAATGAGTGGCGTTAAGATTGGACTGTGCAGTATGTGAGCCGCATCGTTGTATCTGTGGGGGAACAGTTGAAGCGGATGGGCATCATGCACTTGGTTGTGTACGATGTGCTGGTCGTTTGTCGCGCCATCACGCAATTAATGACATTATACGTCGGGCATTAATTTCAGCAAATATTCCTTGCCAATTAGAGCCTCCAGGTCTATCAAGGACGGATGGCAAAAGACCCGATGGACTAACGTTGATTCCGTGGCAGAGAGGACGGAGTCTGTTATGGGACGCAACATGCGTCAGCACTTACGCGGCGTCCTATCTCACTAGCACCACGCGTTCACCCGGGGCGGCTGCGCAGGCTGCTGCTAGCCAAAAAAAAGCAAAATATTCAATGTTAAGTACACATTATGATTTTGTGCCCGTCGCCGTAGAGACTGCAGGCCCACGGTGTCCGGAAGCTAGGGACTTTGTTGGTGAGATAGGACGTCGTTTGAGAGATCGAAGTTATGACTACCGCTGCGGCTGGTAACTGGTTCAACGGATATCCATTGCTATTCAGAGAGGAAATGCAGCTAGCATCATGGGTACCTCTGAGCCGGGTACAATCCGTGCATTTTTGATTGATTTTAATTTTTTATTTTTGTTATTTTAATTTTTGATAACTATCTAGTGATAAGTGGCGGAACAACATAATCTAACAATTGATTCTAGAGCCAGCTGTTATTTCACAGGTAAATTACAAAACCAAACTTTGAAGCTTTTTAACGACAGAACCAGTTTTCATCAAACAAAGCCAAGAATCACCGCAAGGGAACTTGCTTTCACGCGAAAAAAAAAAACAGAAATAAATCGGTTCAAGACAGACAGACAGACAGACGTTAGCGTCAAAGTTTCACGCGAAAAAAAAACAGAAAGAAATCGGTTCAAGACAGACAGACAGACGTTAGCGTCAAACTTATAAGTTCCCCCTCATTTTGTCGAGAGGTTAAAAAAAAATCAAAGAGTTATGGCACAGCATTAATAATAGTATAGTATACAAACAGAACGGAAACTCGCACCGTCAACCGCAATCTGGCATCCCCGCAACCCCTCCCCCGCTTTTGAGCCTCATTGGCCAGTCCTGTCGCCTATAAAACAGGGTTGATACTAGTCGCACGTTAACGTTACGCGAGTCACTTAGGATTATTGAATCATAATAGTGAGAAACTGCGCATATTATCATTGTTTATCCACGGAAAACAATGTAGAACGAACATTTTATAGAATTCCGAGTGATGAAAACAGGTAAGCAAAGCAACAAATTCTGTGGTGGCGACCCTAATTGTTTAACTCACACATTTGACGTGTGCACAGACATATTGTTTCGTTTGTAGTAGTACTAGGTATATTTGTTGCTCCGTTGCTATGAAGTGCCATACCTGTGGTTATGGGTAGCTTCATGCATCATCGCTTTGATCGGCTTTTACTTAATATGTTTAGGTTTTACGGATAGGTATCTATCAATTCTTCGACACATATTTAGAATTTCGGGATATAAAACTTTCCTATGTCCTTCCCTGGGTATCAATTAAACTATATCCATATCAAATTTCATCTAAACTGGTTCAATGGTTGAAGCGTGCAAACAAACAAATATACAAACTCACTTTCGCATTTATAATATATCCCGCAAGGCGAAAGGTTTTGAATGTGTGTTTGTGTATGTTTGTTACTTCTTCACGCGCAAACGGATGGACCAATCTGAATAAAATTTGGTATGCAGGAAGCTGACATCCTGAATTAACACAAAGGCTACACAGGTAACACCGCAGGGACCAGCTAGTTGTTAAATAAAGCACACCAACACTAAACCTAGATGTAATAAACTTTTAGTGGCAACATGTACTAGAAAAACCACAAAGGCTCCATGCTCGTATAACCTATCACGCAAATGTCTAGACTTTAGACTGATTTCAATAAAACTTGGCTGGTGAAGTGATTGTTTTTTAACGATATCGAGCTGGGCATATAAAGATATACTATAGTTAGTTTTTCTTGACCAGAGACCTATGTAGTTTACTTTATTTTTAATTAATATTTTTACTTCTGTTCCATTTCATCTTCTTCATTTTTATTTCTCGAACGGATGGACCAAGTGAGCTCATTTCGATAAGGTTTTTTATTTTTTTACGCGAAAGCAAGTTCCCTTGCTGTGGTTCTTCGCTCTGTTTGATGAAAATCGGTTCAGTTATTTAAAAGTTATTGGGGGTTAACTTTTGAAAGCAAATAAATAAAATAAATACTAAATACTAATAAATAATGACCCAAAATGCTCTGTCTGCCCCATTAGGGATAAAGACGTGATAGTATGTATGTATGTATGTACTAATAAATAATAGAGTATAATAATAGAGAGTAGTAGAATAATAGAGAGTAAGTAGTTCCGCTACTCAACACTTTTTAAATTTGCCTAGCAAATAAACTTGTTCATTATGTATTAGTTTTCGTTTCAGTTTATTTTCGAGGTGGTCCCATAGAAATTTTATAAAAATCGCTTGTGTGTGTGTAGTTTGGCAGTGAAGTCGGCTTTTAGTTTGAAAAATTATACCTATACTAGCTTTTATCTGCGTGATTTAGTAGTTTGTAATAAAAATAGATTTTATTTTTTCACGGGTTTCAAAATATATCCATATACCAAAGGATCACGGCATACATCAAAATAGTTGACTCAAATCGGAAGCGTCTACATATCGAAAACATCTTAAAATAAATAGCGTCTATTCCTGAATAAATACAATTAACAATTTTTGTCTTAGCACACCGTGGAAAAAAGATATATTTGTTTAACTTTTCGAGATTATTGAGGTTATGTGTCACTGACGACACTTAAAAAAAATCTGCATCTTTGATCTGCATAGCTGCATGAGCATGATCGGGAACGGAAAGCAGAGTGACAGGTAGAAAACATTTGTGACAACTATAAAGTCCATAAACATAGTTTTTTTTAATCTATGGTAACAACTGTGACGTGACAGTGACATTAGCATTGAAATTGCAATGTTTCTTTCGAAAAAAAATTACAATTCGTATATATTATAATTATTGCAGCTATTTAAAAGTGTATATATAATAAGATGACTATGTCATAAAAAAGTTATACGGTTATACTTTTTTTATTGATAAATGGCATGCCTAAACTTAATTATGACCGTTTGTTTGACAAATTATTAATGATTTTCATTTAATTTTCTTAAGAGTATGTACTTGTTACAATATTCGATTTCGTACCAATCTTTGTACTAACGGAACCCTCAAATGCAGGAAATGTCTTCCGTGGTCACCGCAGTCAGTACAAATTCCTTTATTTGCATTATTTTTCTAAGACTTTTAACAAAATAGTCTGTTTTTGGTAAAATCGCAGAAAATTATGTTAATACAATTTAACCTTTTATACTTAACCTAAAATATTAGTCAAATATTTTTTTGCCGTGATCCTTTCATCTCAATCAGATATTTAGAGCGTGAAGAGGTAACAGACAGACAGATATTGAGTAAGGTTATGGAAGCACTGATAGTATAGATTGATTGGACACATACAGTCAGACTCTGAGCTCTATCTATCACATCTGTTTCAATATAATGAGATCAACATTTTCATTAATTTCAAATACAAATACAAAATACACAAAGTGTCTACAACAAACACAGTCGATTAAAACCGCATCGATTTCCAATTGCGCCGCATTCGCCAAATAATTCATCAATTAGGGCTCAGCGAATCCTCAACTCAGCTACGATGGTATGGTAATTGGGGAATTAATATATATATTCTGGCTAGGGGCCTTGACCCACACAGAAGCAGCGAGGGCCAAGTGAGATTTTGTTGTTATAAAGAGATTTTCAGTATGATTTCTTATTAGAGGTTTGTCAGGATCGTAGCAAGTGGAGGTCCATAGTCTCTGCCTACCCCTGCGGGAAACAGGCGTGATATTATGTATGTATGTATGTTCTTATTCAATTTCAGTAGAGGTAACATGTTCTCATGTTTACAACCAATGTGTGTTACCAGTGATGACTTATGGCTCTGAAACATGGTCCCTTACTATGGGTCTCATAAGAAGGCTCAAGGTCGTGCAACGCGCTTTGGAAAGGGCTATGCTCGGTGTTTCTTTACGTGATCGAATCAGAAATGAGGAAATTCGTAGGAGAACTAAAGTCCCTGACATAGCCCAGCGGATTAGCTCGTTGAAATGGCAGTGGGCGGGACACATAGCGCGACGAACCGATGGCCGATGGGGTAAAAAGGTTCTCGAATGGCGACCACGTATAGGTAAGCGAAGCGTAGGACACCCACCCACAAGGTGGTCTGACGACCTAACCGAGGTCGCTCGTTTGGTTAGGACATTGTAGGCTGATCACCTAATTGTCTGATAAGTAAGATGATCCGTGCTTCGGAGGGCACGTTAAGCCGTCGGTCCCGGTCACTGTCTTTGACATTGGGCGTTACCTAAAACCATGTCAGAGGCCTTTAAGGCGGTTTAAAAACTCTGACACTTGTGTTAGTCACTAACACACACGATAAGAAGATGACCTATACCGAAATTGAATGAAAAGGAAACTTCCTTATAATAAGTAACTCGAGGAACGACCTATTTACTCTGTGCTCGAGGTTTCTGCTTCGGGTTACTTATTATGAGGAAGTTTCCTGAGTCAAAAATAAATATTGGGTATGTACTGTTGATAGAATAAAACGTTACCTATACTAGTACTCGAGGTTTCTACCTCGAGTTACTTATTATACAAGGTAGTTTCCTGGGTCAAAAAAATTTTTTGATACTGTTGATAGAATAGAACGTCACAAAAAATTTTTACTTGTGATTAAACATACACACAAACAACGGAAAAACTGTAGAACGTTATTTGACTCTATGAAACTATGACGCCGTTAGTTTTTATTTCATATAAATCCCATTGAAAAACTTTGTTTTGGTGTTTAGAAAAACCCTTTGGTAGTGGGATACCTTACCTCATTTTAGTAAGGTTCGGCAAGTAAGCCGAAGTTATCAATTCGTCGGAATCTTTTGTTAGGGTTCCGTATCTATAGATTTAAAACGGGATTACGGGACCCTATTATTATCATATCCTGATTCGCACACTCCATTCCACCTTTAGTCTGCTTCAAAATCTTCAGCTTTAACTGCCTCCGTGGTGTAGTGGTTAGAGCGTTCGGCTCATACCCGGAGGTCGCGGGTTCGATTCCCGGCGAGGGCAACGACTTTGTGTTGTTGTCCTAGTTTTGTTAGGACATTGTAGGCTGATCACCTGACTGTCTGATAAGTAAAATGATCCGTGCTTCGGAGGGCACGTTAAGCCGTCGGTCCCGGTCACTGTCTTTGACATTGGTCGTTACCTAAAACCATGTCAGAGGCCTATAAGGCGGTTTAAAAACTCTGACACTAGTGTTAGTCACTAACACACACGAGAAGAAGAAGAAGATTTCACTTTTTATTTGGATTCCCTGGTATTTTGGATATTGGTTTCCGAATTATGTATCCCGCTTTGAACAAACGATTAATCCTTACTAATATTATAAACGCGAAAGTGAGTTTTAATATTTCTTTGTTTGTTTGTTACCACTTCACGCTTCAACCACTGAACCTATTTAGATGAAATTTGATATGAATATAATTTGATGTCCAGGGAAGGACACAGGATAGTTTTTATCCCGAAATTCCCAAGGCGAGCGAAGCCCGCGGGCACAGCTAGTGTAAGTATAAACGGGACTTAGCACGAACCTTGTTTGTTACGTCTACCGTATGGAATAGCAGTTACATTCGTGGTCGCAGACAGACTGACTGGAGTGCAGTGTTTTCTTGTTGATGGTGAATGCAGATTTTTGATCACTTATTCTCTACTTTGTCACTACCCATATTGTCTTCAATATTTACGCATTAACCCCGGTACACACTACACTCACTGTATTTAGGATATTAATCCAGTCCTAAAGTCCTTAATACACTCAGGTACCTACTTAGTGAGTGCAAGGCAAGATTTTGTTTTCATTCACTAAATTTTCATTAGCTTCCGTTAGAGGTAAAATAACAGGAGAAAACCCGCATTCCTTCGGACGGAATTAACTAGTTGGGGAATTAAATATTCGGGCTCGAGGGCCTTGACCCACTCATAATATGGTTTTCCGAATTCATTGCGAGATTTGTTATTGTTGTAACAGAATTAAAAAAAGGTGATTTCTTCTATCGTCCATAATTGACTTTCCAATAATTTCAAGCAATCTTTTAAAATAAATAAATAATTTCAAGAATTTCATACATAACATCGCACTTTGCCTATAATTGCAAATTAACATTGGTAATGGATTTAGTCGCAGTATACCTAGGTACTTTATTATACGCCTGTGCTTAGAATATATCAGGTCTTTTTTTTTCCTTCACTGCAGGAGCTCAACCCTCTCTGTACTTACCACCAGAGCCACACTGGGTCAGAACAGCCAGAGGACCAGGCCTACGCTCTCCACGGTGGCCAAGCGGATTGGAGAGGTCTCATTGATTTTTATAAGATTTCTTTAGCTTGTAATCTCTAAGTCGCCTTCTATGACATCCACGGGCGGACTTGAAGTGGTCCTATTCTACTCTGCCGGATACCAAACGGCAAAGAATATAAAAGAGGAGGTTAGAATGCATATATGATTTTTTAAATGTATTTTCATCGATTATTACTTGATTTGAAAAATGCAATGCTCACAATTTTGCCTTGCGAAATCGAGAAAAAATAGCCGGTTACCGGTTAACAACCTGCCGGTTAACAGTTTAATCGATTTTTTTTAAAACTATAAACAAAGTTCATCTAACTACACTACCGAGTTTAATAAACATTCTATAAGGCCACCTGAAAAGTATGCTCTTTCAAACAAAAGAAGAAATGCGTCTTCGAATAATCTGTGAACATACATGAAAAAAAAAAAGATCGCGACCACTTAATAACCTCCTTGCTTCGTCCCCGTGGCGGTAGAAACGATGGGCTGCTGGGGTGCTGATGCTAAGCGCCTGATCGGCGAGATAGGGCAGAGAATTGTAGAAAAGACTGGTGACTCCCGCTCAGGTTCGTTTCTCGTGCAAAGGATAGCCATTGCGAACCAGCGCGGCAATGCTGCCAGCATTTTGGGCAACTTTGCACGGGAAACGATAAAGGGCGGTTTTTATGACTGATACTTGTATGTACTTACGACATAGTTTTGACAGTGTTTTTTTAAATAATAAATCATACCTCCTTGTTTGAAGGACGGTTAAAAATTCCTTTTCGGTCGCGATAAATATCCCATGGATATCCTAAGATGACCCATATTCCTACGGACGTATGGTAATTAGGACAATAATATATTCGGGCCTGAGGACCTGAGGGTTCGAGACTAACTCGTTCACTGAGTGAGTAGTGATCCATTAGTTAATCAGAGATTTTCCTTTGAAAACCAGCGTTTTGGTATAGGAAAGCCTCGACACAATACTCAGAGTACCATCATTTTCGTAGCATATTTAGTTTTTTCTTTATATTTAATGCTCCAAATAAAGATTTACTATTTCTATATTTATTTTACTACTAAATGAATTACGAAGATATGGTTGAGATACTCGCTTAATACCGTTCGTACAACTGTGTACACGACCCTAAAAAGTCTTAGAAATAAACCCATTCCGTGAAACAACGTTATAAGTAAGGCAAAGTTAGATACCGCGCATAATCACATCCATTCTGCTTCCGCAAACAATGCCGTAAAACAATTCAAAAATAACCAGCGATTCCAAGAAAGGTCGAACCGTTACATGAATTCTCATAGTTACTCATTGATATCTTTACTGCAAAGGATTTGGGGATCTACACGCTGTTCCAGTGCACTTCAGAGCGAGAAAGAGAGATTTTACCCATGAAAAACCAACATTTTTTTCACGAAGACTCACTTCCCGTAGCTAAAAACCTAATACTATACGACTGTTCGATTCCACGCGTTATGCATTGATGGTCACGCAGGGAAATCAATGGAACGGTGACACGTTTGATACGCAATGGACTGGGAAGGATTGGTACAGTTTTAGTTGGGGATGGCGGGGTGAAAGGTAACGCTGAACGTTAGAAAGTGCGAGCCTTTTGTCTGGATTAAGGGGGAGTTTCGTCGTTCCGATTAGTAGTGGGTTGTGAATGAAAATGGACCATTAAATTTGATCATCTTTATCAGTTTTTAGTATATTGATAATAAGTATTTCACAAAACTGTGATTCAAAACTTCATCATTATTATTATTTCAGCCGCATAAAGTTTACTGCTGGAGGCTTCTCCCAAATATTTCATAAATGTCCGATCAAGAGCGGCCTGCATTTAGTCAGGTCGTCTGACCACCTTGTGGGCGGGTGTCTTGCGCTTCGCTTGCCAGTACGCGGTCGCCATTCGAGAACCTTTTTGCCCCATGTGCCATCCGTTCGTCGAGCTATGTGTCTCGCCCACTGCCAATTTAACGGTATAATCCTATTATTTATAATATTATAAATGTGAAAGTTTGTATTGATGTGTGGATGTCTGCTGGTAAAAGATGTTCCAAAGTAACAAGTAGAAACCGAAGAATGCAAATACGTATATAATTCCTAAAGAAAAATAAATGAGCAGTCACATAGATTGCATCACAGGAAGGCGCTGGATGCAGGCCGCTTCCGATCGGTCGTTTTGGAAATCCTTGGGGGAGGCCCTTGTCCAGCAGTGGACTTCCTGTGGCTGATATGATGATGATGATAGATTGCACACACAAATCCACAATAAAATTTAACTGATCAGTCAGTAAGAACTAGTTTTATGAAACAAACAAACAATTCAAAATAACGGAAAGAGGAAGAATTTACATTTATGCGAGCCTCAACAGTTTGGTTCCATGTATAAAAAAGCAATAAAAAAGTTAAGTTAGACATAACATATTTAACATTCTCTTGCAATTAATAAAAGTTCATGAAATGGGTAGATACCTTTCGATCGCTGAAATAATATATGCGATGCGACTAATCCAGCGATTAATCGCCGCCCCACATCGCCCCCGCCATCCCGCCCCACGTAACCGAACCGTACTCTCCCCGTAGGGCGGGCGGCGCGCGCACCGGGACGCCATTTCTCTCCGCATTCGGTCACCGCGCGGCTCACTCGCGCCATTCTCGCAATTACATAATCTAAACCAAAAAAACAATAAAACCAAAGTGCATAGTGCATCAGGATTAAGTGTACTATTAGTGATTTGTTCTGTGCGAGTGACGATATGTTTTAAACTTAGGTAACGTATTAACTTAAGATTCTGCATGCATTTCTATTTACTTGTGTATTTTATGGTTTTATTAGCGATATAAATCGAAATTTTGACTTCAATTTATACAATAAATTCTGTATTACTATTTTAAAAGTAATAATCTAATAAGTATTGTGCTTTTTGCTTGATAAAACATTGCCAGTTGTATTGATTATCCAATAAACAGCCTACAAAGATTGTAGTAAGTTTTCTTTTAGGGTAAATTGTTCAGTGTAGTGGATACGCCATCATTTTTTATGGCTTAACCGCACACGGGTGTAAGCGAAACCATACAGAAAGGTCAGCAAATGTTAATTAAAGTTAAGTACTCAGCTTTAATTGTTAGGGGTTGTGTTGCAACGGTATTAAGGAAATTATAAATACGTTTGCGTTTCCAGACTCTGTCTAGCCAAAAAGAAGAGAACATGTGTATAATGTATTAGCCTTAGCAATAAATCAAAAGAACAAAGCGTTAAAAATAAAAACAATGAAAATACAGGTTTTTTTTAAAAAATTCGAATTTACTAAGAAATGTTATTTCATGTATGGTTTTTGTATAAAAAATACAAAGAAAATAAATTTTCACAGAGCAAATTTAGAGCAAAGCAGACTTATCCTATGAAGAGGTCTTTCAGTCAACCTGCAATAGATCGAGAGGATATTGGTAGTTGATGAAATGATATTTGTAGTTACTCGATTAAAATTTATTTATAAAATGAAACAATAAAGTTTTATTTATTTATTTATCAAACTTTATTGTTTCAAAGTACAAATAAACTTTTGAAAAATGGCGGCTGAATGCTACGAGCATTTTTTCCCAGTCTAACATATGGATAAATAGAGCAAATTACAATATTAAGTATATTGTTTATAAGTATAAGTGTTGTTCTAAAAAACAAAAGCTTTATTTCATTTATTTCGTAGCGTTAAACTTTCACAGCTTTTGTTATAAGGTTCTTTACCATATTTGTCCCTTTTATCTACGTGCCCATACAATTTTATGTATTAAACCTGCCGATTAAATAAATTCCAGTATATTTTATTATATGTAGTAAGTGCCCTAGATAAGGACCTTAATAGTTTTCAGCAGCATTAAATTCTCATTTGTTATGTATGGAAATTGCCTATATCCATTAGTATAATAGTCTAATCAAGATATAGATAATTTCTCGATAGTAACGTTAGTATGATGAATGATAATTTATGATAATTATCTCTATCTGTATGTACTCTCTACAATCTACAAACATTTGTTACTGCAATTGAAGGATTTGAAGGTAGAACCTACCTTTTAACATGATATCAGACTGATATTTAAAGCATTTTGAAAAGAAATAAACTTGTATAATGATTAGATGGGTGTTTGGTCGTTTCGCCCCACGACCTTTTCGCTCCATAGTCAAGATTATACAAGAACTTTTTAATTGGCAGTTTCAGTTCATTTATCCCATGGGTAGAATCGCTCCAAATGTTGTACTTTGGTTAGGTTAGGTTCGTTTTGCCGTGTGGTTTCCGGTAGAGTAGAATAAGAAATAGACAGGACCACACCAAATCTTTCCGTAGATGTAGTAGAAGGCGACTTAGGAAATACAAGCTGAACAAAGCTTATAAACATCAATAGGACCACTCCAACCCACAGGGTGGTGAGTGTAGGCCAAATCCTCTGACTGCTCTGGCCAAATATGGCTCTAGTAGTACAGAGAGGTTCGTGCTCATGCAGTGAAGACAAAGAGACCGCATGATGACGATGATGACTTTGGTTAGATACTTACAATTAAAAAGCTACCTATTCTCCTTTTGGTTGGGCATGTAAATAAATGTAAACAATTTCGTCATGTCTTTTTATTGAAATGAACACTTCATAAATCAATAACTTTGCAAATTACAAAGTTATTAAAATTTTAAGCATAAATAATTTGTAATTTGCAAAGGTAGTGATTTATAAAGTGTGTATTTTACAAAAAGACATGTCAATATTGTTTTTTTATTTAAATACCTAACCAATCGGAGTATAGGCAGGTTCGTTTCAAGCTAACCTTGGCACAATCACAAAAGATTCCACCACTTGTGAATGAAGCACTCGTTCTAATTTTTACGACATTTACAAGAGAGCTTTTCATTTTTCCAGCATGAAAGGTGGACAGTATTGTCTAATATTAAATATTTATCTTGAATATCTCATAATTGTATAAGGTCCGTGGAGAATGAATGGACGTATGTCAAAATGCGTGTATAAATAGTACGATTCTAGTATGGCATTGTAATGAACGAGTTGTATTGTTTGGGAGAGAGCTGAAAGGTCCAATGGCAGATCATTGTCTATTTCGGTGCTTACAATAGGCACGATGAATGATAATTCCTAAGTGTCATCTAAGTGACTTAAAAAAATAGTGCACACGTATTTTTTCTTTTCTTTGACTAACAAAAACTATGTTTTCCTTCACCGGACGACGAAGAAATTATAGATACTGTCGATAGTATTGATTTAATTTTATTTTTCGATAGTGTCGATAATTTGATTGTCGTCAGGATCGATGCTATCGATTTACACTTTACTATCACCGATACTATCAATAGTAACGGTACTTGGTTTTGTTGAAAATCATCGTCATCAAAATCATCGAATTTGTTGGACTATCGAGAGGCAACACTAATAATCTTATTATAACTAGTAGTTTTGTGAGAACAGTAGACGTTGTGAGCCCTTCATCTTCATTTCAGAAGCATAACGTCCACTGCCCTTATAACCATGCAAATACCGACACTTTCCTCTTTCCCCTGGCTGAGCAAAGTCATTTCAGTGTTCAGTGAAATCTATCCATATATAACGCTACAGCAAACTTACCTCCTTCCCCCCCTTAACTCCCTCTTTTAGAATTCTTTTCGCAATATCTTGTGTAGAATAGAAGTCCTTATTATGCCTTTCTAATTTGATTGAAATATAAATATGGTTAAAGCAAACTCCACCTTTCCCCCCAATCAAAAATCGCGATGGACAAAAAATTTGAATAAATCAAGGAATTTGTGATCCATTTTTCATCAAAATCTGTTCAAAAATGCGACCTGGAAGGAGCCTGTAAGCGAGAACATACGAGAAAGATATTAAAATTTTTAACAGACTTTCAAATAATGCGTAGCGACAAATTTGAACTCCTTCAACTTATCATACAAGGCAAGATCCAAGGCAGAAGGAGGCCTGGACGGAGGAGAACATCGTGGCTGAAAAATCTACGCCAATGGTACAAGAAAAGTACTCGATCCCTGTTCCGAGCGGCCGTCTCAAAAGTGCAGAGATTGCCGACCTTCATTGAAGATGGCACTGAAAGAAGAAGAAGAGAACTGATTTCGAAAAAGGAGGAGGTTAGCATTCTGTCGCGATCTTTGATTTTTGACCGAGCGAGCGAAGCGAGCGAAGCGTCTTAGTTTCGAGACTAGCCAAAAATTCTTTTGTCCGTCTGTCTGTCTGTCTGTCTGTCTGTCTGTCTGTCTGTCTGTTCTCGCCTACAGGTCGCATTTCTTAACCGATTCTCATGAAATTTTGTAAGCAGGTACAGCAACTAATTAGAATTTTTTTGTCGAGTTAGTTTTCCGAAATTTTTCAAAATGGCGGAAATATGGGGGTATAAAATTTTAAAACTGTCATATATCCGCCATTTCAAAATATTTTTAAAAATGTCATTAGAATTTTTTGTTGCTATTATGAAAACGATATTTTTTTATTTGAACAACTTTTTGGTCTGAACAACTTTTTTATACGTTATACTTAAACGGGTTTAGGGTGACTCGCGAAGTCTAGCTGACTAAGCCGTGACGAATATACAATACAAATCCTCTTACAAAATATACTCAAACTATTTAACGGTGAATTCAGTCCGGGCTACTGAACAACTTTCTTAAAAAAACATATCTATCTCCCCTGGGGTTCACGAAGTCATTTCTCTGAATAGCTATTATGGTTATTATTTTGAGTTTCATAAGTGGTTCTATAAATTTTATCATATTTAACCGACTTAAAATAAAAGGGTTTTGCTTATTTTACGATTAGATTGTTTACTTCAGTTTTTGCTTATTTTGATTGATTGTTGGCTTGTTTATTAAATTTAGCAATTTTGTTGAGCGAACTTTCGTTCAATCGTTATCGCTGCTTGTCTGTGCTTCTGTAGTAGTTTAAGTAATTATGCTACGAACTAACAAGAGATCAACAGCAGTCAAAGCCCGCGAAGTAGCTTTACGAAGAAAGTAAGAAACCAATGAGCAGCGGCATAGAGCCATGGCAATACAAATAAACATTTAAACCTGGTTTTTCCAAAAACGAGCTGACTTTGTCATTTGAAAAATGATGGGTCATTTTTCGGTAAAAGACTACTGGTACAGAACTGAATTTCTGCATCACGGTAGACCTCATATCCATGGGATTGTATAGTTGGAAGGTGCTCCTGACATTTCAGAGCTAGATCGAAAGTCATTTGAAGCAAGGGCTGTGATTGGCAACTATTTTGGAAATTTGGTCACAACCATGAATTTGCATATCGGTAAACCTGCACCGATAGTAAAATTCATCCAAATCATGTACATTATTCTGAAATAATAATCGCGAGGTCTAAGTTCGTGGCGAACTACTAGTTTTATGTGCGTTCACAGGTTATTCGTAGAAGCCTGGACCTATTTGGAAGATTCTTTTTTTTTGTTTGAAGAGTATACTCGTCAAGTGGTCCCATAGAATAAATAAATAAATAATTATATAGAGACAAATTACACTGATTGAGCTGGCCCCAAAGTAAGTTCGAGATTGTGTTACGGGATACTAACTCAACGATACTATACTTTATAACAAATACATATATAGATAAACATCCAAAACCCAGGACTATTTGAAAAAGGCCATTTTCCAACTTGCCCTGACCGGGAATCGAACGCGGGACCTCTGGGTGGTGGAATAGCATGATGACCACTACGCCACGGAGGTCGTCAAAATATGAATTATCAAATAATTTTTTTATCAAAATCGGCTGTTTGAGGGTGAAGTCAGTTTTTAGTTAGGAAAAATGATGTTTTCGGATAATCTCGAAACTGAGACACGTCGCTAACTTAGTAATAATTTTAAGCTATAGATTTTATTGACAGTTCACTCCAAAAAAAGATAAAGCAATAAGTCTTCTTCTTATCGTGTGTGTTAGTGACTAACACTAGTGTCAGAGTTTTTAAACCGCCTTAAAGGCCTCTGACATGGTTTTAGGTAACGACCAATGTCAAAGACAGTGACCGGGACCGACGGCTTAACGTCCGAAGTCCTCCGAAGCACGGATCATCTTACTTATCAGACAGTCAGGTGATCAGCCTACAATGTCCTAACCAAACTAGGATAACAACACAAAGTCGTTGCCCCCGCCGGGAATCTAACCCGCGACCTCCGGGTATGAGCCAAACGCTCTAACCACTACACAACGGAGGCAGTTAGTATTAGTTATAAGTAATAAAATCTGATAAAATGCAATTTAACTATCACGATTAATTTTACGCTAGAGTTTTATTAAACACTAATTTATACACTGATACCAAAGCGCCGAAACTAATTTTCTGGCTTAATTGACCGAGTTTACCGAACGAGGGTAATGCCTCTGTCGAAACACAATTTATTCCAACTACTACACCTAACTTGAGCTTTAAGTCTTCACTGCATGGCGATCAATTTGCATTTAATAGAAAATGTTAAAAGAGACAAAAATTATATTTATTTAATAGCCGGCCAAGTGCGTGTCGGTTTCCGTAGTTCACGCCACAAAAAGACTAAAAAACTATATTTCTTTTAAATTTGTATTTTTCTTTTCCGAGTACATTTACTAAGCTTTGATTGTTTTCATTTAAACTTCGTTATATTTTATAAACTAAGGCCTTGAATTTTTTCTCCTTTTTGCTCCCACTGCCTCATGGGTATTGTGAGGCAACACAGGTTTTATATAAGGAAACTACAACAAGTAATCGTGTTCTTCATTGTTAATTTTTCAAAACTAAAAATCGACTTACGTTGTTTATAATTTTTCAAAACGAAATACGCGGGTCTAGGCGAGCCTTATATATTTGTGCCTTTCGCCGTGAAGACCTTAGGGCCCTGGGGTGTGGAAGCCCGTCAACTGTTTAGATGTCTCCACACGTTTGATCGACGTATCTGGGGACCCAAGAGCTGGTGCGCATTTCGGCCAAAGGCTTAGCCTTGCAATACAACGCGGAAATGCCGCCAGCCTCTTGGGGACTCTGCCTGTTGACGGTGGCGATCTGGGAACGATTTTTTATATAAATTGATGTTTTTATTTTTAGTAATAGTTTTAATTTATAGAATAGCTTTTAGTTTAACATTATTTCATTATTATTAGATATTATTATGTCCTGTATTTGTTTATTTTTTGCAATTGTTAAAGTGAATATACAAACTCAAAATAAAACTAGTAGTTCGCCACGAACTTAGACCTCGCGATTATTATTTCTGAATAATGTACCTGATTTTAATGAATTTTATTATCGGTGCAGGTTTACCGATATGCGAATTCATGGTTGTGACCAAATTTCCAAAATAGTTGCCAATCACAGCCCTTTCTTCAAATGACTTTCGATCTAGCTCTGAAATGCTAGGAGCACCTTCCAACCATACAATCCCATGGATATGAGGTCTACCGTGATGCTGAAATTCAGTTCTGTACCAGTAGTCTTTCACCGAAAAATGACCCATCATGTTTCAAATGACAAAGTCAGCTCGTTGTTGGAAAAACCATGTTTAAATGTTTATTTGTATCGCCATGGCTCTATGCCGCTGCTCATTGGTTTCTTACTTTCTTCGTAAAGCTACTTCGCGTGCTTTGGTTGCTGTTATATATATCTCTTGTTAGTTCGTAGCATAATTACTAATACTACTACAGAAGCACAGACAAGCAGCGATAGTGATTGAACAAAAGTTCACTCAACTAAATTGCTAAAATAATAAACAAGCCAACAATTAATCAAAATAAGCAAGAACTGAAAAAAAAAACTAAACTAAATAAGCAAAACCCATTTATTTTAAGTCGATTAAATATGATAAAATTTATAGAACTACTTATGAAACTCAAAATAATAGCCATAATAGTTATTCAGAGAAATTACTACGTTGACCCCAGGGGAGATATGTATTTTTAAGAAAGTTGTTCAGTTGCCCATGCTGGTCTGGGAGAAATAAAAAAACTTAGAATGTACCAGCTGCTTCTCTTCCCACACAGATCGTAAAAGCCGATCGAGGGAATGGGCAAAAATGCAAATCATGTTAACAGGCGATGCGGCTAGCAACCCATCACTGTATTGATTGGTTTTCCATCTCCTCGCCCACCATGACGCTAAAAGTGGCTTTTGGGTCTTGCGGCCCTGGGTTCTGCATAGAACCGCAAGACCCAAAATGCTCTGTCTGCCCCATTAGGGATAAAGACGTGATAGTATGTATGTATTTATGTATGTTGTTCAGTAAGCTGGATTGAATCCACCATTAAATAGTTTGAGTATATTTTGTAAGAGGATTTGTATTGTGTATTCGTCACGGCTTAGTCAGCTAGACTTCGCGAGTCACCCTAAACCCGTTTAAGTATAACGTATAAAAAAGTTGTTCAAATAAAAAAATATCGTTTTCATAATGGCAACAAAAAAGTCTAATGACATTTCTGAAAATATTTTGAAATGGCGGATATATGATCGTTTAAAAATTTTAAACCCCCATATTTCCGCCATTTTCAAAAATTTCGAAAAACTGGTTCGACAAAAAAATTCTATTTAGTTGCTGAACCTGCTTACAAAATTTCATGAGAATCGGCTAAGAAATGCGACCTGTAGGCGAGAACAGACAGACAGACAGACGGACAAAAGAATTTTTGGCTAGTCTCGAAACTAAGACGCTTTGCTCGCTTCGCTCGCTCGGTCAAAAAAACCTACTTCACCCCTAAACTACACAATTGATTTCGATAAAATTTCTATGGGACCACTTGACATGTATACCCTCTCAAACAAAAAAACAATTTTCCAAATCAGTCTACGCGTCTTCGAATGATCGGTGAACATACAAAAAAGAATCGCCACGAATATCAATTCGTGCCTCTCTCCTCTTCCTTTTTTGGAAGACAGTTACCCTTTCAACGCGAGACTTTATATCAGTTGTCGTGCCCCCAGCGCGAGACATGGTAAATCTAACATACCTATCAACAACCAAAAACGGATATGGATATGTAAGTTATGTGCCATATGAGCATTTTTTTTGTCGCAAATATGCGACCTTCGCGGAATGGGCCCGACAATGTTTGTTACATATATGCGACGCTCGCGGTTAAAGGGTTAAAAACGAATTTATACCCTCTTTTAAGATCTCATATCCATCTGGTTAGCAGGAGAATTATAGGAAATTCTTCCTTTTATTGGAAGGGGCAGTCCAGCAAAGGACTGGTCTATATCAGCTGAAGGAAGAAGAAGAAGAATTCAGCCGTAAAAGCCCTTTGAATAAGTACAGCGGGTCTGGTGACTAAGCTAACAATAACAGGTCCCGCCAACCCGTCACTGTACATTAAACCCTGTCACACATAATTGGTCACGTACTGTGTAAGTTTCTGCCAAAGTTTACGACACCCACGAAATACAGTCATCTAGAATGAAAAAGCGGCCAAGTGCGAGTCGGACTCGCCCATGAAGGGTTCCGTAGTAGCAAATAACATAATATAAAAGTTTTGTAGTATGTTTTTTTTTAATTTTTATATTTGAGTTGATTGAATGAAAAGTAAATTGCCGTTTATGATTTATGACGTATTAAAAAAAAACTGCTTACTAGGTCTCATTCAAACCAATTTTCGCTGGTAGTTTTCATGGTAATAAACATCATAATTTTTTTTAGTTTTATCATTCTCTAATTTTAGAAGTTACGCGGACACACACACACACACACACACACACACTTTTTTCCACTTTGGAAGTGTCTCTCGCGCAAAGCATTCGGTTTAGAAAAAAATTATATGAGAAACCTCAATATCATTTTTGAAGACCTATCCATAGATACCCCACACGTATGGGTGTGATGAAAAATAAATTTTTGAGTTTCAGTTCTAAGTATGGGGAACCCCCAAAATTTAGACAGACATGACGAATCTATAAGGGTTCCGTTTTTGCCATTTGGCTACGGAACCCTAAAAATACTAACAATAGGCATGCGAATTAAAAAATGTGTAAAAAAGTGCCTGTAAAGGTGAATTTACTAAATAAACATTTGAATTTGAATTTAACCTATATATTATATTTTATTATTATTTACTTCTGCCTAAGACTGTATAGTAGAAATAAAACGCTTCGTAACTTTCGTGTTGACATCTATCCCTTATTGTTTTACCTAAAAGCCTTGTGTTTGAAAGCCTAATCTGACAGGTAAATGGCGGGCGCGTGTTTCCACTTATCTGTTTCTTTGGATGTCATATTTGTTTCGATTTCTCGGACTTACGGATGGATTAACATGAATGTGCTTTTATCCAGTTCTCATTTCATATTACCAAAGGTTTTAGGAAATTATTTCTTGCGCTATTTTTGTTTTGCGAGTAGATGTAGTGAATTCAGTCCGTGATACTGAACAACTTTTCCAAGGAACATATTGTATCTCTCAAGGACTTAATGCGAAAAGTAATTATTGGCCTCACATACAAGTTGATCGATTAGCTCATCCGAGTTTGTAAGAAAACACATTTTTTTTCATATTTCGACATTATGTTCCTTGGGGAAAGTTGTTCAGTATCATCATATTGGGTGTTAACGCTTTAAAGTTTGGCTTTGTAATTTACCTGACAAATCATAGATGGTGCTACGATATCAATATATGTCGTTCGGTCACTTATTACTAGTAATTTACCTGACAATTAATAGATGGCGCTACAATGTCAATATATTATGTAGTTCCGTCACTTATCACTAGATGGTGTCGTCGGGGGTTTTTATAATTTACTTACCAAATAAACTTGTCCTTATCTGTTTACTTGTTACTACGAGTATGAATGTTATCTGGCAGTACAGTCGACTTGAATGGCCGGTGGCGTACTGGCGTATCTTTATATTAAATCTGGTAGGGGATCTTACACGAACATTTACATGTGCCGATTACATGTAGAGATACCTGTAGCTGTGTGTAGACTGTATTTGAATTTGTTAGGAATATCTTAAAAGTTATTTAGTACCTGTACAAAAAATATGTTTTAAAATATTACCCTTAAATTTATAAAAGTTAGTTTGGTACTTAATGCTCTTTTAGTTAAAGCTCTTGTATTTGTCTCGTTCTTGTTATGTCAAATATTGGAGATAGGTAAAGGGACAAAATATGTTTTAACTAAAACAGGTTTAGCAAACGCTTGTTAATTTTTATGGATATGAGGGTTAGTCCTTTGTTTTCTATACAAGGTGGAAGGGACATCCCCGTAATAAATCAAACCACGGGCTATACTAGATCACTATATAGATTAGGAGGTCACGACAAATTTGGTAACGATAAGGGATATGGCTGACTCTGGTTGTATAGAATAAAGAGCACCTCTCTGATGCTAAATATGTTGGTCTGCCTGCGTGAAGTGGTTGCGTTACTTAGATATGGCGCCTGAAAATTTGGTTATCGTGACCAAAAAAAAATGATAAGGGATATGGCTGACTCTTGTTTCACAGGATTAAGAGCATCTCTCTGATGTCAAATATGTCGGTCTGCCTACGTGAAGTGGTTGCGTTACTTAGATATGGCGGCTGAAAAGTTGGTTATCGTGACCAAAAAAAAATGATAAGGGATATGGCTGACTCTTGTTTCACAGGATTAAGAGCATCTCTCTGATACTAAATATGTTGGTCTGCCTGCGTGAAGTGGTTGCGTTACTTAGATATGGCGCCTGAAAAGTTAGTAAGCGTGACCAATAAATGATAAGGGAAATGGCTGATTCTGGTTTCACATAATGAAGAGCACCTCTCTGATGCTAAATATGTCGATCTGCCTGCGTGAAGTGGTTGCATTACTTAGATATGGCGCCTGAAAAGTTAGTTACCTGGACAAAAAAAGAAATTTATAAGGTAAATGGCTGATTCTGGTTTCACTGGATGAAGAGCACCTCTCTGATGCTAAATATGTTGGTCTGCCTGCGTGAAATGGTTGCATTACTAAGATATGTCGCTTGAAAAGTTGGTTATCGTGAACAAAAGAAAAAAATAATAACGTAAATAGCTGACTCTAGTGTCACAGAACAAAGAGTACCTCTCTGATACAAAATTTGAGTTGTGAAACTTAGATATGATGCCTGAAAAGTTGGTTATCGTGATGAAAAAATAATGATAAGGTAAATGGCTGACTCTATTTTCACAGGGTGAAGAGTACTTCTCTGATGCTAAATATGTCAGTCTGACTGTGTGAAGTGGTTGCGTTACTTAGATACAGTAGCGTGCGTTCATACAAACACATGAATTTGTCTACCCTGTGTCACCCTAATATTGATGCCGTAGTTCACAAATGTACTAACTACAAAATTTTCGATTTTTACTTTTTTAGTACCAGATAAATTAACTTTTTTTACCAAAAACTTAGTGTTACAGTTGTACTTTTTAAGATTCCGGCGTTAACAATAATTAGTTTATTGTTAACGCCGGAATTTTATTTTTATAAATTCAATCTTCAAGTAATGACTGATTTCAACAAAATTTCAAAGTCCTGCGTATCATACGCATTAATAACATTTACGTGTTAAAGTTATGCAAGTGCATAATTTGTTACCGTTTATTTGAAGGTGCCTTCACCGATTTGGAACATTCTTTTATCGAAATCGGTTGTGTAGTTTGGGGGTGAAGTGTTTTTTAGTTTTGAAAAAATATTTGCCTGTTAACATAATGAGTGCACAAATGGACTAAAGTTTATTTTACTATTTTTGAAATTAGACAACTATAATACCACAATTTTTGTATATAATGCAGTCATAGGACTAGACTCTTGAATAGACGTGAAATTATGTAATTATTTTTGTGCTGTTCTGGAATAAAAACTGTTGTTAGTACAATTGTGAACTGCGGCATGTATATATAATATCGGATACTAACGGATATGCAGCCGTTCAGAGTCAGTTATTTACCTTATAATTTTACTTTTTATCACGATAACATACTTTTCAGGCGCCATACCCATATCTAAGTAACACTAGCACTTCACGTAGGCAGACCGACAAAACAAACAAGACTTCACCGACAAATTTTGTATCAAAGAGGTACTCTTTGTTCTGTGACACCAGAGTCAGCTATTTACGTTATTATTTTTTTCTTTTGTTCACGATAACCAACTTTTCAAGCGACATATCTAAGTAACGCAACCACTTCACGCAGGCAGACCAACATATTTAGCATCAGAGAGATGCTCTTCATCCTGTGAAACCAGAATCAGCCATTTACCTTATAATTTTCTTGTCAAGGTAACTAACTTTTCAGGCGCCCTATCTAAGTAACGCAACCACTTCACGCAGGCAGATTGACATATATTTAGCATCAGAGCAGTGCTCTGCATTCTGTAAAACCAGAGTCAGCCATTTGCATTACCATTTTTTTGGTCACAATAACCAACATTTCAGGCATCATATATAAGTTACGTGACCATTTCACGTAGGCAGACTGACATATTTAGCATCACAGAGGTGCTTTTCATCCTGTGAAACTAGAGTTAGTCAATTACGGTATAATTTTTTTATTCACTATAACAAACTTTTCAAGCGACATATCTAAGTAACGCAACCACTTCACGCAGGCAGACCAACATATTTATCATCAGAGAGGTGCTTTTCATCCTGTGAAACTAGAGTTAGTCAATTACGGTATAATTTTTTTATTCACTATAACAAACTTTTCAAGCGACATATCTAAGTAACGCAACCACTTCACGCAGGCAGACCAACATATTTAGCATCAGAGAGGTGCTCTTCATCCTGTGAAACCAGAAAACCAGAATCAGCCATTTACCTTATAATTTTCTTTTTTTGTCCAGGTAACTAACTTTTCAGGCGCCCTATCTAAGTAACGTAACCACTTCACGCAGGCAGATCGACATATTTAGCATCAGAGAGGTGCTCTTCATTATGTGAAACCAGAATCAGCCATTTCCCTTATCATTTATTGGTCACGCTTACCAACTTTTCAGGCGCTATATCTGAGTAACGCAATCACTTTACGCAGGCAGACCAACATATTTAGCATCAGAGAGGTACTCTTCATCCTGTGAAACAAGAGTCAGCCATTTACCTTATCAGTTTTTTTTGGTCCCGATAACCAACTTTTCAGGCGCCATATCTAAGTAACGCAACCACTTCACGCAGGCAGACCGACATATTTGGCATCAGAGAGATGCTCTTAATCCTGTGTAACAAGAGTCAGCCATATCCCTTATCATTTTTTTTTGGTCACGATAACCAACTTTTCAGGCGCCATATCTAAGTAACGCAACCACTCCACGCAGGCAGACCAACATATTTAGCATCAGAGAGGTGCTCTTTATTCTATAAAACCAGAGTCAGCCATATCCCTTATCGTTACCAAATTTGTCGTGACCTCCCGTTCTAATAGTATAATACCACGGGGCAGCTACTTGTCAGGGCGTTTTATTTCTAAGTAATTTAAGTTATTGATTTAGTTTTAGTTAGTTTCCTTGTTTATTTTATTAATTTAATCCTCTGATTACTCTGGCCAAGTATGGCTCTAGTAGTACAGAGAGGGTCGTGCTCCTGCAGTTGAGAAAAATACCTGATGATGACAATTTTCTAATTACATGGATTAATAACTTTATTAAATAATTGGAACGGAGTTCCTTATCGCGCGTTGCGAAAGGAGGCTAGACGGAAAAAATTAAGACCAAAAGTTGTAACGACGTTCATTTAATTTAATTTCATTCCATTTCATGTCTGTCTCTTTCTCTCTCGAACTTCGTTCCATCCGGGTGTTCCTTGACACCTCTCAAGTTTTTTTCATTGTTTTATGGTCTATAGAGAGTGTTATATTGCATTCAATGTAACGTCACATAGTTTATATTATAACCAATGGTCAGCCAAGACGCTTTCATAAACTTGTCACGGCTATCGTGAATATTATTGTAGACTAGATGCGTCCCGCGGTGTTACCCGTGCCCAAAGTAACCTATGTTAATACATATAATTAATATCCAGGTTGTCAGCTGCCTGCATACCAAATTTTATCAAAATTGGTTCACCCACTTGCGCGTGAAGAAGTAACAAACATACACACACTCACAACCTTTCGCCTTTATAATATTAGTGAAATACAAAGGAACAGATAAACATACATGTCCTTTTTGGCTTTGCCGTAGTTGGGTAATTAAGCCAAACCACTTTCCATTCGTGTATAAATGGTAATAGGTAATCAATATTCAATATGTTTAGTACTGTACGTGTATAATGTCCACAGATAATGTCTCAGAGTTGTGGAAATCTGTGGAATTCCCGCCAATACCGCAGCGAACGACGTGCGGAATCCGCCTCGAACGGAATTTAATTCCGAATTGTTTCCGATGTTCAATATAGATTGGTCTGCTTAAACATATACACTATTGTGAAACTGTAATGGGTTGCTTTTCTTAGCCTAACGGGTTGCCTTTTAAAATGTTAGAAACAATTAAAAAATAGAAAGTGCCTCCGCTGCCGGCGCCGGCTCTTAAAAATAAAACTATTGGGAACCGGCGGTTATACTGCCGGCAGCCGAGATTTAAAACACCGGCTGCCGGCGCCAGCACTCAAAATTTGCCGTGAAGTGTAGGTTCCGTTCGTTAGGTTTCCTGTGACCAAAACACGAGCGAGCGAAACGAGTGACCTACTCATGCTAAGGGCGAAAGTAACATATACCATACCAGCGCCGGCAGCCAATTCGGCAACCAGCGCCGGTAGCGGAGACATAAATAAATATATAGGGACAAATTACACTGATTGAGCTAGCCCCAAAGTAAGTTCGAGACTTGTTTTATGGGATACTAACTCAACGATACTATATTTTATAACAAATACATATATAGATAAAGATCCAAGATCCAGGACAATTTGAAAAAGGCCATTTTCCAACTTGCCCTGACCGGGGATCGAACCCGGGACCTCTGGGTGGCGGACTAGCATGGTGACCACTACGCCACGGAGGTCGTCAAGACACTTCCTAAAGAATAATAGAATTATTCAGGAATCCGCACTTCGCGGCGACTTGGATTGAGTCTGGTCATAGTCATATTCAAAGGGCTGAACGCCAAGTTGTTAAACGTTGAGTGATTCTAGACCAATGAACGATCGGCCCAATCCAGTCGAATGCCCTTCAAGGAACGGCCTAGGCGTCCAGTTAACTGACTAATTTAACTAGATGGCTGCGATATACACGGTGATTTTTCATTGGTTTTGAAGACGAAGGCCACTTCATAGACATCGTTATTAAGACCTAATTAGCAAGGCAAAATAAAAATTCAGAAACAAAAAATGTTGTCTTAAACTCGAAAGTAATATTGTAAGATCAATTAGTAGTACCGCCGCCATACACCGCCCGCCGGCCGGCCGAGGTCATCGACATTACGCAGCCGGCGGCCGGCGTATAACTACATGGTCTCGATCGAAAATCATTTACGCAACTTTTTTATCTTATGACATACAGAAATTTGGATTACATATATGGATAGAGAAATTTATATACTATACGACATTTTTTTTTCCAAAACCAATAAAAAGTCAGCGTGTATAAGGTCTAACAAAATATACTGAATAAGGGCGAATTCAGCCCATCATATTGAACAACTTTCCCCAAGGAACACGTATCGACATATGAAAAGTAATTTGTGGCCTCCCATACAAGTTGACCGATCAGATGACCCGAGTTTGTATGGAAAGCAAGTTATTTTTCATATTTCGACATATGTTCCTTGGGGAAGGTTGTTCCCTATCACGGACGGAATCCACCCTTAAAATAGTTTTAGTATATATAAGGAAATATATAGGGACAAATTACACTGATTGAGCTGGCCCCAAAGTAAGTTCGAGACTTGTGTTATGGGATACTAACTCAACGATACTATATTTTTATGACAAATACATATATAGATAAACATCCAAGACCCTCCATGAGACTCCCATGCTGGTCTGGGAGAAATAAAAAAACTTAGAATGTACCAGCTGCTTCTCTTCCAACGCAGATAGTAAAAGCCGATCGAGGGAATGGGCTAAAATGCAAATCATGTTAACAGGCGATGCGGCTAGCAACCCATCACTGTATTGATTGCTTTTCCATCTTCTCGCCCACCATGACGCTAAAAGTGGCTTTTGGGTCTTGCGGCCCTGGGCTCTGCATAGAACCGCAAGACCCAAAATGCTCTGTCTGCCCCATCAGGGATAAAAACGTGATAGTATGTATGTATGTATCCAAGACCCAGGACAATTTGAAAAAGGCTATTTTCCAACTTGCCCTGACCGGGGATCGAACCCGGGACCTCTGGGTGGCGGACCAGCATGGTGACCACTACGCCACGGAGGTCGTCAGTATACATATTTTGTTACACCTTATATACTATTGTCGTGATGTTTTTCTGTTATTTTATAACGTTTCATTTTAAAGGAAGGTACGTTACTAAAATGTCACAGAAACACAGAAACACCCCATTCCGTGTTAACACATGCTTACATACCTACGTCCGGAGCCGGGGCGGGATTTATTAAATTCCCAACTAATTTCACTGACACGGCCGCGTAGGGCTGGCTGGCAAGGCTTGTTGAAGTAAAATAATAAGTTTGTTTACATACGCTCTTGATTATTAATACTACATACATACATAATATCACGCCTGTTTCCCGCAGGGGTAGGCAGAGACTATGGACCTCCACTTGCTACGATCCTGACAAACCACTTTTGCTTCATCTAAACTCATCAATCTCTTTATACATGCCCTTCGGTTACGGGTACTTTTTACCTCTCCTTTTTTAGAACGTTCGAATGATTATTAATACTATTTTTTATTTATTTATTTCAGGCAGCAAAAAAGTTTGCAATTATTACTTCTATTATTATTATTAATTGTATACTGTTGTACAAATCTATATAATAAAAAGTTTGTACGCTTGTGTGCAATCTAAAATCATTTAACAAATTGAGATAAAACTTTGATAGGGACTTAAGGACCTTAGGACGTCTGTAAAACTACGTTTAAAATATTTGTTAAGAGTTCAACACTAATCGGCCCGTTTTATTATAAAAAAAAACTTTAGAGGTGTCCAGAGACACCCGGATGGAACGAAGTTCCTTTCGATAGAGGGAGAGACAGACAGAGAAACACGCGTTCACAGCACGGCTTACAACTATAGCAAAAAGTGTCGTTACAACTTTTGGTCTTAATTTTTTTCCGTCTAGCCTCCTTTCGTAACGCGCGATAAGGAACTTCGTTCCAAAAATTTGTGAGTGATATAGTGAGTGAGTCAGATAGTGAAGTAAAGTACTTTATGAACGTGAAATCTATCTTGCTTATTAGATTACAGTAAGAAGGTTTCAGGATTTTTAGAGATTTATTACAGTCTTACCAACAACATATTCCAAAGAAAAAAAGATCAGAAGCTCTAATCATCATATCAGCCACAGGACGTCCACTGCTGGACATAGGCCTCCACCAAGGATTTCCAAAACGACCGATCGGAAGCGGCCTGGCTTTGATAATAAGCTGTAATTTTTGTGCAATACACACGTTATTATTATACAATACAATACAATACAATACAAAAATCTTTATTGCACCAAAAGACATGTAAAATTTTTTACACTTATGAAAAAACAACATGTAATGAGGTACAAGAGGCGGCCTTATCGCCGAAGCAAACTCTTACAGGCAACCAAAAAGAGAAGAAATGCGAAATATATAATAAGATAACAGGTGGCGCAGTTCGATTTGTATATACTAAATTAATATAGTGTAGCATACATATAAATAAATAAATATCAATATCACAATGAAGCAAAACAAATCAGCAGTAATGTACACGAGCAAGCAGAGAGAAGAAAGATATAGTAGGAGAAGTAATTATTATCACGTCTGTTTGCCACAAGGGTAGACAATGATTATGGATCTCCACTAGCTGCGATCCTGAGAAAACCTCTTTTGTCTCATCTACACTCATCACTTCCTTCATGCATGTCCACCGGTTACGTACGGGTACTTCAAACCTCTCCTTTTTTTAGAACGTCTGCAATCTGGTCGCAGTACGTTCTTCGAGGACGATTCTGACCCACTCTTCCACTCACATTCGCTTTGTGTTCCCTTTTAGTAAATCTTCTTTCATCCACCTCAACATTCCTTTTTCAATTTTTGTTACTACATTCTCAGCAAAAATATCATAAACATCATCATAGAATACACGTAAAAAAAGCAAAGTAACAGGAAGTTTGCCAACGAAAAAAACGTAAAAAAAACCCGTCGTTGGCAGCCCTGCGGAGGCTGCTCGCTCAAGTAGACGTTACACGAGGTTAAGTGCACGAGAGGCGCGGAATGCTGGAGTTGTACCTGTGCCAACTCACATTTAGCATAAATGCTTTTTTAATCCAGACTCCAAGAATGTGCTGACTAATTAGCTTTTTATCACCTCCAAAATGCTCTGTCAGCCCAAGGAATAAACTCTTTCACGTCTAGATATACGTAGATACTCTAGAACGTCTTTATTGCTAACTAGTTGCGCTCCGTGGTGTTACCCGCGCCTGAACTATTTATTATCATAGCTTATCTTAAAGATGATAATCCAGGGTGTCAGTTTCTTGCATGCCAAATTTTATCAAAATTGGTTCAGCCGTTTCCGTTTGAAGAAGTAACAAACATACACACACAAACTTTCACCTTTACAATATGTGATGTGATAGGTCAGAGCATTTTGGTTTTTGCGGCTCTAAGCTCTAAGCCCAGGGCCGCAAGATCTCCACCTATATCTTGAATTCTATCTATATTTTCAAAAGATTTCAATCAAGTCTTTGTAAATATACAACTAGATACTAGATGGCGTTTGGGACCCACAGTTTCTACGTGCCTTCAGAAAAACACGGAATCATCTCTCATTTCAGACAAAGGCGATTCAGCCTAGGCCTCTAATATCGTAACCAGAATGGAAACAAGTTTTTTTAAGCAACTAAAGTTGTATGTCCGTTTTATCTTTAGATAAGCTAACCCTTACGTCCCTCGTCACGCCCACGCATCACGCTAGCGTGTGAATGAATGAATGTCAAGGTTCACGGATTGGACGCGCCCTTAAATAGTACTTATATACGATGTTGTATTGAATGTGGTTGTTGTGTGAATGCTGGCAGGGTCAGTGGTCTGCCACTGACCCTGCCTGAGCTGCTTTAAATTCAACTAATCATTCATCATCTTCCTAACGTGTTCCCGGTTGCATCCTTAGCAGTATCGCTTCAGAGCCCGGGGTCCGCTACCTTTATAATATACCTGGGTGATTTGACGACGTTGCTGGTTTTTACACAGAGCGACTGCCGTCTGACCTCCGCAACTCAAAGGGCAAACAAGAACCAATCCTTGGTTAGGCTGGAGCAACGCTAGATGGCATTAGGGACCCACAGTTTCTACGTGCCTTCCGAATCACGGAATCATCTTCCTTTGCAGATAAAGGTGATTCAGGCCTGTAATATCTTAACCAGAATGGAAACATGTTTTTTTTAACAACTTTAACAGCTAACGTTACCCTTAACATCCCTCGTCACTCCCACGCTCTCGCTAGCGTGTGAATGAATGAATGTCAAGGTTCACGGATTAGACGCGCTCTTAAATAGTACTCATAAATGATACTAGCTGTACCCGCGGGCTTCGCTCCCCGTGGGAATTTCGGGATAAAGAGTACCCTATGTCCTTCCACGAGTCTCAAACTATATCCATTTTCGCATCTATAATATTAGTAGGAAGTAGGATTGTACTGAATGTAAATGCTGGCATCCTCAATGGTTCATCATCATCATCAGGTCTATTTGTCCCCACTGCAAGAGCACGACCCTCTCTGTACCACCAGAGCCATACTTGGCCACAGCAGCCAGAGGACTTCGCTTACACTCTTCGCTGGCCAGACGGGTTGGAGAGGTCTCACTGATGTTTATAAGCTTTGTTTAGCTTGTATTTCCTAAGTTGCCTTCTACGACATCTACGTGATGACTTTAGTGGAGTGACCCTGTTACACTCCTCCGAAAACCACACGGATTTGCCGGAATCGCAGGCTCAATGGTTGACCCTTGTCTATTTCGGAGCTAAAAATTAATTTAGAAATTGCATTTTTCAAAATTCAACTAATGTGTTAAAAGAAAAAGTTGTGACTTTGGATTTTGATGTTTGTTACTTTAACCACGCAAAAATGCTAAAGGTACCTATGAAATTAGTTTCAGTAGGATGGATAAGTCTTCAAACACTAACCGCCTTATTATAAAACACAAACTAACTTTGTTACTAGGTTTAAACCACTATCCGACCGAATCAAGTTGACATCTTTTTTTTTTTAATTCTGTCTCCTCCGACATCATCGGAGTCTATGCCTGCCTTGAGCCTGATACATGCCAGTTCTCACTAATATTCCTCTCGCACTTCATTCGTCATCTTATCTGGGGGCACGGCAGTGCCCCCACCAAGTCGAGCAAAAAAGCGTCACGGCCGTACCATCCTTTTCTCGAAGCAATTCAGACCATTTTCGACCCCCTGTAACTTCGTTGTGGATAAAACTAGAAGACTGAAATTTTCAGTAACCATGCAGGCATTGTAAAGACACGGTATATTTCAAATTTCATTCAATTTGAACCAGTCTTTTAAGAATTATAACGGGTCAAATTTCTTAATTTTGTCACTCACTGACTCACCGATCATCAAAATTCTAAGGCACTTCTAGCAGACCTAGAAGCTTCAAATTTGGAATATAAGTAGTGTTTGGTGTATGAATCAAGGAAAAACTAAAAAATCTAAAAAAGACCGCAAAGAAAATTAAGCCCATACAGCCAAGTCTTCAGTTAAATTTTTCAATATTGGCTTTATTCGTAACGATGTTTTACGGCAGTTATTATTATTGCGTGCGAAGCCGCGGGTTTAAGCTAGTCCCATATAAATATAGGCGCATGGTAGTGCCCCTGCCAAATCGAGCAAAAAATGGGTATTCCCGTCATGAAAACACGTGTAAATTAAAAATTAAAGCCTCAAAGCCTCCCAGAAAAACGCATAGAGACAGGGAGTGGGCTCTTAGAAAAACTGTAGCTGAAGCTCAAGAAGTAGTACCGGAAAAGAGAAAACGGAAGACTACCTACAAAAATAAGAAAAGTTCATAAGTCAGAGAGAGGGTTTTAAGAAAATTCGTTGCTGGTAGATATACATATATACAATAAGTAGAAGGTACCGAAAAGGAAAAAAGTAGAACTGTCTACAAAATACAAAAAGAAATGAGATCCCATCAAAAACAATACTTGTCAAAAAAACCAAGTCTCGCAACTCAGTTGTTCTGCGGTAAAAATGTTGTGAGATCCATGTAATACCAAGTCGGTTATTAATTTATTCAGTCTCTACTTAAGCGACTTTCTGTCTTAATACGTCCAGTCTCTAAGACCACGATCGTGGTCCATAACAATTGAAAATCAATTGTGTCTGGAATCTCCGTACCCGAAGCATTAAGTTGTTACGTAATAATTAACAGCATCTTATAGTGACGCATATCAATATTTAAATTCTTTAATGTTTTATATAAATATATTGAGACTTGGCCATCGCCTGAAAACACGTGTAAATTCAATCGCCTGAAAACACATGTAAATTTAATTATTTAGTGCGATGGCCAAGTCTCGATATATTTATATAAAACATTAAAGAATTTTTATATTGATATGCGTCACTATAAGATGCTGTTAATTATTACGTAACAACTTAATGCTTCGAGTACGGAGATTCCAGACACAATTGATTTTCAATTGTTATGGACCACGATCGTGGTCTTAGAGACTGGACGTATTAAGACAGAAAGTCGCTTAAGTAGAGACTGAATAAATTAATAACCGACTTGGTATTACATGGATCTCACAACATTTTTACCGCAGAACAACTGAGTTGCGAGACTTGGTTTTTTTGACAAGTATTGTTTTTGATGGGATATGCTTTTCACAGGTGGGATGCCCGACTATCGTTAACTAGCTAACTATTTCTCTTTATTTCTATTCTTATGTCTATGTGGGGGTAACACGTATTTTATTTCTTTATTGCTTTTTAAATTCTACAGTTCTTTAACATCTACATTATAACTAAGTATATATTTTACAATCATTTTTGTTACACATTTTTCTTACAAGTTGACATCTAGTAATATGTCAATGTCTCATCTAAAAATGTCAACTTGATTTGGTCGGATAAAGGTTTAACTAGTAACAAAGTTAGTCGGCGGTTTATAATAAGACGGTAAATATTTAGCACCGGAACAATTATCTGCATCAATCGTCTCCAAACACCTAAACCGCCGGTTTTTTGCCCTGATTGTCATTAATCAGGATTTCGTGGAGATAAATAAGATTTTACATTTTCCGAACGTCGCTTGTTTTATTTATTTTATTCAAGATTGCTTTCCAACTTGAAAGCGGTGTTTTTATCGGTTGGCGTAATTTTTAGATTAGTCGCGAGAGATTTGCCGGAAAGCACTTAAATTAGAAAATCTACGAATAAGAAATACTGCTAAGTAAATCACACAGATTAGCTAGCCCCAAGTAAGTTTGAGACTTGTGCTATGGGATACTTGTGTTATAAGATAAACATCCAAGACTCAGGTCAATCTAAAAAGCTCATTTCCATCTTGACCTGACCGGGGATCAAACCCGGAGCCTCTGGTGTGACAGCGTGACATGATGATCACGAGGCTATTGAGGTCGTCAAAGTGCTAAGTATTGCGGTCTATGCCAAAATATATAAACATCTTTTTTCATCACTCCTCATTATTTACAGCACAATTCCTGTTAATTTTTCAAAACTAAAAACCGCCTTCTCCTCCCAAACTACACAACTTTTTTCGAAGTCGGTTAAAAAGGTATCCCTGCGAGCAAAATCGATACTTTTCTATGTAGATGATTATTTTTACTAGGAACATGTCTTAGATCTTTAAAATAAATATTTATAAAAGCATATCTTGTTTCAAACCCAAACTAGTTTCTCTAGAGCTAGTTTTTACTAAAGTTTGGAGTGACAACTAGTTTTATCTGATAATGAAAAATATAATTGGTTAATTCTAGTTTTTACTAGATATTTCTAGTTTTAATAAAGGCATTTAGTAAAAACTAGTTTTAACTAGGGAAAACGAGTTTTGTTAAACGGTTTTAACTGTAACATATTTATTCTAAGATTATAGTAAAACCCAGTCAGTCCGTAACTCTGTAACCAAGCAATTACCGTAACAGCAGCATATCTGCAGTACCATTGAGACAGCGGGAATCCTAACCGCACTGAGCACGGCCAAACTAATCCTACCACTAACCATTACAAGGCTTACGTATGCTTGAACTGTCTTGAACCTAGGGCATACAACTTTCCTCTTTGCAGGGTAGACAGCATCTTGCAAAAATGGATATATTTTATTTTATTATCACACAAAACAAATTATATCTATCACAGAAAAAACATTTAAAACTGGTTGCAATCCAAAACATGTGTGTATCTACAAAGAAACAATTATCAGAGGAGAATCTAACAACATATACATACTATCACGTCTTTATCCCTAATGGGGCAGACAGAGCATTTTGGGTCTTGCAGCTCTATGCAGAGCCTAGGGCCGCAAGACTCAAAAGCCACTTTTAGCGTCATGGTGGGTGAGAAGATGGAAAAGCAATCAATACAGTGACGGGTTGCTAGCCGCATCGCCTGTTAAAATGATTCGCATTTTTGCCCATTCCCTCGATCGGCTTTTACGACCTGCGCGGGAAGAGAAGCAGCTGGTACATTCTAAGTTTTTTCGTTTCTCCCAGACCAGCATGGGAGTCTTACAAACTAAGAGAAAACAAGTATAACAAATAAGATATTACAATGAATTCACTTTATATTGGGCCTTAATTTACTTACTATGTAACATCTTTTTCCATTATATGATTTAAAAGATACATAAAAGCCGAGCCTCATAAGCCGACATGTGAAAATGATGATTCAGAAATAGTTCGTATAGTCATTTAATTGCGTTTTTAGTTTACGCAGAAATTACAACAGCTGGTACCTACTTTAAAGTTTTTTCTTTGTTGTCATACCAGCATGAAATACTGAAATCCAAGTAAGTTGCAGGAGAACGACCCTCTCTGTACTAGATCCATATTTGGTCAGAACAGCCAGAATATTAATATTGTCTGCTGTTTTTATTGTCTTTGATTTGTTATTATTATTTTCAATATTATTATGTGTAGTTTTAAGTATGGCATCCGCCAAAGACCAGCGTCATGGTAACACCATGACATAATGCTGAGCGGAGACCAATTTGGTACCTAATAATTATTGTGTGATTATAAACGTTTTTTTTTTCCTTTTAATTCATGTGTACCAAATAAACAATTTTTCTTTCTTTCTTTCTTTCAAGATTTGCGTGATTTGTCCGTATATTATTTATGTATCTAAGTAACCAAGCCACAGACATAGTAACTTATAAGTAATCTGTGCCACAGCATCTGATTGTGTGACCTACACTGCAGCTTCACCGCCAAGTCACAAATCACTCCGCCGGCCAACGCGCGATAAATCCCGTTATCTCTGTTGTATTGTGATCCTACACAAAGGACTGATAGCTCAGCTCCGAATATTCACTGAAGAGACGTAGATTCTTAAGAGCCCCCTTACCCTAGACTAAAACACACTTTTCCATACAAACGTAGTCTACTTACGTTTTATTTCGAAACGACATGCCCGATTACGGCAAATTTTTTGTAATTTCAAAGATATTGTAATTATCTAACTTGAAATAGAATATAGTGTGTCATTTTTGACTAACTTCTTTTTGACAAACTTTGGGTAACTTCTTCATCCATATATTTTCTTTCCAGTTCATAATTTTACAGTTGGAAACCAATTATTACCCTAGATCATTGAAAGTTATTTAAATTACTAATTTTTACTGAAATCTGACACTCAAAATAAAACGTAGACTACGTTTGTATGGAAAACTCTAGGGTAAGGGGTTTCTTAAAAGTGTTTGTGTCTTTGTTCTACGTGACTGTGTAAATATCTACTTTATTTTTACATGACTGCTCCAAAAACGATGTGGCATGTCGTGTATTCTGCGTTTACGTGAGTTTCTTTATACAAATTGTCTAAGTAAATTTGTATGTTTAACCCAGTGACCGCCAGGAATTCCAGACACAATAATAAACAATCAATGTGTATCATAAATTATACACATGGCGCTGAAGGTCATAAGGTATTGTTAGATTTTAACATTATTGAGAGTGAGAGGAAAGATATTTTTTCAATAAAGGACTATTGTGTTTTTGGGATTCCGTATGCAAAGGGTAAAAACGGGACCCCATTTACTAAGACTAATGTATCTCATGAACCGTGATAAGTTGAAATTGTTACTGATGATGTATTTTTGTTGCTATAACAACAAATACTAAAAACAAAATGAAATATTCAACTTGGGTTCCCTTTCAAACGTGATTTTATATAGATAATCTTACGGAACCCTTCGTGAGCGAATCCGAATCGCGCTTAGCCTGTTATTTTATTCAAAGTACTTGTAACTTTGATTGCATTAAATATAGTTCTGTCTGGGGTATAAAATTTTATTATATTTTACATTATATTAAAATATTGTCTTGATAATGTGTAACATTTTACATTTTCTGTTTAATACTTACCATTATACAAAAAATGTTAAATGTTACACAAAATCAAAACAATATTTCGATCCATACACGCTTAATAAAATCTAGTTGCCTTTTCAACAGTACATTAAGAAACGCGAAAACCTTTGTGAAAAGTCGAAATAGGTATTTATCAAAAGAAGTACCTAATGAAAAAGACCCGCACAAAAGCTTGTAATTAGGTAAACAAATTCAACAAAGCTACCTTTGAGGCCCTAACTATACGTATCGCTTACGTTCCTTAGAGCCAATTACTTCTATCATCCGGCTTCCGAATGCCCCTCGCGTCTTCAGGCAGCCCAGTTTGGAAAACCTGATAGCCTCTGGCTCTGTGCCCGCCTCCGTGGTGTAGTGGTTAGAGCGTTCGGCTCATACCCGGAGGTCGATTCCCGGGGGCAACGATTTTGTGTTGTTGTCCTAGTTTGGTAAGGACATTGTAGGCTGATCACCTGATTGTCCGATAAGTAAGATGATCCGTGCTCGGAAGGCACGTTAAGCCGTCGGTCCCGGTCACTGTCTTTGACATTGGTCGTTACCTAAAAACCATGTCGGAGGCCTTTAAGGCGGTTTAAAAACTCTGACACTAGTGTTAGTCACTAACACACACGATAAGAAGAAGATAGACTCTGGCTCATACGTGTTCTGTGTTCTGGCTCAATATTTTGAGCTTTCGACTTTTGGAACGTAGTTCCTTATCGCGCGTTGTGAAAGGAGGCTAGATGGAAAAAAATATAGTCTATAATAATATATATATATATATATATATATAATTATATATATATTATTATAGACCAAAAGTTGTAACGACACCGCTATACTTGTAAGCCGTGCGGCGCGGGCGTGCGCACGATTCTCTGTCTGTCTCTCTCTTTCTCCTTCACTAATTAATCGAAAGGAACTTCGTTCCATCTGGGTGTCCCTTGACACTTCTCAAGTTTTGATTTTATTAAATCAGAATTTTCCCTCCAGAAGGTTGCTGCTTTCACACCGTTGTCTGAGGCTTTATTTAGGTGCTTCACACTGTCATTGTATCAGAGATATGACTGAGTATACCATACGAGAAGAGAAAGTATTATATGAGATGAAATTAAGATAAAATAAGTATAATTTATTAGGAAATACGAGCTAAACAAAGCTTATAAATATCAACAAGACCTCTCCAACCCGTCTGGCCAGCGAGGAGAGTGTAGGCCAAGTCCTCTGGCTGCTCTGGCCAAGTATAGCTCTGGTAGTACAGAGAGGGTCATGTTCCTGCAGTGGTGACAAAAAGACCTGATGATGATGATGAGATGAGATTATGAATACAAGACTTTTGTCATGATGAATGACCAGTTTTACCAGCCCAGCCTTGGTCAATGGCGACAACGTCAACCATAGAAATCATTTATTGCTTCAACGAAATTATAGGCAACAGTATAGAAACTTGCTCCGTCTGAATGAGCCTTAATTTTTGTGAGACGCAGACATTTTTAAATGAGTTAACGTGTTACTCACGTATAGAGTCAGCTACTACCGACATGTTTCGACCTCATGCGAAGGTCTTCATCAGGGCGAATGTGACTAAAGGCCGGTACACCGCACCGGCTCGCGACACACTGATGTCAGTTGTGGGTAGCGAGGGGCGCGCGGGCGGCGCGGGCGATCGCCCGTTGCGCCCGAAGCGACAGTCCTGTGAATGGTGGGGGTTGCTGGTTTCCTACGTCAACAAACAACAACAAACATGTCGGCAGTAGCTGACTCTATTCGTGAGTAACCCGTTATATCATTTTAATAAGGCCTTAATTTTGGTGAAACGAGATAAAGCGGCGGAGAATCTGTATGAAAAGCGTGGTATTTACTCTAAGGTGACTTTAACCTTTAACAAAAGCTATTCAAATTCCAATAAAATATTGTTTTCGGCTCTTAGTTATAATCAAATTGTTTCAGGCGCTTTGAAAGTAAACAACTATTTACAATTCAAATAAGTTTAATGCTTATCCCATTCACGAAGTACCTATACAAGAATTTGTACATCAAGAAGCGCGCTCTCTAAATATTTTCATAATAGGCGTGACACCGTTTTTTTTTATTAATTTAAACAAAAATGCCTTCCATTCTTGGTCTTCTTCATTCAAAAAAGACTCCTTTTACAAAAATACACTTTCTGAATGCAAATACTTGATTTTTAATTGGTTTTTCAGTCTTAAATAATGTTTGATTTATTGTCAAAAACATCAAAATCACAAAATGCGCGCATAGAATGTTAGGGGAGTTCCCTCGAATTCTCGAAAACTTCGCAATCACATCTTCACCTGATGAAAATGGGACCAACTTGCATGTACACCCTTTCAAATAAAAAAGATTTTTACATTTATTAAAATACGGAGAAGTTATTGAGGAACATACATTAAGAAAAAAATATATACATTTAATTGAAAAGCTCCTCACTTTTGAAGTCGCTTAAAAATATTGTACGCGCACGATTTTTTTCTTTTCTCTGACTAACAAAATATGACGAAGATACTGTTTTCATTTCAAGTTCTTGGTACAATTTTCACTGGGAACGTCACAATATTCCCATTCCGGAACTGAGAAGCTCTGTGATTTTTGTGATTTTTTACTAATTGGATGAATCGTTAATTATACAAGTGTCAATTACTTTTGGATAATCTAACTGACGTTCTAAATTGAATGTCTTTCCTACTCAGCCATCATCCGTATTATTTTATACGAAGTTCCAACGTAAACCTTATTAGATGGCCAAGGTCAAACTTTAACGAGGGCTTTCCCAATTGTATCTCCTCTTAGCATCGCCGCAAATGCACCCGGGAGTCGTTCGAAGCCATTTGCGACCGTCTCCTTGGCTTTGATTGTTCCTTGCTCCAGCCACGTTTTAAGCTGTTTTAACGCCGCGTCCTGCTTCGGCTTGTCCCACTGTGTGAAGCTAAACGACTCGATTTGTACGGTAACTCGTGCCCTCGACGGTATTTTGCTTGTCGAGTCTTGCCCGTACGTACTTATGGAGCCGCAGTTGGCGACGCGGCCGTACTCATTCATGTGTTCCAAGATGGCCGCCGCGAGCGTCCCCCCGACGTTATCGAAAAAGCAATCTATACCTTTCGGGGCCGCCGTCTTTAATCTCTCAGACACATTCTCGGTTTTATAGTTAAACGCGTGGTGGAATCCCAATTCTTCTTTTAGAACTTTAACTTTCTTATCTGATCCGGTTAATCCTATGACTGTGCAGCCTAAAACTTTGCCTATCTGTCCGACTATAGAGCCGACGGCGCCCCCGGCGCTGGTCACGCACAGTATCTCTCCAGATTTGGGTTTGCAAACTTCCAGTAAGCCTAAGTAGGCAGTTAGGCCGGTCATTCCGAGAGCTCCGATTGCTAACGATGGGGATTGTTTTCCTAGGTCAGGTATATATGGCTGAACGCCGAACATACTGTCCGCGGAGCCGTCCAAAATGACGTGGTCTCGCCAGCCCGAGTGCGACACTACCAGCGAGTCGACCGGATATTTGTTGTTTCGACTCTCAATCACTTTCCCAACTTGAAAGCCGAACTGCTCGTAAGGCACGGAGTACCCCTCGGCAAAGGATCGCATGTACGGGTCCACGCTTATGTACTCTGCCTTGACGAGGAACTCCTTGGCATTGAGTTTGAGAATTTGTTCTTCCTCTATATTGAAGTCAGTGTCTTTTGGCAAAAACTCCGAAAAAGCAGTCACGACGAGGAATTTTCGTAGTTTCAAATTCAGAGACATTTCACGAGTCGAACTTGTCGCTTGCCCCTGTCAACAAAAAAAGTTACTACTTATTATCTGTTAAACGTTTTCAATTAACATGTAAAACAATACAGAAAAACGGAATATTTTTGGAATAAATTTGGGATAAAAAGTATCCAATATATTAAACCAGACTTACAATACACTATGTATCTAGGCGATAATCTCGTGCTTTAGAAAGCATATAACTATGTTAGATGCCTTTCACAGGCTTGATAAATCTGACACCATTTGGACACTTACACACACGGAAATCAAACAAACACAACCAGGCACAAACAAATACGCACGTATAAAGACTATCTTGAATTCGTTTTCTTCTCGCCGCTGAATATATTTTTTGAGAAGCGACGTGCATTCGCCTTGGCTTCTAGAATGCTACTAAAGTAATATAGAGGGGGGACTGTGAACTGTGGTTTATTGACCGGCAATTTTGGCGTGTGACGGGACAGCATTTGTTTAGCTTACAAAAAAGAGGAGGGTTGTGTGCTCAGCAGTATATGGTATGTATGTTTGCCTTTTATAATATTGATAAAAAGCAAAGTTATGGTACCAATTGTACATCTAAAGAAAAAATGTGGACTCAAAAATATAAGTCTAACAAAATGTGCTGAAACTATTTTAAGATCAAATTCAGTCCATGACACTGAACAGCTTTCCCAAGGAACGTATAGCAAAATATAAAAAGGATTTTTTGGCAAGTTAACCCATCTGCTGATCAGAGTTAACAGGAAAGGCCAAAGATTATTTTTATATATTTTCTTGGGGAAAGTTGTTCAATAACATGGACTGAATTCACCCTCTAAATAGTTACAGTATATTTTGTTAGACCTTATATTATTGTTATTATAAAAGGTATTTTTATTAGAAATGTCGACGATGCTAGGATTAAAATACGGTATCGATCCTCGGAGAGGAGAGCATACCCAAATTTTCCGGGGTCCAGTGGCGCCGCCATTTAAAATAAATCATTTAAAAGGAAACGGAGATATCATTTAAAATTGTGTCTTGGTCAAGCCCTAGATAACCCTTAAACTATTTTATGAACTACTGTTTTAAATACACAAGTTTAATGTGACACAATTTTAAATGTGAAAAAAAAATGTGTCTTGGTCAAGTTCTAGATACCCATTCAAAGTATTTTTTAAACTACTTTTTGTAGTTTAAAGTGAGAACGTGAAGCTTTTCTACGCACATTTGCGAAAAACGGCCACTTTTAGCTAATGTGCGTAGAAAAGCTTCACGTTCGCACTTTAAATTATAAACAGTAGTTCATAAAATAGTTTTAGGGGTTATCTAGGGCTTGACCAAGACACAATTTTGAATGATATCTCCGTTTCCTTTTAAATGATTTATTTTAAATGGCAGCGCCACTGGACCCCGGATAATTTGGGTATGGCCTTGAAAACGATGTTGTTTTTAAATTATTTCCCATTGATTAAAACAATATTACTAAACAAAAACAGTTGTGCAGTTTCAATTCTCTAAACTATGTTGTTTCTTATTGTCAATTTTCAACCACAAATGATTAAATATTTATTTTGTGAAAGACAGTAACTATTTTAGAATGTTAACAAGCTAATAAATTGCTGAAGTGTACTGTCAATTTGTAAGGAAAAGATGGCGACATTAAATAAGAGCTTTATTGGTGTTCTCCAAACTTAGGTCGTTAAAAAGACGTTACAAGGTAATGAACGAGGCAGCGAGGTGATACAGCTTAGTCACAACTTCATTCCAACATCATGTGACATAAACATACTAGTCACACCTTTATCCTTAACGATCCATACAGATGGGCAAAACATAATATATACTTTCAGGGAGGAAGGAAGAAATCCAGTGGCGGATTTAGCAATAGGCTGAGTAGGCTATTGTGGGGCGGCAAATTTTAGGCCAGTTACCCTAATTTTTTCATGCATTGCAATCGAGAAGGTAGAAGGGCTCTTTTGTAATTAGGAGCGGCAAAATATAAATAGCCTTTTCGCCACTGGAGAAATCGTTGGAAGAGTGACAGAATACATATATACTATCACGTCTTTATCCCTAATGGGGCAGACAGAGCATTTTGGGTCTTGCGGTTCTATGCAGAGCCCAGGGCCGCAAGACCCAAAAGCCACTTTTAGCGTCATGGTCCCATGCTGGTCTGGGAGAAATAAAAAAACTTAGAATGTACCAGCTGCTTCTCTTCCCACACAGATCGTAAAAGCCGATCGAGGGAATGGGCAAAAATGCAAATCATGTTAACAGGCGATGCGGCTAGCAACCCATCACTGTATTGATTGCTTTTCCATCTTCTCGCCCACCATGACGCTAAAAGTAGCTTTTGTGACAGAATACGGATGTGGACAAAAATAATTTTATACCATTCCTCTAAAAAGTTTATTTTATTCACTGAAAACAGTGAATACTAGATTAACCGTTCCTTTACCGCCAATACCAGACACAATAGTAAGACAATGAACGTGGACATTTATTGATGTCGTGCGGGTCTTTACCGGTTAAACACTTTTAACCCTTTAAATGTCGGACGCCTGGAGCGGGCGTCTGATGTATTGTTTTACTATTGTGTCTGCTATGTCGACATTTAAAGGTTTAATCACTATCTTTGTGTTTGAATCCAGAACAATTACATAGGCCTCGTGTCCACGTATCCGGTTTGCGCCGTGACACGGAAACACCTCCCACAGGCTTCATACATAAATATATAGGGACAAATTACACCGATTGACTACATGATACGACTGATCGGACGAACGCCGGCACGGCGCAAACCGGATACGTGGACACGAGGCCTCACTCTTAATTTAAGCAATTGTTTCAATTTTCATGTGGATCTTAATTAATTGAGCCTTCCTTTTTCTTCACTAAATTTCTATTTTCGCTTAAATCTTTCTTTTTCTCGTAGTCATGGTATAAAGTATAGTATGCAACTCTTGAATAAAACTGATTTATATCGAGGGCCGTGAATCACTCGCGTCGCTCAGGATTCTTACACTTGAATCACTCCCTGCGTGATTCGAATCGTGATTCAATCGTTAGAATTCTTCGCTTGTTCGTGATTCATCTATAGCTCTCGATTTAAATCCGTCTTTTATTCACTAATTTCCAATAATGACAATGATACAGTGAATTTAAATTTTGCGTGACGTTACGATCAGGCGTGATTTTCTTTAGTGGGTGACGTAAATGAAAACTTGCTGTATACACATGTTTTGAATTGTTGCATAGCTTTAATATTTTAACATATATGTATATATTGTGTTACTTTGGTGACATTTTGTTATGTGGACATTTTGTTACAATAAAATAAAGAATAAAATAAAATCCACTTATTTAATTAAATACACAGAAACTTTTTACTATTTTGCTAAACAAAAAAATATGGGTACATTACTTTTAGATAATCTTGAAATAATTTACGTTATCTTTCACCCAGTCTACATCTTTAATATATTGAGTTATATTAACATGTTTCGTTGAGATTTCCGCTCGATCCTTTGGGCAGCTTTTAATGAGCAGCATGGAAGATGTGATTAGCATGTATGTTCTAATACATTTCTAACTAAAATCCGAGATCAAACTTTGACAACTGTTTTCCCTATGGTGTCTCCTCTCAACATGGCAACAAACAAATTCGGCAGTTCTTCGAAGCCCACAGCTACAGTTTCTTTCGCTTTGATGGTTCCTTTCATGAGCCAGGATCTCATCTGACTCAGTGCATTATCATGCTTCACCTGGTTCCATTGGGAGAAGCTGAAAGCCTCAATCCGTACGGTGACTGGAAGCTTCGGACGTTGCTTCCTACTTGCACCCTGGGTAAATACACTCATGGAGCCGCAGTTCGCAATGCGACCATATTCATTCATACGTTCAAAAATATTCCAAGCTAAAGGCCCGCCGACATTGTCAAAAAAGCAGTCTACACCATTCGGAGCGGCCTCACTTAAAGTCTTGGGTATATCATCTTTTTTATAATTAAATGCGTAGTGGAATCCCAACTCCTTTTTCAAAATTCTGACTTTTGCATCAGATCCAGTGTATCCTATTACTTTGCAGCCTAGAACTCTGCCTATCTGCCCGACTAGAGAGCCAACCGCGCCCCCTGCGCTCGTCACACACAGGGTTTCTCCTGCTTTCGGTTTGCAGATTTCTTTTAGTCCTAAATAAGCAGCAAGACCTGCCATGCCGAGAGCCCCGAGGTATAAAGATAGCGGTAGATGTCCTACTACAGGTATGTATGGTGCGATACCAAACATGTGGTCTGGAGAGCCATTCAGAACGGTGTAGTCGCGCCAACCCGCGTGTGCTACTACGTACGAATCTACTGGAAAATGGTCATTTCTACTCTCAATAACTTTTCCAACTTGGAAGCCGAATTGTTCGTAAGGCACGTGGTAGTTCTGAGCGAACATCCGCATGTAGGGGTCCACGCTAATGTATTCTGCCTTGACGATGAATTCCTTCGGGCATAGTTTGACAATCTGCTCCTCCACTATTTGGAAGTTGGATTCCGAAGGTACGAATCGTACAAATGTTTGCACCACCATGTACTTCCGGGCCGTCCTCGCTTTACAAGCGTGGTGTACCGTAATAGATCTAGATCCCTGAGAACAAAAAAATGGGCTTTAAATTTCCGGACGAAACCACACATAAACATAAAGTCATTATATTTATATTTTTTTATTAATCGAATGTCAATGATTTACCATTTTGTCTGCTTATAATGTTGTGTTTGCTTCAAACCTGTCGCATCATTGTCATATTTGATTTCACTCGATATTTACTTTTAAAAATTTCAACAACTGCCATTGTGGAACACCTAAAAATGAATAACCATTAAAATAATAATTTGAATACAGCAAATTATCCTTTAAATATATGAAAATATACTTTATATTTACCTTTTCACCGCGTTGAATGTTGATAATGGCCATTGTACAACAAAATGTTGCTTAACCACAAAATGGTAAATACATTTAATATTCGATTAACAGAAAAGTTCTGAGAATATAGAATTGATTTTTGTTAGGTGTTATCAATTCTGTGAACATCAAAAGTTTTTATTAAACTGGCATTGTATTACATCACAGTCTCTGTATGTTTGTTCTGGTCAAATCTTGCAATTAAATTAGAATATCTTTCATTTTTCTATCAAGATAAAGTTCTCTATGCAAATGTAAATCAGAGGAAAATGCAATATCAATACGATCTAATGATTACGTCGGAACTATAAGACCATAAGAATCCTGTACAAAATAAACCTAAATAGAGATTACTTCGGATTCACAATTTTGACATTCTAAAAATTCAATTAAAATTATGGTATGACATAACAAACAAACAATGTATTCTCTGTCCACATTAACTTTAAATATTAATTTAATTCGTGAGTTGACGTCCTTGGAGAAAATGCTGCAGTGCAGTTTGTTACCGCTTCTTCTGCACTAGCGCTTTATAAGCGGTAGTAAACTTAGCTGTAAGTAACCATTTAACGTCAACAATTGTGCAACAAAACAATGACGATTATTATGAGGTATTATAAAAATTCTATAATGATAAAGATATAGTTGAATTTGCAAAAAAAAGTGTTTTTTTTTCTTATACAAAAATCACAAAGTTATAGAGATTTTTAAGAAAATAAGCAGTACCAATGAACTCAATTTTCTTACTTTGTAGTTACTGTGTTTGTTTTTGGCTACATAAAATTTTGTAAATAAATAAAAATGAAATAGCCGCATATATCATCGGAAGAATATACTCCTTTACGATTAAACGTTAATGCTTATTAGTTTAATATTTTAATGAGATTAATATTATGAAGTAATTAATAAATAGCATCAATCCGTACTAAGTGATCCTCCATGTTTGCCTCTTGTCGTGTATCCTATGAACGTCAAATTTAATGGCGTTGGATGACAGATTGATTAATGAAAATGGAGCACACAGCAGAACTGGTATTTTCCACAGATATATTACTTATATTCTAAGGCAGAATATTTGATCTATCGGCTTTTTTTTCTTCAAGAAATGGAAACTAAACACTAAGAAACTATAGAACCAATGAAACTATAGGGCTGTTACTTTTCGAAATGAATTTATTTTTAAGTGCGTTGGACATTTTTGAAAAAATCATTTATCAATCAGGCAATTGGTTCTTTGTGTTATCTGCCCCGACCACTGACACTTCATTTAGCTTATCCGTTTTGTCATCATCCTCAGGTCTTTTTGCCTCCACTGCAGAAGCACAACCCTCTCTGTACTACCAGAGCTATACTTGGCCAGAGCAGCCAGAGAACTTGGCCTACACTCTCCGCGCTGGCCAGAAGGGTTGGAGAGGTCTCACTGATATTTATAAGCTTTGTTTAGCTGGTATTTCCTAAGTCGCCTTCTACGACATCCACGGGAGGACTTGAAGTGGCCCAATTCTATTCAGCCGGAAACCACACGGCTGTTTCCGTATTGTAATCTTTTTAAAATGAAATCAGACGTTTCGTGGATATTGTACGATTGATAAATTATCAGAAAACAGCTACATTACAAAAGATGGTGGTAATATATTAAGCTTTATTGGTGTTCACAAAGTTGGGCCGTTTAAAAGTCGTTATAAGGGTAATGAACGAGGATAGTTACTACTTATATTCATCTTCAACCTGCTTTTTTATCTTTATTTATTTATTTATTAAAATCTTTATTGACCAAAATGGTACAAAAGGTGAACTTAATGCTAATGCATTCTCTACCAGTCAACCTGTAGGAAAACAGAAATTTTTATCTAAATGCGATAGGTGCTTAAAGATACATTTAAAATACACTATATACTAATACAAATTTACTTAGATACATACGTATAATACACATACATATACATACACATATATACTTAGATACAAATTCATACATAGTACAAATGTTTGATTTAATGACTAGTTCTGCTGAAACAAATTTACAGAGAGGTACGTGTGAACTTTTTTCTTAAATAGGAATCTGTTTGAGATACTTTTGATGTCTTCAGGTAAGGCATTCCAGAGTCGCGTAACTTGAAGAGTAAAAGAGTTAGACATAAATTCGGACCGAAATAACAGAAGATGAAGTTGTAGAGTATGACTGGAGCGAAGCTCACGGTCATGGCTTTCAGACTGAAAGCGAAATTTGGTTTTCATATATTGGGGAGAAAGAGGGTTCTTAAGTATAGAGAAAAGAGTACATAGCATTCTCTGCTGTCGACGCTGACGAACAGGAAGCCAGTTAAGCTTAGATCGGAAAGAAGATATGTGGTCGTATTTACGAACACAGAAGATAAAGCGAATGCAATTATTTATAAGACGATCTAGCTTATTAAGAAGATCTGAGTTTAGATCAGGATAACACACATCAACATAATCAATAATAGGTAAAACAAGAGACTGTATTAAAGTGATTTTAGTTTTGATTGGAAGAAAATTTCTATAACGATTCAGGTATTGTAAGGAAAAAGTGACTTTTCTGCTGATCTCAGTGATCTGATCTCTCCAGCTAAACGTTGAGTCCATCACAAGACCAAGATTTTTTACAGATGGAGAAAGTGAGATGATTGTATTATTAAGGGTAATCGAGGGAACAGAGCTCACATCAATCTTTGCTAGCTGTCTAGAACTACCGATCATAATTGCTTGGCACTTGGACGCATTTATTTTAATACCAAAATCATCTGACCAAGACGAAATGTTAGCCAAAGACGCGTTTAACTGACTAATACCAGCGTCAATGTTTTCAGCACTGGTTTGTATATAAATTTGCAGGTCATCAGCATAGAAATGGTAAGAACAGCTAATAGAGTGTGACAATAGATTAATAAATACAGCAAACAACAAAGGAGATAAGATACCCCCTTGAGGGACACCTGAAGAAATATTCTTCCATTGCGACAACTCACGATCCATACGAACTGCTTGTTGCCTGCCATGGAGATATGAAGAAAACCAATCCATAGCTGAGGATGAGAATTTCATATATTGAAGGATTGCCAGGAGAATATCGTGATCAACCATGTTGAAAGCATTAGAGAAATCAATAAGTGCAAGAATGGTGATTAACGAATTCTCCATACCAAGGCGAATTAATAAATTGATCTTTGGGTATTTGTATCACTTATAATTGTCACTTTTTAGGGTTCCATATCAAAATGGCAAAAAACGGAACCCTTATAAATTTGTCATGTCTGTCTGTCTCTCCGTATGTCACAGTCACTTTTTTCGAAACTATACTGTTGAAACTTGGTAAGTAGATGTATTCTGTGAACCGCAATCTAAGTTCCGGAGTGGTGGCTTGTTACGTTACCGGTAAGTAAAATTCGTACCTAGCCGTGATGTCATGCGTGATTTCAATGCACTACCTATATCTTTGTAATTTTTTTGTTTTTTGAGGAAAAGAAAAAAAAAGTGTACAATACTTTTTAATTAATCTAACCTTATGTTTTTCAAATCGTCATGCCTATCCGCTAAATGCAAGCCGCTTTAGATCGGTCATTTTGGAAATCCTCGGGAGAGGCCTATGTCCAGCAGTAGACGTTATACGGCTGAAATGATGATGGTGATGCCTATTTCATTCACTTGCCTCTGTTTCTGATTCCTAATTAATAGGCCCGACATTTGGCTCAACGTAGCTAGTGAAAATTTGAATCATGTTTATAGTTGATGCGGTTAGTCATTCTACTATTTCGATTTACTTTTTAGGGTTCCGTAGCCAAATGGCAAAAACGGGACCCTTATAGATTCGTCATGTCTGTCTGTCTGTCTGTCTGTCCGTCCGTATGTCACAGCCACTTTTTTCCGAAACTATAAGACCTATACTGTTGAAACTTTGTAAGAAGATGTATTATGTGAACCGCATTAAGGTTTTGACACAAAAATAAAAGAAAAACAAAAAATTTTGGGGGTTCCCCATACTTAGAACTGAAACTCAAAAATTTATTTTTCATCAAACCCATACGTGTGGGGTATCTATGGATAGGTCTTCAAAAATGATATTCAGGTTTCTAATATCATTTTTTTCTAAACCGAATACTTTGCGCGGGAGACACTTCCAAAGTGGAAAAAAGTGTGTCCCCCCCCCCAGTAACTTCAAAAATAAGGGAATTATAGAACTAAAAAAACTATATGATGTTCATTACCATAAAAACTACCAGCGAAAATTGGTTTGAACGATATCTAGTAAGAAGTTTTTTTTAATACGTCATAAATCATAAACGGTAATTTACCTTTCACTCAATCAACTTAAATATAAAAATTAAAAAAAAACATACTGCAAGACTTTTATATTATGTTATTTGCTACTACGGAACCCTTCATGGGCGAGTCCGACTCGCACTTGGCCGCTTATTCATCTTCTCGCCCATCAACACACTGAAAGTGGCCTTTGGCCTTGCAGCACAGGCCTCTGTCCACTTAGAGCCGCAAGATCTAAAATGTTCTTTCTGCCCAATAGACAGTGCAAGTTTCTTTCCTGTTGCATACCATTTTATTATAGCAACTAGCTGTGCCCGCGGGTTTTGCTCCCCGTGGGGATTTTGGGATAAAGCTATCCTTTGTCTTTCCCCGGGTCTTAAACGATATCCATACCAAATTTCATTTAAATCGGTCCTGCCGTTCACGCGTGATTGCGTGACCAAGGGAATTAGGGATTAATTTTTATATATATCTATAGATATAGATACAGATAGATGAATGATTTGTATGGCTGGCAATATGAAACATGCACCTGCCTTTACCTGCCTCCATGGTCCAGTGGTCAAGGCGATCGTCCTGGATCCGTAGGACGTGGGTTTGAATTCCACTGGGAAGCATACTTTGTGAAGTTTCCTGTCTGCTTTAAGATATTGCAGGCTTAAATTACCTGACTATATACAAAGAAAGATGATACCGTAATTCGGAAAGCACGTATAAATTGTGATCAAATGCCATCTAGCGTTTGCTCGAATTTATCCAAAGATTGGTTCTGGTTTAGGTTGCGGAGGTCAGACGGCAGTCGCTCTGTGTAAAAGTCAGAAACCCCGTCAAAACATCTATCTAGGTTAGGTAGGGGACCCCGGGCTCTGAAGCGTTACCGCTAAAGATGAAACCGGGAATACGCACGGATGATGATGAGGCTAAAAACTTGCAATGTCTAAATGCATACGAAATGTATCTCACATTTATTTGTGTTGTTACACGGCATTGTTACTCACACAACAACCAAAGAAAAAGCCGGATAGCGTTTCCCAAGCAACACAGCTAAGGAAGTAACAATGGTGACCTCCGTGGCGTGGGTCACCAGGCTAGTCCGCCACCCAGAGGTCCCGGGTTCGATCCCCGGTCAGGGCAAGTTGGAAAATGACCTTTTTCAAATTGCCCTGGGTCTTGAATGTTTATCTATATGTGTATTTGTTATAAAATATAGTATCGTGGAGTTAGTATCCCATAACAAGTCTCGAACTTACGTTGGGGCTAGCTCAATCAGTGTAATTTCTCCCTATATATACTATATCCAAAATTATACTTACAATGCCTGGTTTTAATTCGGTCAGCTTCTCATGAGGTTTGCAGTGGCCAGCCATCGCCATAGAAGAATTTTAGGCTAGAAGCGGCCATCACTGACAGTTGACAGCAAATAATTAGAATATACACTTAGTGACTGACAGAGGCATTAGACTTTGACAGCAGTGTAACACCTTCAAAGAATATTATTTCCTTTGGCATAGATGTCTGGAATGCAGCTTCTGTCGGCTTTTTGGATATCTATGTTAAAAATACTATAAATAAATGTTATTACTGCTTGGTATTTCTAAACTTGTTTGCAAGCATTACATGTTATAATGTATCAATATTGTATTATATGTATTTATTATTTAAAAAAGGTGTAATCATAATATCAGCATCAGGCCTTTTTGTCTCCACTGCAGGTGCACGACCCTCTCTGTACTACCAGAGCCATACTTGGCCTGAGCAGTCAGAGGAACTGGCCTACACTCTCCTCGCTGGCCAGAAGGGTTGGAGAGGTCTCATTGATGTTTTATAAGCTTTGTTTAGCTGTTTTCTAAGTCGCCTTATACGACATCCACGGGAGGACTTGGAGTAGCCCTATTGTACTCTTTTGGAAACCACACGGCAAATTAAACTGTGAAAATGAGTCGCTTTCGGCGTTTTTTCACAGCAGTGGTCGTCGCTGGTAAAATTAAATTTTGATATACCAACACTTTAGACGTAATGTAAATTTTACTTATTGACGTGTAAAAGCGCCTGTAAAGGTTTAATTACTGAATAAACATTTGAATTTTTAAATCTTTGTAATGTTATGTTATAAGTACTTTTTAATAAAAACTAACAAATAATGTGTGTTACCAGTGATGACTTATGGCTCTGAAACGTGGTCCCTTACTATGGGTTTCATAAGAAAGCTCAAGGTCGCTCAACGCGCTATGGAGAGGGCTATGCTCGGTGTTTCCCTACGTGATCGAATCAGAAATGAGAAAATCCGTAGGAGAACAAAAGTCACTGACATAGCCAAGCGGATTAGCTCGTTGAAGTGGCAGTGGGCGGGACACATAGCGCGACGAACCGATGGCCGATGGGGCAAAAAGGTTCTTGAATGGCGACCGCGTACTGGCAAGCGAAGCGTAGGGCATCCACCTACAAGGTGGTCAGATGACCTGACCAGGGTCGCTGGAAAGCGCTGGATGCAGGCCGCTCTTGATCAGTCATTTTGGAAATCTTTGGGAAATTATTATGCGGCTGAAATGATGAAAAAAACTAACGTGAGATACAGCGAGACGTCTTCGTGTACTCCTGTAGTCACATTCGCGGTGATAAAGACCTCCGGATGAGGTCGAAACATGTCGGCAGCAGCTGATTCTATACGTGAGTAACCCGTTTACTCGTTGCGAATGATGTTACTTGTTGTAGTCGACAATCTTCCTGACAAATAAACTAAAAAATACAAAAAAATTAAAACCGCAGATCTGTATATCTCTCTTAGATATATCTACTATGACTGAGGTGTAAGTAACTATTTGACGTCAACAATTGTGCAACAAAATAATGACGATTATTAAGAGATATTATAAATATCCTATGATAATAAAGATATATTTGATTGATTGATTGATTGGTGAAAACCTTTATGTACATTCATAAGTCAAACGAGCGTGAACGTGACTCTGACAAACAAAAAGCAACATGTGCGTTTTTTTTTCATTTCTATCAAATGTATGGCATGAGTACGGCCTTGGAATTATATGTTCGCTTTTCTATACTTCCGTGAGTATGGAAAAAGGCAAAGAGCAACAAAAAAATTACCTTCTTAATGAGATAAGTACCTGGGTGACCAAGCTTTGCTCGGTCGGTTACATCTCAAACATTAACTATTTTTTTTAAACTTGTCTAAAAACAGTACAAAATAAAAAATTATATATAAACTTGAACATAAAAAAAAAACAAAAGTAAGTCACCGAGTGGGATTCGAACCCGTAACACTCTTTCTAGCGGTCAGCATCCTTAACCACTGAGCTAAGCCGGAGGCGGCCCGCGCGCCGAAATTAGCGACCATATTCTGCGTGGAAAGAAAAACGCATGAAAACTCGAAAACACGCGTTTTCCCAAACATAAAACTAATCTAGATCGATAGTTTACCCCCGAAAACCCCCATATACAAATTTTCAGCGAAATCGTTAGAGCCGTTTTCGAGATCACAGAAATTTATAAATATATATATATATATATATATATATATATATATATATATATATATATACATACATACAAGAATTGCTCGTTTAAAGGTATAAGATTTGATATAACTCTTCTCGAGTCTCTTTCCCTCATATGCGAATTTTACTGTTGCAAAAACAAAAGTAAAAAATTGCTGCTTTATACGACAAAATGTAAATTACTTAATTAATACATTGACAGGTGACTTTTCTATTTAGTGAAGTCATACAGTCATGTCCTGGCGTATTGCATATACAAAAAATACGCCACTTTGTAAAAAAAAGCTTATACTTCCTTCCTATATCTATGGTGGTTTGGGAGAAAAGAAAAAAAACTTAAGTGCTACTAACGAAGGTTTCTAACGACTCTTACATATCTCTTTATCTCTTACGATACCTATTCCCAGACACATTTATTTTATCAAAACCACACCAAATAAAATAGGTATACCCGTCCGTATGTCGTTAGGTTTACAAATTGGTAAATTTTACGCCACACCGTCGGGTTAAGGTTCGGGCTATTTAAGAAAATGTCCCGTAAAGTTCAAACTCGCCGTAGGGTTGGCAAAATAAACAAAACTAAAATAGCGCATCGATACGGCTTGCAAGTAAACGTCACTCAAAATACTTGACATTTCCGCAATTTGCAGTGTTATTTTTATTAAACAAATAAACAATACTACATTCTTCCTTGATTCTTCATTGAAGTGATGTCCTTAAGGCCATACCCAAATTTTCCGGGGTCCAGTGGCGCCGCCATTTAAAATAAATAATTTAAAAGGAAACGGAGATATTATTCAAAATTGTGTCTTGGTCAAGCCCTAGATAACTCTTAAAACTATTTTATGAACTACTGTTTATAAATTAAAGTGCGAACGTGAAGCTTTTCTACGCACATTAGCTAAAAGTGGCCGTTTTTCGCAAATGTGCGTAGAAAAGCTTCACGTTCTCACTTTAAACTACAAAAAGTAGTTTAAAAAATACTTTGAATGGATATCTAGAACTTGATCAAGACACAATTTTAAATGATATCTCCGTTTCCTTTTAAATGATTTATTTTAAATGGCGGCGCCACTGGACCCCGGAAAATTTGGGTATGGCCTTAAGAAACAATTTAGCTTCAGGACCCCATTGGCCCATTGTCTCATTTGCATTGTTTATTCGGGACTTCCATACATTTTCCTAAAATAGTTAAAATAATTCTTGTATTTTTGGAATCATTATCATCATCAGCAGGTCTGTTTAGTTTCCACAGCAGGAGCACGACCCTCTCTGTACTACCAGAGCCATACTTGGCCAGAGCAGCCAGAGGACTTGGCTTACACTTTCCTCGTTCGTCTCATTGACTTTATATGCTTTGTTTAGCTTGTATTTCCTAAGTTGCCTTTTACGACATCCACAGGAGGACTTGGAGTGGTCCTATTGTAGTCTGCCAGAAACCACACAGCATAAATATATGTAAAGAAAATATTTAATGGCCTATTATACATGCCCATTTAGTGTTAAATTATAATCTTTATATCTAATGGGTAAGACAGAGTATTCGTGGGCAAGGTGGAAAAAGGAATCAAAATAGTAAAGGGTTGCTAGCCGCATTGTCTAATAACATGATTCGCTTTTACGCCCATTCCTTCGTTCAGCTTTAACGATCCGCGCGAGAAGAGAAGCAACTGGCACGTTCTATTTCTTTTCTCCTTGACCAGCATGGAAGAACGGAGAGCTATTTAAAAAAAGTGATTCACCAAACAAAAAATAACAATACACATACTCTTTATTGCACCATAAATAATATAAAATACAAAAACAGAAATAATTAAAATAAGAATTATGATACAAAGGCAGACTTATCGCATAGCAATCTCTTCCAGTCAACCTTTGGATAGAGGGAGAAGTGAATATTTAAGAGATATGCGGTGCAGTATGTCAGATCTACTGTAAATCCTACTATCCTACTAATATTATAAATGCGAAAGTGAGTTTGTATATTTGCTTGTTGGTTACCACTTCACGCTTCAATCACTGAACCTATTTAGATTAACTTTTATATGAATATAGTTTGATTAGGTATCAAACTATATCCATATAAAATTTCATCGGGAAGGACATAGGATAGATTTTATCCCGAAATTCCCACGGGGAGCGAAATCCGCGGGCACAGTTAGTAGAATACAAAATAGAACTTGCCACATTTATATAAATATATACTAACTGTTGTCTTTTATAAGTTTTGTCAACCCTAGGTCGGATGATCGCTTTTCCTTCCAGCCCATCGCGTCTGCCGTTATGGTCCTTCGTGTGGAGCTTGTGGGAGCCGAAACATGTGTCAATTCTACCTACATATCATGTATGTATAGGTAGAATTTGAGCTTTATGTATTTTCTATCTGCTGTTGCTTAGAAGACTATTTTGAACTGACTTCTAAAAAGGACCAGCTGCTTTTCTTCCCGCGCAGATCGTTAAAGCCGATCGAGGGAATGGGCAAAAATGCGAATCATATTAACAGGCGATGCGGCTAGCAACCCATCACTGTATTGATTGCTTTTCCATCTTCTCGCCCACCATGACGTTAAAAGTGGCTTTTTGGTCTTGCGGCCCTGGGCTGTGCATAGAGCCGCAAGACCCAAAATGCTCTGTCTGCCCCATTAGGGATAAAGACGTGATAGTATGTATGTATAGCTAGAATTTGAGCTAGATGTATTTTCTATCTGCTGTTGCTTAGTAGACTATTTTGTACTGACTTCCAAAAAGGAGGTAACTTTGTGATCTTTTTTTATGTTTGTTCACCGATAACTGCCTCCGTGGTGTACTGGTTAGGGCGTTTGGCTCATACCCGGAGGTCGCGGGTTCGATTCCCGGCGGGGGCAACGACTTTGTGTTGTTGTCCTAGTTTGGTTAGGACATTGCAGGCTGATCACCTGATTGTCTGATAAGTAAGATGATCCGTGCTTCGGAGGGCACGTTAAGCCGTCAGTCCCGGTCACTGTCTTTGACATTGGTCGTTACCTAAAACCATGTCAGAGGCCTTTAAGGCGGTTTAAAAACTCTGACACTAGTGTTAGTCACTAACACACACGATAAGAAGAAGAAGATCGATTATTCGAAGATGACTGGACCGACTTGGAATATTTTTTTATGTTAGAAAGGGTATACTTCCTAGATGTCATAGAAATTTTATCAAAATCAGATATGTAGTTTGGGGGTAAAGGCGGTTTCTAGTTTTAAAAAATTATGTTTCTAGCTGATGCCCGCGATTTAGTTCGCGTGGACCTTACGATTCCGGCGTATTAATAAAAATACGAATTAAAAAAATACTTGTAGTGGCTTTATTTTTTTTAACTGTTTTATTATATGTATTGATATTGATAAAAAAAGCTTTTTATAGCGAAACCTTGCCACTTGTATTTTATACACTGGGAGTAAACGAACAGTCGATGACATTGAAGTTTATACGTACACACACACGCTTACACATACTATCCCTAATAGGGCAGACAGAGCATTTTATCTTATGGGCCACACAAGGGCCGCAACTGAAAAGGCCGCATTTTCAGTTTCCGCGATTTTTTGCCCTTTGCTTCCACCGTATCATATATGACTAGCATTTATACGTGTTAATTAATAATAAGGTAAAGAAAAGTATCCTGTACACTGTGTACAGGATATTTTTCACTGTGTTCACACTTCTTTGTATTTCTAACCGGTGTAAACGATCATTATTAAAAAAAAAAAAACAAAAGCAGGACGTTGATGAAAAAGCACAAAACCATTAAAATTTTCAATCGCATCAACAGTCCAGCACTGCCGGTTCAAACCAGAAAAAACCGGTCTGTTACCGGCAAAACCCGGATGGCTGCCAACTTTCCGTTCTGTAGCATCGTGGGCGTATATAAAGCGGACAGGGTGGAAAGGGTAAATATATATTTACGTTTTCTCCAGTAACATGAGAGCTGTTATTTCACGCAACTCAGCGCGGAAATGCAAGCAGCATTCTTGGCACCATACACCACCAGCTCGTATCTATCGCATAAAATAAAATTCTGATAAAGGTAGAATAAATAGGCTACATGTTTATTTTTTGTAAAAATTATTTCATTTATTTATTTATTTCATTTCAAAACAGTGTGTTGAAATTTGCAAAATACTACTTACAATAATACCTAATAACAATTGTCTCAACTACAATTAGGTTCTATTAAAAAGTTTTGTTTGTTAAACAACATCTAATTAATCTTAAATAAAATATATTACAAAAAAAATCTTAAATATGTAAATATTGAAAAGAAGTAAAATATTTTAGCTTTTCACTTAAAAAATCACCAAAACCATCAAGTCTTTTACTCCACTGCAGGAGCATGACCCTCTCTGTACTACCAGAGCCAAACATGGCCAGAGCAGACAGAGGACTTTTCCTACACTCTCCTTGTTAGCCGTGTTGGAGAGGTCTCACTGATGTTTATAAGCTTTGTTTAGCTTGTATTCCCTAAGTCGCCTTCTACGACATCCAAGGTAAGACTTAGAGTGGTCTTATTTTACCCTGCGGGAAACCACACGGCGAACTTAAAGAATCAAATTACCAAATTAAAAAAAGGAGCTAATATTCCCCATCCATGGGTAAGCCTTAGCTACGCCCGTAGTCAGCATGACTGAGCGCTTTCCAGGCACAGTCGACCTCGCTTAGATGAACGTGGATGCGGTAAATCGTGAGATAAGGGGATCTCCGGGAAATGTTGTTCTGAGGTTATATTTTTTAGGTTATCGCGAATGTGTTCGGTGTGAATGATGACGGCTGCATTTTTGGGTTAATGTTTTCCTGCTTTGCGCTGGATTCTGTAGTTCAGATTTTAGGACTGAAATATCTAGGGAGAAGCTTTTAGTTGTTACTTGGTTTGGCTTTTATGCGGTCTTGTTTATGTTTCTGGATTGTATTTTAAGTTATATTTCCTTTAAAGTTATTTTAGAGAAGTAGTATTTTAATACTGACAAGAAAGAGGGGTTATTATTTTGACGCTACTGTCTGTCTGTCTGTGGCATCTGACGCACGAACGGATGATCCAATTTTGATGCGATTTTCTCTAATTAAAATCAACTTCTCTTGCGGTGGTTCTTAGCCATGTTTGATGCCAATCGGTTCAGTCGTTTAAAAGTTATTGGGTGATAACGCTTCACATTCGGGTTTAGTAATTTACCTGACAAATAAAAGATGGCGCTACGATGTCAATATATTACGTAGTTCCGTCACTTATAACTAGATGGTGTCGTCGGGGGTTTTTTAAATTTATCTATAGCAAATAAACTTGTGATATAAAGATATTCTATATGACCCATAGACTTAGATTTTTCTGATGATTTTCTGTGCCTTCGATTATTGTGTTAGGTGCTTTGGATTACAAGAAAGTACCTACTATAAATAAATATGTTTATAGAAAAGTAGCCAGACGATTGGGTTCACAGGGGGTAAACAAAGCTTTTTTGTACCAGGTCAATGTCGCAACAATTTACTAAAGAAGCCGCGATCACGCGACGAGACGGTTCGTCATTATATCTATGGCTCACTAGGGTTTCTTTACATATATCATTATTTAATACATACCTACATATGTGTGTATTTAATTTAACACTTCATTGTTTTAAAGTAAAAACTTTTTTTAACAAATGGCGGACTTAATGCTAGAATATTTTCTCCTAGTCAAGGGATCCATAGGGATAGACTGTGATAAAAATAATTTTACAGCGCAAAAAAGCTTAATACATACAAGGAATACCGATTTAATACATAAAAACACTTCATATAAACAAATACATACCAAACATTGATATATGTATATCAATACATAAATAGTGTTGTTTATTATCATTAACGTAAAATTTATTAAAAACATACAAAAATATTATACTGAGATTAAACTTAATAACTAAGTATAAAATATAAGTATTATTATTAGTTAATAAGAAATAAAAAATTACCCGTGAAGGAATCTTCAAGACAACATTAGCCGCTGTCAAGTTTTTCTATATTTTTCTCCCGTAAACCAATTGAGATGCCTCATATATCTTATACCTTTAAACGAGCAATTGTTATATATATATATATATATATATATATTTATAAATTTCTGTGATCTCGAAAACGGCTCTAACGATTTCGCAGAAAATTTGTATATGGGGGTTTTCGGGGGTAAACAATCCATCTAGATTAGTTTTATGTTTGGGAAAACGCGTGTTTTCGAGTTTTCATGCGTTTTTCTTTCCACGCAAAATATGGTCGCTAATTTTGTCGCGCCAACCGCCTTGTTTTAGGCTCAGCGGTTAAGGATACCGACCGGGGTTCGAATCTCACTCGATGACTTACTTTTGTTTTTTTTTTATGTTTAAGTTTAAGTTTTTATGTTTAGTTTGCATTGTTTTTAGACAAGTTTAAAAAAAATTAGTTAATGTTTGAGATGTAACCGAGCAAAGCTCGGTCGCCCAGGTACTTTTTTGATTATACACGACAACTTTTACACATTAAACCCATGTCAAGGTTACCAACCTGTTTGTTTTGAAGTATGTATGTAGGACGAAAAGTTTCACACTTATTATGCTGTCTAAAAACTTTGGTAGCGTCACAAAAGTTTGGTAACTGCTTTGACCTTGTTCACGAAAGCACCGATCCGTTAGTTTAAATAATGGAAATTGCGTAATATTATGTGTACCATTGGAGTAATTTTTTTATTTATAACTAATTTTTAAAAAGGAGGAGGTTACCAATACGTCGCGATTTTTTATGTATGTTTATTTATAACTTTATTACATGAATTGTAAAGGGCGGACTTAAGGCCTACCTGTTCACCATTTAATCGAAGACGCCTGGACCGATTTGGAAAAAATCTTACTTTGTTTAAAGGACATACTTGTTAGATGTTCCCATAGAAATTTTATCAAAATCGGTCATGTAGTTTGGGGGTGAATTCGGTGATTAGTTCCGAAAAATTACAGTTTAATCTGAAGAACTTTAGTGTTTTATACCTACGTTATAATATTTAGTACATTCACTTCATACCAGCTGAAAATCAGCACTGTAATTCCTACAAAACAGCACAAAGCTTAGCTTTTCGGAATTGTATAGATATAAGACTAGTTAGTACGTAATTATATTCCAGTAAAATTTTATATTTTTGTTTGCTTAATAAAGATTTTCTATCTTTCTAGTTCCAACAAGTGTGGACTTGTACTGACAGAAATTTGGATTGCCGATATTGATCGGTAACCCCTTAATTAAAACCCAAAATTCTGATGCCTCTATATATACGTTCCAATTATCGTGAAACATATTTCATTTATTCACCATTCGTAAGCAATATACACATTAATTGTCAGCTATTTTACAAAATGCTCTGTCTGCCCCATTAGGGAAAAAGACGTGATAGTATGTATATGTATTTTACAATTAGTGTTGATTAATACTATTTACAAAATTGCTTATTCAGGCATTGGAAATCGGATTCTGATTTTAGATTAATTTAATTTACAAAATAATAATCACTTAGGTAACAATTCAATTCATTTACTACTTTACTACAGAACCGATTTTAAATTTGATTTGCACACCGAGTGCAATTTGATCCGACTTGAAAGATAGGATAGCTTACATCTCAACTCCACGTCCACGCGAACGAAGTCGCGGGCATCAGCTGGTACTAACTTATTATTGACCAGTTATTTTACAGCATAATCAATATTACATATAGACACACACACTCGTACATAGTATGTACGAGTGATCCAAAAATAAAGATCCATATTTTTTCGTTTAGTAAAGTCTAAGTAAAGTAGTTAAAAATTTACAAAGATATTTGCTAATCAGACAGAAAAAAATACGTATACCATAAAATTATTAAAAATATAGTATCGTTGATTTAGTATCCCATAATATAAGTTTAACCCTTTAACCGCGAGCGTCGCATATATGTGACAAACATTGTCGGGCCCATTCCGCGAGGGTCGCATATTTGCGACAAAAAAAAAATGCTCGTATGGCACATAACTTACGTATCCATATCCGTTTTTGGTTGTAGATAGGTATGTTAGATTTACCATGTCTCGCGCTGGGGGCACGACAACTGATATAAAGTCTCGCGGTGAAAGGGTAGTTACTTTGGGGCTAGCTCAATCAGTGTGATTTGTCCCTATTTTTATTTATTTATTTTAATTGAGCCAATAAAAGTTTCTTAGGCCTCCCTATTGTTTTCGTGAACTTCGCTTACTCCGCTCGTCTAAAGACTTTCATAACATTTTTTTTTATGTTTATATTACCATCGATTACCATATCCATTCGCACAGGAAGCTTTTCTCGCTCCCCCGGCCTACTTTCTCGAGCTTTGTGCTTCGAGTGGCTTTTGCCGGCGACGGACTGTCTTCTGCAAATGTTTATTTCAAGTTCTTTTAGTTTCTCTTGCAATATGCAGACGGAAACGTTTTTGGCTGATTGTCTAAAGTATCAATACATAGTATAAAACCGGCCAAGTGCGAATCGGATTCACGCACTAAAAGTTCCGTACCATTATCTATAAAAAATCTCGTTTGTTGTATGGGAGCACCCTTAAATATTTATTTAATTTTGTTTTTAGTATTTGTTGTTATAGCGGCAACAGAAATACATAATTTGTGAAAATTTCAACTGTTGGTCCCGTTTTTACCCCTTGGGTATGGAACCCTAAAAACAAAGTAGGGTCTCACCGTTTATCTCTCTGCATAACTTGTGATTGTGAACTCACAAATTCTACAATATCCATTTCAGTTAAACGAAAACACTACACTACTTTCAGCATACATATATGTACCTACTACATAGTAATAGTTTATATAATATAATATTCGGAAGAGTCTGTCAAATAGTGACTAAGATTTGGAAAAAAGCATTCCTATTTCTGGTCAGCTAAACAATTTTACTTGACGAAGTAAACATTTTTTTCGAGGCCTCAGCTTTATCATGATAGGAAAATATATTACAATAATATTCAAAAAAAGATTTTCTGCCTTTGTAACTTTCTTTTTTGTAGAAAGTACTGTGACAATATAGGTACTGAAAGAGATTTGTTTCCCAAAAAACAAAAGGGACAAGGAAAAACTAATTTCCCAAGTTGTGAGCCCGACTTCGGGCGGTGTGGCGTCCAAACTCGAAACAACAGGTTTGGTGACAAAATGGCCTTTCACTTCCCATTCCTGGAGTTAAGGATTTAATTATTACTTTTTAACTCCAAGGGAAAGAAATTAATTACCTCAGATACGTACGTTATCAAGTCTTTGTCTCTTTTGGCAGACAGAGCGTTTGATTGTTGCGGCTCTAGAAAGAACCCAGAGTTCAAAGTCAAAGTCAACATTTTTTATTCAATGTAGGATAAATTTATCTCTTATTGTTGAAGGTCATTTTTTAATTAATATTTTAGTGCAAAAGTTAAAAACTACTAGCGTTTCGGAACAACTGCTGGGAAGATTACGCCGAAAGAAACCCAGTTCAGTATTGGCCCCTACTCAGCCTGATGGACTGTTACAATTACAAGACAGATTTACACTTGAGCTTAAAGCCAAGAACCCAGACATCTCTACTTTCGTGAACCTAGAGCTCTAGAAAGAGCTTAGAGCCCAGAGCCCAGAGCCCAGAGCCACAAGACCCGAAGGCCACTTTTTGCAGGAATTAAAATGGGCTATGCTATGCTAGCTGAATCGCCTATTTACTTGAATTTTACCCAAAAGAAGAGAAGCCGTTGGTTAATTCTAATTTTTTCATTTCTTTCCGACCATTTTTATAAGAGTTACTCTCGAATGGTCTTAAACGTAAAAATAATATGTAGCAACTCGTCTAAAACACTAATTGTCTCAATGCATGTCGTATTGATTACTCTTTCAACGTTTTAAGGGTTCTGTATATCAAAAGGTAAAAACGGAACCCTTATAGGATTATTTGCTTGTTTTAATATGAGGTATGACCCGTAAAAGAGACAATTGGAAAGAAAAGACATTCTGTGAAGTCTTCATACAAATAAAAGGGGAGACGAAGATTACTCTTTCAAGTCTTGAGAATCTTAATCTTCTTAACGTGTGTTAGTGACTAACACTAGTGTCAGAGTTTTAAACCGCCTTAAAGGCCTCTGACATGGTTTTAGGTAACGACCAATGTCAAAGACAGTGACCGGGACCGACGGCTTAACGTGCCCTCCAAAGCACGGATCATCTTACTTATCAGACAATCAGGTGATCAGCCTGCAATGTCCTAACCAAACTAGGATAACAACACAAAGTCGTTGCCCCCGCCGGGAATCGAACCCGCGACCTCCGGGTATGAGTCGAACGCTCTAACCACTACACCACGGAATCAGTTATCTTAATATAACAACTCTTTTCCAGAGTAACGAGATTCCAGTTAGCAATATCAAAGAATCATGCAATTACTTTCTAAAGAAGAGCTCAAGTATCTTTACTCGTACTTGCAATTCATATTAAGGCTAGGTACTTACGTCACCCTGCCAAAGATAAAAAGTTATACATATATTTTACGGTGTATGTTTTTGGTTAATATTTTATATAAAACAAAACCACCACTGAAAAGAAATCTTTTTGTGAAAACAGCAAGAAAATTGGTTAATTAATAAAGTAGTATAAGCATTTTAAATATAAGAGTGGGAGCGTGGTGGAGACATTTCTCTATCTCTTTCGTACGCGCGAGACCTAATAGCAGTGACGTAAGAGCGCTGTCCGTGCATCCTTTTTCTGTTACAATTCAGTTTCCCTTTCTATTACATTTTAAAAGCTTATAACTTACTTATTTTTGAGCAGATTAAAAAATCTTTTTGTTTTCGGTTTCGAATTATGTTACTTATTGATATTTGAATTTGATGTAATTTCATTAATGATACATGTAGTTTTCGGGGTTCAGTGCTGCTTCAATTTGAAATAAATTATTTAAAAGGAAACTAAGACATAATTAAAAATGTTGTCTTATGCGGCTCTAGATAATTCAAAATATTTTATGAATTTACAGTTCGAAGTGAGATCGTGAAGCTTTTCTTAGCATTTTTGCGAAAAACAGCCACTTTAGGCATCGTAAGATACGTAATTGAATTGACTGAAAAGTCTAAGGGACTGAGACATTGCCTTAAGGTTGTTGATTCGTTTACCGGCATTTATATTCAGGTAGAAAGTACCTAAGAGGTTTGTTTACGGAGCCTCGCCCCTTAATTGCATAATCGATGCCAGTCTTTCGGAGTTTTTATTCCGGTGATTTCATTTCTTATTGTTTTAGAATTCCAGATTCATTAAAAAAATCTTTGCAGGCTGCTTTTGATCGGTCATTTTAGAAATCTTTTAGGGAGAGGTCTTTGTCCAGCAGTGGACGTAATTCGGCTGAAATGATGATGACTAAAGAAGCCATACCTGGCCAGAGCAGCCAAAGTGTTGAAGTGAAGAGCTCTGATTGATGTTTATAAGCATACGTCATAAAAATAAACCAATATATGTGATTTGTCCCTAGGTACAAATCACACAGACTGAGTTAGCCACAAAGTAAGTTCGAGACTTGTGTTATGGGATACCAACTCAAGAATACAATATTTTATGACAAATACATATAGGTAAACATCAAAGTACAAGATCAATTTAAAATAGATAATTTTCCATCTTGACCCGACTGGGCATCGAACCCGGGACCTCCTAAATAGTAGAAAGGCATGTTAACCATTACGTGCCATAACATAGCGCGACAAGGTTCTCGAATGGCGACCACGTACTGGCAAGCAATACAAGGTGGTCTGACGACCAGACCAAGGTGCACGCAGGAAGGCGATGGATGCAGGCCGCTTTAAATCGGTCATTTTTCAAATGCTTGGGAGGCCTATGTCCTGCTGTGGACGTTATGCGGCTAAAGTTATGATGTTAACCATTATGCCACGAACATTATGCAACGATATAAACGGGAAGACTGAGTCGTCTCAGTCGTCCTATTCTAATCTGCCGGTAACCGCACGCCTAGCCCACTAACATGTGCGTCTCATATAAGTTTTTCCTATTGTTCCAGGTGCAAGAAATGAAACGCAAACGGTGTATCATCTCGTCCGGCGTCACATGGTGACGTGTTTCTAGCCATGTCCGCTGACGACGTCACCACCATGCGCTACATACTCTTCTGCCTCCTCTCCCTCACCCTGAACAGAAACCTCGCGTTCGTCCTCGACAAACAAAACCCGTACTCCCAATTCCGCAAATGGAATGCAGGGTTAAACGGAACGTTGGAATTAGAATTCAAAACCGACCAGCCGAACGGTCTATTGTTGTACACGGACGATGGAGGCACTTACGACTTTTTCGAGCTGAAGTTAGTGAATGGGGCGTTGCGCTTGAGGTACAATTTGGGAGGAGGCGCTCAGATTATAACAGTCGGCGGCAACCTGAATGATGGGCATTGGCATAAAGTTCAGGTGCGCATTTTTTCTTTTTTACCAGTCTGTAATTTAGTCCATAGCTGGATTAATACCTAGCCTACAATCCTATAATCTTCATGTTGGGCTGGGTGTAACAGTCGGCGGCAACCTGAATGATGGACATTGGCATAAAGTTCAGGTGCGCATTTTTTCTTTTTTACCAGTCTGTAATTTAGTCCATAGCTGGATTAATACCTAGTCTACAATCCTATAATCTTCATGATGGGCTGGGTTGGTGATTGCAGTAAGTGGTATGCAACAGCATACAGGATGCTGATGATCTCGTCATATGAGGCGTGCAAATGTACAATGGGCGGTCTTATCGCTAAAAGCGATTTCTTACAGACAACTGACGGATGGAGAAAATATAGTAAAACGTTGTAACGCCGTATGTTTACTTTTCTGATTTGTATCTGTGTTATTTCTTGTGTACAATAAAGCTTTATAAACAAACAAACAAACGTTAGCAGACGGGGAGTAAACCACTATTGTCTAGGGGTGTTACAAAAGTATCGTTTCCCACCAGGTTGCGCGACGTGACGAGCACACCTCTCTCACGGTGGACGGCAGCACGCAAAGCAAGACGTCACGCGGCAAGGAGTTCGTCTTCGGCAAGTTCAACAGCAATTCCGACGTGTTCGTCGGAGGCATCCCGCCTTCGTGAGTACTCTTACTATTTTCCTATCAGACTTATTATAAAAACCAGACTTGTTTCAGGGGAAATTGTCAACTGCCATATAATTTTTTAGGGTTCCGTAGCCAAATGGCAAAAACGGAACCCTTATAGATTCGTCATGTCTGTCTGTCTGTCTGTCCGTCCGTATGTCACAGCCACTTTTTTCAGAAACTATAAGACCTATACTGTTGAAACTTGGTTAGTAGATGTATTATGTGAACCGCATTAAGGTTTTGACACAAAAATAGAAAAAAAAACAATAAATTTTGGGGGTTCCCCATACTTAGAACTGAAACTCAAAAATTTATTTTTCATCAAACCCATACGTGTGGGATATCTATGGATAGGTCTTCAAAAATGATATTGAGGTTTCTAATATCATTTTTTTCTAAACCGAATACTTTGCGCGGGAGACACTTCCAAAGTGGAAAAAAGTGTGTCCCCCCCCCCGTAACTTCTAAAATAAAGAAATTATAAAACTAAAAAAAATACATGATGTTCATTACCATAAAAACTACCAGCAAAAATTGGTTTGAACGATATCTAGTCAGTAGTTTTTTTTTAATACGTCATAAATAATAAACGGCAATTTACCTTTTATTCAATCAACTCAAATATAAAATTTAAAAAAAAACAACTACAAGACTTTTATATTATGTTATTTGCTACTACGGAACCCTTCATGGGCGAGTCCGACTCGCACTTGGCCGCTTATTTAAAACTCAAACGATGCTAGCGAAAGAAATGGCGGCTCTAAGATGCGTGGTGATGGCGAGACCGAAAAATCTGATATATATTTACGATAAATACGAGTGTCATTCCTAACAACAACACAAGTGTTAGGCGTTTTTAAAATTGTCATACCTTTCCCATTATCTTAACAATGAAAGTGGACATTTATTAATGTCGTGCGGGTCTTGACCGACTGCTGTTTTTGTGAAGTCCACTATACTGAAAAACTCAGTGTCAGTTTGCAGTTGCTGCGACACAATTAACCTTGGTTTAATTACAGCTCGTTCTAATTGAGTTTGCGAGTTGCCCTGACGTCTCCGTAATCACGCGACTCGGGTTTACTGCTACCTTAATAAAAAGCCTAGTTTGTTGACTTGTGTTAAGCCTAGTTGTAATTTCACAAGTTTCTCGTAAGTTGTGTTAAATATAGTTTTCATTAAGAGGATACATGAATACATGAATTTTCCGGGGTCCAGTGCTGCTATTTGAAATAAATTATTTGATAGAAAACGGAGATATCATTTAAAATGTTGGTCTCATATAGCTCTAGAAAACCCTTCAGACTATTTCATGAACTACTGTTTAAGGTTTAAAGTGTGAACGTGAAGTTTTTCTTAGCACATTTGCGATAAAAACTGCCACTTTTGACAACCTTAGCTGTCTGCTTTGGAGCCTGGAGACGAAACTACAAACAGAAAGACACGCCAGTTCATACAATATAATACAAAATATTTAATACGCTATTTTCCAACAAGTCAAATCAGATTCTTTTTTCTAAACGTCAAAACAAACAGTTTCTATGGGATTTTGTATGAAAATGAAATACAGGCAGATGATGTCATAATTTTTTGGAGTCAAATAGCGCTCCTATTATCATTTTTTCTGCAATAATAAATTTAAAATCCAATCAATCGTTAAAATGGATATGTTCAAAGAAAAGCGACGTTTTATTTTGTTATCAGTACAAAATAATTTAATTTTGGCTTAGGAAAATACCCGATTATAAACATTAGAACGTACGAAACTGTAAGATACCCTACACATTACTGCAAAAACAAATAATGACCTCGATCAAAGAGGTAAGGCGTGATTCTGGGATTTCCTAAATTATTTGTAACAGCTAATGGTTTTGAACGAATCGTATCCAAAATGTGTCCAACACCAATTAGCAGTGTACACTCGGGTACACAAAACAAACGGTATCGCGGAACTTTCTGTGTTATCGCTGGAACTCGGACGGTTTCTCAGTGTGATCGGAAATAGAGGTTCGGGTTTAATGCTTTAATAAGTATACTCGAATTGAAACACAAACAGAAAGATAAAGAAATAACTGGCCAAGTGCGAGTCGGACTCGCGCAACAACTTTTGCTAAGGTGTCATTTTTATATTTCTTATACATTACAGTTCTGCATCAGGTGTTCCATTTTCCAAAATTAATTATACTATTTATGTTGCCCAGGCTTAACAGCTATATAACAAAAGGTTTCATTCGAGTCCGTCCAGTATTTCCGGAGATTAGCGTACGAACAGACAAAAAGGCATACAGACTTACATTTTTTAAAATTCTTACTCTATTACTACGTCTCCATCGCCCAAAATATTTTTTTGGCAATATATTCAATGAACAGACACATTTTGTTTACTGTTTTGCTATATGTATAAGCAAGAAACTTGCACCGTCTATTGGGCCGTGGAGCAGACAGAGCATTTTGGGTTTTGCGTCAGACCCCAGAGCTGCAAGGCCACTTTTAGCGTGTTAGTGGGCGAGAACGTGAAAAAATAAATCGAAATAGTAAAATATATATGTATACACACTCCCGTTCTACGCTATTAATAGATACACGTATATACACGTCCACATATTTCAGGTATTTATTTAATTGACCACGTTATCTCGTCCTCCGGCTCCGGCGTTGTTTTGATATTCAGCCCTGTCCCCCGTTCTGTCCGGAGCTATCAGTTGACACACGTGCCTCGCTTCTAAATCACCTCCTTATATAACCTGTAGGAACTTATAAAAATAGCAGGTTATTTTATTAATTGGGTCAAAAATAAATTATACGGTGCAGCCTTTGAAATAGATTGTCACAAAATAGTGTCAGTTTACATTGATCATGTCTATTTTTAACATGATTTTTGATTTATTCATGCAAAAAAAAATGATATTAAGAGCGTTATCTATATATATAAAAGAAAGTCGTGTTTGTTACAACACTTATAACTCGAGAACGGCTGGACCGATTGCCATGGTTTTTGATTTGTTGGATTTGTTTCCGTCCCGAATAGCAGAATACATCTTAAAAACAATGAAAACTCGATATGTGTAATGAATACTTAATCATTTCAATAGATGCTGATTTGTTTATTACATGTCAAACATTTGTTGTCCAATCCTGTCAAACTGTTAGGCGGTACGAAGTTCGCCGGGTCAGCTAGTTTTTAATAAAAATGAGTTAAATTTTATTTTGGAACCTGAGACAACAGCCTACTTATATGTCGCAGTTGGATTGTATAATCCGCTGTTATTCAAAAACTCTAGCTGTTTGGCATTACAGCTCGGTTTTGTAATACAGCTGAAAATTGTTTAACTAGATCGTCCAATGTGTTACGTTTAACAAACTAGCTAACGTGAGATTGTAGATCGATTAGTTCGGAATTCTGCCACTTGTGGCTTGTGAAGTGTCAGTGCATAACAAGAAATATGGCCTCCCATAAAGTAAATTCTTCGCCGCGTTCCGGTACTAAGCTGTTTTTATCGAGAGACATCGGGAGCATCGTTTGTGATTTCGGACTGCAAAAGATTGAAAAAAATAAAGCAGACCTTTAGCTTGGTTCCTATATTGTTATTTCGACGCCCGCCTTCCGGCGAGATGGAAAATTCACGTGGATCAAATGTCCTTAAGAAATCGCTCCGCATTGTCGGGTTTATACAAAATTTCAATATCCAATTGCATCGAGCTAATAATCATTTTGAATAAGTGTTTTTTGATGTTGGAGACTGAATTATTTAGTAAGGAGTTGAATTGAGGTTTTATTTCCATCCTGCGAGTAATATAAAAATAATAAAGAACAACTATTTTCCCCTCATATATTATTTTGTTTGGTAACACAGTTTTATTCAATAATGGTAACTCTATTATGTCATATCAACGCTAGCTATTTAGCCAAACGTAATTACGTAACTCATTGACAATCTAGTTGAACTAATTTCAGCTGTTCTACAAAACGAGCTGTAATGCCAAACAGCTAGAGTTTTTGAATAACAACGGATTATACAATTCAACTGCGACATATATAAAATAACCTAATAATAATAATAAATGTGCCTACAATAGTCAGTAATGATGATTATGGCAGGTGACGTTTCTATTGCAATCTTCTTATCGTGTGTGTTAGTGACTAACACTAGAGTCAGAGTTTTTAAACCGCCTTAAAGGCCTCTGACATGGTTTTAGGTAACGACCAATGTCAAAGACAGTGATCGGGACCGACGGCTTAACGTGCCCTCCGAAGCACGGATCATCTTACTTATCAGACAATCAGGTGATCAGCCTGCAATGTCCTAACCAAACTAGGACAACAACACAAAGTCGTTGCCTCCGCTGGGAATCGAACCCGCAACCTCCGGGTATGAGCCAAACGCTCTGACCACTACACCACGGAGGCAGTTTTATCTATTGCAATATCTCAGCATAAGTCCATCCCAAATTTATTCCATAACCCATAATCCTTTCCATTTTTATGCCATAGATCTTTCTTTTGTCGAAACCTATTCAAGGCTACACCTTTCATAGGTATATCCAGGAACGGGTTTTGGCGGGAGCGCCACATGACAACAACTTCTCCAAAGGGCCTCTACGTGTTGGATCTGTATCCCCACGCAAGCCTCTCAAAGGACCGGGGTGAAAAGACCCGTGATTCTCAAAGGAAATAATAAATATTGGTTTTGTAGTTCAAATTGAGATATACAAAAACTAAAAAATGACGATTGTAAAGTTTCTTCTAATTATTCATCATCATCATTTCAGCCGCACAACGTCCACTGCTGGACATAGGCCTCTCCCAAAGATTTCCAAAATGACCGATCTAGAGCGGCCTGCAATTATTACTTTCGCCCGAAATTTGCTTTTATCAGCACCACCAGTAGGTTAACTGGTAGAAAAGACCTTGGGCCTTAAGTCCGCCTGTAACATTTTTGTAATAAAGTATAATAAATAAATAAGTAAAAACGAACAGACAACATATAACAATACCTATTCATTTATCATGTATTACTGACCACTCTAGCTCAGTCAATACAAAATTGCCCACGAAAAAGTGTTACGGAACGAATAAATAATAATTATGGGGTTGCGTGTCACGCTAAGGGGGTTGCTCGAGTGAGCAGCTGAAGCGGAAACCACATCTTTTTACCCGACTGAAGCTAAAGTGAGGGTTCTGTGTTTAGCCGGTATGTATATTCATCTGTCCCCTCGTACCTCAAATGATGTCCATATGTCATTCAACAAAGTGTACATTGAGTAATGCGGTCCGTGTGAAAACATCTTGGCTATCCGTTGTGTACATTACGTCACATTTAATTCAAAATGGCGCCCCTATATAATTATTAAATTCAACATGGCGACCATAAAGTAATGAAAGAAAAAAAATCCTATGTATTTCATATCGTTAATCAGAGAAACGAGCATAAATCGGAGAAATCTTGTTAGTGAGCCATGCGGCTAGTAACCTAGGATAATTTCGTTTCTTTCTTCCTACTTACGTAATAAAACGACAAAATAACACTTAAACTGGTTTTTATTGCATAGCTTCTATCGCGGGCCTTAAGCGCGGTGACCGAATCCAGAAATTCCGTAACGAAAAAACCTCACGCTCTCCCCACTCCGCCTACCATGTAGGTTGCCGCTTCGTCTCCGTCGTCCGTTTGCGACGTTGCCGTCCTTCCTTGTTTGCAATAGCTTTACCGCGGCAGTCCCCGAGTGCCACACGTCTTTTTTAAAAATCTGTCGCTGACACCTTTTAACTTAGAAAGGACACATCCGCTATTAATTTTATATCTACCCTTAATCGTAGTCCAATTCGTGTTTTATTATGGCTAATACAATCCACACATAAAACATTCAAGCTCTCTGAACTGTTGAACGCTTTACTTTATTGATCAACCCGATGCTAAGTCGAACAATTGTGAACGTTTTACACCGTAGACAGTCTACATCGTAGACGGTCTACAGGTCTACAAGTCTACATCGTAGTTGGTCTACAAGTCTACATCGTAGACGGTCTACAGGTCTACAAGTCTACATGGTAGTTGGTCTACAAGTCTACATCGTAGACGGTCTACACGTCTACATCGTAGATGGTCTACAAGTCTATAACGTAGACTGTCACCAATAGTAATGTGCCGACGCGAAATCAGAAATTTCTTTCCTTGAAAATTTCCGGAAATTTTCAACATATTTCGAGAATTTTCGTTGAAAATTTTTCTAAAGAAATTTTTTGAGAGAAATTTCTCGAAAATTTCCCGGTCATTTCGTACATTTCTCGAAATTTTAAAGAACGGCACATCACTAGTCACCAAGTCTACATCGCAGACGGTCTACAGGTCTACAATGTAGACGGTTTACAAGTCTACACCATGGACTGTCTCTAAGTCTTCATTGTAGATGGTCTACATGTCTACATCGTAGATGGTCTACAAGCCTACACTGTAGATGGTTTACGCTGTTGACAGACCAACAAAGCGGTGGAGGTGAAGCGGTGGCTATACGTCTGTGAGGCTTGAGTTAGGTCCTCACTAGGCGCAATTTGTACCTGAGTTCTACACCGTAGAAGTTCTACATCGTAGACGATCATTTCTTCATTGTAGAAGTATGTCGTAGATGATCTACGCCGTAGATGTTCTACTTTGTAGACCATCATTATTCTTTATTGTAGAAGTATGTGTAGATGTTCTAGCGCGTAGAAGTTCTAATTGGTAGACGATCATCATTTTTCGTTGTAGAAGCATGTTCTAGACGTTATACGCCGTAGAAGTTCTAATTCGTAGGTGATCTTTATTCTTCATTGTAGAATCTTGTGTAGATGTTTTACGCCGTAGAAGATCTACTTCTTAAAGCATCTACATTCTGCATTACAGAAGCATGTCATAGACTTTCTACGCCGTAGACGATCTTCAATGTAAAAGAACTTTTCTACAATGCGTCTACGACGTAGACGCTGTACAAGCAGTTTCCGGCAGAGTAGAATAGGACCACTCCAAGTCCTCCCGTGGATGTCGCAAAAGGCGACTTAGGAAATACAAGCTAAACAAAGCTTATAAACATCAATGAGACCTCTCCAACACATCTGGCCAGCGAGGAGAGTGTCCTCTCATATTATGGTTCAGTAGTACAGAGAGGGTCGTGCTCCTGAGGTGGAGACTTAAAAGACCTGATGATAATGAGAAGAGATTGCTATGCGATAAGTACTGTCGCATAGGAATCTCTTCCCAACTTATCTTCCAATCATTTTTTAACAAAACAAATTCAGAATCGAATTTAAACCCCCGGAAGCAATAGAACGGCCCATAAAACAAAAAGGAACATGACGCATAGCTCCAAACTGACAAGTCATCTTATGCATACGAACGACGCTCCCGGGGGTCGAACCCGAGTCCGCACGAACGCCAGCCACGCCCTTTATACTCGTACGCTGTTTTGTTTCAAAGCATGATTGGCTACATTGGGAATCCTACTATATCCTATCCTACTAATATGATAAAAGCGAAAGTGAGTTTGTATATTTTTTTGTTTGTAACCTCTTCACGCTTAAACTACTGAACCGATTTGAATGAAATTTGGTATGGATATAGTTTGAAACTTGGGGAAGGAGATAGGGTACTCTTTATCCCGGAATTCCCGATAGTTTGAGACTTGGGGAAGGAGATAGGGTACTCTTTATCCCGGAATTCCCACGGGGAGCGAAGCCCGTGGGTACAGCTAGTGTAAAATATATTACATTGTCTGTAGTTTAAGATTAGTTTAGTTTAGGAAATACAAGCTAAACAAAGCTTATAAACATCAATGAGGAATCTCCAAGGATTAGTTCAAGGACTATAAGCTACTAGACGGGAACAACGCCTTTGGGCTTCGCTCCCTGTGGGAATTTCGGGATAAAAACTATCCTATGTCCTTTCCTGGGTATCAAACTATAACCATATCAAATTTCATCTAAATAGGTTCTGTAGTTGAAGCGTGAAGTGGTAAACATACAAATATACAAACTCACTTTCGTATTAGGATTGGACTCTGAATAACTTAATTTATATATTTTACAACACTTAAATGAAATTGAGCTCACTACGATAGACCAAAATAGCCGTTCTTCATTACTCTGTTATAAATACACATCGAACGTCGATGAGTAAAGGTTGGACTAGAGAGCCGTTTTTCCTTGGTAAAATTTTTCTTTGCCATATAACTATTAGACAAAATATACATACATATATATTTTTATTCCTTCCTTCCTTTTTCCCATGGGGGAAGACAGAGACGATGGATTTCCATTTACTACGATCCTTGCAAACCTCTTTTGCTCCGTCAACACTCATAACTCTTTTCATGCATGCTCTCCGGTTATGGGTACTCTTTACATTACCTTTATTTATTTATTAACTAATTTATGCACACGGATAATGTATACAGAGACTTCATAAAACAAAAGTTGTACAAAGGCACTACTTATCTTAAAAGAGATTTCTTTTAGTAGGGCCTATAGGAGATGTGTATGTAAGAGAGGCGTACAGGTGTGTTCATACATATTTTATCACACATCTTTCTTTATTAGACAAAAATATTACACACAACCGAAATATGTTATCGAGAAACTTCTAAACATCATTAAAAACAAATGATCCATATCTCGCCCATAATTTATCCATCAATCAAATCCTAAAACCATTACGAGTAACACCGAGCGAGACGGACATACCATTTCCACGTAGTTAGATAGAGATGGAGCGACTCGTTATCTGTTGAAACCCTTTTGTAAAAGAAGTGGAGGATAAACCGGATAGTTTCCTTTGGCCTCGTTTGGTGTAAAGCTGCGATTCGACTGACGCTGAATCGAGATTTAAATAAGATATCCGCTGGTGGAGGCTAGTGAGGTTAAACGAGTCGTTTTGAGTAAAAGTTTAGTACAACTTTAACATTTTTGTCGGGTTTAAGGTTGAGAAAATGTATTATTATGTCAATAAATAAATAAAAATAATTTATTTCAGATGACAATATCCATAACTGTGTTAGTTTTACTTAGCCTATGTTAGTAATATATATGTTGCTTGCGCTCTCACATTTATAACTTGGAGTGGGTTTCAAATATCACCCTTATTACAAAAGACGCCCTTAAAGGAGAAGTATAGCGATCTGCTAACGTCGTCAGGATGCTATTGGGGTTAGCCCGTACTTTATTTATAAGCGAGGTGTTTTTTTTGCAAAGAATTGCTGCAAACGAAAAAACAATGCTGGAGTGCTATTTTTCATTGAGGGACTCAGCGAAACACAAAATGTGTAGTTTTCCAACTCACCGCTCGCGTAAAATACAAATTGATCGTATTTTTGAAACCGTCGTGTCAGCGAAAAACAATACCGTTTACGCAGAAAACATCGATAATTTGTATATGCTTTTCAAAAAATTCGAACATGAATAAAAAAGCAACGTAAAATGGAACGGATTTACCATGATTGGCTTCGATGACATATCTACGCTACAAATGTCAAAATTACGAGAGGTCAAGACCACTCGTGCAAAACCTTCGCAAACTACCGATTCAAAAATGCGCCCGTTTGGAAACGCTCGCGCAAACCCTTCGTAATGTGACAAGTGATTTCAAAAATACGTCTCCTGATCTGTTGAGCGAAAAAGCCAACCAGCCACCTGCGGGAGCTATCAGCCGCGGGAAGATTTCCTAACAAAGTCTTCAGCATTACTATGCATTACGTGCACCTATATCTAAGGTCTTAGCTGAAAATCAGCGCATTGCTCTTTGAGCAATATTGTCGCTGAGCGTACCGTTTTGTACAACTTCAGCATAAACATCACATCGCTAAAAACTTAAACTTAATATACTAAAAAATCATTCGTGTATTTCCTTGTGTGTGAATGTGTTTGTGCAGTTTTCACAAATAAAGGTTTTATCTATCTACTATCTAGCCAGGCAACGCAGCCAGCGTTATTTAGTTTAGATTCGGTTTAACTTATAGTATAGATAGGTTAAGTTTTATTTAAATATCTATTCCTAAATTAATTCCTTATCAATAAATAAAGAGAAAATGTTGTGATGTTCATTTATTCATTGAAAAAATAAAAATATTAAAAATACTATGATATCGCAAAAGCCGGCCGAGAGAATGAACGATTACGACTAAAAGGGTCGTAATTTAATCTAATCTCCTATTACTTTAAAACACCTTGTTTTTTAAACATTTTGTTTAAGTTTTTGTATCTTTTGACGTATTAAAGTATTAAGACTGAATAGTATTTTTATATTATGTTGTCAAATTATTAAATACTAGCAGTCCATCCCGGCTTCGCCCGTGGTACATACATAGCCTATGTCACTCAGGGATAACATACCTATCCATCAGTGAAAGAATTTTTAAAATCGATCCAGTAGTTTCGGAGCCTATTCAATACAATCAAACAAACAAACAAATCTTTCCTCTTTATAATATTAGTGTAGATTTCATGGAGACTTTCGGACCTTGGGGCCCCGGTGCTAGGGGTCTCCATAAAGAGGTCTCTTCAAGACTGATCTGCGCCGCTGGTGACAAGAGGGCTGGTTGTTTTTTCGCACAACGAATTAGTATTGAGATCCAACGGGGAAATGCGGCTAGCGTTCTTGACACTATGCCACATGGGCACGATTTCTTAAACGAAATTAGTAGTTGATTTTATTTCTTTTTAAATCTTGCTACCCCTATGGGCAACAGGCGTGAAAATATGTACGTATGTATGTATGTAATTTTTCTGTATATTAGTAAATATGTAAGATATTTTATCCTACTTATTTCCTAAAATAAATGTTGTCAGTAACAATGTGGTTAAAAAAAAAACTTTTAAAATTGCAAATACAATATTAGTCGAAACGAAACACTAATAGGCTGGTGTGTGGCCTGAACTTTATAAAGTTCAAAGTAAGATGGCCGCTTATTGAGGTCGCGAAGAGAGTCCGTCCGTAGTTTTTTGTATTGTGTTCTGTTTGAATTTCTTAAAATGTTTCATTGGCAGCTATAAGATTTCATGTGGCTTTATTAAAAGCTGCCCGCATCTTCGTGCGCGTGAAATTCAGTTTTATCACGCACAATAAACAAATCTGACGGAACAGTGTGAATTTTTACAACTATTTACGTCCAAGACCTGATTTTAAGAACTTAAGAGTCCGGCGACCCTAGACTTCTCCATACAAACGTAGTACACGTTTAATTTTGAAACCACATGTCAGATTCCGGTAAAAATTGGTAATTGTAAAGAAATTGCAATTATCTAGGGTTATATTGGGTTTCCTATAGTAAAATTATGAACTGGAAAGAAAATATAACGATTTAGAAGTTTCCCATACTAATGGTCAAAAATGATATAAAACACTATATTCTATTTCAAGTTCATATTTTTACCGTCGGAAACTTAATATAAACCTAGATAATTGCAATATCTTTGAAATTACAAAATTTTGCCCAAATCGGACATGTCGTTTTGAAATAAAACGTAGACTACGTTTGTATGGAAAGTTGTATTTTGGTCTAGGTCCGCCGGACCCTTAAACTGATTATACGATTTTAATTTCTCAATTAATTAAATCAATTTAGACCTGCGTTTAAGAATGGTCAGAAAGACAGACCGTCTTATTATAAAACGCAGACTTTCTTTGTTACTAAGTTTAAACCATTATCCGACCGAATCAAGTTGACATCTAGTAATATGCCAATGTCTCATCTGAAAATGATAACTTGAATTGGTTGAATAATGTTTTAAACCTAGTTACAAAGTTAAGCTGCGTTTTATAATAAGACAGAAAACGTCTATGTAGCAACTCGTCACTTTACTTATTTAAAAGGCTATCTTAGATGTTCGAGTAGCAAAGCTCTGTATAATGTTTCTCTTTAAAGTTACATAGCAATAAAGAGTTTTCTATTCATTCATAGTTATTACACCTGTTGTACAGAACCAACATTAAAAATATGTATATTATATTTAGCTGTATGTTCCAGATACTGTAATTGGAAAACCGTTGTATTCAGTTTTACAATAAATAAACATATTTTATTTTTTAAAGGCTGATTGGTAGAGAATGCATAAACATTAAGTCTATCTTTAGATAGATAGATAGATAAAACGTTTATTTGTGAAAACTGCACAAACACAATCACTCACAAAGAAATACACGAATTATTTTTTAGTATATCAAGAACAAGTTTTTAGCGATGTGATGTGTATGCTGCAGTTGCACAAAAAGGTCGTAGGCTCAGCGACAATATTGCTCAAAGAGCAATGCGCTGATTTTCAGCTAAAACCTTAGGTATAGGTGCAAGTGCGATCAGTTGTGAAGATTGTTAAATTAACGTGTTAAAGACAAGAATAAACTACAAGACATATAGATACACAATAAATAAATATACGAAGTACGACATAATACAATAATTATAAATGTGGGTAGTGCTGTTGTATCTTTTCATATCAAATCAATAAATAAATTACTCTGGCAACTTATGCTTTCTGTCAGCCAGACCGCTCGAACTTGCCATACAACCTGCCAGACCCATGTACACGTATTTCACAATTTTCATAGAATTCGCGTCTGAAACAATATTCGTGTTCATTCAGCCAAGTTCAAAGACGTCAGTACATACGTTGAAACTTGTATGTAGTTTCCGGGCAATCAAACTTCGTCGAAATAGAAAAATATTATCCTCTTACACGTAAATATTCTAAGCAAATATTCCACGTTTTTCTGGCAACATTTTTGGAGGTAAATAAATAATGTTGGTAAATGATATTTATGTTCTTACAAATATTATGTGTTTAGGGTTCTTTAGGCGAGCGACGAGATTCGGTTGTCTGTAAGAGTGCTAATTGAAATATTGTTTTTTAAACGAATGTTTTCTTCTTCTTCTTTGCGTGTCGATGGATTTTTGGAACGAAGTTCCTTATCGCGCGTTGCGAAAGGAGGCTAGACGGAAAAAAATAAGGCTTTAACTGAATTATCCGGGGTCCAGTGGCGCCCCCATTTGAAGTAAATCATTTGAAAGGAAACGGAGATATAGTTAAAATTTTTGTCTTGACCAAACTTTAGATAAACCTTCAAACTATTTTATGAACTACTGTTTACAGTTAGAAGTGAGAACGTGAAGCTTTTCTACGCACATTAGCTAAAAGTGGCCGTTTTTCGCAGATGTGCGTACAAAAGTTCCACGTTCTCACCTTAAATTATAAACAGAAGCTCATAAAAGAGTTAAAAGGGATATCTAGGGTTTGATCAAGACAAAATTTTAAACTATATCTCCGTTTCCTTTCAAAAGATTTACTTCAAATGGGTGCGCCACTGGACCCCGGAAAATTAAGGTAGCCCCTTAAGACCAAAAGTTGTAACGACACTTTGCTATAGTTGTAAGCCGTGCGGCGTGTGCGTTTTTCTGTCTGTCTCTCTCTCTCTCCTAATTAATCGAAAGGAACTTCGTTCCATCCGGGTGTCCCTTGACACCTCTCAAGTTTTTCTTTTATATTTGATCAGCCCAGTAGTAGGCCCCTTCGACGGCTGTATCGTTAGCCTCAAGTAAATCATCCAGGGTGCAGGTGGTAGTACACCCGGGACGGAATGTTTTTGTTTTATCCAATCGAATGTATTTGTGGCATGAGGTTTGAGGCATTTAAGGAGGCTTGTGTAGCCACCTTAAAATAAGCCGGATATGAAAGAAAATGCCCTGTTTTAAACAGTCCTGAGTCTTGGGTGCTTTTGTCAATCCTACTTATCCTACTTCCTACTTCCTACTATCCTACTATCCTATCCTACTTCCTACTTCCTACTATCCTACTTCCTACTTCCTACTATCCTACTATCCTACTATCCTACTATCCTACTTCCTACTATCCTATCCTATCCTATCCTACTATATATAAATGCGAAAGTGAGTTTGTATATTTGTTTGTTTGTTTGTTACCTCTTCACGCTTCAACTACTGAACCGATTTGGATGAAATTTGGTATGGATATAGTTTGAGACTCGGGGAAGGACATAGGGTACTACTTATCCCGAAATTTCCACGGGGAGCGAAGCCCGTGGGCACAGCTAGTTTATTACATACAAATCGGATGGAAGAGGGAACTGACAAATACAAACAGAAGAAGGATAGTGTCGCGCGTGCGAAAGGTATAGTGAGATATCCCCATCACCCTCCCATTCTTATATTTAAAATGTTAATTACACTGACCTCCATATATACAAGTACGCTGGACCCAAGGAATCTCTACTTTCGTGGCTGGACCTATGATACCCTTAGAAATGACAGCTCTTTATTGTGCTCATTTGAAGCGCCCCCAATGCGTGGGAAGAGAACTAAATCTGACGTAGCTAATTCGGAAATGTCTTTCGTATGTCATTGTCCCATCTCTAATATTAGTTCCGTTCTCACCCACTTCTACTTTGCTTCTACGATCAGCGCCAAAATGGCGAAAATCAAATCGTCTCTTTATGGCCCGGCTAATCATAGGTCCAGCGTACTTGTATATATGGAGGTAAGTGGTTAATTACTGCTTGATAATTTAAAAAAATCTTAATATTTAACAAAAAAAAAAAAATCATCTGTGATATTTATTTCATTAAAATATTAACCAAAAACATACACAGTAAAACAACCTATTATTCCTTTTTGGACGAAGACAAAATGTATTCTAGAATACAAATTATAGTGTAGAAGAAATATAAATTATGAAAATAATGTGTTTGTGTGTAAGGAGCGTGAAATTAGTTCAGTCCCTCAAGAATAGCGGTAAATCATGTTCTGAACTAAGCTTTGCAGCTCGGCCCAGATTCCAGAAGTTTGGCCAAACATTTGCCAAACGTAATGCAGATTTTTGGCCAAAAATTTGCCAAATATGATGCAGATTTCTGGCCAACCATTTGGCAAATATGATGCAGATTTAATACTAGAACTTTTACGCGGTCATTTGCATAGTTTAATATGACTTTTAGTTCTTAAAATGGTATTTTAATGAAAGTTTATACATATACAAGTTTATTTGCTAGGCGAATTAAAAACCCGACTGATAAGAATCTAAGTAGGTGATGAGTAGATTTTGACGACCTCCGTGGCGTAGTGGTCACCATCAGTCACCATGCTAGTCCGCCACCCAGAGCTCCCGGGTTCGATCCCCGGTCAGGGCAAGTTGGAAAATGGCCTTTTTCAAATTGTCCTGGGTCTTGGATGTTTATTAATATATGTATTTGTTATAAAATATAGTATCGTTGAGTTAGTATCCCATAACACAAGTCTCGAACTTACTTTGGGACTAGCTCAATCAGTGTAATTTATCACAAAAAAAAGTAGATGGACTTGAATTGATACTAATACGATAAATAGATGGCGCTTCCTATCCGTATTAAATTTGAAAGTTATAAAAAACAATGTCTTAGCTTAAAAAACTTGTTAAATTCGAGTTTGATCTATTTCTTTAAAAGTAAATGTTCTGTTTTTGATAAGGTCTATCTAATGCAAAATTATAGCGCATGATTAAGTTCTTTTTGAACTACCTACAAATTACATTCCTATTGCGGAGATAAGGCTAAAGATCGTCAGTACTCAATCATTTATTGCTTCATTTTTTAATATTATTTTATTTTTTCTGCTCCAAAGTAAGTTCGAGACTTGTGTTGTGGAATACTAACTCGACGATAGTATCTTTATTTTATAACAAATACCTGCATATTACATAGGTATAAATAAACATCCAAGACCCAAGTCAATGAGAAAAATATCATTTTCCATCTTGACCTGACCGGGGATCGAACCCGGGAACTTTAGTATGACTGCTTAGCCAGGAGGTCGTATAAGGTAGAATAAAAGGTCTATCGTATAAGAAACAAAGGTTCAGTACAAAACGAAACAATTTACATGACATTCCAAGAGCGTCCAAACATTGCCCGCCTTTTATCACTCCGAACAAAAGAGTACAAAATATGCTATATCACGGCCGCTGAAAATTCGGTCCATATTGTTACAAGATGATTTGTGAGGGCCTGTCTCTATGATTTGTTGGGGTAATAATGAGCAGGCCCGGACTAACGAGCTCTAATCTTAGATGATTGTTGCTTGCTGCTATTTCATGCTCTCCTAGTACATTTAGCTGAACGATGAGCTTCAAAAGATCTCGTATTTCAATGGAATAAGGCCGATGATAAAAAAAATTAGTAGCCCGCTGTACTGCGAGATATTTAACGGCCATTTTGGTAAGGATTTCTTATTTAGTTGCCTGGTATGATGAATTTGATCGTTTTCCTGGTTGAGTTTGGATAAAGATTTCATTTGATTATTTTGTTACAAAGTTCTTGCATTCTTTAAGAGTCTATCTAAAAGATCGTCTTTGTGATTTGTTGGGGTAATAATGATTAACGCGCCCTAATCTTTGCTTGCTGCTGTTACTTGCTACTTATTTTCACGCGTGTTTCCCATGGGGGTAGGCAGAGACTATGTATCTCCACTTACTACGATCCTTGCAAACCTCTTTTGCTTCGACAACACTCAGTATTCTTATAATGTAAATAATACTGTAAACGTGATGTAAGTCATACTTTTTGACATGTAAAAGTGCCTGTAAAGGTGTAGTTACAGAATAAATATTAGAATTTTGAATACTATAAGAAAAATAAGCAAAAAACAGGCATAACACAGCCATTTGCTAGCACTGGTCACGTAGCCACGTGTCGCCCGTTCCTCATCCCAAGACCATAGCCCGCATACGGTGTACAGATTTATGCTAAGAATATGCAGGAAATATCACATAACGACGGTATCTTACTCCAATAGGTAAACGGTAACTTTAAAACTATTTTGGAAACTAAAATGGCGGTCTTTCTTTTAAGAACTGTAACTAAACAAATAAGATTGTCGCGGTGCACCTAATTAGAACAAAGTCTCTCACTACCAAAGCTTTATGAACACTTAACTGATGATCTCTTGTAAAAAAAAGATTTTTAGGCACCATCTTGGTTTTCAAAAAAGTTTTGACACGGATTTCGCGATCCGAAAAAATCTTAGTAACCGAGTTTCAGTTAAATCACATGCAGTTGAAAATAGCGGCCATCTTGGAATAATGAAAAATAAAACAAAGAATCTTAGCTTTCATTACATATTTTTAATTAAGATACCATTTGTCCCTATATTTTTTATTTGTGCTAAATGTACGAAATAATAAAGTAGTTATTAGAAAACAACACAAAGCAGCTAGTAAGTAAAACTAAACGTAGTAAAGAGAGGCTAAGGAAAACTTCATATTGACTTTGCGGCAAGATGCGTTTTAGTTTCTAACATGAGAACGCGCTAAGATCGAGAAGGCTATATAAAACATGTGTAAAATAGGTGCCCGAGAGCATGAGCGAAAATTGATATATATCGATTTATGTCAAGGTGACGGCTTGTAGCTAAAACGCGAGACGAAACAGAAGACGGAAATTCCACAAATTCGTTTAAATAGTGTCATTACAAAATTACATCTAGTGGCCTCTAATCGAATCACTTATTGAAAAGGATGCTTTATAGTATCAAGTGTGATAGTACTAGGTACATAATGCAATGCAAGCCATATAGATGGCGCTTGTGTTTGTCAATAGTCATCATCATCATCGTCAGCTTCAACGACCCACTGCTGGGCATGAGCCTTCTTTTGTCTGCGCCATTGAATTCTCTTAGCACTATTTATTTATATAACTTCATACACAAATACAAGTGTAATGGCGGACTTAAAGCCTAAGGCCTCAACTATCAGTCAACCAAACAGGTGATGTGGAGAATGATAGGGGTATTGCACAACTATTCATGTGAACAAAAGTACTGGCCAGAAAATAAAGTCACTAGAACAAAATTATCAAGTGGAACCAGATTTCCGGGCCAAACGCGAATTCGTCGCGATTCCAGACGGACATAGTCGGACCGTGAAACTCCCTCATTCTGTCTAAACCGCTTTCAAACTTGGAACACGTTCCGTGAAACATATTTTTTTAATTAAAACGTTTAAGTGCAGCGAGATTTATGACGTTTCAACGCCGACGGCTGAAATCATGGAATGTTTTGGGTTGGAACAGCTTTTTGATGTCGCTTTTTTCATAAATTACGCGGGATGGACGTTCTGTTTTGATACAGTACGTTTTATGGTAGGAGATTCGAAATTCTATCAATAAAACAATTTTCACTATGAGACTAACTCCGAAAGCGAAGTCGACAGTATATTTTAAAAGGGAGTTGAACAACTTTTTCTGAGTAATGTATATACAATTATAGGGTTCACGAAAGAAAAATAAAATATTTCGAAAAGAGATTAATCGGCTAAGTTGTTTAGATAACTTTAAAATACTGTCACTGTATTACAGTACGGGAATTAACTCACTTTGATATTCATAACAAAAAGTAACATATTAGATTATTTTAGTTTATAGTTTTGAAATTTAGGTAGGTTATTTAGTTTTTAGTTATATAATTATTGTATATCTATGTTAATATTTATTTTGTGCAATAAAATTAATCTGCTCAAAAATAAGTGATCTGGTGAAAAGGCTTCAAGTATTTTCATGTGACGTCACTGCCACAATATAAGGTTTCGCGCGTACGAAAGATATAGCGAGATGTGCTGGAAGCGTGGTGGGTCACACTTCCACTTTTCTTCATAACAATATTTGAATTTTTATTTATTTAGGTACGTAATACAAATTACAATCGTTATCACAAATATAAATACATACATACATACATACTATCACGTCTTTATCCCTAATGGGGCAGACAGAGCATTTTGGGTCTTGCGGTTCTATGCAGAGCCCAGGGCCGCAAGACCCAAAAGCCACTTTTAGCGTCATGGTGGGCGAGAAGATGGAAAAGCAATCAATATAGTGATGGGTTGCTAGCCGCATCGCCTGTTAACATGATTTGCATTTTTGCCCATTCCCTCGATCGGCTTTTACGATCTGCGTGGGAAGAGAAGCAGCTGGTACATTCTATGTTTTTTATTTTATTTCTCCCAGACCAGCATGGGAGCAAATATAAATACAAATATATATACATGCAATATTGAAAGACTGGACTGTAGCCCAAAACATACGCACACAGCAAGATTACAAATGACCTAACGTAAACATATAAAAGATTATTAAACATTTAAATCAAATTACAATAATATTATAAAATTAAATAAAATGCTTATTGCTGCTTCATTTGATAACCAATTCACTTGCTAATGCCAGAAAAAGTCAAATTCCCAATTGACATAATGACAAATTTTGTTCAATTTAGCATAAAAAAGAGGGAAACAAAAACGAAAAATGACAGAAAGCCAAGCAACTAACTGTTTCGAACTAACGTTTCACATCCGACTGCCCAAAAGAAATCAATCTGAAATACATTGGAGTGGATCCACAGCCAATCTGGAACGCAATCACGACTACAGAACTGTACAGAAGTGCTATAGTCACAGTCAACATTCATGTCCATATATGCATATCCTTTGATGTATCCGATGCAATATATTTCTTCAATGTTTGCGCCCTGCATAAATAAGTTACAGGGAAAGAGCTTTTATTATCTCGATGTTGTAGAGTTATGTAGTTTTCCGACCGACTTCACAACTACACAAACGATTTTAATAAATTTTCTATGACAAGTATAACCTTTAAACAAAAAAAAAAAATCCAAATCGGTCCAGGCGTCTTCCAATAATCGAGTTGCTGGCCGTATCGCCTATTAACATGATTCGAATTTTCATTTTCTTGATCGGCTCTTAATATAGGCGCGGGAAGAGAAGCAGCTGGTACATTCTAAGTTTTTTTTCCTAGACTGCTGGTCTGGTCATTTATGATTTTAGAGTATCGCGGTCACAATTACTGTTATTAGTATTAGGACTTACCGCGATATCGTTTTGACAGAAATTTCGACGCCTTCTGTCGTCATGGTCGATAAACGATATTAATCGCGTAAAAGTCCCGTAATACTAATAAAAGGCGACGTCGTAGAAGGACTTAGAAATACAAGCTAAACAAAGCTTAAAAAGTTCAATGAGACCTCTCCAACCCTGTTGGCCTGGCTGTCAGGCCAGCGTCCAAAGGCCAAAGTCCTCTGACTACTCTGGCTAAGTAAGTTAGTATGGCTCTGGTAGTACAGAGAGGGTCGTGCTCCTGCAGTGTAGACATAAAAATACCTGATGATGACTAATAAAAGGCATTGTTAGCGACGCGCTCAAATAGTTCAATTTTTTTTTTACTGTATATGTTAATTTTCACATGTGTAGCCCTTAGGTAAATGTCACTGAGAGGAAGTGTGACACTGGCACATTAATATTGTTTTTTGTAGAATAATCTTCCCGCCTTTTTGACTGTCAAATAATTCTAAAGTCAAAAGTTTTCTTGTGATTGTCAATTGTTATAATTTTGTTTTTTCGGCTTCCATGTAAAATATTTTCTCCGCTGTTTTTCTATTAATTAATTGTACATAAACTCGTTTTAAAAGTTCCGTAATATATAGTTTTATCGACGTCCCGGTGATTTTTCTCGCTCATACAATAAATATCACCTACAGGCATGATATGTATTTATCTATCCAAGTACACCAAAATTGGCCCGACTGCCATTGAGGCGTAAGGAGCGAGTTAGTTTGCATATTTGATTGTTGTTGACGAGATAAATACGAACACGAAATGTGGCATCCATTTACATATGTTTCTGTTTCGGTACAGGTTTAAGGGGGGATTATTTACCTGTATTTATAAGGATTTGGGTGAATGCAAACCAGCATTGAAGGATGTAATATTGAACTTTCCTTGATCAAAAATAATTACTTGGTAGTGTTATGAAAATGAAACGTCACAAAAATATTGTCACTTGACATTGATCATATCCATTTACAATGTGATTTTAGATTTATTATTGCACAAAAACTGACATTAGGAGCGCTATTTGACTCATGGTATAATAAAACAAAGTATTCTCTTCCCGTGACAGCTGATGACGTAGGTGGAACTTGACTACGTCATCAGTTTGATGTGTTGCCACTGTGTGAAATTGAATTACCCGAGCGTTTTGCATTTTTGAACTGTATATACCAATTTTGAATTAATAATCCATTATATCAATTTATGAAATATTGAATTGATAAATCACGCGAGAATCGCGAGATACTACATAGCTAAGTTACTTAATATTTTATTTAATATTCATGAACTAATTGACAAAGTCCTCAAATTTACTGAAAAGAACAATCAGTGGCAACACTTTCGTGACGTAGTCAAGTTCCATTTTGGGAAGAGAATACCTGTTTTATTATACCATGATTTGACTCAAAGAAACTATGACGTCATAGTCTGTTTTTCATACAAATCCCATACGTAATGTTTGTTTTGAGGTTTAATAAAAAATATCTGACTTGATTTGTTGGAAACCAGCGGATTTTAAAATGTTGTTGCGGTCACAACAAAGTCAACGAAAAATAAAGTTATTTTAATTAGCAAAGTTGTTTATGGATTTAAAAAAAAAATCGCCTAAAAACAATGAGGGTTTTCAAAAATATGAGACAAAAATGGCAGCACAGTGACGTCAGGTCCAATATAAGTTATTGGCTACATTTGACGGAGCAAAAGAACCTGTCAACTGATGGTCCAATCACAACAGAAGATTGGACTTGACGTCACTGTATTGCCAATCAGTGTTACATATTTTTAAAAAATGAAAATCCTCATTCGGGAAATGTGGCGCTAGTATTAGTAATACGTCACTCAAAAAAATTAAGAGCAATATGATGGGACTTAAGCCAAAGGCTCCAATTCCCCCTGGCCACGGGGTATATCTTGGACCCCGTGGCGCACACCACCCTGTGGTCGCTGCAGGCCACATTGGGCGGAGCAAAAGAACCTGTCAACTGATGGTCCAATCACAACAGTTGATAGGACCTGACGTCACTGTACTGCACCTAGAGTCACATATTTTTATTGCTCCCTATTTGACTCCGCTACAAATATTTGAGAACAATCATGGTATAATAAAATAAGGTATTCTCTTCCTGAGATGGAACTTGACTATGTTACGAAAGTGTTGCCACTGATTGTTCTTTTCGGTAAATTTAAGGACTTTCTCAATTAGTTTATGAATATTAAATAAAATATTAAGTAACTTAGCTAGTTAGTATCTCGCGATTCTCGCGTGATTCATCGATTCAATATTTTATAAATTGATATAATGGATTATTAATTCGAAATTGGTATATAAAGTTTAAAAATGCATTACGCTCGGGTAATTCAATTTCACACAGTGGCAGCACATCAAACTGATGACGTAGTCAAGTTCCACCTACGTCATCAGCTGTCACGGGAAGAGAATACCTTATTTTATTATACCATAAGAACAATCAAGGTAGCTCAGTTTAAATCTTAGCGAGGTAAGATATTGTAAACCAAACACGCCTATCTCCTAGTAGGCGCCTACATGTTGATTTAATTAATTGGTGAAAGTGTGGGAAGATAAATTACAAGTGCTTAGGTTATTGTAGGTCGATCTCATAAAGTACGACGTAGGTTGGTGCCTGTAGTGCCTGTAGGGAGGTAACGTATATTGCTTTGTAAATTGGTTTTATAATTGGCCCATAAGATGGGATTCTTAAAAATATTTTACATTGTTATATTCTCTATATAATATAGCGCATATTTATTAACGTACACACATACATACATAATATCACGCCTGTTTCCCGCAGGGGTAGGCAGAGACTATGAACCTCCACTTGCTACGATCCTGACAAACCTCTTTTGCTTCATCTAAACTCATCACTCTCTTCATACATGCCCTTCGGTTACGGGTACTTTTTACCTCTCCTTTTTTATTTATTTTCGACTAAATAACAAAAAAAAAACCCATACGATACCCATGGGAGATGAAAGGAGTGGTGAAAAATTGTCTACTGAGAAAAATCTACTGTGCCATCACTACACGGCAAGGAGGGAAGTGATAAAGAGATGGAGTGGACTTATCCTAGGTTTTCGGATCACATAAGCACTGTTGAGTGAACTAGAAGATCATCATCATCATCAGGTCTTTTTGTCTCCACGAGCACGACACTCTCTGTACTACTAGAGTCATACTTGGCCAGAGCATCCGGAGGAATTGGCCTACACTCTCCTCGCTAACCAGACGTGTAGGAGAGGTCTCATTGATGTTTATAAGCTTTGTTTAGCTTGTAATTTCTAAGTCGCCTTCTACGGCATCCACGGGAGGACTTGGAGTGATCCTATTCTACTCTGCCGAAAACTAACTAGAAGACTTAACTGCTTCAAGAACCTGATTTCTTTACGACTAAGTGTTGATTTAATTAATTGGTGAAAGTGTAAGAAGCTGAATTACGTTAGCTTTACCTTAATGTTAGTCGATCTCATAATGTAAGGCACATACATCGGTGTCTGAAGATAATATTAAACATTGTAGTGTTTGTTTGTTTGTTTGAACTCTTTATTGCACATTAAATATAAACACTTGAGATACAAATCATATACATTAAAAAATAAAATGTACAACGGCGGGCTTATCCCATTGAGGAATTTCTTCCAGCCAACCAAGCTTCCAGCCAGTGTTATGAGCATGGCATACTTTGTATATTAATGCAGTTAATTTTAGTTATAAATTTTACTTTTTCCGTGTTATGTATGGTATACATGGACGATAGAGTGTAAATGGAAGGTTCCCTCACAAATAGTTCGTTCGCTTAAATGTTGCCATTTACACGAACGAAGTGTAAATGGCGGGGTGACTCAGCCTGTCGAGATGATGCATTTTTCCCAAGGGATCAATGATCGGTGTCGAAAAAATCGAGATCTAGACGTGGAGTCAAAATGGTAGGGCCAATTTGAAACTAAACGAAAGAAAATTACTCGATCACAGAGGCTCTTATTTCAAATGTTTTAACTAAAGTTGATCTCTATTATTCTTCTTAACTAAGAATTTTCATCTACTCAGGGCGGATTCGACCAAACTAGTTAAAATTGTATTCAAAAATAAATAGCTAACTATTTTAGAACAACTCGATTTTGCGTTTTACTAATCCAAGAATAAGATATCTATTCCGGAATAAGCTATTAATACCGGCAATTTTCTTGGAATAGTTATCTGGGAGTTTTTTAATGGCGGACTATTAACAGCTGATGAAATGACATTGTGTTTTGTTTTTTTATTGTATTAGAGGTTTATCTCATGCATGGAAACAGTTTTATACGTATTTATATTGGGTTATACATTCACTTCCTTTTCCATCGATTAACCATACCAAGAATTAATTACTCCACAAATAGAATGGAAAAACGTCAACTAAGTTATTCGAGATTATGTATGTATGTAATGTAAATTATTTATTGTACAAAAACGACACCCCAAAAAACTTATCACTGGCAATGCCAGAGGGGAGAATGCCATTAAGATTCAATTCAAAGATAAAAATTATCCAAGAATAATTACTGGTGCAACTTAATGTTTGGTAGAATCCGCCCTTAATGAAGTAAATGTAACCTACACATACTAAATAAAACACAATCTCTTTACAAAGTCGTAGCGTTCGGTCGCCTCTGTGATTTAGTAAAATAAATAGCGCTGTGAAACGACGCGGAAAAGGGTCGTGAACTCGAGACGTGGTGTGCGGGCAACCTTAATTGTTAACTGAAAATGGGACCACATTCGTAAGATCGTTCATTTGAAATCACATCCATTTCACCCCTTTATCGCTATAAACTTAGATTATTACATCTGTACAAGTTAAATAAATAAATAAATATATAGAGACAAATTACACTGATTGAGCTAGCCCCAAAGTAAGTTCAAAACTTGTGTTATGGGATACTAACTCAACGATACTATATTTAATAACAAATACATATATAGATAAACATCCAAGTTTCATAACATCCAAATTGTATAATCTCACAAGGTGGTCAGACGACCTAAATAAGGTCGCTGGAAAGCGCTGGATGCAGGCTGCTCTATAGATCGGTCATTTTGGAATTTAGAGAGGCCTATGTCCAGTAGGGGAGATTTTGCGGCTGAAATGATGATAATAATTTTGACAAGTAAAAATGTTGTTTTTTAGGGTTCCGTACCCAAAGGGTTAAAATTGGAACCCTATTACTAAGACTCCGCTATCCGTCTGTCTGTCACCAGGCTGTATCTCATTAACCGTGATAGCTAGACAGTAGAAATTTTCACAGATTATATATTCCTGTTGCCGCTATGTTATAGCGACAAACGCTAAAAACAGAACGAAATATAGATTTAAGTGGGGTTCCTATCAAACGTGATTTTTTTAGATGATGATACGGAACACTAAGTGCGCGAGTCCGACTAGTACCTGTCGGTTATTATTTATTGATATAGTACCTGGGCGACCCAGCTTTGCTCGGTTACAACTCAATCATTAACTACATTTTTTAAACTTGTCTAAAAACAATAAAAATTAAAAATTATATATAAACTTGAATATAAAAAAAACAAAAGTAAGTCACCGAGTGGGATTCGATCCCGTAACACTCTTTCTAGCGGTCCGCATTCTAAACTGCTGAGCCAAAACGGATAGCGGCCGGCGTGACAAAATTAGCGACCATATTCTGCGTGGAAAGAAAAACGAATGAAAACTCGAAAACACGCGTTTTCCCAAACACAAGACTTATCTAAATCAAGTGTTTACCCCCGAAAACCCCCATATACCAATTTTCAGCGAAATCGTTAAAGCCGTTTTCGAGATCACAGAAATTTATAAATATATAAATATACAAGAATTGCTCGTTTAAAGGTATAAGATTTAAACCCAATAAACATTATTAAAATGAGTTACTAGGTTATTTACATATAGAGTCAGCTACTGCCGACATGTTTTGACCTCATCCGGGGGTCTTGATCAAGGCGAATGTGACTACAGGCCCGTACAGTACACCGCACCGGCTCGCGACACACCAATAAACATGTAGTTATATAGTAGAAACGGGTCGTGAACTCGAGACTGTAGTGTGCGGGTAGCTTTAATTGTTAACTGGATCTGGAAATGGGATAGCATTCGTAAGATTGTTAATTTGAAATGGCGTCTATTGGAACCGTTTATCTCTAGATAACGGTTAGAGGAGCTGGGAATAGTCGCGCTCCGAGCGCTTGATAGGCGTGGCCTGCTCTCGGATGGGTTTATAAAATAACTCGCGCACGAAAGTTTGTTAAAAAATGATGTTTGCTGTATGGGACCTTAATATTTTTATTCTGTTTTTAGTATTTGTTGTTATAGCGGTATAAGAATTACATCATCTGTGATAAATTTCAATTGTCTAGCTATTACGGCTAGAGGAACGGCCATCAGATATGATGGTTAGCTGCGAATATAAAAATAAGCAGTCCCCGACCAATCAGCGGCAGGGTTAGCAGGACGTGGTGGGAAGTCCAGTAGGGCGGGCTTACCTAAAAAATGCCACTTAGGTCCAATGACGGCTCTGTGTCATGGCGATTCAATGCCGCCAGTAAATAGGCATTCCTCTGTCAATAGGCAGCAGTAGTGACATTATTGGCAGAAGGCCAAAGATGCGGAATTTGGAAGGGTTTCTGTCGAATCAAATACTGCGGTACGGAAGGCAAATGGGGAAACCACCGTACTATATCTCTTAAATGGAGTCAAAATGGAGTAAGCTATTACGGTTCATTAGGTAGTTAAAGCCAACCTAGTGATATACATCTGTGAAAATGCCGCCATGTGAAAATTGAAGCCAGTATTTGAAATACTAACTACATAATTTTTCTAAACTAAAAACCAACTTCACCCCAAAATACACAACCAATTTTGATAAAATTGCAATGGAACTATACGACAAGTATGCTCTTTTAAACAAAAAAAAAATTCCAAATCATAATAAATAACGTTTTCCTTTTTGGAATTCGGTTAAAAAGTAGGAAGTTCAAAAGATATTAATTTCATCAAATCGAATAAAATAGAAAACAATATGAATGAAACTTAAACAAACACAATCCATTAAGGAGCGTCTCTGTGTTTATATTTTTTTTTAATTTGTCAAAATTGAATAAAAATTTTGTCTGTTCTTTTTCCGCTAGGTTTGTAAAATGCAATGCAGCAAATAATACATAATTATTACGCAATATTACAATACAATACATACAAATAATAATTAAGCGTAAACCTTTACGCATGTACGCGTGCTCTTTGATGTAAGCAAAGCACTGGTTTTTGCTATTACAACAAGAAAAGTGATCAAAACGTTATTTCAATAATCAACGAACCTAGAATGCTCTTCCTGTTAACAATTAAGGCAGCCCGCATGCCGCGAGTCACGACCGTACCCGTTCCGCTATTTATTTTGCTAAATCACTAGGAAATACTGCGTACTTCTGAAATGGGTCGTCTTTTGTAAGCAGATTGGTTCATTGTGAAGTTATTTTATAGTAAAGAAAGACAGTTTTCCTAGTATTCAGTAATAAGGCGGAATGGTAATTTTTCTGCAGATAAGTAGAATAACCGGTCAAGTGCGAGTCGGACTCGCGCTCGAGATTTCCATACCATTATCTATAAAAATCACGTTTGCTGAATGGGAACTGAAATATTTATTTTATTCAGTTTTTAGTATTTGTTGTTATAGCGACAACAGAAATATATCATCTGTGAAAATTTCATTTGTCTAGCTCACGGTTCATGAGATACACCTGGTGACAGACAAACGGACAGAGACTATATCCATACCTATAGACAGACTCCATATTGTTGTGATGTTTAATTTTCTGATAAACTGCAATATATGGGTCCATTATTTTTGGATGATTTAAAAGACTGACTACTTTTCTGATCCTTTTATCACCTCTCATCATCATCAACATCATCAGGTCTTTTTGTTTCCACCGCAGGAGCACGATCCTCTCTGCACTACCCGAGCCAAACTTGGCCACAGCTGCTAGAGCTAGAGGTCTCGGCCTACACTCTCCGCGCTGGCCAGACGGGTTGGAGAGGTCTCATTGATGTTTATAAGCTTTGTTTAGCTTGTATTCCCTCTATTCGTGTGCAAATATTTAGTGTATTAATATAAGAGCGATAGTTTGATTAGTTAGGTACATTAAATGTACTCTCACATAAACTCTTAGGTGTATACTTACCACTTAAATGAACGTGAATGAAACTGTTATAACAATGTCACTAACAGTGTGCCAACAAAGTTTGTATACACGTAATATCCGGAATAAATTCGTGTTATAATTCACAATAAGCGTATAAGTGCACTACATGCTAATTTAGCCTTAAGCCCCTTTTATTTTAAGCTCAATTTAGCGTAGCGAATAGTCGCAAATTGGCGTTCTCAACTATATAAATAGGTGCAATTAAATTATGTATTCACGCGCAGTTTAAAATCGATTCCGTAGCATAACGAGGGAGAGTCGGGGCAAAATGTGATGTTATTTAGCTATTGCATAGCTTCTATCGCGGGCCTTGAGCGCGGGGACCGAATCCAGAAATTCCGTAACGAAAAAACCTCACGCTCCACACTCCGCCTACCATGTAGGTTGCCACTTCGTCTCCGTCGTCCGTTTGCGACGTTGCCGTCCTTCCTTGTTTGCAATAGCTTTACCGCGGCAGTCCCCGAGTGCCACACGTCTTTTTTATGTTAAATTGTCAATTAAAACAAAGCACATGAGTATAGACTGCTTCACCGTGTGAATGTTAAGGCGATCCAACTCCTCGACAACACGGACATAGTGTGACGTCTCAAAAGAACTAAACCTTATGAACTAGAAAAAATACATTGATATTATAGTGCAGTGATGTGCCAGCAGAGAGAGACACAAGAACAAAATGCCTTCCTCTTAAATGTGCCAATGGACACATTCTTAGACAATAAAGTTTAAAACTAGGTCAATGTTAAATTACTTATTAGTCTGAGTTTAGGCTTGATTGTAATATTATAAGCGTACTTATATACACGGTGATGTTTTATTGGTTCTGAAGCCGAAGGCCACTTCATAAGCATCGTTAGTAAGACCGGATTAGCTAGTCAAAATAAAAATTCAGAAACAAAAAATGTTGACTAAAACTCGAAAGTAAAATTGTGAGGTCAATTAGTAGTACCGCCGCCATACACCGCCCGCCGGCCGGCCGGGGTCATCGACATTACGCATTAGGCGGCCGGCGTATAACTACGTGGTCTCGATCGAAAATCATTTACGCAACTTTTTTATCTTATGACATACAGAAATTTGAATTACGTATATGGATAGAGGAATTTATATACTATACGACATTTTTTTTTCCAAAACCAATAAAAAGTCAGCGTGTATTATTTTACGAATGGAAAAACAATGTCAATGAATTTGGCTTGAGTAAGTACTTTTGCAATAGTTCGGTATCATGGTCATAACTTGCTGCATAAATTTGGCTTGTAGTAAAAAATCATCTTGTAAGTAGTATAATACGTTTTTTTGATAATGTGTTTAACAATATTATAATCCAAAGCATTAATACGCTTAATTCTGTCCCTACCCCTGTGTGAAAAAGGGGGGTTACTCAAATAGCGGCACGCAAGGCGGACGTTACTGCGTGTCCGCGTTTCAGTGTCAAGCAACATTGAGCACTAACGTATAATGATAAAGTCTAATTTGGTTTGACATAGAAATAGGACGTCACTATCATACGACTAACTTATTATTTTATAGTAATAGCTGTATATTCCCAGGCATGAACAGCTTTATATTCAAACATTATATAATTACTAACGTAACAGACTTTAACTACCTCCGTGGTGTAATGGTTAGAGCGTTTGGCTCATACCCGGAGGTCGCGGATTCGTTACCTACAAACCATGTCAGAGGCCTTTAAGGCGGTTTAAAAAACTCTGACACTAGTGTTAGTCACTAACACACACGATAAGAAAGAATAACGTAACAGATATCCAATGCCATAGAAACTGTTGCCCTTCAACAGTTTCTATGGCATTCGTTTGTAGGCAATACTAGGCGAAATTACTACCAGTTGCTCTTACAGAGATGGCAGCACACCCGACTGGCAAAAAAGTGACGAAGAAAGTGTTGAATATGTTTTAAAAATATTTATTGCTTTTTATATAAGTCATATTTAATTTATTACAGTACTGCTTTATTTTAATAGTAGTAATAAAAGATTTTAATGTTTTAATTAATACCTATAGCGCCATCTAGTGACGAAGTTAGAGAAATAGTTGTTTATAAGGTTATGGGTAGGCCTGGCATATGATAATGCACGATTACTTCCATGCTGGACTGGGAGGAAAGAAAAAACGTAGAATGTACCAGCTGCTTCTCTTCCTGCGCAGATCATAAGAGCCGATAGAGGGAATGGGCGAGATTTGAATCATGGTAATAGGCGATGCGGCTAGCAACCCATCACTATTTTAATTGCATTTCCATCCTTACGCCCACCACCACGCTAAGCGTGGCCTTTGGGCCTAACGGCCCTGGACTCTGTCTACCCCGTCAGGGATATAGACGTGAAAATGTATCTGTATCACTTCTACGCATAATAACCTTCGAACTTGATACAATTTCAAGGAATGAAATCTTAATCAAAACAACTTCAAAGAAGCAAATCAAATAAACATCAATTTTCTATCGCACGAGTATTTTTCAAGATTTAAGGAGTTAGACTCGATTGGTCTTAAATGCAAGTAGTCTATATGGAAACTCGTCTAAAACGTAACTCGGAACTCGTTCAAACAGCAACTCGTCTAAGTTGCAAGTAGTCTCAAATGTTATTTTGACTAAATGGCAGCTAGTCCCCTATGTTATTATGTCTACTGCTAAATGTGGTCTAAAGCATTAAACTCTCTCATTAAGATCTCATTTATAAATCAAAATCAATATTCCTATTCCCACTAAAACAGATCAAATTTAAACTAAGTATCAAATTATTTATCACTTTATTCATTACATTAATCAGTGTCAGCGTACTATACAACTTACCACGATATTAAACCTTACTGATCCATCTTGTAAGTTCAAAATAGCTCGCTTAAATATCGCGTTTGGTTTATCGCGTATTTAATCGTCCTGATCTTTCCGAGGTCAGGGTTAGTAATATTCACGCAGAAATTCTAAGCTTTTAATCCAGAGTTCCATTATATGGCAATTTTGAGGCACAATCGGCCACAACGCCTGTTCATTTCGTTATAGAACGGTTATAAAGCCTTTTTTTGTAAATTGTAGAATGGCGTGAATGAGAATTGGGCTTGTGGAGCAAATGATGTATGGTTTCTAACACTTATCGTGTTTCGTGGTTAATGTTTAAGTAGAGTTTTGATTCCAAATTTTATAATATATAAAAAAGGCTTTTTCAAGTTAGCCTAACCAAGTATCGAATCCAGACACTCTGTAGTGGCAAAAAGTCAAAAGTATTTTTTTAAAATTTAGTATAAGATAAATTTATCTCCTAATGTAGGTCATTTTTTTAAATATTATTTTAGTGCAAAAGCTAAAAACTACTAGCGTTTCGGAACGCCCAGACCGCTGATGGGAATTTTACGCCAAAAGAATTTAGATTGTAATTTAGATATTAATTTAGATTTTTAATTTAGTTTTTATATTTAGTTCAATAATGATTACTTGTTTTCACATAAATAAATAAACTATTTAAATAAATAAAAAAAAGAAACCCATTGGCTTTGTTTCTATTACAATACAGATTTACACTAAGCTATACATTTATACAATTACAATTTGTAGTCAACTATTTCCAAGAAGTTGGTTCAGATGAAGATAAATAGTTTTTTAAAAGATAATACGCATTTGACTGTATGGCGGACAAGCATCTTACTTTGCACCTTCCTAAAGCGTTCCGTCGCTTGCTCTTGCTCTAGCAAATGACGCTTCCGAGTGATAGAAAAGGATAACAGCATGCGCACGTTCCGTTCCATAATGCCAGATGAGATCCAATCCTAAAGGTCTAATTTTTGAATTAACGTTTTAAAATTTTTGATTTGAATTATTGGATCTCCTAACCTCCTAACAAAAGTTTAATGAGGCTAGTTCAAACTGGGTAATTTGTCCTTATATCTATCTGTTTATTTATTTAGTTATCTAACGGTTTACTTAATGCATCATCATCATCATCATCATCATAAACGAGCACGACCCTCTCTGTATCACCAGAGGCATACTTGGCCAGAGCACCAGAGGACTTGGCCTACACTCTCCACGCTAGCCAGATGGTTTAGAAAAGTCTCACTGATGTTTATAAGCTCGGTTTAGCTTTTACTTATTACATCACCTACATAAATGATGTCCTTTATTATGTCTATACCAAGAAAGTCTCCAAGCGTGTTTATCTCCAAAAATAGGTCCACATTTTGCAGACAAAGAATAGCCACAAAGAAACCCTTTGTAAGCATTCTGTTTGTACATTGTACTTACTGTATATTCTTGAGGGTCAAGCAAATGTTTGTGCCTATTTTAAACAATTTCATGTTTTTCATACAAATTTGCTAAGCAGACTATTAGAAAAGTGATATATTTTAAGATCTCGTCATTAGTCCAATAGGAAATGTTGTTTATAAGGCTGCCTGAGTCACAACTCACAACTCTCAAGTATATATAAGGTCTAACAAAATATACTGAAACTATTTAAGGGCGAATTCAGTTCGTGATAGTGAACAACTTTCCTCAAGGAACATCACCATCACGACCATCACGTCAGCCCTTCTTCCGCCCACTGCTGAGCATAGGCCTCTCTTCGTCTACACCACCAATCTCGGTCCTGTGCTGCTCTCATCCAGGTGCGACCCGCGACTATGACTATATCGTCAACCCATCTCATTGCAGGACGTCCGACACTTCTTTTACCCGTCCTAGGCCAGCATTCTGTTAATGCCTTACTCCACCGGCCATCCCTCCGGCGTGCCAGGTGACCTGCCCAGTTCCATTTGAGGTTCATGACCGTTTTTCCGATGTCCCGTACGTTGGTACGTTTTCGGATCACGGTGTTAGGAACATGGTCCTGCAGTCTGACGCCAAGCATTGCAAAATATAAAAAAAAACATGTCGAAATATTTAAAAAAAAATGGCTTTCCATACAAACTCAGATCAGCTGATCGGTCAACTTGTATGGAAGGCCAAAAACGACTTAAGTGTTCCTTGGGAAAAGTTGTTCAGTATCATGGACTGAATTTACCCTTGAATTTAGTTAGAGTATATTTTGTTAGACCTTATATATCATGCATAATCTACACAACGGAGCACACAGAGCCCCGGGCCGAAAGACCCAAAAACCTTAGCCTGATGGTGGGCGTAAAGACGAAATAACCGGGCAAGTGCGAGTCGGACTCGCGCACGAAGAGTTCCGTACCATTATCTATAAAAAATCACGTTTGTTGTATAGGAGCCTCGACTAAATATTTATTTGATTCTGTTTTTAGTATTTGTTGTTATAGCGGCAACAGAAATACATCATCTGTGAAAATTTCAGCTGTCTAGCTATCACGGTTCATGAGTTACAGTCTAGTGACAGATAGTCAGACGGACGGACGGACAGCGAAGTCAAAGTAATAGGGTCCCGTTTTTATCCCTTGGGCACAGAACCTTTAAAAAGGATTGTGTAAAGTAAATGTAAAATAATGAGGCTAGTACACTTCTTTGCACTTATAAGGCTGCTCTTTTGAGCGCTTCTGCATAATATTTTCCTCTGCCAGTGATGCACAAAGACCTTATTAAGTATTCAAATAATTCTAGTCTGCCTTACACACGGGTTTCGCGGTGAGGGGGGGGGGGTTCGCGGTGGGGGGAGGAAGATTATGCCAAATGTGACTTATTTTAGGGTATAAACTAATCTAACAAAAAACAAAGTTTTAAAACAACGTTGCCTCGTTTCATTCAAGAGTTTCTACGGCCACCTTCCAGCTCCATCATCAGATCAGCTCCATGTCATCACAATATTGCATTGCGATATGCATATGCCCATTTCAGCTCAATCGGAAACCGGAAAGTGGGATAAGATTTGATTACAGATACACAGACAGACAGACAAACAACGGGGCAGGCGAAACTTAATAAAATTTTGTAATAGATAGTATCAAACTAGGATTGTAGATGTAGGAGCTAAGACGGCAAAACTAAAGTGGGACTGGGCTGGGCATGTGTGCCGTATGCAGCCGGACAGATAGGCCCGAAAAGTCACCTTATGGGTGCCAGAAGGACGCAGACGCAGGGGTAGACCACGAAAGAGATGGCGGGACGACATAGACTCTTTCATGTGTGGATGGCAACATAATGCTCAGAATAGGGACGTGTGAAAAGAACAAGGGGAGGCCTTTGCCCAGCAGTGGGACACTAGCACAGGCTAATAATAAATAAATAAAAATAGATAGTATCGTCCAGTCAGTATCCCTTGATTTAAAACTTTCTTTAGGGCTAGCTTATTTTGTGTCATTTTTCCTTATCGCTTCATATTTATTAACATACACGCTATAGCATGTTGTATAATAATAACATCACATTTTATTTATGTTATTTTTTTTAGAAACAAACAGAATACAATCATATCAGGACTAAAATACCTAATTTCTACATATCTATTCTAGACTGTACTCCCAAACTATGTGTTTACACCATGTTTAGTTTATACATAGTTGCTTTATTTAATTTTTATATGTACCTAAATATTTTATATAAAATTGAATAAACTGACTCATAAGGGTGTTTATCTATTTATTTATATATTTATTTAGCAATTTATGCACACGGAAAATGTATACAGAGAATTCATAAAATAAAAGTTGTACAAAGGCACTACTTATCTCAAAAGAGATCTTTTCCAGTAGGCCTGTGAGAGAGAGGCATATTATTATAAAGGCTATATATGCATTTGTTATAAAATATAGTAGCACAAGTCTCGAACTTACTTTGGCCTAGCTCAATCAGTGTAATTTGTCCCTATTTATATTTTTTTTTAAATAAGTACTTCTCTTTCGCTTAAGCGCCAACTCATCGATATGTGTATCTTGCCTGTCCTAACCTATGGTGCTCAAACGTGGTCATTGACGGAGGAGTTAAAGTCCAAACTCAAGGTTTGTCAGAGAGCAATGGAGCGAAGTGTGCTAGGAATTAAAAGGGTAGATAAAATACCAAACGCCATAATTCGCTCAAAAACAGGAGTTGTTGATGTGGGATATAAAACCGCCATGCTAAAGTGGAATTAAGCAGGGCATGTCAGTAGGATGCACAGCAAGAGATGGGCCAGAATTACAACAGAGTGGTTGCCTAAAGATGGTTACCGTCGCCCGGGTAGGCCAAGAAAGCGCTGGCGAGACGATATCGACGCATTTCAGAAGGGATGGACGAGCCTAGCAAAGGAAAGAGAAAAGTGGAAGACAATGGGAGAGACCTTTGCCCAACAACGGGACAAAAAAGGTTAAAAAAAAAACATTGAACGCGACATAAACATTAAGACATATTAAGAATATCATCATCATCTTCCTCGCCTTATCCCTATTTGGGGTCGGCTCTGTATGTCAACGCTGATGGGTTTGTGGCCAAAAAGGAAACAACAGAACGAAGATTTAAAGAGATATATTACGGAGCGAGACTTACAATACACAGCCATAACAGAGAGTGAGAGAAGGGCACATGACGTCTCAATGACATCGACATATAGTTGACAGTGACAGTTTTCTTTTTCTTAAGACTAGTTGTGTGTTTATATATTCCAACAAACGCCCTCCACAGTTTTCTATCATTAACCATATTTGTTCTAACCCCCCTCTCCTCCATGTCCCGCCTTACACATTCCCCCCACGTCTTTTTAGGTCGGCCTCTATCTTAAGACATATTAAGAATATACACACGTAAATAAATAAGTAAATCACTTCACATTACACATAAGTTCCCGCGGAAGTTACTCGTATGCGACTAAATGCCATGTAATAATTAAATCAAGGATATAAATCGGGTTCGTTGCGTGACTTGGAACGACCACGCACTACGGGCTCAGAAGAGATATATTATAGAGTTCAAGTTAGGTTTAAAGATATATAATACCTTAAAAAAAAAAAGTGTCATAGGTGCCAATATAGGCAATTTTAATCGTTCTATTACCGCCAATACCAGACACAATAGTAAGACAATGAACGTGGACATTTATTAATGTCGTGCGGGTCTTTATTGGTTAAAAAAGTAATTTGGATGAAAAAATTCTACGTGTTATCTATTTTTTGATGTAATTTTAAACATCACACCGGAAGTGACGACACACAGCAATCGAAGTTTGCTTCGTTTGCTTGAAAACTTCGAAGTAAAAAAAGACATCTGTCAACTGTCAGTAATTCCTGTATAAATTACCGTCGTTATGTTGGTTGTTGTAAAGTTGTTATATTATGCAATACAATACATACAATACACTAGAGTAGTGCTATTTTTGAAACGAAAAGCCACTAAACGGACAGTTTTTTGTTTGGAAAAACCATTTGTTTAGGTGACACCGCGTTTCAAAAATGGCACTTCAGTACAGTACTGAAAGTAAAAATATTGACAACTTTACTCAAAAAATCTTCATCGTGACGTCATTTCCTCAAATAAGCTTGAAAATAAAATGAAGGTCATTGCGATTTTTGAAAATATCTAATTATGTAATAACTTATTTTAAAATCTGATTGGAGGAAGCTTTTTTTAGAAGTTATTCCTCGAAACGGTTTGCAAATCAGTTTTTTTTTAAATTAAAGCTTGTACTCTGCACATATTTTCCTCTGTGTTGCGAGCATCATTTCTCGCGTGTAACATTATTTTTATTGACATACGAAACCTAGACCTTACTTTATAGGGTGCTATCAATCTATTTTTTGTTCTTGGTTTAGGTTTGTGGGTCATGACTGGATTCTAAAACGAAACCAAAGAACTACGGGCTATACAACAAAAAGTGCTAGTAGGTACTCACGTACTAGAAATCTTACTTAACAAAGGAATCCAAAGAAAATCTACTCTATCTCTTTAGCTATATGGTTTAATTTAGCTCGCGTCAGATCTCGGCACCTTTTAGCCAATTTCATTCTTATTACTCTAAACATACGATTCATGTTACTGAATTTACTACTCCAGTGTGGTCCACGCGCGCATAATAATCATGTAAGTATATATCTTATACCTTTAAACGAGCAATTCTTGTATGTATGTATGTATATATCTCGAAAACGGTGCTTTTAGTTTTATGTTTAGGAAAACGCGTGTTTTCGAGTTTTCATGCGTTTTTCTTTCCACGCAGAATATGGTCGCTAATTTCGTCGCGCCGCGACCGCCTTGATTTAGCTCAGTGGTCAAGGATAGCGACCGCTAGAAAGAGTGTTACGGGTTCGAATCCCACTCGGTGACTTACTTTTGTTTTTTTTTATGTTTAAGTTTATATATATTTTTTTTATTTTGCATTGTTTTTTGACAAGTTAAAAAAAAATTAGTTAATGTTTGAGATGTAACCGAGCAAAGCTCGGTCGCCCAGGTACTTCGATACTTAAACGGGGAGTAACACAGGCCTGGCTTACACTAAATTACTATAGTGTGATAATAATAACAAAATAACAGTCAAAAAAAGAAAAAAAGAAAATTCAACATTCCCATACAAATTGCCGGGACGGAGGGTCGAAATATTAAAAATTACAGCAATAAGTTCTATTCTCATGGTACAGAAGCGTATTAGAGTTGAAACTAGGTGGAATATGCAGCATAAACTATCGAATAATGAGAGCCGAAAGTTTGGCGAAAACGGCAACGACGGTAGTTGGCACATTAGTCGACTAAAATGCATTTTAGTCACGCTAACTATGTCTGAGGTAGTCTCAGATTTCACTAGTTAGGCGTTCCTTACTGTGGAATCTCTGGGAATTGTATTAGTGCTGCTAAAATCGTATTGTCGTACGTGCCGAAATAATGGGGTACGTAAAAGCTAGTATCATATATGTATGTGTATCTACATACACGCAATATCACTTCGTTATCCGTAATGAAGCAGACAGAGCATTTTCAGTCTTCGAGCACTAGAGCTAAATACTACTTTAAGCATGATGCAAAAGAGGATTAAGATAGGACTATACCAGGCCTGTATCACTAATTAGGTATCGATAATATACCTAGCGACCACTCCAGAGTGGAAATTTAGTAAGATGAATCGTATGTACAAAGAATGAAATTGGCTTGCAATGCACTTCTAGGTATTTAAACGAAAAGGCGCCGAGTTCAGACGCGAGCTAAATAAAACCATACCACTAACGACATTGAGTAGATATTTCTTTGAATTCCTTTGCTGAGTAAGACTTCTATACTTGAATACAAGTATTTGTTCTGTGTCTTCGAGCACTAGAACCAAATACTAACTTTAAGCATAAAGAGAATCAAGACTATACTTACACATATTTCGCCTCATCATCATCATCATCATCATCAGGTCTTTCGGTCTCCACGGCAGGAGCACGACCCTCTCTGTACTACCAGAGCTATACTTGGCCAGAGCAGTCAGAGGATTTGGCCTACACTCTCAACGCTGGCCAGACGGGTTGGAGAGATCTCATTGATGTTTATAAGCTTTGTTTAGCTTGTATTTCCTAAGTCGCCTTCTATAACATCCACGGGAGGACTTGGAGTGGCCCTATTCTACTCGTATTTTTCGCCTATATTGCTATTCAAAGAAAAAAAAACTACATTTTCCGATAATCTATATAATGAGCCAAAAAAAAAAAAAACTACTCCCTATTATGAGAAAATTATTATGTTGAGCTGTTACTTTCAATCGACAAAGCAAGTAGAGGCAAGAAATCTCAACCTTCATTCCGCCCTTGAACTACATACGATTCGATCCGTCAGTTCGTGCCCAATAAAACTATAAATGGTTACGAAGTCGCGTTGAATTGTGTATTGTATAAGCCTATAGTTAAAGCTATGGTGTGTTGGTAATTGACTTATGTATAAGCTTATAGATAGTTTAAGTTATTGGGTGGTAGAAATTTCTGTTTTATTTTTAGTTCAATTCTTTGTTAGAATACCGGACCTAAAGGGTAAAAATGTGATCCTATTACTAAGACTCCTCTGTCTGTCTGTCTGTCTGTCCATCTCTTTGTCACCAGGATGTATGTAGTATAGCTAGACAGTTAAAATTTTAAAAGAAGATGTATCTTAGTTTCCACTATAACAAAGAATACTTACTACATACATACATACTATCACGTCTTTATTCCTAATGGGGCAGACAGAGCATTTTGGGTCTTGCGGTTCTATGCAGAGCCCAGAATACTTACTAAAAACAATAAAATCAATATTCAAGTAAGGTTCCCATACAACAAACGTGATTTCCCATACAACAAATTTATCCTACATTAAATAATTTTTTTTGACTTTGACTTGGACTTTTGATTTTTTATAGATAATGCTACCTTTTACAATCGACAGTTTCAATCGAAAAATGCATGATAGGCCAATCGATAGCATCGATACTTGTTTTATAGCAATAAGAATAACTATCGGTATTGATAGTTTTCACTATCAATTGGCTGTCGATAGCTGAGTATCGAGTGGCTACACTGGTAAATCCGCCCTAAGGGTTGTTGGTGAATTATAAAATGTAAACCGACCTTGTCCATATTTCAAGGTTACGGAAACAGCTTATTTCGCATTTAATTCTAAATTCACGTTACACGCCGCCGTTAAAATTTTAATATAAATTCCTTGAATATTTTACAACATGGAAAAGCTAGTTAAGAATTTATGTTCATGTTTAAAAACACCATAATAAGACCTGCTGGCGTTAGCTAAAATAAAAAGTTTTAAGAAGATATTTCACAAATATTATACTTGAGAATTATCGAGGACTTTTGAAATAAATAGGGATCCAGACTATGTCCAAAAATATTTTATTTAGTCCGTCATATAAGGTATCTAAAAATAATGGACCTATATCTTTTCGTTTAGGAAACCAGTAGAAATTCACAAAGATAGCGCATCGAAGTTTTGAAGTGGGGTCGATTTACGTCAACGTGTAGTAAAAATTTGTGAAAATTGTACTAGAATAAGATGTTATATCATGCGAAATTTAAATACGCTGTATCTTTATTATCATTTGCTAATCAAAGAAAAAAAATAGGTATATATATTCAGTATTAATTCTATTACCTAATGAGCCAAACAAACAGTGACACAGTGACAGAAGTGAAAACTTTGTGTCGGTTACGGTAACGGTAACAGTGTCGCGAGTTCAATAGTTTTTCTATCTCAAGTAATGCCCAACGCGAATGAGGCAGTTGTCAATTAACTTTTTTTTAGTCCACATCTGGATTCAAAGACGGCCAACAGGTACGCCGCGCACTTTTTTGGATTCTCTTGAGGGACAGCCGGCGTTCTAATGGTGACTGTCAATAAAATATAAAGCCTTTAAATTGGCTATAAAAAGGAATAAAACGGAAACCCTTTCTTGAGAGAGCTATTAATACACAAGTTAATTCGTCTGCGTTTACGACTACTTCATTCGAGTCCTACAAGAAGTGGGTTTATGGCCGCATTAGTTTCTTTCGAGGACTAAATGTACGACATAGGCCCAACGCAGACGACAGACTACACCGCGCCGCACTTTTAATGGCCATACCATATCAATAGGGATGTGGACTGGGTCAAAAATAAATTATTTGGTGCAGTTGATAAAATAAAATGTCACAAAATAGTGTCACTTTACATTGAGCATATCTATTTTTAACGAGATCATAGATTTATTATGTAATGCAGAAAAACTGATTACGATCGCTTTTTGTCTTTTAAAAACTATAATGTCAGGCTTCGGTATTTCATACAAATCTTAAAGAAAATGTTTGTATTGACATTTATATTTTATAAAAGTGTCTGATTTGTTTGTTTGTTTGTTTGTCATCTAGCAAATTTTTTCAAATTATAAAAGTTTTGTCGATATCTTACGTACCGTTAAAGCATTCGTGTAAAAACCAACAAAAGTCCAGTGCGACATAATTTTAAAATTAAAAAAAACTTCTGACAATAATTTTTCTAAACCAAAAACCGACTTCACCACCAAACTAAATAATCGATTTTGATAAAAAATTCTATGGAACCACTTCGCAATTATACCCTATCAAACAAAAAAATAATAATCCTAAATTGGTCCAGGCGTATTCGAACAATCGTTGAATACACATAAAAAAATATAAGATCACGACCAATTGATGCACTCCTCCTTTTTTGAAAGTCAATTTAAAACTACTTCTTTTCAAAATCGGACACATAAATGCATAGTCAGGAAATAGCGTAGTAAGAAATAGATAGCAAACTCAACGCTTTGCAGTGGCTTATTAGAGTGGAAACCCTATATCGCAGCGGTCGTATTTGCTGTGCTAACTCATATGCTCTGCCCGGGGCGAAGGGTGTCTGGAGATCGCTGTATCTATGTATACTTTTGAGTAGGTCTGTACATATAGCGTACGACTATGTGCACTTTAATCGAAGAATCGGTGGCCTGGCAAAAGTGCGCATTACTCGCGCTTTCACAAGTAAAGCTGGGCGTGGTCAGCACAAGGATGGGTGACCACAAGTGGCTTAAAAATTCTTCGAGGCGTTGGTCTCGGCTGTCATAATTGTATGGCAGTCGTCAAGCTATGTCAGATGGCTTTAGGTAGCCTGAACAATCTGACATCAGTGTTTTTAGTCTATAATGACCAAAGATCTAAAATATTTATTTGCTTTGCACCACTGTATTAAGATTATAGGATTACACCATCCTACTTAATTTCAACTGATTTGGTCAACTAGATTCGGAGCAAATTGGCTGTGACAGATGGACGGATAGACAGACGCACGAGTCTATAAGGGTTTCGTTGTATCACTTGTGACGATAAGATTATTTTGAAAGAAACAATATTTAAAAAGACCAAATTCTTTAATTTTAACAATTTATTCACTGAGTGCCGAAAGTAGTCACAGGTAAGGGTCATAGATTCACAGCCACGAGATTCGTTGTTCCAGAAGAGATTTCCAAAAGTACTCAGCTTTGAAGCAGCCCGGCGTCCAGTCGTGGTCGAAAGAGGACGAGGCTCCTCACGCCTCCGTATTTATATGGGCCGCGCGGGGTGGAGAGCGGGGTAAAGTGGGAAGCACCAGTGCGGACTTCGTCACACATTTTAGTACGAAACCCTAAAATCAGTATAAAGTATTTGATTTTAGAGTTTAACGGTCAAAATTACTGTTATTAGTATTACGGGACTTGATGATGTATGACGGGACAACCATGATGGCATAAGGGCCGTGGAAATATCTGGCAAAAACCGATATTAATCGCGGTAAGTCCCGTAATAATAATAACAGTATAAAGTATTGTTTTAAGTATAGATTTTTCATATAAATAAGACTCTCTAGGGAAATATGCAGACAGAGTCTTGGGCAAAAGCTAGTATATTGGAAAATTATTAGACGTACATAACGTTGATCGATCCATGTGACTGAATAAAACACGATAAGCTCGTCTTATATCTGTTTCCGACCGATTACGTTCGAGCTCATGATCGTATTATGTTAGTGAACTCACAGAATGCGATTGCGTGGAGACTGGGGCGTCATTTTAAAAACGATGAGTCACAAACGAACGATTTAAAAAAAAAAAGAATTCGAGTGCGTTAGTATAGTACTTATTAGTGTTATTAGTGTTGACTGCCTTCGTGGTGTAGTGGTTAGAGCGTTCGGCTCATACCCGGAGGTCGCGGGTTCGATTCCCGGCGGGGGCAACGACTTTGTGTTGTTGTCCTGGTTTGGTTAGGACATTGCAGGCTGATCACCTGATTGTCTGATAAGTAAGATGATCCGTGCTTCGGAGGGCACGTTAAGCCGTCGGTCCCGGTCACTGTCTTTTACATTGGTCGTTACCTAAAACCATGTCAGAGGCCTTTAAGGCGGTTTAAAAACTCTGTCACTAGTGTTAGTCACTAACACACTCGATAAGAAGAAGAAGAAGTGTTATATTTTTCGAGTTGCCCCTTGGCGGTTTCTTGTTCTATACAAATAGTTGTTTAGTTACTCAGCGTTTCAAAAATGGCTTATCGAGTGCGTTAATACCTAACGCTGGTGTTTTGCGCCTCAAAAATTTATCTGTTTATCCCTATGGTTGACTAGGAGAGATCGCTCTTAGCATTAAGTCCACCAATTGTCAACAATTTGAATGAGAGTTTTATTTAAAAAAAAAATTAGTTCCTTCACGTGACATAGATGCCGCCAGCAATCACATAAATAGAACTGTCAATGTCTAATTCATATAAAATGTACAATTCCATGTAAAATGTACAATTCCATGTAAAATGTTCATAGTGAGAGTTGGTCTTTGGAATTAAAGAGAATATAATCACTACGTTTTGGAATATTTAATACTTTTCATCATCATCATTTCAGCCGCATAACGTCCACTGCTGGACATAGGCCTCTCCCAAAGATTTCCAAAATGACCGATCAATACTTTTATTTTATTAAATTTAGATAAAAATATATTATTGTTTGTAAATATGTATTTTTTTTACTTATATAATAGCAAAATACTAGATTGGTTAATTAATTACAAATTTACTACAAGTATTGAACCAAACGGCCTCTTTCATTTTTGACGGAACGATTTCAAACTCTTAAGCGCCATCTTTTGACAATGTTTTTAACCTAATTTTTTTTTTCACTGTAAATCGCCTCATTGTGGATCAATAAGGTTTGAATAAATAAATACATTTTTCGAGTTGCCCGAAGGCAACAGTCATTATTGCACACTAGTGCACTAGTTTGCAGATTTCCTCAACAGGTTTCTTTCACCGGAAGCATATTATCATATTTAGAGTTAGACGGATGAGCTAAGCACAATTCCTTTTGAACTATTTGAGGGTAAAGAAATTTGAGGGTATTTCGGTCTAACAGTTGGTCGAAGGTTGGAAGGTTTTTTTTTATGTCTGACATAGGTGCGATGCGCGGTCGGTAAAAACGGTGCTCCCGGTCAACCGTTATTCGTCGAAGTGTAATTTTATGAACAGAACAGTGAAAACGATTTTGCGTTAACACACTGACGAGTAACTAGTGTGAGTGACAAGTAATATTTATACACTTGTCACTTGTCAGTGCCTGTTCACACGCTCACTTGTCAATTTGTAAACAAGGATAAACTCGGCCAAGGTTATTTAATATAGTTGAAAGCTTATTTAAATGAGTAATATCTTAAAAGTTACAAAATAACCGTTTCTTCGTTTGTGTGAAATACAGTGTGCAAAGATTTCCCATATGAACTAAATAAACTAGTGGTTCAAGGAAGTAATATCGTGTCAGACACAAAAATGTTCAATTCTTCAATATATATTCCCTTCTTATATCAGTTTCCGTACGCCTGCAGAAAACGACTGTCTGTGAATTGATTTCTCTTCAATCGAAAAGAACCAGTGCATATCTAATGTCTAAAACAGTAGAGGAAGTAAGTAAAGTGATACGTTTCGTAAAATCTTTGTAACTGACTTCCAAAAAAGTAGAACGTAATCAATTTTTTCGCGATTTTTAATTTTTTTATGTTTGTTTTGTTTGAGACAAAGAGACCTGATGATGATGATGATGAATGGATGTTTACCAATTATTCGAAGACGCCTGGATAGATTTGGAAAATCCTTTTTTTTGTTTAAAAGGGCATAATTGTTATATAGTCCCATAGAATTTTATTAAAATCGGTTGTGTAGTTTGGTGAAGTCGGTTTTTAGATTTGAAATAATAAATTTATTTATTTTCTCTTCACAATTATTGTACATAGAAAATATTTGTTTGTATAATATGCTAATACAAAAAACTGTAGGTTTGAATAGGTTTGAATACCTACCAAAAGCAGATAAACATTTGCAATAATAAATTGTGAGAGAGTGGAGTCTCTGATAAGTTTCGTAAGAAACCTGTAATACAGATCACCACTGAAAATTTATCGGTAGTGAAAAAAGTTTTTGCAGTGAAAAGTGAAGTGAATAGAAACTGCTTTACAGTTTCTATTCACTTCACTTTTCACTACAAAACGTATAAAAAATGTATCGTTAGTCATTTTAAATCAGTTTCTATTCACTTCACTTTTTACTGCAAAATATATAACTTTGAAATTCATGCAGCTAATACCAAGAAAGATAGTGATTCTACCGTCACTAATATACATATATCTTTAGTGTAGATTGAGAGACGTTCGTTGAAACGAATTGGACTCTCTAGGGAGGTTGGTCGTACAGTCGGAATCGTATAAGTTATTACGTAACGATCGTACAAGGCCATTGATACGAGTTTATTGCAGGAACTACGTTTCTATGGACCTTGTAGTGGTCGTGATCACTAGTGTTTCTCTAACTTCATATGATTGAAATTGTACTACTTATTCATCAATAGGGGTGACGACAGGGTCCGAAAAGTATGATTGTAATTAGTCCGTCTTTTAGATTATCCAAAAATAATGGACCCGTATTTTTCAGTTTACCAAAAAAGTAAAAATTCGCAAAGATATGGAGCGTCAAAGTTCCGGAGTGGGGGCTTGCGACGGCACCGCTAAGTGAAAATCGTACCCAGCCGTGACGTCATGCAAAATTTAAATGCGCTGTATCTTTGTCATTTTTGGTTTCTCAGATAAAAGAAAAAATACGTGTACAATATTTTTTATTAATCTTACCGATGGACCAAAAATATGTTTTCATTCGACATGCCTTAATAGGCAAATAATGATTAATAGGCTGCATGACTATGAGACAGCCTGATCACTTGTAGGTATTTGTCTTTTGTTAGGTATGTAATATACCACCGCCGCGCCGCCTATCTCTTAAATATTCAACTTCTCCCTTACCCAAAGGTTGACTAGAAGAAATTGTTAGTCGATAAGTCTGCCTTTATATTATAATTCTGTCTTATTTTTATGTACGATAAAAAAAGATGCCAACGAATTGGTAACCTTTTTGGAAGTCCGTTCAAAAGCGATCGTAATTTAATTAAAAATAGGTGTTTATTTTCAACTTTACTTCACTAAAGATCCAATTCTTCTAAGGGCGGGCGCGCATTTCGGACAGCGTTTAAGTATTGCTATCCAACGCGGAAATGCCGCCAGCCTCTTGGGTACTTTGCCCTGTGACGGCAGCGATTTGGCCTCAATTTTTTATATAATTTAATATAAATTATTTTTTATTAGTTTTAATTTTAGGTTGTATTTATTTAGTAATTATTATATTATTATTGTTATACTATGTTTAAGATAATAAAATTCTTGATTCTTCTAAGTTATTTATATGTTCTAAGCAATGCTCTCTTCATAAAAAAAACATTCGTTATTCCACCGTAGCCACAACAAGCTTGACAAAACACAGAAAAACAAATATATCAGTTTACGCACACAGTGAATTAAGTTGAATTACTTTTGCTGGATGAGCCCCGTCATATCTGTTTGTATACATATGGAAAAAGAAGAAAGTTTTGCGGGTAGAATTGGACCACTCCAAGCCTCCCGTGGATGTCTTAGAAGGCGATTTATTGATTACAAGCTTATAAACATCAAAGAAGTGGAGAGTGTAGGCCAAGTCCTCTGGCTGCTTTGGCCAAGTACGGCTCTGGTAGTACAGAGAGGGTCGTGCTCCTGCAGTGGAGGTAGAAAGACCTGATGATTATGAAAAAGAAAGTCAGTGGAGAATTTATATTAGGTATTACTTTTATACCATTGTCACAACAAGTTTTATTAAACGCAGAAAGCAAAATAGACACACATCAATCAGAGCTGCTTCGATAAATATTAGATCATATAGATTCGATAAATAGGACAGTGTGAACCCGCTCAGAAAATCGTCGACAACCCTGCGATTTAAGCTCTACCACAGATTACTAATAAGTTACTACGTAACAGATACATCACTTCCCTACAAACGCCAAATACCTACGCTTTATTTAACTAAACTTTGTAGCTGTCAAGCGACGCGAGGAAATATGAGCCTAACTGCTTTGACTCAACGGAGCGTTTTAAGTGCACAGCGGGCGATGACGTCGGCCGTTGTGAGATTACCTTAGGGTTGACTCAATGTTGTAAAATACAAAAATGAACGTGACGCATATTTATGAAAAGAAATTTTATTAAAAAGGATCTATAGATGATTTGACTTTAAAAGTTGTGACGTAATAAGAGCGTGTGATTTTCATAGAAACTTCATTAACTGTGGATGTACCGTACATCGCAATGAGAAACATACGATATTGAGTAATTCTTTAAAGCATACTTTCTAGTTCACGTAAATCGTTGTTATATACTTTACTAGAGGAGCTCGGTGGCCCGCACTAGCACTTTCGCATGTAAAGCGGCACCGGGCGCGTTCCGCACTTGGATGGGTGACCACAAGTGGCATAAAAATTGAGCTCCTCTGTGCTTCGGAAGGCAGGTATAAGCCATTGGTCCCGGCTGTCATATTGTATGGCAGTCGTTAAGCTATGTCAGATGCCTTTAGGCAGCTTGAAAAATCTGAAACCAGTGTTGGCCACTTACACACACGAAAAACAACAACATATGCTATCTGGATACATCGATGTTAAACTTTCGACGTTCAGTAGGACAATCAAACTTCATACCTACAAAATAATCTGATTGGACGAGACAGTACCAAATCCTATTCTATACGACTACCTACTTTTTAACGAAAAAAAAAACACTTACTTTACTCGTCTTTTGGCAATGTGAAAAACGACAATTCTTTATTGGTTCTTTGATTTTGACATTGGAATACCGCACAATAATGTCTTGACATTGTTAAATATAACGCTTGTTTATATTGTAAATATAATATAAATATAAGAAGATATTGTAAACAAACAATACGCAGTAAGCAAGTCTCATGCACGCGACTACACAGGCCGGAGTGCGGCGCCCCTTTGCCACTTGGGCGTTAGAAAACACGGCTAGCCGGTAGGTACATTTTGAGCGATCTTGATCGAGTGACGGAGGCCTGGCTCTACTGGGTTAGAGAGACCAGCGGCGAACCATAAGTTTTAAATATAACATAGTGTAGTGAGATAACGATAGGGAAGTAACCACGCAAATTATAAAACAGTTCATATAGTCACATCCAGTCAGTCATTACCTTCTTTATATCTTTTCCCACATCCCGGGCTTAAAGGAAAACAGATAAGGGCACGCATCGATCAGTGCTGATTCAATAATAGGCCACTGGGACAGTGTGAACCCGCTCGGAAAACGTCGACAACCCTGAAACAGGGTAAGATAGACCGAGTGACTGAGGCGTAAACTTTATAAGGTCATCTAGATATGTGTATTTACGTTATCCTTACTAATATTATAAATGCGAAAGTGAGTTTGTATATTAGATTGTTTGTTAGTACTTCACGCTTCAACAACTGAACCTATTTAGATTTAATTTTATATGGATATAGTTTAGTACCCAGGGAAGGACAAAGGATAGTTTTTATCCCGAAATTCCCACTGGCAGCGAAGTCCACGGGGGGCATAGTTAGTTAATAAAAAAGGGTTACTCAAGCCTATATTCTGCTCGACCAAGTATTTTTATAAGGAAAAAATCTTTGAAATACTGTGAAAATGAGTTTCTTTCGGCGATTCCGTTAAAGCGCTAGTTTTAAAATTTTTAATTTACGATACACGTCATGTAATTTATACTAAGTGTTAGTTGTTGATTTATAAGATTTCAAAATTTACGGCATACGGCTAGGAACCGTCTTTTGGTCCTCTTTATTGTTTATTTTTTATTACATATTGATAACGTTTTGTTACAGGTCATTATAATAAAAACTTAGAATTATTCAGCACATCAGTACACTTAAAATTAGGTGTAAACACACATGTCATACATTTTTAATAATATTAGATCTCATCAATTTAAATATATTTAATTACCACCAAGACTGCAAGTCTGTCTATATCGTAAAGGATTAAAATGTGATTATTATAAACCAGGTTAAGGAAGGAGAGAGACAGGGTTAATTCGATGATAGGCTACTGGGATTGTTAACCCGCTCGGAAAATTGACAACTATTAGTCCTACCGGAAAACAGTCTAAACGGGGTCAGACAGACCATTGCCGTCTAAACTTTGTAAGGTCAACTAAATATATATATTTCCATCTTTTTAGGGTTCCGCACCCAAAGGGTTAAAAAGAGGACCTGATTAGTAAGATTCTGCTGTCCGTCTGTCTGTCATTAGGCTGTGATAGACAGTTGAATTTTTCACAAATGTTGTATTTTTATTGCAGCTATAAAAGCAAATACTGAAAACATAATTAAATAAATATTTAAGTGGGGCTCCCATACAACAAACGTGTTTTTTTTATAGATAATGGCACGGACGGACTCCTTCGTACACGAGTCCGACTCGCAATTGGCCGGTTATTTATATTATTTATCACCTATGTGGTGACTACTACCGTGATCTTGACTTTTGGGGTTATCACACTAGGCTTCCTCCTTGTTCTTAATAGGATAGAGAGATTTATTTAAGGAAATAAGAAGGATAAAAAAAATACATATTTACAAATATACATACAGAAAAAAGTTAACTACTAATTTAGTCTAAAAAATCTTGCCCATGTGGCATAGTGCCAAGAACGCTGACCGCATTTCCGCGTTGGATCGCAATACTGATTTGTTGTGCGAAAAAACAGCCAGCCCTCTTGTCACCAGCGGCGCAGATCAGTCTTGGAGAGATCTCTTTAAGGAGACCCCTAGCACCGGGGCCCCAAGGTCCGAAAGTTTCCACGCCAAACGGCACAAAAATATAGTCATAGGATAGTAAATAATCATAGTGATAAATAATATAAATAAATATAGGGACAAATTACACTGATTGAGCTAGCCCCAAAGTAAGTTTAAAACTTGTGTTATGGGATACTAACTCAACGATACTATATTTTATAACAAATACATATATAGATAAACATCCAAGACCCAGGACAATTTGAAAAAGGCCATTTTCCAACTTGCCCTGACCGGGGATCAAACCCGAGAGCTCTGGGTGGCGGACTAGCATGGTGATCACTACGCCACGGAGGTCGTCTAATAAAGTTTTTATCTCTGAAAAAAATTGGTTGTTTGTAAAGTAGGTTTACGATCGAGATGTTAACGTGATAACGTCGTTTCACGGAATGACTGGCAGCGCTCGAGATGAGACGGGAGATCGGTCCGTCTCTCTCTCGTAATACCTGCGATCGCGCTCGTGAGGTTTTGGTGTGACACAAGTTTCTGAACATGTCACCCGACTAAAACGATTTTAAAGACGTTATCACGTCAAAAAGTGTGTCTGTGATCTATATGATTTGTACCTATATATTTACTAATTATAACTTCCTGCGTGATCCAGCATTCGCCTTGTGATCCGAAGGTCGTGGGTTCGAATGCCATTGGGAAGCGTACTTTGTGAAAAATTGTTTCCAGTCTGGTTAGGATAATGCAGGCTTGAATCACCAGATTATCCGAAAAAAAGATGATTCCCAGTTTTCAGATTCATCAGATCAGATTCCCATATGATTCCACGGGTTCTATTTTCACAGACTAAAAAGTGCGGCACGGCACGGATTAGCCTGTCGTCTGCATTGGGCCTTAAGGGTCCTACCCGCGCTAGCGACCTTGAAAACACAAAAAAAATAATTTCTCTTTCTGTAAGTGAGATTATCAGAAACCCTCGTACAACTTTTTAGCTAGTATCCTTAAGTTTCATTAGAATCTCGAAAGTCATTGAAATACAATACGCTGTAGTTTCCTTTGCAAAAAATACTAAAAACGGCCACTTTTGACTCTTTTTGTAAAGGTTTCTAAAGCGGATAGTATTTCAATGACTTTCGAGGTTCTAATGAAACTTAAGGATACTAGCTAAAAAGTTGTACGAGGGTTTCTGATAATCTCACTTACAGAAAGAGATTTTTTTTTGTGTTTTCAAGGTCGTTAGCGCGGGTAGGAGCCTTAAGATTTACTCGCTTGGAAAATCGTCGGCAGGAATGCTGAGATCTTAGTTCTACTGGAAAACAGTCGGAACGGGGTCAGATAGACCACTGCGGTGTAAAATAGGTCGTCTGGATATTTCTATTTTCATCTTTCTTGCTTCGCTCAACTGAAGGATATGCAATAGCTTCCAGTAGGTGTATCAAGGCTGATTTTACAAAGGAAAGAAATTGAAATAAGTATTGTATCGTGGGAAATCCTTTGGAAGTAACAGGTGGTGTTTCTTTACTTTTATTTCTGGAAAGGCTAATATTATTGATCAGTTTTGTAGACTACTCAGAAATCTTTGATGTTTCCTTTTCAACCGACTTTTATAAAAAGAGGTTATGAATTTGTCGCGATCTTTTTTTTATGTTTGTTTGTATGTTCACCGAAACATAAGATCATTATTCGAAGAAGCCTAGACCGATTGGGAAAATAGGCATGACGAATGGAAAAATGTCTTTGGTCCATCGGTTAGATTATTAAGAATATTGTACACGTACAATACAATACAATACAAATTAACTTTATTGCACCATGTTACAACAACAACAAGAAACAATATAGGCACAAAGGCGTATTTTTTATTTTCTCTGAGAAACCAAAAATGACAAAGATACAGCGCATTGAAATTTCGCGTGACGTCACACTTAAGCACGATTTTTACTTAAGTGTGACGTCGCAAGCCCCCACTCCGGAACTTTGACGCTTCATATCTTTGTGAATTGTTACTATTTTGGTAAACTGAAAAATACGGGTCCTTTATTTTTGGATAATCTAAAAGACGGACTAATTACAATCATAGTTTTCGGACCCTGTCGTCACCCCTATTTATAATTGTAAGGTGGATCCATATAAATCTTATACCTATAAACGAGCAATTCTTGTATATTTATTTATATATTTCCGTGATCTCGGAAACGGCTCTAACGATTTCGCTGAAATTTGGTATATGGGGGTTTTCGGGGGTAAACAATCGATCTAGATTAGTCTTATGTTTGGGAAAACGCATGTTTTCGAGTTTTCATGCGTTTTTCTTTCCACGCACACTTTATATGATATAACCGAGCAAAGCTCGGTAGCCCAGGTACTTTTATTAAAATGGGTTGTGATACTTGGGGGGAAGTCAGTATTTGAAAAGGCTATAATTTTACATAATGTTTTTAGTCAACTCAGAAATGTTTGATGTTTCCTTTTAACCGACTTCCAAAAAAGGAGGAGCTTATCAATTCACTACGACCTTTTTTATGTATATTCACCAATTATTCGAAGACGCGTGGACTTATGAATTAGGGAAAAATCTTTTTTTGTTTCAAAACGTATACTTACGAAGTGCTCCCTTAGAAATTTAATCAAAATCGGTTGTGTAGTATGTGGGTGAAGTCGGTTTTTAGTTTTGACAAATTATATCTTACCTTTTGGCTTTAAATTTTTTTTAATGAAAAATATTCCCGGTCACTTTCTTTTACATTGGGCGTTACCTTAAACCATGTCAGAGGCCTTTAAGGCGGTTAAAAAACTCTGACACTAGTGTTAGTCACTAACACACACGATAAGAAGAATGAAAAATATTTCTAAAACGAACTCAAATTCACAATAAAAAGCGTGGGCGTCGTAAAAATCAGGAAATATAACAATAGCCTACCTTCCCGGTCCCTTTCAACCGGTACATATTAAAAATAATCTGATTATCCTTGCTTGGTGCTAAGTAGCTATCACAAGGGTAGGCTTACCAACCTTTTTTGTAATACTTTTTAATCGTTTATTCCGATACACACATAATACGGTATTATAAACAATTTTCATTAATTATATCAATAAGTAACATAACCGGAAACCGATCTTTTTAATCTGCCCAAAAAATAGTAAATTAAAAGGTTTTAAAATCTGATGGAAGGAAAAACTGTCAAGTAACAGAACGTCATAGGATAGTTTTTATCCCGAAATTCCCACGGGCAGCGAAGCCCGCGGGCACAGCTAGTATGAAATATTATTTTTATATCTATACATATAATAAAACAGTAAAAAAAGTGTGTCTGTACATTAAATATATTTCCAAAAAAAATATTGGGGGCGATGGAGACGTAGTAATAGAGTAAGAATTTAAAAAAAAATGTCTGTCTGTTTGTCTGTATGTCTGTTTGTCTGTTTGTCTGTTTGTACACGCTAATCTCCGGAAATACTGGACGGATTCGAATGAAACTTTTTTTGTTATATAGCTATTAAGCCTGGGCAACATATAGGGTATAAATGATTTTGGAAAATGGAACGCCTGATGCAGAACCATAATGGTCCAGCTAAACTATAAGAGATATAAAAATGCCGCCTTAGTAAAAGTTGTTCAGCCTGATGAGCATTTTCCAGAGACATAAAGTCCACGCGAACGAAGTCGCGGGCTTCGGCTAGTATATAATAAATGAATCCGGAACGTGAATGGCTGGACCGATTTAAATGAAATTTGGTATGGATATCATTTAAGACCCGGGGAAGGAAATCAGAAATCAGAAATCAGAATCTTTATTTGCCAGAATACATTATTAAATAGGTGTTCAGTACAATTATAGTCACTGTATTCAGCCTGCAAGCAGACGTGCAAAATATACATAGTAAGTCAATTATTAATAAACTAGAAATCAACTAAATCATACAATTAAACATGAGTCTACTTATAAACTAAATATTCATTTACGCTATAAAAACATTTATCTAAAAGCCATTTCGTCAATTTATTTTTAAATGAAGTCCCATTTAATTCTTTAATTTCGTCAGGCAGTTTATTATATATTACAATACTTATGTTATAAGAATTTCTTTTGTACACCTTTTTATGACTAGTAGGTTTATACAGCAACTTCATGTATTTTTGCCTAGTCTGTCTTAAATTATATTCTCCTCTCGTTTTATAATAAATTGGATGAGACTTTACAAACATACATATCTCTCTGATGTACATGCATGGCAACGGTAAAATATAACATTTTTTAAACAATGGTTTACATGTATCAATAAAACCTGCATTATTAATGGCACGAATGCATCTTTTCTGAATTTTAAAGACTTTGTCTATATCAACCGAATTACCCCACAGCAGTAGTCCATAGCTTAGAATCGAAGATACGTAACCGTGGTAGGCTGATAGGGCAGCTTCCGTTGATACAGTCTGACGTAACCTGCGTAGTGCATATGTATATCGTTCCAATTTTTTACAAACTACATTAATATGTTCCTTCCAGTCAAGATATTTATCTACATGAATTCCTAAAAATTTAAAATTATCAACTTCTTCAATTGTACAGTTCTCATAGCAAACATTTAGTGGTTCTTGTTTCGAGTTATAACATGAGAATTGCATGGCTTTCGTTTTACTTGAATTAATTTTCAATTTATTTTTCCGTAACCACTCTATTACCTCCAAAAGGGCTTTGTTTACAGTTTTCCCAATTTCATTTTTATTTTTCTCTTGTATAACAAGAGTAGTGTCATCTGCAAATAAAATACATTTATGCGGAGTGGCATTTGGAAGATTGTTAACATATAATAGAAACAATAGTGGACCCAAAATGCTTCCTTGGGGCACTCCTGTATTTTTTGATCGAAAGTCTGATCTAAATTTTTCTTTTGTCATACTTTGTTTGTTTGACTTAAGTTTGGTAATTTCTGTACACTGTGTCCTATTTCTTAAGTAGCTTTCTAGCCAATCATGAGCCTTTCCTCTAATGCCATATAATTCTAATGTATCTAAAAGTATATCATGGTCAACAAAGTCAAAAGCACTGCTCATATCCAAAAATAATGAACTTACTGGAATTCCCTTATTTAAACTTTCAGTAAAAATTTTGATAAGGTCAAAACAAGCTAGTTTAGTTGAGCTTCCTTTGCGAAAACCAAATTGGCCAGGCTCTAGTATTTTGAATTGTGTTAAAAAGCTATTCAACCTTTTTAACATAGCCCTCTCAAATATTTTCGAGAAAATAGACCCTAAAGAAACTGGCCGAAAGCTCACTGGATCCATTTTGTCCCCTTTTTTATACAAAGGTTTAACTAAAGATTGCTTTAGCTTTTCTGGAAAAACTCCTTCTGTAAAAGACATATTGATGATATGTGTTAGTGGTTTACATATCTCCGCAGCACAATATTTAATAACTTTTGTAACTATACCATCAATACCGCTACTTTTACTGTTTTTGAGTGACATTATAATCTCACATGTTTCTTCCTCTGTAATTGGAGTGAGAAATATTGTGTTTTTATTTTTAGATCCATTTTTTAGCCTTTTTATGTCCTTACCTAAATTAAGTATGTCAGTATGATCTATAAAATGATTATTAAATATATTGCAAATGTCATTGGGATCGGTAAACGTCACATTATTTAATTTAATTTGGGTAATGTCATTGTTATGAGGGTCTTGGCCTATAGTTGATGAAATAGTGTTCCATATAGCTTTACCTTTATTCTTGCTATTATTTATGTACTTATTATTATTTATTTTTTGAGATTTTAAAACGCAAGTTTTAAATATTTTATTATATTCCTTAAATTTAACCTTGTGCATTGTTTTATTTACCTTTGATTGTCTGTAGTTTAAATACAAAGTTCTTTTATATTTACTTGATATTGTTAACCCTTTTGTAAGCCATTTTGATTTAGTTGGACGATTATTCATTTTTACTTTGATTACGGGAAAGCACAAATCATACAGCAAGCACACTGTGTCATAAAAATATTCAAAGGCTTCTGTTGCACTTTGGGCATCTAAAACTTCCTTAAAAGATAGAGCAGAAAGACTTTCTTTAAATTTTTTCATGTTATCATTGCTTAAGTCTCTTCTATATTCAAACCAAGAAATATAACCTCGCTTTCTGTTACAATTAAATGTAATAGATTGAGCTGTTTCATGATCAGAGAGACAAAAAATATGCTTTTTGGCCACTATTTGCTTAATGTTACTTGCTATCTGATCTAAACATTCTTTGCCTCTTGTTGGAAATCTTATATGTATTTGTAAATTATAGCTAGTTAAGATACTGTTTAGTTCCTCTATATATATGTCTTCCTTTAAGATATCCAAATTCCAGTCACCACAAATAACAATTTTTTTTTCTTTTAAATTTATCTGAAAGGTAGTAAAGAAATTTATCAAGTTTATACAAAAATAATTGCTTACAATTTTTTTTATCATCTGATGTTCTATAGATGTTGCACACTACCAAATTTAGACCTACTATTTCAACACCACAAACTTCAAAGAAATGTTTTGCCATAAGTTGACTTGGTATAGGTACAGGCTTTGCATCCCATACTTTTCTAACTAATATCACAGTGCCCCCTCTTTTTTTATCCCGGCAATATGACATTATAAGGACATTTTTTTATACCGAAATTCCCACGGGGAGCGAAGCCCGCGGGCACGGCTATTATTAAATCTATACATATAATAAAACAGTAAAAAAAGTGTGTCTGTACATTAAATATATTTCCAAAAAAAATATTGAGGGCGATGGAGACATAGTAATAGAGTAAGAATTTAAAATAAAATGTCTGTCTGTTTGTCTGTTTGTCTGTTTGTCTGTTTGTCTGTTTGTCTGTTTGTCTGTTTGTCTGTTTGTACACGCTAATCTCCGGAAATACTGGACGGATTCGAATGAAACTTTTTTTGTTATATAGCTATTAAGCCTGGGCAACATATAGGGTATAAATGATTTTGGAAAATGGAACGCCTGATGCAGAACCATAATGGTCCAACTAAACTATAAGAGATATAAAAATGCCGCCTTAGTAAAAGTTGTTCAGCCTGATGAGCATTTTCCAGAGACATAAAGTCCACGCGAACGAAGTCGCGGGCTTCGGCTAGTATTAAATAAAAACATACACAGTAAAATGGCCTATTATCCCTCACGGATCAGACCGAATATATTAATTACTTTTGAATTACAGTATTTCCTTGATGACGCACTTTTTACAAGTTTAAAGTTAAAGCATTTTGCTATTTTGCAACAAGGCAAATTAGATAATTTTTTCTAAACGTATTTTATACTTTTCTATGGGATTTGTCATAGTTTCTTGCGCTCTAATCTAAAATCACATTGTAAATAGATATGATCACGACAAAAGACATTATTCTGCGACATTTTATTCCTCAGTACCAAATAATTTATTTATGACCTAGGAAAATGACAATTTTTCACAAAAACAACGTCTACATTTAAAACCTTCCTTTATCAGGTTATCACAGACGAAAAACAAAAGCACTTTAGACAAAAGACAAAACATTTCGTTAAAGCGAAATCGACCTTATTCGCGAACTGGGACTGAGACGCCAAAACTTAGTAAAATATTCGGGTTATCCCTGAAAACACGGGTTTTTATTCGGATAGTGTTCGCGACGATGATTTAGTTCGCTGGATGCGGCAAGCGATGCTGTTTTAACGAAGTAAAAAGATTTCTACGAGTCTACGTACATAGTGAGGCAGCCTAGTGGAAAGATCCTTAGAGAACACTTTTTTGAGGGAAATTTTGTCGTGTGTTGAGGTTGAGGTATTATGTTGTATATTAAACAAAGTATTGTTTGTTAATCTTTATTGTACATAAACACAAGACACAAAAATACAAGTTAGAAGTAGAAAACAGTACAAAGGCGGACTTATTGGCTTGGTGATCCTGTAACCGTCTAGGTGAAGTGTCAAATGTAGTAGTATTATGTATGTTTGAAAACTTGACATTTTTAAATTTGTTTATTGCCGTTTCCTAAACGCAAATATATATGAGAAGCGGCAACATCCAGCAAAACGTCTTCTTACAATTACCTTGATATTAAATGCATCATTATATCCTACTTATCCTATCCTATCCTACTTCCTACTAATATTATGTAAAAGTGAGTTTGTTTATTTGTTTGTTTGTTTGCTATCTCTTCACGCTTAAACTGCTGGACCGATTTAGATGAAATTTGGTATGGATATAGTTTGAGACCGGAAGGACATAGGAAAGTTTTTATCCCGAAATTCAGACGGGGAGCGAAGCCCGCGGGTACAGCTAGTTACAAATAATCCTTTTTATCATCAAGAAACGAATGATCTGCCGAACTATACTAACATCATTACTATTACGGGACTTACCGCGATTAATATAGTTTTTTGCCCGATATTTCGACGGCCCTTCTGCCATCATGGTCGCTGGCTAATAACAGTAATTGTGACCGTGAAACTCTAAAATCATATATACTAACATCTACTATCTTATAGTTTGCTGACCCAACATTTCCAAGGCGTATCCAGCATTAGAAGTCGGTGTGTGGTGTAAATATTTATAAGAACTACATATTTATGACCGGTCCGACAGCCTGGGTTAATTCAATTTAGCCTGATTCCGTCGCGCTCAGCGTTTTCCGAATGTCTCGCTTTTATTACATGTTAGTTTTGTTTTGCAGCCATTACGGTATGGTTACCAATTATATCGTTTTTGTCTATCTATATATCTCTTTCTCTTCTTAGCTTATTCCCAGTTGCATTCTCAGTATTCCTGGGTCAAATTTCTTGTTTTTATTTATATTTTATATACTGAACTAAATATAAAAACTAATTTAAAAATCTAAATTAATATCTAAATTACAATCTAAATTAAAAAACTAAATTAAAAATCTAAATGTTGATCATGTAGCATGGTGCCAAGAACACTGGCTGCATTCCCGCGCTGAATAGCTACTGCAATCCTCTGCGCGAGATATGAGCCAGCCCTCTTGTCACCAGCGGCGTCGACAAGCCGAGGGGTTATTTTTTTAATAATTTTTTTAGTACTTTTATATACAATTGTTTATATTACAAGATTTTTCGTTTACGGCAGAGTAGAATAGGGCCACTCCACGTCCTTCCGTGGATGTCGTAGAATACAAGCGAAACAAAGCTTATAAACATCAATGAGACCTCTCTAACCCGTCCTTCCAGCGAGGAGAGTGTAGGCTAAGTCCTTTGGCTGCTCTGACCAAGTATGGCTCTGGTAGTACAGAGAGGGTCGTGCTCCTGCAGTGGAGACAAAAAGACCGAAGACTGAAAATGATGACGATGATGAATAAGTTTTTATTTTAGTTTATACTTTCGTCATTTTTTACCCCCGACGCAAAAGAGAGGATTATAAGTTTAACGTGACTGTGTGTCGTGATTGGATAGATTATGATGCGATTTTTTTTTGTTTGAAAGGTGTCTAGAAATTAATCAAAATTTTTAATTTTATTTCTTGTCAAAATGGTGATCCTTATCTCATCAATAAATTTTTTAACGATCAATCAATTCAATCTACTTCTTCACTTTGACATTTTGGTTTTAAGAATGATAAGAATTGGGTGGGACAAATTTACTTTTCAACTTTCTCTTTTTGTTTTGATAGTAACAAAAAGTTTTGAAACAAAAAACTGTTACATTCTCCACCGAAAAACGTAACTTCATATGAAGTTACGTTTTTCGGTGGAGAATGTAAATCAACAAATCCCATAGAAAAGTATAGAATACGTTTAGAAAAAACTTTCTCTTTTTGTTTTGATAGTAACAAAAAGTTTTGAAACAAAAAACTGTTACATTCTCCACCGAAAAACGTAACTTCATATGAAGTGACATGAGTTTTTGAAAAGTACATATTATTATAAGGTTTTATGTAGAATTACTCATAAATAAAAACATGTTTTTTTGCTGAGTATCAAAACTTATAATCGAATAAGTCTCCTTATTATTAAAACTATGGAACTATTCGGACACACATCTCAGTTGGCAACTCATCTATATGCGTGGGTCCAGCTGATACTCTATTCCGCCTATCTCCTTCTACGCATAAGTTTGGTCATCCCATGCATATGATATTTCTGCCTCAGTGATTTGTTTGGGCGGTCAACAATTTATGTTTTCCTACATGAAAAAAAGGATAAGTAAAATCATGTGGGTCCCAAAATGTTAGGCAAGGATATTTCCCTCAGTTGTGTAAGATGAAGTATGTTAGCAAGGTTTTTTTGGTAAGGAATTTTGTAGTACTAGAGTGCAAGCAATAGTATAAAATATCGATAGTCTATCGATACTATCGTGACCTCTAAAAACAGTAACATATGGATAGTATCAATAGTTTAGATAGTTTTTAATTAATATTGTTAATAGTATCGATAGTAAAGGTACTATGTGTTTATAGAACTATCGTATATAATACTGGACGGATACAAATGAAACTTTTTGTTATATAGCTGTTAAGCCTGGGCAACATATTGCATAATTGATTTTGGAAAATGGAACACTAGATGCAAAACCATAATGGTCCAGCGAAACTATAAGAAAGATAAAAATAACGCCTTAGCAAAAGTTGTTTAACCTGATGAGCATTTTCGGCATCATAAAATCCACGCGAACAAAGTCGCGGGCTTCGGCTAGTATGTAATAAAGTGATGAACGTAAGTTAATTCAGTGTAAACCAAACCAATTTGAAGGGCGAGGCGGGAATAATAAGCTTTGTTACGTTTGCCTTCGGCCTTCCAATATGCTCCAAGTCGTTGCTAATTGGCTTGCCCGGGCTGGCTGTTGATTTATGTCCTCTAATGTACGGAACCAGCTCCTAGATTGGGGCTTAAAGTTGACACGTGGGGACGACCTTCATTATAATATTAGAGAAACAAATTTCAATATTTCTGTTGTTGATACTGAAAAATGCGGTAAAGGGATTCTAGAAACAATCAATGTGTATCAAAAATGATACATATTACCAATACAAAATATTTGGGGTGATGGAGACATAGTAATAGAGTTAGAATTAAAAAAATGACCGTCTGTTTGTACGTACGCTAATCTCAGGAAATACTGGACGGATTCAAATGAAACTTTTTTGCTATATAGCTGTTAAGCAAGGGCAACCAATTTCAAATGGAACACCAGATGCAGAACCATAATGATCCAGCTAAACTATAAAAAATAACGTCTTAGCAAAAGTTGTTTAGCCTGATGAGCATTTTCCGCATCATAAAATCCACGCGAACAAAGTCGCGGGCTTCGGCTACTATATAACAAAGTGACGAACGTAAGTTAATTCAGTGTAAACCAAACCAATTTGAAGGGCAAGGCGGGAATAATAAGCTTTGTTACGTTTGCCTTCGGCCTTCCAATATCCTCCGAGTCGTTGCTAATTGGCTTGCCCGGGCTGGCTGTTGATTTATGTCCTCTAATGTACGGAACCAGCTCCTGGATTGGGGCTTAAAGTTGACACGTGGGGACGACCTTCATTATAATATTAGAGAAACAATTTTCAATATTTCTGTTGATGATACTGAAAAATGCGGTAAAGGGATTCTAGAAACAATCAATGTGTATCAAAAATGATACATATTTTAAAAAAATATATTTGGGGCGATGGAGACAGTAATACAGTAAGAATTAAAAAAAATGTCTGCCTGTTCATCTGTTTGTAGATGCTAATCTCCGAAAATACTGGACGGATTTACATAAAACTTTTACTTTATATAGCTGTTAAGTATAATTGAATTTAGAAAATGGAACACCAGATGCAGAACCATAACAATCCAGCTAAACTGTAAGAAAGATAAAAATAACGTCTTAGCAAAAGTTGTTTAGCCCGATGAGCATTTTCCGCATCATAAAATCCACGCAAACGAAGTCGCGGGCTTCGGCTAGTATGTAATAAAGTGATGAACGTAAGTTAATTCAGTGTAAACCAAACCAATTTGAAGGGCGAGGCGGGAATAATAAGCTTTGTTACGTTTGCCTTCGGCCTTCCAATATCCTCCAAGTCGTTGCTAATTGGCTTGCCCGGGCTGGCTGTTGATTTATGTCCTCTAATGTACGGAACCAGCCCTGGATTGGGGCTTAAAGTTGACACGTGGGACGACCTTCATTATAATATTAGAGAAACAAATTTCAATATTTCTGTTCTTGCTACTAAACTATACGGTATTTCATGGATTATTTTTAACCCATTGACCGCCAGGGATTTCAGACTCAATAGTAAAACAAACAATGTGTATCAAAAGTGATACATATTTTTAAAAAAAATATTTGGGGCGATGGAGACTGTAATACAGTAAGAATTAAAAAAAATGTCTGCCTGTTCATCTGTTTGTACATGCTAATCTCCGAAAATACTGGACGGATTTAAATAAAACTTTTACTTTATATAGCTGTTAAGTATAATTGAATTTGGAAAATGGAACACCAGTTGCAGAACCATAATAATCCAGCTTAACTGTAAGAAAGATAAAAATGCCGCCTTAGCAAAAGATTTTCAGTATGATTAGCATTTTCCGCATCATAAAATCCACGCAAACGAAGTCGCGAGCTTCAGCTAGTATGTAACAAAGTGATGAACGTAAGTTAATTCAGTGTAAACCAAACCAATTTGAAGGGCGAGGCGGGAATAATAAGCTTTGTTACGTTTGCCTTCGGCCTTCCAATATCCTCCAAGTCGTTGCTAATTGGCTTGCCCGGGCTGGCTGTTGATTTATGTCCTCTAATGTACGGAACCAGCTCCTGGACAGTCCTGGATTGGGGCTTAAAGTTGACACGTGGGACGACCTTCATTATAATATTAGAGAAACAAATTTCAATATTTCTGTTGATGATACTGAAAAATGCGGTAAAGGGATTCTAGAAACAATCAATGTGTATCAAAAATGATACATATTACCAAAACAAAATATTTGGGGTGATGGAGACATAGTAATAGAGTTAGAATTAAAAAAATGACCGTCTGTTTGTACGTACGCTAATCTCAGGAAATACTGGACGGATTCAAATGAAACTTTTTTGCTATATAGATGATAAGCCCGGGCAACTAATTCCAAATGGAACACCAGATGCAGAACCATAATGATCCAGCTAAACAATAAAAAATGACGTCTTAGCAAAAGTTGTTTAGCCTGATGAGCATTTTCCGCATCATAAAATCCACGCAAACGAAGTCGCGGGCTTCGGCTAGTATGTAACAAAGTGATGAACGTAAGTTAATTCAGTGTAAACCAAACCAATTTGAAGGGCGAGGCGGGAATAATAAGCTTTGTTACGTTTGCCTTCGGCCTTCCAATATCCTCCAAGTCGTTGCTAATTGGCTTGCCCGGGCTGGCTGTTGATTTATGTCCTCTAATGTACGGAACCAGCCCTGGATTGGGGCTTAAAGTTGACACGTGGGGACGACCTTCATTATAATATTAGAGAAACAAATTTCAATATTTCTGTTGATGATACTGAAAAATGCGGTAAAGGGATTCTAGAAACAATAAATGTGTATCAAAAATGATACATATTACCAAAACAAAATATTTGGGGTGATGGAGACATAGTAATAGAGTTAGAATTAAAAAAATGTCCGTCTGTTTGTACGTACGCTAATCTCAGGAAATACTGGACGGATTTCAATAAAACTTTTACTTTATATAGCTGTTAGGTATAATTGAATTTCGATGGACCACCGGATGCAGAACCATAATAATCCAGCTAAATTGTAAGAAAGATAAAAATGCCGCCTAAGCAAAAGTTGTTTAACCTGATGAGCATTTTCCGCATCATAAAATCCACGCAAACGAAGTCGCGGGCTTCGGCTAGTATGTAATAAAGTGATGAACGTAAGTTATTTCAGTGTAAACCAAACCAATTTGAAGGGCGAGGCGGGAATAATAAGCTTTGTTACGTTTGCCTTCGGCCTTCCAATATCCTCCAAGTCGTTGCTAATTGGCTTGCCCCGGGCTGGCTGTTGATTTATGTCCTCTAATGTACGGAACCAGCCCTGGATTGGGGCTTAAAGTTGACACGTGGGGACGACCTTCCTTATAATATTAGAGAAACAAATTTTAATATTTCTGTTAATGATACTGAAAAATGCGGTATTTCATCAATTATTATTCATATCAATAGATAACATCCGGAAGCGAAAACAAAATATTTATTTTTACTCTGCCTAAAAATATTATTAAAATTAGTAAACGGGTTGCCCACGTATAGAGTCAGTTACTAACCCGAGTAATTCGTTAACTAATGGAGACTACTAGAGATCCTTATACGGGATAAGTCCGCTGTTGTATGTTTACTTTTCTGATTTGTATCTGTGTTCTTTCTTGTGTACAATAAAGCTTTATAAACAAACAAACTAATTTTAATAATGTCTGTGTCTCACGTTAGTTTTAATCAAAAATTGCCTAAAAATAAGTATACTATGAGTTTTAAAATCTAATGCATAGGGAAACTGTCAAGTTACAGAAAAGGATGCACGTACAGTGCTCTTGACGTCACTGCTATTAGGTCTCGCGCGTACGAAAGAGATAGTGAGATGTCCCCACCACGCTCTCCCTTCATAGCAATATTGTAAATGCTCCATTAAATAACCAATTTTCTTGTTGTTTTCAAAAAATATTTCTGTTTAGTGGTGTTTTCCGTTTTATATAATATAAATCAAAAACATTGAACACAAAAAATGAAAGATGGCCACGAATTAATAACTTCCTTTTTTTGAAAACCTGTTAAAAATAGTTAATTACTATAAAAAATATAGACACAAATTAGGTACAATGATTGAGCTAGCCCCAAAGTAAGTTCGAGACTTGTGTTATGGGATACTAACTCAACGGTACTATATTTGATATCAAATACATATATAGATAAACATCCAAGACCCAGGACAATTTGAAAAAGGCCATTTTCCAACTTGCCTTCACCGGTTATCGAACCCAGAACCTCTGGATGGACACCAAGGAGATCGTCAAACTGAACAGTTATTTCAGTCTTTGACTCTTTTTCATCGTAGTATCCCCATAACCTCTCCCTCTCTCCCAACACAAAGTCAGCCAACTTACGTAAACATGGGATGCGATCAAACCGTTAATTACAGACAAAGTCAACATTCAGCTGAAAGCGGCGTGATACGTCGAAAGTTGTCTTTTTCACAAAATTACTGTAATAAAAGTGGGATAGCGACGACTAAGGAATTTTAATTGAGTCCCCATTGCGAGCCGCCGGCGTAAAGTATAAGCGGATAGCGACTATAGGGTTTTAATTATTGATTTTTATTACCATTCTCGGATTATTATCCAAATTAAATTATTACCGTTCTCGGATTATTATCCCAATTAAATACTACCATTCTCGGATTATTATCCAAATTAAATTATTACCATTCTCGGATTATTGTCCAAATTAAATTATTACCATTCTCGGATTATTATCCAAATTAAATTATTACTATTCTCGGATTATTATCCAAATTATATTATTACCATTCTCGTATTATTATCCAAATTATATTATTACTATTCTCGGATTATTATCCAAATTATATTATTACCATTCTCGGATTATTATCCAAATTAAATTATTACCATTCTCAGATTATTTTCCAAATTATATTATTACTATTCTCGGATTATTATCCAAATCAAATTATTACCATACTCGGATTAGTATCCAAATTAAATACTACCATACTCGGATTAGTATCCAAATTAAATACTACCATACTCGGATTAGTATCCAAATAAAATCATGTGATGAAAAATTTCGCCACGAGTAGGATTCGAATCCACGCCCCTTAGGTTAATGCCGTGAGTGAGTGAATACCTCAGATTTTTAACCAACTTCCAAAAGGAGAAGTCAGCAGCTGTCAGTCAGTTACTTACGGAAAAAGTCATTTATATAACTCTTTGAGCTGCGCCAATATAGACACAATAGTAAAAACAATGGAAGTCGGGAGGAATTCCTCCCAGTGACAGCGACTTTACTTTATTTATTTATTTACCCACCTGCTAGATGGTCAGACGACCTGTGCAAGGAAGGCGCTGAAAGCAGGCCGCTTCCGATCGGTCGTTTTGGAAATCCATGGAGGCCTATGTCCAGCAGTGGATGATGATGATATAATTAATGTGTTATATTTATTCAAATGAGTACCGCTATCGCTTACAACTTATTTCACAATTTCACTAAAGCCCCCGACAACAAGATGGCTTCACGAAATATAGCGTCATTAATACCAAAAATTCCACCGTTTTTCCTTTACTACTGCTCAAAATAGCGGCGTATGGAAATTATATCTACTTTTAGAGGCACTGCAAGCGATACGACTAAATAACGGTTGTATTTTCATGTTGAAGAAAACATTTTTGAATTTATAATGGCGGTACTGTTAGCTTTGTATTTTTTAAGTATAATTAGTCATAGATATTGTTATTACAGACATTGCACTTATTTCGCTGATATCGGTTTAACAATTGTTAACAATTGTAAAAGCTATCGATTCTTATTACTGGCTTTGCTATTATAAGTAAATAAATATATTGTGTTATGGGATACTAACTCAACGATACTATATTTTATAAGAAATACATATGCAGATAAACATCCAAGACCCAGGACAATTTGAACAAGGCCATTTTCCAAGTTGCCCTGACCGGGAAACGAACCTGGAACCTCTGGGTGGAGGACAAACATGGTGATCACTACGCCACGGAGGTCGTCAAATGCTACGTTACATAAGATTGTAATTAAGTGCTGTTACTTACTGTTGTTAAAAACTATAAAAGCCCCAACTTTCAAGCGTCAATCCCCAATAACTTTTAAACGGTCAACCCAATTTTTATCTAAAATATCTAAGAACTACCGCAAGGAACTTGCTTTGGTGTAAATTATCCGCATCGGAATTGGTCCAACCGTACGAGCGCTACAATGCCATATACAGACAAACAGACAGACCGAAAGACCTTGGCGTAACACCCTTTTCTTGTTATATATGAATAGACAACTTACGAAATGTCACAATTATTTCTTTCCTCATACTCCCATGCTGGTCTGGGAGAAATAAAAAAACTTAGAATGTACCAGCTGCTTCTCTTCCCACGCAGATCGTAAAAGCCGATCGAGGGAATGGGCAAAAATGCAAATCATGTTAACAGGCGATGCGGCTAGCAACCCATCACTGTATTGATTGCTTTTCCATCTTCTCGCCCACCATGACGCTAAAAGTGGCTTTTGGGTCTTGCGGCCCTGGGCTCTGCATAGAACCGCAAGACCCAAAATGCTCTGTCTGCCCCATTAGGGATAAAGACGTGATAGTATGTATGTATGTATGTATTTCTTTCCCGCATATTCCCGTGGTACATCCTGGACATTCCTGCCTGGATCACTACTGCTGCTAGAGAATCTTCATTTCTGTCAGGGTTTAAAAATCATCGCAAGTATGAGATAGTACCACATTTTTCGGCGCTGTAATAATACGTGTGAGTACTGCGGCAATAATATGCAAAGCAGACGTTTTGAGTGATGAGGGCGAGTGTATGAAACTCTACAGGTTGGCTTTCAAACAAACATACATCGTTTACAAGTTTATGTTTTTTTCCATATGTTAACGTATATCTATATCGTAAAGAAATACGCTAATAATATTACGATCTAGCCTAAACTCAGACTAATGAGTAATTTTACATTGACCTAGTTTTATAAAGTACTTATTTTATAAATAAATAAATAAATAAATATATAAATATATAGGGACAAATTACACTGATTGAGCTAGCCCTAAAGTAAGTTTGAGACTTCTGTTATGGGATACTAACTCAACGATACTATATTTAATAACAAATACATATATAGATAAAAATCCAAGACCCAGGACAATTTGAAAAAGGCCATTTTCCAACTTGCCCTGGCCGGGGATCGAACCCGGGATAAGAATATGTCCATAGGCACTTTTCTTACTGTCTCTATCAAGGGGAAGGCACTATGTTCGTGTGTCTTTTGTTTTCATTGTCACTATTATACACATATGTCACTGCTTAACTAGTTCGAACGGTTTAGTTCTTTTAAGTCTTCGCACTATGTCTGTGTTGTCGAGGAACTGGATCGCCTCAACGTTCACCTGGTGAAGCAACCTAAACTCGTGTGCTTGGGCGTACTTTTTTATAATTTTGTCTACGAACTGTACATTAAGGTCCCGGTGCAGGTCTTCGTTTCTTACAAGTTTATGTGCTAGGCAAATTTAAAAAAAAACCCCGACGCTATCTAGTGATAAGAAGCGGAACTACATAATATTGTAACAGATGTGAAGTTAAATTGAGTTTCGTAGCGCCATCTATTATTGGCCAGGTAAATTATAAAACCCAACTTTGAAGTGTTAATGCCCAATAACTTTTAAATAACTGAACTGATTTTCATCAATCATGACTGTCTGACTATCGGTCTGTCTGTCTGATGCGTTTTTTTAAAGTGAAAGCAAGTTCCCTACGGTAGTTCATAGCCATGTTTGATGAAAATTGGTTCAGCCACAGCGTTGGCAGCCGCTACTCATCACTAGATGACGTTCTTGATATTCATGGGTATTTTTAATTTGACTAGCAAATAAACTTGTTCTTCGACAGATCTGATCCTTCAGCTTTTTGACAAGTGGCAATGTTCTGTACATTAGTATATAAATAAATTTTGTTGTAGAGTGGAGTGTGGAGAGTGGAGTCTCAGACCAAATATTTTTTATATGGCCTGAGGAGGAAGGACATAATTTGCACCGTCGTATAAAAAAAATTAAAAATATGTTTTTTACTTTAATGAACAATTATTATTGAACTTAAAGTTCGTCCCCAATAGATGCCAAGCCAGTCAAATCCGACAAAATCTAGTTTGAAGAGTTAACTAGTGTTTGGGACGGCCCAGTTCGAACTGGTCCCGGCTTGGCTCGTTACAGCGCCTGCAGTCACGTTCGCACCAAATTACTGAGAATACAGAATTTTCACTTCACACAATTTGCACTAAGGCAACTCTGTGCGTGGAATTTCAACTTTAGATTCAATCACGTATTGTGGCGCTATTTTTCAAACGCGAAGTCACTACACGAGCGGTTTTTTGTATTGAAAAATCATTCGTTTAGGTGACTCTGCGTTTCAAAAATGGCACTTTGAACTCGATTGTATGGCCGTGTGGTTTCCGGCAGAGTAGAATAGGGCCACTCCAAGTCGTCCCGTGGATGTCGTAGAAGGTGGCTTAGGAAATACAAGCTAAACAAAGCTTATAAACATCAATGAGACCTCTCCAACCCGTCTGGCCAGCGAGGAGAGTGTAGGCCAAAGTTCTTTGGCTGCTCTGGCCAAGTATGGCTCTAATAGTACAGAGAGGATCGTGCTCCTGCAGTGAGACAAAAAGACCGGGTGAAGATGATGATGATGAATTCCACGCACAGGGTTCAACCTGATCCCGAACTGCAAGTTCTGAAAAGTTGTCTCAATCAATTTTACATATTTTTATTTTATTTTGACAACTCTGATAGCTGAAATTTTCACAGGTGATGTATTCCTGTTGCCGCTATAAGAACAAATCTTCTTGTTCTTATCGTGTGTGTCAGTGACTAACACTAGTGTCAGAGTTTTTAAACCGCCTTAAAGGCCTCTGACATAGTTTTAGGTAACGACCAATGTCAAAGACAGTGACCGGGACCGACGGCTTAACGTGCCCTCCGAAGCACGGATCATCTTACTTATCAGACAATCAGGGGATCAGCCTGCAATGTCCTAACCAAACTAGGACAACAACGTAAAGTCGTTGCCCCCGCCGGGAATCGAACCCGCGACCTCCGGGTATGAGCAGAACGCTCTAACCACTACACTACGGAGGCAGTTATAAGAACAAATAAGAAGAAATACTAAAAACAGAATATTATTATTATTTAAGTGGGGCTCTCATACAACAACCGTGATTTTTTATAGATCACGGTACAGAACCCTTCGTGCGCGAGTCCTACTCGCATTCGTCCGGTTACATTAATTTTCCTGGCAAATAAACTTATTCTTCTTGGTTATTCTTCTTGGCTCTATTTATTCGGCGCTCTTCTCGCTTTTTAATTAATTATGCAACGCTTCACAACTGTATTATTCGTAGATTTCTTTCAAAAACTTTGTGTAATTCTAACAACTTCATTGATTAGGTATTGCGTGATTTATCGTGTTACTCCGAATGCTTAGTATCATCATCATCATCATCATTTCAGCCGCATAACGTTCACTGCTGGACATAGGCCTCTCCCAAGGATTTCCAAAATGACCGATCTAGAGTGGCTTGCATCCAACGGCTTTCAGCGACCTTGGTCAGGTCGTCAGCTGTGCTACTTCTATGGAAAGAAATAACCGGCCAAGTGTGAGTCGGTCTCGCGAACGTAGGCAAATTCTCGTAGTACTCCGTACCATTATTTACGAAAAATCACGTTTGTTGTATGGGCTCCCATACAACAAACGTTATTTAACCACCAATCCACTTAAATATATTTATTTTATTCAGTTTTTAGTATTTGTTGTAGTTGTAACAGAAATATATCATCTGTAGAATTTTTACTAGTCTAGACAGAGACAGACAGATGGATATAAGTAATAGAGCCCCGCTTTTACCCTTTAAGTACGGAACCCTAAAAACTAAATATGTACCAGCGGCTTCTATTCTTGTGAAAACCGTAAAATTGAGCAAAGGAATGAGTGCGAATCAGTATCATGTCGGATAAACATCCAAGACCCAGGTCAATCTGTAAAAGATCATTTTCCTGTTTGACCTGACCAGGGATCAAACCCGGGACCTCCGGCGTGACTGCCTGGCATGATGATCACAAGGCCACAGGGATTGTCGGTTTTAAACACGTGAAATTATGGAAAATATGTTCCCATTTTGTAACCTTGAAACTCTACTTAGCCAGTTTTTTTGCTTTCGCATTTCATTCATCTTTTCATTTTAATTTTTTTTATTCTCTGCGATATTTCTCATCTTATATATTTTTATATTCCTCAGAAAATAATAAACAAAGTGTTCTGAAAAAAGAAAAGACATTACACAAAAACAACCCTCAAGAGATCACCCGAATCGGTCTTCCTGGAATTGCGTTAGAAATTTCATGAAATTTCATATTTATCGTAGCGTTGCATGTCAGCCAGTTTGACTCGTCCCCGGAGAATGTTTGTGGAACAAAAATAGCTTATTATGTTAATCCCGGACCCCGGACGGATCAAAGGCGGTTAATCAGACCACCGAGGGGGAAATTCAAAGATATCTATAATTTCTTTATCATTTTAAAGAGCGTTTTATGGTTCAATTGGAGTTTATACGAACCAGTGTGTTTTGGTTTTTACCGAGATGAGGAATCGCTCATAAAGAGTTGTGAACTTGAGTTGTTCTGGCTCCGCTGTTCTTTGCAAACCTTACTTTTAGACTTCCGTACAAACGTTACTCTGTTTTTACCATACTATCACGTCATTTTCACACAGTGATAGACATAGACTATCGACCTTTCTACGATCCTGATAAACTTTTCTGGCATCATCTACATTCATCACTGTCTCTATATAAGTTATCTGCTGTAATTTACATAGAACGACACGTCAGATTTTGACAAAATGTTTTATATTTAAAGATGCATTCGAGAATATCTAGGATTTCAGTATATGAACTTGAAATAAAATATAGTGTCAATTAAGACGATCAACGTTAAAAACTTCTATAGACAAATACTTACCTTCAACACCTGGAATTGTGTATCTGCCGTGTGGTTCCGGCAAAGTAGAATAGGACCACCCCAAGTGTTTTGAATAAAAGTACTTATTGTTAAGAAACTAGCGCCATCTACATTTCTTCTTCATAAGCGCGGGCAAAGGTTAGCTCACAGCCTCGGCGCCCGCGCCTTTCGTTCAGTCCTCCGTAAAACTCGTTCACGCGCGGGCGCGTCACTTGGCTCACACGGGAGCAGCTTTTGTCTTATTTGTAATGGCGGCGCATTCACGCCATGGTGGCTCGGCGCTAATTAATTCTTCGTGGATGTCATAGAAGTCGACTTAAAAAATAAAAGCTAAACAAAGCTTATAAACATCAATGAGGCCTTTCCAACACTGAGAGTGGAGAGTGCAGGCTAAACCTCTGGCTGCTCTGGCCAAACATGGCTCTGGTATTACTGAGAGGGTCGTACTCCTGCAGTAGAGACAAAAAAAAAGTGTGTCTCGTGGTGAACTCATGCCTATATCATATGCAGTAGACGGAACTGCCTCCATGGTGTAGTGGTTAGAGCTTTCGGCTCATACCCGGAGGTCGCGGGTTCGATTCCCGGCGGGGGCAACGACTTTGTGTTGTTGTCCTAGTTTGGTTAGGATATTGTAGGCTGATCACCTGATTGTATGATAAGTAAGATGATTCGTACTTCGGAGGGCACGTTAAGCCGTCGGTCCCGGTCACTGTCTTTGACATTGGTCGTTACCTAAAACCATGTCAGAGGTCTTTAAGGCGGTTTAAAAACTCTGACACTAGTGTTAGCCACTAACACACACGATAAGAAGAAGTAGACGGAAGGCGCCAAGCTGTCTAGACTCGATTCCATTATGCTTATGTAGACAAGCTCGCTCTAGTAACACATTTCGTTCGCCGTTTTACCCCTTGTCCTATTTACCCAAACATGTGATATGATATACCAATATGTTTAGATCGTATGCAGTGAGGAGAATATGGGCTCACTCTTTCTCAATAGATGATTAATATACAATGTCTTCATCAGACTTGAAAGGTTAATTTTCAGATTTAACAAGTGTGCAAATTTTGCCGTAGCAGAAGATGCCCTGATACAGCACCTATAAAATGTCATACTAACAAAACAACACTGTTATTCTGGTGCCATGTGGTTACCGGCAGAGTAGAATAGATTCACTCCAAGCTTTCCCAAGGATGTCGTAGAGGGGGGCAACTTATGAAAAACAAGCTAAACAAAGCTTATAAACAGCAATGAGACCTCCCCAATCCGTCTGGCCAGTGTGGAGAGTGTAAGCCGAATCCTCTGGCTGCTCTGGCCATGTATGGCTCTGGTAGTACAGAGAGGTTCGTGCTCCTGCAGTGGAGCCTAAAAAGGCGGCAGGCGCCAAGCCGTCTAGACTAGATATCATTATGCCAATGTAAATAGACTCGATCCCGTTATGTCCAATTTTGTTGGCCGATTTTCCCGAATAGAGAAATGCTAAAAATAAATCGAATGTCTAGGCAGATGAGAGCTAGAAAATGGGTTGTCACTGTCCTACATTGCCCTAAAAAGAAGGCCTGTAAAAAGAAGTAAGATTTTATGCAACAGTTGTATAAGAAGTGTAAGAAATGTGAGAGGCTTTCGTGATCGTAAGGAGATGCCATCGAACAAAGCACAAATATCATTTAATCTATGAACTATTTATTTAGTAATGGTGTTTCCGTAAGTGGCACATTTTGCCAGCATTTTATGCTTTCTTGTTCTATTTACCCCTATATACCCCAAGCATCGGATTTATTATTAACTTGTTTCCGCTCCTGGCTTTTCCGCCTTTATAATGTGGGATGCATACGGAATTCACAAATTACGGGAAAATAAGGCTTAATTAATCCTTGTGGGATAAAATTAGCTTCGGATTCGAGAGTATTTCGTTATACACAATAGAAAATACTTAGTTTTAATTTAATTTAGTACATGCAGTGAAATGTGATGAATTTTATATTCAAGTTGTTTCGTGGCGAATTAGAGTCAATAGTCAATGATTTTTAATAACTTGACCCAATAATCTTATGAAGAAACAATAAAAATACTTTTTTTTAAATTAAATTAATCCTTTAAAGCAACCAAATCACGCAACGGCAACATTTTTTGCAAAAATGTTGCCGTTGCGTGCGATACGACTACGATATACGTACGATAGTATATTTTACCAGCAAAGCAAGCAAAACTAAAAGAATATGAAACAAAAAGTCAACAAGACCTACTCTTACGTCAGTAAATCTCACTACGCTCCAGTGTTTCTCATTTCGCCGGTCTTTATAGTATCTAAATACACATATTTGCTGTAAGTACAGAGAGCCCGTCTAAATAGAACTTACAGATACAAATTAAAAATAGTTATAGATGCAAGGTGGATGAGGACAGGGTGAGAAAAGTGTGATTTAAATTAGTCTGTCTTTTAGATTATCCAAAAATAATGGAACCATATGTTTTAGTTTACCAAAAAAGGACAAATTAACAAAGATATGGGGAATCAAAGTTCCGGAGTGGGGGCTTGCGGCGTCACCGCTACGTAAAAATAGTACCTAGTCGTGACGTCAGGTGAAATTTTAATGCGCTGTATCTTTGTGATTTTTTGTTATTCAGAGAAAAGAAAAAATACGTGTATAATATTTTTTTCAACACACTTGCTCATAAAGTGGCTCTATGGTCACCGCAATTAGGCACATAATGACACCCATAATCAAACTGTGACTTTTTCATTGCTATAACTCACTAGTGAGTTATAGATTTTTTTTTTAAATTTTATTTGTTGAGTTCATGGAATTGTATGTACTTGCGTTGAGTTGCTTTGTGCTTATTAAAAAAGTTTTTATTAAAAAAAAAGATCGTGTTCAATAGAACAAACAAATTAATGTTCCTTTTGCTTGCTTATTTCATGCAACTTCTTATTTAAATAGATAATTTTAACTCGTAAGTGTTTAATAAATAAAACTTTCACTCAAGTATAACTTTTGTTTTCTCTGTAATAAAAGAAAACTTTAAATTCCCCATTTTGTACGTGGCAGAATAGGCGCAAATCTTATGCGCGAAAAAAAAACTTATCTCTTTAGTCTGTGGCCGATCGCAATGCGCGCGCATCGGAAAACTGATTAATTGTTCCCGCCCGAAACATTTTTACAACTCGTTTTCACTGTTGAAATTATAGTTATTTATTAATTAAAATGTCTACAAGTACTAGTTACGAAGAAAATGATTTATGTTGTACACCGCCCGATATAAGATGTGAAGCCCTTAACGTTGTAGAAAGTTTATTACCTGAAAACTCCAAGGAAAAATATCTATTAGCGTACCTAACAAAATTTCATAAAATGGCAAAACAGCAAGAATACGCATTCTTTTTCAGAAAATGTGTTCATGGCGTACTTTAAAGAATTATCTTATAAGTACAAACCTAGCTCTTTGTGGTGTTTATACTCAATGTTAAAAAGTACAGTCCGAACAAAGAATGGAGTGGACTTAAAAACATACTCTATTTTGTAAGCTTATCTAAAGAGACTATCCGATGGATTTAGAAGCAAGAAATCAAAGGTTTTATCGTCGGACGATATTGAAAAGTTTATAAAAGATTACTACTGACGAAACACCAAGTACATACAATGATTGGATTTCACGAATAATGAGCCATCTCAAATTACAATAGAACATGAAGTATTTCAATAAAAAATCTATCTGTTGAGACCGCTATGTCATCAAAAACAGTTAATTATAATTTTACTAACTGCATATTTACTCATTGTGTCTCTAAATAAACTTTTTATCTACTAAATAAAATGAGTTTTTATTGTTATTTTATTCACAAGTGTGTTGAAAAACGTCGTATGATACACGTGTGTATTGATGATTACCGTCCTTGGCTCTCTTAAGACCCTCGCCTACGGCTCGGGTCTCAATGGCGCCGCGGCGGTAATCACCAATATTACACACTAGTACCATAATGTACTATTAATTATCTAACCGATGGGTCGAAAATATTTTTATCCATTCGTCATGCCCATTATTGTATAACTTTGCCTATAAAACATAAATGAAAATAAATATTTCATAACATAAAATTGTTTTGTTGATAATAAAACATCTCCAATAAATATATTAAGATTAACACATGTTTGGCAAATAAATTATCTTTATCTTAACTTTATCTTTAATTGCTTGGGTTAGTCACGTCTCCCGAATGCCTAGTTATTTATCGGGCCAATGTTGGACAAGCAAATGGCCAACCGTACACTATCTGAACCAGGCCTACCCAGGACAAGATGTGGGACGAACTTGGGACATTATAACACCAAATAACTCACAATTATGAACGCATTATGGTCATTATATGGTGGCGTGGCGTAGTACCAGACGATCGGGATCAAAAGTGGAAGACTGATTGGAAACGAAAGAGTAGTTGTTGCCCAACAATGAGACATCAATCATGATTAGTCAATAATCATTCATGAGTATGTCATACTTATATTAATTCTTCTCGAGCTCCTCCGTGCTTCGGAAGGCACGTAGCACGTCATTGTATAGCAGTTATCAAGCTATGTCTATGATACCTTAAGGCAGGCTAGAAAATCTGACACCAGTGTTTGTCACTTACACGTATGATAACAAACTAAAATATTAATTCTGTGCATCAATGGCTCGTAATAAATAAACTTACATATCTTTTCTCTTTGGGCTACCGAGTTTCATATGATTGATGATTATTTGGATGTATAAAATCATCACCATCATATCAGCCAAAGGTAGTCTACTGTCGGTCAGAGGCCTGATGTTACTAAGGTCTACTTCTGTTATTCTATAATTTACGACAGACATCTTAGAACATGTTCCAACGAGAAATGGGTCACGAGATAGTCTGAAATATCACTTTGTGAAAGTTATCTCGCAGACAAATTTCCTTGGTCTGTAAGTAAAGATAGTGGAGCTAAAAGTAAGGTGAACCGGCTGGTTGCAGCTAGAAAAGGATAAATTTTGGAACGAAATTCCTTATCGCGCGTTACGAAAGGGGGCTAGACGGAAAAAATTAAGACCAAAAGTTGTTACGACACTTTTTGTAAGCCGTGCGGCGTGCATGGATGGATCGAAGTTCGAGAGAGAGAGACAGACAGAGAAACACCCAGGAAACACCTGTCTGTCTCTCTCTCTCTCTCGAACTTCGTTCCATCCGGGTGTCCCTTGACACCTCTCAAGTTTTTTTATTAGACTTGTGAGATAAGCGACCGATCTTCTTCGTTCGATAACAGGTGTGCCATATACATACACTATGATAAATTCAAGATACAAACTCTAGTTATCAGTTCTTGTTATGTTTGGTTACCTATTATTCGAAGATGACTGGACCGATTTGGAAAATTCTTTTCTTTTACTGCCCAACAAAATGAAATGAAAATCAGTTCGTGTTTCCCCCCTTCAATTTAAATATACAATAGATGTCACAGTGGGTTCAGTGCCCTGTTCCCTTTCGTTATTCATGATGCTGAACAGCTGAATGGAGTGTCTAGCTGAACATGCATCATTGCATTCAAATTGTATGGTCATGCAACAGACATGTTTGCATATACAATTCGGAACATTTGCTTTTTGTTAAAATAAAACGGTAGACAAGTAGATAATCAGATTTTTATACATGCTGGTCTGGGAGACTCCCGTGCTGGTCTGGGAGAAATAAAAAAACTTAGAATGTACCAGCTGCTTGTCTTCCCACGCAGATCGTAAAAGCCGATCGAGGGAATGGGCAAAAATGCAAATCATGTTAACAGGCGATGCGGCTAGCAACCCATCACTGTATTGATTGCTTTTCCATCTTCTCGCCGCTAAAAGTGGCTTTTGGGTCTTGCGGCCCTGGGCTCTGCATAGAGCCGCAAGATCCAAAATGCTCTGTCTGCCCCATTAGGGATAAAGACGTGATAGTATGTATGTATAAACTTTTTACTGAATTTGAAATTTTTTTTGAAACTACCTCCGTGGTGTAGTGGTTAGAGCGTTCGGCTTATACCCGGAGGTCGCGGGTTCGATTCCCGGCGGGGCAACGACTTTGTGTTGTTGTCCTAGTTTGGTAAGGACATTGTAGGCTGATCACCTGATTGTCCGATAAGTAAAATGATCCGTGCTTCGGAGGGCACGTTAAGCCGTCGGTCCCGGTCACTGTCTTTGACATTGGTCGTTACCTAAAACCATGTCAGAGGCCTTTAATGCGGTTTAAAAACTCTGACACTAGTGTTAGTCACTAACACACACGAGAAGAAGAAGAAGACTGAATTTGAAAATAGGAGGAGGTTATCAATTCGCTGTGATCCTTTTTATGTATTTTCACCGATTATTCGATAACACCTGGACCGATTTGGAAAAACTTTTTTAGTTTGAAAAGGGTATTCTTGCGAGGTGGTCCCATAGAAATTTTATTAAAATTTGTTGTGTAGCTTGGGGGTGAAGTCGATATTTAGTTATGAAATATTATGTTGTACGATTACCCTAAAAGTGGCCTTTGAGTCGTGCAGCCCTGGGCTCTGTCTGCTTAGAGACACAAGACCCAAACTACAATGGCTGACTGCCATCTGCATTTTAAGTTTTCCCCTCCTCAGAAAAGCATCTCTCTTGCACGTATAGGCGTAATTAATATGCCTTTGCGCCCCGAGCAACATAAACATATTCGCGTAGCGGGCGTAATAAACAATTTACGCCCCTAGAGACGTAAACATACCTCAAGAAGTCATGAACATTCGATAACCTGAACAAAGTCGGTTGAACTAATTAGAGTGAGCAGCCGCGAGCGTTTCTCGGTTTATTAATTTCGTTATTCCTGAGTCTACGCCTAAGGAATTACGTAAAGTTGCGGTCTTGCGGCGAATTAGGCGTGTTATGCTCTGACTGGGGGTAAACAACAAGCTACGGGTGTTCCTTTCGTTTGTGGAACCGAATTTTTATTATTAAGGGTCCTACCCGAGCTAGCGACCTTGAAAACACAAAAAAAATAATTTCTCTTTCTGTAAGTGAGATTGTCAGAAACCCTCGTACAACCTTTTAGCTGGTATCCTTAAGTTTCATTAGAACCTCGAAAGTCATTGAAATACAATACGCTGTAGTTTCCTTTGCAAAAAAATACTAAAAACGGCCACTTTCGACTCTTTTTGTAAAGGTTTCTAAAGCAGATAGTATTTCAATGACTTTCGAGGTTCTAATGAAACTTAAGGATACTAGCTAAAAAGTTGTACGAGGGTTTCTGATAATTTCACTTACAGAAAGATAAATTTTTTTTTTGTGTTTTGAAGGTCGCTAGCGCGGGTAGGAGCCTTAAGTACATAGTTATACCAAGAAAGTTGATTGACATTGATACTACGTTGATTGACATTGACAGATTGACATTGATACTACGTGGAAGGAACAAAGTGTGGTGGAGTGACAACCCTATATCCGTTTAACCTGCTATCGTATGACGTCATCAAAATCCTCGGTGAAAGCAAGATTTTTTACGACCTGAAATTGTGATGGAGTTGGATATCTTTTCAACTAACTTAAAAAAGGAGGTTATCAAGTCGTTTGTATGTTTGTTATCTCAGAACTCCGTCATATACAACGTGTACGAGACAAATTCAGAACCACGGGCTAGAACACTAAATCACTGTAATAAACTAAAACAGTTGACATTTCCATAAATAATAAATAAATATGTATAGGGACTAATTACACTGATTGAGCTAGCCCTAAAGTAAGTTTGAGACTTGTGTTATAGGATACTAACTCAACGATACTATATTTTATACCAAATACATATATAGATAAACATCCAAGACCCAGGAAAAATTGAAAAAGGCCATTTTCCAACTTGCCCTGGCTGGGGATCGAACCCAGGACCTTCGGGTTGGCGGTCTGGCGTGTCGACCATTTCCATACTAAAGAGTGTAGCCGCCCGGGCAATTTGTATGTCAATTTTTAAACTGATAACCTCCTTTTTTTAAAGTCAGTTGAAAAGATATCCAACTCCATCACAAATTCAGGTCGTAAGAAATCTCGTTCCACCGAGGATTTTGATGACGTCATACGAAAACAGGTTAAACGGATATAGGGTTGGCACTCATGAGGCATGGATATTATAAACAGCTGCAGATGAATTTTAAACGCTTGGTAGATACAGCGGAGTATGTTCGACGCTAATAAGTCTGCCTGTCAATGTGTCTGTTTGTGTCATCGTACCTCTCGAACGGATAAACCGATTTCAATGCGGTTTTTTTTCGTGGAAACAAGTTTCCTTGCGGTGGCTGTTAGCTATGTTTGAAGAAAATAGGTTCAGCTGTTTAAAAGTTATTAGGGGTAAAAGCTTGAAACACCTTTTTTAATTTTTCTGGCAAATAATAGATGGCGCTACTAATATAAATTCCACTTAACATTCTATCATCCTGTGGCTAATATACATATATAATATATAAAATACTGTAGCTGTAACTCCTAAGTTCTAGAAAGAAAACTAAAATTTGTAATGACTACAAATTGGTTTCTTCAACAACGAACTGGTGAAACTGAAGAAGATCTTATACTTGTCAACCCTAAACATGGCAGCATATAATTTAAATTCAGCGTACAGCATTCCTTCTGTAGCACCACTGGGAGTTGAACGCGGGACCCTCTAGGACAAATGTCGGTGGTAGTTTTATTATGTCAGTATGTTAAAGACTTGTATTCCTAGCACTAAAAAACTTGCGCCTTAAAATAGTTTCAGTATATTTTGTTAGACCTTATCCGTCGTATTATAAAACGCAGACTAACTTTGTTACTAGGTTTAAACCATTATCCGCCCAATTCAAGTTGACATTGACAGATGAGTTAGTTTCACTTTACTAGATGTCAACTTGATTAGGGTCCTGTTTTTATAATAAGACGGTATAAGTTTAACGCTAATATTTATTAATTTTTAGTACCTGGGTGACCGAGCTTTACTCGGTCGGTTACATCTCAAACATAAACTATTTTTTTTAACTTTTCTAAAAACAGTACAAAATAAAAAATAAAGAACATAAAAAAAACAAAAGTTAGTCACCGAGTGGGATTCGAACCCGTAACACTCTTTCTAGCGGTCAGCATCCTTAACCGCTGAGCTAAACGGATAGCTGCCGGCGCAACGAAATTAGCGACCATATTCTGCGTGGAAAGAAAAACGAATGAAAACTTTAAGTTTATTACAAAAATTGTAACAGGCGGACTTAAAGCCCAGGTACTTTACTACAGTCAACCTACACCTCATGTCGAAGAAAAGCTAATGGCACATCCTAATTAATTTTATATTTATTTCTATGGCTATCTTCTAGGCTATTAGTTTAAAAAGCATTGTTTTTTCTGTCAGTTCCATTTAATTTTGAACTCCGCATAGTCATAATCCGATACCGAAAACGAAATGTTTTTTTTTAATCTGCCGAAAAATAAGAAGTGTGATGGAAGAAGAAACTGTGACAGCTAAAGGATACACGTACAGCGCTTTGGCGTCATTGCTATTAGGTCTCGCGGGTGCGAAAGAGATAGTAAGATGTTCCCACGACGCACTCCTATATTTAAAATGCTAATCTATATCTATACATCTATACATATAATAAAACAGTAAAAAAAATGTGTCTGTACATTAAATATATTTCCAAAAAAAATATTGGGGGCGATGGAGACATAGTATAATAGAGTAAGAATCTATACATATAATAAAACAGTAAAAAAAGTGTGTCTGTACATTAAATATATTTCCAAAAAAAATATTGGGGGCGATGGAGACATAGTATAATAGAGTAAGAATTTAAAATAAAATGTCTGTCTGTTTGTCTGTATGTCTGTTTGTTTCTTTGTCTGTTTGTCTGTTTGTACACGCTAATCTCCGGAAATACTAGACGGATTCGAATGAAACTTTTTTGTTATATAGCTATTAAGCCTGGGCAACATATAGGGTATAAATGATTTTGGAAAATGGAACGCCTGATGCAGAACCATAATGGTCCAGCTAAACTATAAGAGATATAAAAATGCCGCCTTAGTAAAAGTTGTTCAGTCTGATGAGCATTTTCCAGAGACATAAAGTTCACGCGAACGAAGTCGCGGGCTTCAGCTAGTAGAGAATATGTATGTATTTCTTTATTACTCTATTAAAATCCCTATTAACCAAAGTGAACAAATATGAAATAATTCATCGACGAACATGTAATACTTTAAAGTTTCAATTTAAAACAAAAGTCCTATATGGCCTGTGACGTCAAAGTCTACGTCGTCTATACATTAACCATACAAAATAGCGTTTTTGCGAGTGAGATAAACATATTTTCGTAAAATCGCTATATCTCGTTGGTTTTTCAACCAATTTTTATTGTTTTCAGTTAGTACCTTACTTTTGAATATTTATGGATTTATGGAAAAACTGGTAAGATAGCACATATTTTTTTCATCCATATTGTTTATTGCTGCTTCATTAATTAACCAATTTTCTTGCTATTTCAAAATAATATTTCTTTTCAATGGTACTCTCTGATCTCACTAACAAATAGTTTATTTCAAATAAGAATTTGCTCTAACAGTAAGTACAGTACAAAGCAAGCAACATTTATTTCAAACAATTTCTAAAGGTACTTCTACTATTTCTTAATTACAAAGAAACACGCGTTCGAGCTGGAGAAAATTCTAGAATTTCATTAGTTTAATGTTTTAGTTGGTTCGTAAAATAAAGAGGGTACAGAAACGACAATCACACTACGTGCAACCGTGTCATTGGGGAAGGGTCTTTGTAGAAAACTAATGATTCATGCATGTACTCCGTAAATAAAAAACCGCGAGCTGCTTGCAACATGAGCTGCGCCAAAAAAACTAGTTATAATATATAACCAGCCGAGTCGGGCTAGCGCACGTAGGGTTCCGTGCCATTAAATGTAAAAAAAATCATGTTTGTTGTATGGGGGTCCCACTTAAATATTTATTTAATTCTGATTTTAGTATTTGTTGTTATAGCTGGTTTAGAAATACATCATGTGTTCAAATTTCAACTTTCCACGGTCATAAGTTACAGTCTAGTACGGAGCCCTAAAAATGAGAAAAGAGACATGGTGTGCTGTTAATTTTGATCAAATGAATATCATTTATTAAAAATCTTGGTATCCCACTAACTACTCTCTTTACTACTCTCTTTACTGGCTTCTATTGCGACTTAGACAAGGCAAATTATTTGATAGAGACCATCGAAGTATAATACTATAAAATCAGTGATAGCAAGGACTGCTTGATCTGTAAACTCCCTAGTTTACTTTTTGGGTAGGTTGTAGAATTATAGTATTTTTAAGTAGAGTGCGCTCTGGGAGATGTCAGGCAACTTTATACCAACCTCGGGACTGGCGCGAACTTGTTGGCCGGTTATTGCTTTACGGAAGGGAAATTTTGTAAAGGTTCTTAGTTAATTCTGTAAAGAGATTAGTGATATTTGATGTACAAGGTCGTTGGGAGGCGTTGGATGCAAGCCGCTCTAGATCGGTCATTTTGGAAATCTTTGGGAGAGATCTATGTCTAGCAGTGGACGTTCTTCTTCTTATATTTAAGAGCTGGGCTCTTGTCGGTGGAGTGCTTTCCATATCTCTCTTCCTTCCGTTAAGTTCTTAACCTCTTTATATGTTTTCATGTTTAATTTTTCTTTTATTTGGACTATAAATTTTCTTCTGGGTTTTCCTACTCCTCTCTTTCCTTCTATTTTCCCTTCCATTATTGTTTTAAAGAACGCATCATATAAAATGAGAAAAGAGACATGGTGTGCTGTTAATTTTGATGAAATGAATATCATTTATTACAAATCTTGGTATCCCACTAACTACTCTCTTTGCAAATTATTTGATAGAGACCATCGAAGTATAATACTATAAAATCAGTGATAGCAAGGAATGCTTGATCTGTAAACTTCCTAGTTTACTTTTTGGGTAGGTTGTAGAATTATAGTATTTTTAAGTAGAGTGCGCTCTGGGAGATGTCAGGCAACTTTATACCAACCTCGGGACTGGCGCGAACTTGTTGGCCGGTTATTGCTTTACGGAACGGGAATTTTGTAAAGGTTCTTAGTTGATTCTGTAAAGAGATTCATCATCATCGTCATCATTATCATCAGGTCTTTTTGTCTCTACTGCAGAAGCACGACCCTCTCTGTACTACGACAGCCATACTTGCCCAGAGCAGTCAGAGGACTTGGCCTTTACTCGCCTCGCTGGCCAGACGGGTTAAAGAGGTCGCATTGATGTTTCTAAGCTTTGTTTAGCTTGTATTTCCTAGGTTGCCTTCTACCACATCCACGGAAGGACTTGGAGTGGCCCTATTCTACTCTGCCGGAAACCCCACGGCATGTAAGGGGGGGGGGGGTACGACTCGTCAAATCACCTAGGTTAGGTAGTGGACCCCGGGTTCTGAAGCGTCACTAAAGATGCAACCTCACGTATTCCAATGAGGATAATGATGTTGAAAGTCATAGTGGTGAACTTAAAACATTTGTTTGTTTGGATGATTTCTGTACTTCTAATAACTAGACACATAGTTTTGTCAATGTTTACCAAAAGCATTTTCAACTCTGTAAAATCAACGGAAAGTCATTGATTCCAAGCTCTAAGAGAAACTTAAAGAAATAACCCGTCAATAACCATTAAAGCAATGAATATTTTATGCGCGTCTGCCAAGTTCCACCTTAAGTCCGGGCTATAAATCAGTCTAGATAGTTAGAACATTTGATTAATAATGTACCTGAGCTATCCTAGACTATTAGGGTCAATAGGGGTGACTACAGGGTCCAAAAAGTAAGACTGTAATTAGTCCGTCTTTTAGATTATCCAAAAATAATGGACCCGTATTTTTCAGTTTACCAAAAATATAAAAAATCACAAAGATACGGAGCGTCAAAGTTCCGGAGTGGAAGCTTGCGACCGAATCCTACCCAGCCGTGACGGCATGCGAAATTTATATGCGCTGTATCTTTGTCATTTTTAGTTTCTCAGAGAAAAGAAAAAATACGTGTACAATATTTTTTAATAATCTAACCAATGGACCAAAAATATTTTTCTATTCGTCATGCTTATTCAGACAGAGAGGAAAAATACTTGAGCAATTTACTAATTTAATTGAAAATATAGCCGCATTACTATATTCTAAAGTGTAACCGATCGAGCATTTTGTCGTTTAAACATGACAGAATGCTCGAGCGGTCTCGAAACTGCGCGAGCATACTCGCGTTTTGCAGTTATTGCTAAATAGTTTAAAGTTTATTTTCGAGTGTTATAAAAAAATCGTCCCCGCTGCGCTCCTCTCTGTCTGAATTGACCCTTAGTCAACTACTTTCGTTTTAAACTTCGATACAGTTGCTTAGTTTATAAATTTCAAAAAATATATAAAAATGGAAAGATAATTTTCTATGTGAAATGTTTCAGTGAATCAGTTAATGGGACTACTCATTTAAACTTGGTGTAAATGCTATTTTATATTCAATTTAGATTATTTTATTTACACTTAAATATAATTGAATTGTACACTTGCTGGGCATAGTTCATAATTTATATTTGTATCAAACACGTATCTATATCTTCTTATTATCCTGAAGCCAATGGAAACGCGGAAACAACTTATTTTATTATGTTTTTTTGTATCAATATGAATAAAGCCATACCTACACCTATATTAATATGAAAGTCATTCTATTTCGCAAATATCAAACTTGAAAACCTTTCGTCTAAAATTACAAATACATCCATTTCTCAAAAGCACAAAAATGCACCAGAAATATGTCACCAAAGCCATTTTAAAGTACGGCACATCATTTCGAGACGTGTCAACTACTGAAATATTGCTGGCTCGCTTTAATAGAAAAGGAGGGAGATAAATTGCGGGGCGTCGAGAAGAATGCACGCGAAATTGAAAATGTTTAAGATTTGACGGATTGTTGGAGGAAATCTTGGCTATAGAGTTTATTTATGTGCGCCGTTAGTTGATCGAGGTTTTTCATGTGTTACCTTTTTATTGATAATATTTTAATCCACTCATTGACGTAATACGTAAATTATAATAACCTTACACTTATTAACTTTAATCGTCTTCATCATCATCACGTCTTTTTAGTCTCCACTGCAGGAAGCCGATCCTCTTTGTATTACTAGAGCCATATTTGGTCAGAATAGCTAGAGGATTTAGCCTACTTTCTCCACTATAGCCAGACGGGTTTAAGAGGTCTCATGATGTTTATACCTAAGCTTTGATTAGTTTGTATTTCTTAAGTCGGCTTTTACGACATCCACGGGCAGACTTGGAGTGGTCCTATTCTACTTTTTATTATATGCATTTTCATCAAAACCGCGCTAATTAATAAGCGATGTAGTTTACAACTAGTTACTATTTTGGTTCCCATAACTGTGGTCAGTTTCTATAACTCTGGGCTCTGTCTAACCCTTACGGGACACAGATGTGATAGCTCCAACGATTTTGATGAAACTTAGTATAAAAGGCGTTTTGGATAAGGAAAAAATAACTAGCTGGGTTTTATTTTTAGAAAATATCGTTTTTTTGGTGTTTCAATCGCGTGATGCCAGGTCACCCAGGTACCTTACGTAAGCCATTGCTCTATAAAATGTCCGCCATACCCTTCCCCTACTAGACTAGCAAGCTCGGCAGCCGAAGACTGGCTAAAAATACAACATGAAGATGAAGTGATTCATTACCATTTATTTTACAATTGTTCCAGATATAACACAAAGCTGACAACTCTAGCGCTGCCGTCAGTGATCTTCGAGCCCAAGTTCAGGGGATCCGTGAGGAACCTGGTGTATTCCGACCTGCCTGGACAGCCACCGAGGAGACAGGAGCTGCGGCATTCAAGGGATTTAAAGGTAAGATAGAAGAATAATTAATAGAATTGCTTTTTTGTGCCGCATAATTTTCTCTGTTTATCCCTATGGTTGACTAGGAGAAAATGCTCCGCCATATTTGTTAAAAGTATATTTGTACTTTGGAACAATAAATTTTAATAAAATAAAATAAAAATAAGAATAAGGTAAGATAGAAAAGTTCTCGTGGGGTAAATTAGTAGACTGAAGCACTGCGCAAACATCTTAAGCTACAATTGCATTCCCAAGGAGGGTAGATGTCAAGCAGGTGGCCATACGTAACTATAGCCAAATCATCATCAGGTCTTTTTAGTCGCCACTGATTGCTGGAGGAAATCTTGGCTATGGAGTTATTTGAATGAAGTTTTTCATGTATTACCTTTTCATTGATAATATTTTAAACCATGCATTGACATATTACATAAAGTCTATAAAGTATATTAATGTTACATTCATTTTCTCTTATTCGTCATCATCATCAGGTCTTTATAGTCTCCACTGCAGGAGCACGACCCTCTCTGTACTACTAGAGCCATATTTGGTCAAAGCAGCCAGAGGATTTGGCCTACTATCTTCACGCTGGCCAGACGGGTTGGAGAGGTCTCATGATGTTTTTAAACAAAGCTTACAAACATTATGAGACCTTTCCAACCCGTTTAGCGTAAGACTAAGCGTATAGCCAAATCAAATTCCGGCTATATCTTCTTGATATGGCATAGTCTTCAACATTCTTGGGTAACCATTGATGTGCCTATTAAATAAATAAATATAAATAAATATATTGGGACAAATTACACTGATTGAGCTAGCCCCAAAGTAAGTTCGAGACTTGTGTTATGGAATACTAACTCAAAGATACTATATTTTTATAACAAATACATATATAGATAAACATCCAAGACCCAGGACAATTTGGAAAAGGCCATTTTCTAACTTGCCCTGACCGGGAATCGAACCCTAGACCTCTGGGTGGCGGACTAGCATGGTGACCGCTACGCCACGGAGGTCGTCGAAATATGAAGAAGAATTACATTTCTTGTGGAAAAATCAGCAGAAAACCCGAGATACATGCTTCAGATATTAACTAAAACATCCAGCTTTTATTAAAACCCAAAAATTCCTCCTTTTCAATAACCCTTCCACCAATAAAGTAACGCCGGGCGTTCCGCTGCGTTGAATACAAATATAATTTTAAATTCCCCGCATTCCGACGATATTTCATAAACATCTCAATTTACCAGGACGTTGTCACGTTCTTACTGAGGCGGGAAGGAATTCAGACTCTATAACCTTAACAAAAGGTTTAAATTTAAATAATCGCGTTGAGCCACCATCCTGCAAATCCAGCTGAGAAATTCCATTGAACAAAGTTACCCGCGGCTTAAGATACAGGATGAAGGAGATTCTGGAAATCCTTGCCGTATTTTGTTTGCTTGCATTGTTGCATTCATTATCATTATGCCACTCGCTTAAAGTTATGCCTTTATACATTTTCTAGTATCGTGGACCAAAATAAGTAGACGTAACTCTTCTACAATCTAATTATCTCGGCAATCCCTTGGCTTTTGGCTTCTTTAGCTCATGTTTGCCCACTAAGTTCCGTTGCCAAAAGTACTGGTAACAGATAACCAGTGGAGAATGTTCCAATTATCCTGGCCTTCCTGCATATGCTTGACTTCCACATATGACACGACTTCTGCCTTTTTCTTTACTTCATACATGAACTTAGCTTGGTTCCACAAAATGATTTTTTATTCCACGATGATTTTGATGAAGCTATCGTGTCGTTTATAGTCCCTAATATAAAATTATTGCTTCGTATAACTTCTGATTATCATGAACTTTCTCATTTCAAAAAACTTTGTCCAGACTTTTCGTCACGTTTTTGATATAAATTTTAAATATCTAGATCACCACATTATCTCTGCTATTTACTGCTGTTCTGACACATCGATCTTTCGCTTGCTAAGCCATTTTGTTTAGTTTAGCCACGTGGTTATCGTAGAAAGCGACTTATAGTATACCTATAGTTATAAACATCAATGAGACCTCTCCGTCCCCGTCTCAGTCTCCCGTCTGGCCAGCGTGACGACCTTATGATGATGATGTCCTTTCTCTTGACTTTTATCTGTCCACAACGTCTAATTTTTTTCTGTGGTTTGAGCTAAACCTTAGACCACCGCCTAAAATAACATCGGCGTCTTTCGGACTTTTGCATATATTAAACAAGACGTTTTCGTGTGTTCACGACGCTACCTTCTTGCTTCATTTTACCTTACAAAATGCTAAGGAAACTGTACTAAAGAAAACTAAATTAAGGTGAACTAGATGCTTACGACTTAATTGACTACGTAAATATATTTTATATACCATCATTCGCTTGCTTGTACTATTTATTTCACTTGAGTGTGTGCTTCGAAATACACATAATCGTAAATCGTGTGGTTTCCGGCAGAGTAGAATAAGACCACTCCAAGTTCTTCCGTAGATGTTTTAGAAGGCGACTTTTGAACATCAATGAGACCTCGTCTGGCCAGCGAGTAGAGTGAAGGCCAATTTTTCTGTCTGCTCTGGCCAAGTATAGCTCTGGAAGTACAGAGAGGTTCGTGCTCCTGCAGTGGCAGAAAGACCTGATGATGATGATGATGAGGAATAAAGGCAGACTGCCTGTGTATTAACTTATAAACTGCCTCTGTGGTGTAGTGGTTAGAGCGTTCGGCTCATACCCGGAGGTCGTGGGTTCGATTCCCGGCGGGGGCAACGACTTTGTGTTGTTGTCCTAGTTTGGTTAGAACATTGTAGGCTGATCACCTGATTGTCTGATAAGTAAGATGATCCGTGCTTCGGAGCGCACGTTAAGCCGTTGGTCCCGGTCACTGTCTTTGAGCTTGGTCGTTACCTAAAACCATGTCAGAGGCCTATTTAAGGCGGTTTAAAAACTCTGACACTAGTGTTAGTCACACACACGATAAGAAGAAGAAGCCTGTGTATTATAGCAATTTCTTACAACCAACATTTGATTATATGTTTATACAAAATAAACTAACTGTCTTTCGTAACCCGTATTAGAGCGACTTCAATCCCAGAATAAAAATAAAATTCTATTGAATTTTTAGTAGTTTAGCAATCTCCGTTACACGCCTGAAATAGTGATAGACCTAGATTTGCTAAATCTGAAAGGTCGCCGGCGCACGATATTTCTGAGTTGACCTCTGATGTAGAAAACTAAAGATGTGTTACCTGTTACCCTACTGGCAAGTGACTTGTAATATACAAGTCACTTTTCACCACCTTCGGTCAGACAATACAACGACCGCAGTGGCGTAATGATCAACACGCTAGACCGCCAGGAGGTCCTGGGTTCGATCTCCAGCCAGGGCAAGTTGGAAAATAGCCTTCTTAAAAATTTTCCTGGATCTTGGGTATTTATTTGTAAATGTATTTATTATAAAATAAAGTATGGTTGAGTTAGTATCTCATAATACAAACATACTTTGGGGCTAGCTCAATCAGTGTGATTTATATTTTAATACCACAAACCAAGCATTGTATAATGCCAAATCCTTATTTCACTACTTCAATAAAATATCTTCAACACATTTGGTGTTTACCCGATTTAAAAAAAAAGAAATTTGAAACAGGAAAGAGTGAATTTCTGTACAGCAGGTATTATCCGCAATTTTTCACTTTCTTTATTCGACAGCGCAGTGTCTTTAGAGATTTGTTTATAATGCGAGATCTTGAGAAAATCTAATATCTATTGAATCGACCCTCTGGGACAAGGTTACGCAGAAAAGTCTAGGTCGTGAGGAATTCAGTCTAGATTTTAGTTAAATTAGGTGGTGCATGTTATAACTTGTTCGTAAGCAATTAGGGTTTTAATTCACCCAAGTGTACTTGGATACTTTGGATAGGGTTGAAACTTAGTTGATTGTAATTTAGAGTGGGTCATTTAAATAATAAAGCGTAATGTAATTTTCGTTCAAACACAACTGAATTACGTACAATGTTTACTTTTTTGGAACGAAGTTCCTTTTTGGACGGTACGGACTTGGTGGCTAGTGAGTAGGCGAAAAAAAGTGTAAGATTTCTCCGTCACGAATTTTTTTATGGGGTGGAATTTCTTGGGTTATTTTTGGGGCTTCAATTTTACTTACTTCTGTAACTTAGTTCCAACCGAGCGTTCGGAACTCAGTTTTTTAACCATCTTAGCGTTAAGTATATAACTTTTTAAAGGTAGTTTTATTCTATCATAATTTACAACTTTCCTCAAGAAACGTATATGAATAACATCGATATATAAAATATAATATTTGGCTTTCTATACAAACTCGGATCAGCTGATCGGACTTGTATGGGAGGCCAAAAATTACTTTTCATATTTTGACACGTGTATTATGGGGAAAGTTGTTCGGTATCATGGACTATACAAAAAATATTTTAATTTCAGTATATTTTGTTAGACCTTGTATAAGTATTTTTAATTAAAATATTCTGCGAAATACCCGTTCTACTATTTTTTTTCAAACAAGAACAGCAGATGAAAGCTCGGAGCTGTTTGTATAATTTTAATTAAAGTACAGACATCTGTGTTTTAATATTCAGACAAATGCGAGTATGCACATTTAACTTCATTTATTTTAAACCTTAAATGGATACAAATGAAGTTTCGTAATAAAATATCTACGTGGTCATTTTCTGTAATCATCATCATTATCAGGTCTTTTTGTCTCCACTTTCTTTCTTATCGTGTGTTAGTGACTAACACTAGTGTCAGAGTTTTTAAACCGCCTTAAAGGCCTCTGACATGGTTTTAGGTAACGACCAATGTCAAAGACAGTGACCGGGACCGACGGCTTAACGTCCCTCCGAAGCACGGATCATCTTACTTATCAGACAATCAGGTGATCAGCCTGCAATGTCCTTACCAAACTAGGACAACAACACAAAGTCGTTGCCCCCGCCGGGAATCGAACCCGCGACCTCCGGGCATGAGCCGAACGCTTTAACCACTACACCACGGAGGCAGTTTGTCTCCACTGCAGGAGCACGACCCTCTCTGTACTACCAGAGCCGTACCTGGCCAGAGCAGCCAGAGGACTTAGCCTACTCTTTACGCTGGCCAGACAGTTGGAGAGGTCTCATTGATTTTTTAACTGCCTCCGTGGTGTTGTGGTTAGAGCTTTCGGCTAATACCCGGAGGTCGCGGGTTCAATTCCCGGCGGGGGCAACGACTTTGTGTTGTTGTCCTAGTTTGGTTAGGACATTGTAGGCTGATCACCTAGTGTCTGATACTTAAGATGATCCGTGCTTCAGAGGGCACGTTAAGCCGTCGGTCCCGGTCATTGTCTGTGACATTGGCCGTTACCTCAAACCATGTCAGAGGCCTTTAAGGCGGTTTAAAACTCTGACACAAGTGTTAGTCACTAACACACACGATAAGAAGAAGCTTTGTTTAGCTTGTATTTCCTAAGTCGCCTTCTACGACATCCACGGCAAGACTTGGAGTGGGCCTATTCTACTCTGCCAGAAACCACACGGCGAAGCGCAGAAATATTAATGTATATTAGGATCTTTATACATGAAAAGATAAAAGGTCAATGTCCCCATAAACTTTTACTACGGAACTAAGCAGTAGGTAAAAATTGCTGCCGATTGTCGCTTTTCATTGCACTTATCTAACAGGGATGTAGAGAAATTTTTTTTTTGGCTTTTTACATAGATTATTAAAAATGTTGGCATGACTATTTTTTTCTCTCATTAATAAATAATGACGAAGATACAGCGCACTTAAGTTTTACATGACGTCACGATTGGCTACGGTTTTAACCAACTGTGACGTAAATCACCCCCTCTCCGAAACTTCGAAGCGCTGTATCTTCTATTGAATTAATGTATATTTTTACTACTTTTTTAGATGAAATAATTAAATTTTTGACAAAAATAAAAACAACCGACTTCTATTTTTTCAGTTCTTTATCGTGTCTTTATCAAATTTATATAAGACCAACTTGGGAGTAGGTCTTTCAAATAAAAAAAGAATCATCAAAATCGGTCCACCGTTGCCGAAGATATCTTGTCACATACATACAAAAAAATATATACAATCGAATTGATAACCTCCTCCTTTTTTAGATTGTTGAAATTGTCTTTTATTGTTGGAAAAGCTAGTTGACGCACTTAATAAAATAGTATATTTTTGATCCAGTCCACATCCCTATTTTGTTTAAAAAGTAATATACTTACTTGTAAGTACATAAGTAAAAAGTACCTGGGCGACCGAGCTTTGCTCTGTTACATCTCAAACATTAACAATTTTTTTTAAACTTGTCTAAAAACAATGCAAAATATTTTTTTTATATAAACTTAAACATAAAAAAAAAACAAAAGTAAGTCACCGAGTGGGATTCGAACCCGTAACACTCGTTCTAGCGGTCGGTATCCTTAACCGCTGAGCTAAAAACAAGGCGGTCAGCGCGACGAAATTAGCGACCATATTCTGCGTGGAAAGAAAAACGCATGAAAACTCGAAAACACGCGTTTTCCCAAACATAAAACTAATCTAGATCGATTGTTTACCCCCGAAAACCCCCATATACAAATTTTTAGCGAAATCGTTAGAGCCGTTTTCGAGATCACAGAAATTTATAAATAAATATATATATACAAGAATTGCTCGTTTAAAGGTATAAGATTTACGTCAAGAACATTTACAGATACATTTGATAAATAAAATGTACTTCACCCGACCTCAGACATAAACTGGTATAGAAGTGACAGCGTTACTAGATTCAGAATTAAGTTCAGCATTTATAACATTCACCGACGCGAATTTTACAGACATGCCAGAATGCTTTGGCAGGAATTTTGTGCAGCCTGATTCTGGAAGTTTTATTTGCTTGGAAAATAACTTTATTTAAAAAAGAAAGAATAATTTACATTAAAATATAATAACTATAATTATCACTATCACAGGGAGTAGAGGAATGCCTGAAAAACAGCGTTACTGAACTCTGATTTCGGTCTGGGGTAACACAAGCTAAGATATCGTTTGCCTACTTGCAAAGTTTTTTTAAACTGTTTTGTAACTGTAGTAACTTAAATTATAGCAATAATAAGGGATATTTTTATTTTTTATTTATATTTAAAATAAAATATCTATGTAGATAAGGTACTTTGGTATAATCGTTATAAGTATATCAATATCCTCTAGTTCATATAAGTCACATAGTATTTCACAAACATAATATCTATACTAAATTTTTTTTAAAATTTGCTCGTGCAGCATGGTTACAAGAACGCTGCTTGCGTTCCCTCGCTGGATAGCAATGCTGATCCGTTGAGCGAAAAAGCAGCCAGCCCTCTTGTCACCTGCAGCGGCTATCAGTCACGGGGAGATCTTAAAAGTCTCGTTGCTAAATTAAATGGTTTAACACGAAGATATAGAAGTTAATAATAATTGGATCAAAATATTGTCGTTTATCATTTATTTTCAGCCTTCGTTTTCAACCTAAACAACACATTAGTATTAAATATTTTTTTATTTACTATTCACGTCTTTTTTCGAACTGGTTAGACGTAATATTTTTGCATTAAACACCATATTAGACAGAAGTTTTGAGAACATTATGCATATATTAACAAAGTATAGACTGCTTAACTTACCTTTATCGTATTTAACAGCAGCTTTTACACATAAACCTACATTTAGTACGTAAATCATAAAGTGCCGTGTGGTTTCCGGCAGAGTAGAATAGGACCACTCCAAGTCATTCCGTGGATGGCTTAGAAGAAGACTTAGGAAATAAAAGCTAAACAAAGCTTATAAACATCAATGAGACCTCACCAACCCGTCTGGCCAGCGAGGAGAGTGTAGGTCAAGTCCTCGGCTGCTCTTACCAAGTACGGCTCTGGTAGTACAGAGAGGGTCGTGCTCCTGCAGGGAGACTAAAATAGGCCTGATGATGATGATGATGAAGATGAAGTACATAAATCTAAAGAATAGAGTTGTTAAGAAACAAATCATATTACATTTAAAAGGATCGACCATCAGATTCTTCGGATTATCTTTGAAAAGAATCCTCACTCATATTTTATTCAGAAATCACAGTAAAGTAAATGACAAATGAAGACTAAAGTCTGGTCTAGGATTAAATAAACATTGCTTTCTATTGATAAATTGAAAGGAATAAATACGTAAAGAAACGAAGCGAACTAGTAAATATTTATTTGAGTTCGTGAGTATTTTATTAAGTACGTCTGCTAATAAATGTATTATTTCATTGGTTCTAAGAAATTTATGGATTTATTTAGAGAATTTTAAGTACGTTTTTAGTGCCCTATCTATTCTCCTGTTATGTTGCTTTCTATAGCCGAGGTATATGTTGAGATTTGACTTTTGAGGCGCTCGGTGGCCCAGCGGGGATGCGCATGACTAGCGCTTTCGCAAGTAAAGCAACACCGGGAGTGGTCAGGACTTGGATGGGTGACAAGTGGCATAAAAAATTATCGAGCACCTTTGTGCTTCGAAACGCACGTATAAGCTGTAGCTCCAGGCTGTCATCATTTTATGGCAGTCGTTAATAAAATAAATAAATAAAATAAAGTATTTTTATTTCCACCAACCAAGGATCATATTATGTGTTATTACCAGAAAAAATAGAACTTAATAGTGTTATTATACAAAAGCTAGTCTAGTCTAGATATCTATGTTTTTCAGTATATGAATCATTGAGCAGTGATTCACATACTGAAAATCAAGCCTATTTGCTAGCGCTTTTAGGATGTTGTTGGCGCTGGCTCGGAGCCTGCCCGCCAAAGATGTGCGCTTGCGCATGGTTGCATAAAAGCAATAGCGAACTAGGATTCTCGCACTGAACAACTGACACTTTATGAAATACTTGTTTGTTTCATAGCAAAGGATTTCTTTGTGTCAAAGTCAAAGTCAAACAATTCAATGGTCAAATCATTTATTTATCAGAGATATGGGTTTATCTTTGGATATTTGTATCATTTGATAATTGTGCCAAAAACTCCTTCAAGAAGCTGTAACCATTCAACCTTTTCCAAAACCTACATAGCATAGTCATGAGCCAAGTCAAGTAACCATAAAAATAGTCCACGTGTAGCTGAAAGTTTTTTCTCTTTCACGTTGAATGCACCGTCGCTATCTGTCTCATAATAACCGTTTTATGCAAGTTTATCAAATAGCCGATACTTAAACAACAATTTATTTTCACCTTAGAACATGAGCCTAATAGCTCAAGGAGTTCTAAATAATAAATTCATAAGACTGCCTCATAACAAAACCTAGTGCCTTATATGCACGTCTACTAAGCTCAGTAATGTGATCTTTCATCGTCAAACTAGTATCAAGAAGAACGCCCAGGTCACGTATTTGTGTGACACGCTGCATGGAAGTGCCGGCAATCTGGTAGGAGTAATTAATGGGGGAGTGCGATCGAGTTGTACATATCAGGCTGTATTTTTGACAATCCCATGGTAACTTTACATTTTCCCAGGATTGAAAGTATTCCATGTGTTAATCCAGGTAATAAGCGACGTATATGGCAAATTTGATTGAAATAAAATCAGCAGATTTGGCGAAACAAACATCTTTACATATCTAAAAAAAATTCGCATTTATTATATTAGTAGGATAAAAAATATTTGTATTTGTAATGAGAAAGTTCCAAATATAAATTATTTGTTACTGTTAATCAAATAAAACGTCACGCTAAACTGTCACTTGACGTTGATCATATCCATTTACAACTTGATTTTAAATTTATTATCGTGGAAAAGCGATTTGCACATAAAAGTCAAAGTCAATTTTTTTATTCATTGTAACTATAAATAATAATAAATAAAAAAATATATAGGGACAAATTACACTGATTGAGCTAGCCCCAAAGTAAGTTCGAGACTTGTGTTATGGGATACTAACTCAACGATACTATATTTTATAACAAATACATATATAGAAAAACATCCAAGACCCAGGACAATTTGAAAAAGGCCATTTACCAACTTGCCCTAACCGGGAATCGAAACCGGGACCTCTGGGTGGCGGACTAGCATGGCGCCACGGAGGTCGTCAAACTATAAAAATTGTCCACGTCTAAGTGCAAGTATTTTCTTTTCATGTTGAATGCACCGTCGCTATCTGTCTCATAATAACCGTTTTATGCAAGTTTATCAAATAGCCGACACTTACACGACACGGTAAAGTAGTTATTCTATGCTGCTTTCATGTCTTCAGCTATTATGATAAGATTTGCCATCCTTGTTGAAGTGGTAAAGTCATATTTTCTACTTTTAGTTTAAAGTTTGTAAGATAATTTTGTTTATCATTTGTTTGTATTTGCAAAGTCTGACTTTTCCATTCAAACGTAGCTTTTATTTTCCGATACCGAAATGGCGTGTCAGATTTCGGTAAAATTTGAAAGAATTGCACGTATCTAGACATATAAATGGTTTTTACAGTCAAAATACAGACTTCAAGGAGAATATACTTTACTTAATTTTCATTTTTGACTATCGGTATGGAAAACGTCTAAACCCTTATATTTTCTTTTTAGTTCATATTTTGAATTTGAAAACTTATTAAATGCCTTTTTTATAGAAATCCGTAATTTTATTTCAAAAAATTAAAAGCTAGGTTACGTTTGTAAGTAAATGTTTAGGGTAGGTAAACTCTTAAATAATGATTTTTACTTTAAAATTAATTTATATTTGCCGTGTGAAAAAAAGAAGAATAACAAAGCTATCTGTTAATAAATCGACGATTTACATCTATCTGAGGGCACGGTAGTGTCTTCGCCAAGACGAGACAACGGAAGCGGGGCACTACAATACAATACAATACAAATTAACTTAATTAAACGCGCTAAACATAAACATTACAAGGAACTATGTAGGCACAACTACCTACTACCTTCGTTTTCCAGAGGCGTTTTGTCGTATTTATGTACCCTTCTAGATTCGATCTGGATATATTTGACCGTAGGTAGGTACCTTTGCACTTACATTCACATGCTTTTTATGGATGTATGTATGTTAAGATGTTTGCTCCGTTTTCAAGCATAAATAGCTACAAATAAATCGAGTATTAGGTCTTTAAATTAAGTATTATTATTAAGTCAAAGTCAACTGTCAAAAAACTGCCTCCGTGGTGTAATGGTTGGAGCGTTTGGCTCATACCCGGAGGTCGCGGGTTCGATTCCCAGCAGGGGCAACGACTTTGTGTTGTTGTCCTAGTTTGGTTAGGACATTGCAGGCTGTTTACCTGATTGTCTGATAAGTAAGATGATCCGTGCTTCGGAGGGCACGTTAAGCCGTCGGTCCCGGTCACTGTCTTTGACATTGGTCGTTACCTAAAACCATGTCAGAGGCCTTTAAGGCGGTTTAAAAACTCTGACACTAATGTTAGTCACTAATACACACGATAAGAAAGAGAAGTCAACAGAAAATCATACATTTTTTGATGATAATCATAAACCTTTACATTTAGTTTTTAAGTCATTATTTTTAGATACAAATAATTTGTATGTTGCTTTTATAAATCTAACAATGTCAATGTAAAAATGCAACACAAGCATAACAAAAAGTCATTATAATTCTAACAAAAGTGTTAGACTTTCTTTAAAAGCCACCTGTTTGAAGCTTTGTGAAGTCCCCCAGATGACTGGCAGATATTGGACGTCATTTTTCGAGGCAGTGATTCCCGCCGGGAGTAAAATGAGTATCAGGGAATCCGGGGATGAAAAATGGCGGTGATTAAATTCTGTAGGTTAATTTGACAGTGAAAAATTTACATATCAATAAGGTATCTTTTACCGTTTTAACTGATTTGCACGGTTTCGTACTCTAACATTCCTTTTTTTTAATAGAAAAACAGGAATGTTAGAAATTTTTTTACTATAGACATTTTCATACAAATGTAGTCTAGCTTTTGTTTTGAAATTACATGTCAGATTTTGCTACAAATTTTGGAATTAGTCTCGAATGGTCTTAAACGCAAGTAGTCTATGTAGCAACTCGTTTAATACGCTCAATGTCTCAATCGCATGCCGGCTTATTAGGAAATGGTCTAAATTTCAAAGAAATCAAAATGCATCTAAGCTCATAACTAGTTTTCATTCAATTCGAAATATGAACTTGAAAGAAAATATGAGGGTGTAGAAGTTTCTTATACTGATGGTCAAAAATGATATATGTTTATATCCTTCAAGTCCATATTTTGACTGTAAAAACCAGTTATATGCCTACATAATAGTGTGCAATTTCTTTAATATTACAAAACTTTACCCTAATCTGACACGTCGTTTTAAAGTAAAAGCTGGACTATTGTATGGAAAACTCTGATTCTGTCTAGGGTAAGGGAACTCTTAACACATTGCGGGACATTCAGCCAGACACATTAGAAATAACAATTGATGTACGTCTACAGACGTAGTTTGTCCAACAATATGTTAGGTGATTAACACACTGCAACGCACCCCGCGCGATATGTAAGTACCTCCATTTGTATAGAAAACACGCATAGTACAACACACTAACACCACGTCTACGCGCGTCATTTTTGTAGTGCAGTGTGTTTATCGCCTTAAGCTGTCCGACAGAGGTGTACATTTAAGCCACTAGTCCATTGGAGCGTGACAACCTTCAAACGTTGCTCTTTAAGGCTGGACCTTCAGAGAGGCGATCACCAAGGGCAGAGTACAGTGCCCTTGGTGTGGCAACCACGTACCACCTCTGAGAGGTCGTTGAAATACCACGCTAATTATGATGGAAAATCAGATTTTTTGACCGATAACTTTAATGACCCACATTAATGACATATTTGACTGATTTGACTTTATTTTTATTAAACAAAATTCTGAGTAAAGTAACATCATCATCATCATCATCATCAGCAGCAGCCCTTTATATCCGTTTCTGAATATTGGACTCCTCCATTCTTCCCCAAAAAATGATCATCATCATTAAAAGGTCTTTGGAGCTACGACCCTCTCTGTACTACCAGAGCCATACTTGGCCAGAGCAGCCAGAGGGCTTTGGCCTACAGTCTCCTCGCTAACCAGACGGGTTGGAGAGGCCTCATTGATGTTTATAAGCTTTGCTTGACGACCTCCGTGGCGTAGTGGTCACCATGCTAGTCCGCCACCCAGAGGTCCCGGGTGCGATCCCCGTTCAGGGCAAGTTGGAAAATGGCCTTTTCAAATTGTCCTGGGTCTTGATGTTTATCTATATATGTATTTGTTATAAAATATAGTATCGTTGAGTTAGTACCCCATAACACAAGTCTCGAACTTACTTTGGGGCTACCTCAATCAGTGTAATTTGTCCCAATATATTTATTTATTATTATTTATTTGTTTAGTTTGTATTTCCTAAGTCGCTTTCTACGACATCCACGGGACTTGGAGTGGCCCTATTCTACTCTGCTGGAAACCACATGGCAATTTCCAACAAATATTGCTATTTAAACGAGTTCGGAGTTTAAACAAAGTTTCTACATCGAGTTTTTCACACAGTAATATTCTTCTGAGCCTGTCGTCGCCTTTATTCACACAAATTCACGTTTGCATGTGTGAACGCGTGCTTACGTTTTAATTGGATTAAAAGCTCTTGTTTGGAGGTCGCGGGTAGAAAAAGTTTATTTTAGCTGCAAGGTTTAGGTTTTTTATTTAATTTAAATGCTTTGATAACGTGGCCTCTAGCTGGTGATCTTGAGAGTACTGAAATTGAGAGACACTTTAATTAAATCCAATACATTATCAGAGGTGTAATTTATTTTTGTAATTTAAAAATCTGTGATTCATTCATTTTCTAGAATAAATTTATATAAGTATATATTACGTATGTAAATAGGATGTTTTTTGATTTTTGCGGTTGCATCGATAGTTTGACGTAGAGTTGACCTAGAAAAACAGCCATACTATCGATAGTATCGATTGATATCGGTTTTACTTTTCATCAATAGAATTGCAAACTATTGACAATTGATACTATCTATAAGTCCTATCGATAATATTACTATTTTTTAAGGCCACGATAGTATCTATAGACTATCGATATTTTATACTACTGATGCTTTGCAACACTACCCGAAACCTCTGATACTTTGTCATAGACCAAGACTAAGCAAGGAAATAAATACTAGGCTTACTTAGCTGTATTTAAATAAAAAAGGTATTTAAATAACTATTACCTATTCGTATGACACGTAAGTGAGAATGACCGACTAGCCTAAATTAGGTTTTTTGCTATTTATAAATCATGCATTTAGGTGCTGCATGCGATGATTACACGCGCACTTATTATGCAAGTGTCCGTTAAATTGGGCGAGTTCACTGGGCCGAGTTCCAAGGCATGCTAATACAAATTGAAAACTTTCAAATAGTAAGAAGTATTTTGCCTAAACTGTTTAACAATACTTTGACAACGATAAAGTTATGTTTCTATTTTTAAAAAATTGTTATAAAAAAAAATTGTTTGCTTAATTAATTTTTCAATCACAGGGTTTATATTAAATTTCATGAAGCCTTCAGCTTTCGATGAACAAAAAAAAGGAAAAACATAGAAACGCTTTGTCGAAGATTCGAAGGATTTCTTTCGCTTCGATCGCTCGATCAAAATTCATTACGAAATGACAGTTCTCAATAAACTTAGCAACGTATTATTCGATTTAATTATACGCATTATTAGTGCTTTCACAAATAAGGTAGGTAGCGAAACTAGACGTGGTCCGCAAAATATAATAAATCTTAAGCTCCTCCGAGCTTTGGAAGGCACCTTAAGCTGTTGGTCCCGGCTGGCGTCGTTGTATGGCTGTCGTCAAGCTTTGTAAGGTGCTTGTCTGCATGAAATCTGATATTAGTATTGATATTGGCCACTTACAGACACAAAAAACAAACATTTTGAAAAATTACATATAGCTCGTAAATGTAAAGGTAAGTATCAATTTTTTTGTGTCATAAACTGAACTTATTTGATAATCCACTTGTCTAGTCTACTCGACCACTATACACATTGTCTTATTACAAACAACACATGCATTTTCCGGCATTTTCCTTACTTTACGAGTAAAATTGCCACGCTCAGTTTACCGGGCTAGATTTTATAAAAATATTATTACAAATTTTAATAATGTTCTGTTAAAACGGTCGTAAAGTTAATGTTATGAAGCAATTAGTTTTTTTATGATGTTTTTTTTAATTATAGGTTGTTACATTGCGTATAGGTTATGAAAAAATATGGTAATATCATTTTATGGTCATACATTTTTTATATCGAATATGGATCTCTTCATACTTTGTTTTAAAATTGATTTTCCCTTTTTTTTGTCAATGTTTTCCATTTATGGTGTGCCTGTTTGTTTTGATAATTGAAATGGGGCTGGGCGAAGATTTGCTTCTTTAGCTCCACTTAAGGCCTCAGACAGACAAGTGAGATTGTGTCGGCGACAGCACGCGACACTAAATGCCATTTTTGAAACGTGGAGTCACCTTAACGAATGGTTTTTACAAACAAAAACCGTTCGTTTAGTAACTTCGCCACCATCTGTCGGTGACGGTCGGCGACCGACGGAGCGTAGCCCGCGGTCGCTAACGGTCGCTGACTGTAGCCCGTGGTCGCTAAAAGTCGCGAACTATCGCGCGACGGTCGCTGACTGTAGCCCGTGGTCGCTAAAAGTCGCGAACTATCGCGCGACGGTCGCTGACTGTAGCCCGTGGTCGCTAAAAGTCGCGAACTATCGCGCGACGGTCGCTGACTGAAGCCCGTGGTCGCTAAAAGTCGCGAACTATCGCGCGACGGTCGCTGACTGTACTCCGCGGTCGCTAAAATTCGTGAATTATTGCGCGACGGGTCGCTGTCGGCACACTATCAGTATGTAAAAGTTCTTTATCGAAACATAATAAACTATGAGTGGAAACTTGTTAACGGCTAAGTTTTATAACTATTTGTTGTTATTGTTGACATAGATAAGAAATGGCTGTAAGTTTACTGTCATAAATAAAAAAAATCTATGGTATAAAAGCTGTGTTGTTTTCTAGAGGCGACACTAACCGCTGCAGTGTGTAATGTGTTAAGGGTCCCCCGACCCTAGACCAAAATACAACTTTCCATACAAACGTAGTCTACGTTTTATTTCAAAACGACATGTCCGATTTGGGCAAAATTTTGTAATTTTAAAGATATTGCAATTATCTAGGTTTATAACTAGTTTCCGACTGTAAAAATATGAACTTGAAATAGAATATAGTGTTTTATATCATTTTTGACCATTAGTATGGGAAACTAATAAATCGTTATATTTTCTTTCCAGTTCATAATTTTACGTGGGAAACCAGTTATAACCCTAGATAATTGCAATTTATTTACAATTACCAATTTTTACCGGAATCTGACATGTGGTTTCAAAATTAAACGTGTACTACGTTTGTATGGAGAAGTCTAGGGTCGCCGGACTCTTAAGGCCCTAAAGCAGATCTGCTTAAGCCGACAAATCACGACTTGGCCGTAAATTCCCAGACGAAGGGAAACGACCCGCAGACATCGTTCCGAACTCTCTTTGGATATTACTACTCTAAAGTAACTGCCTCCGTGGTGTAATGGTTGGAGCGTTTGGCTCATACCCGGAGGTCGCGGGTTCGATTCCCAGCGGGGGCAACGACTTTGTGTTGTGTCCTAGTTTGGTTAGGACATTGCAGGCTGATCACCTGATTGTCTGATAAGTAAGATGATCCGTGCTTCGGAGGGCACGTTAAGCCGTCGGTCCCGGTCACTGTCTTTGACATTGGTCGTTACCTAAAACCATGTCAGAGGCCTTTAAGGCGGTTTAAAAACTCTGACACTAGTGTTAGTCACTAACACACACGATAAGAAGAAGAAGAAGAAGAAGACTACTCTAAAGTATTAATATCTTGCAAAACGGATAGAAGATAGAATCGACGAAAACGAATCCTACTATCCTACTAATATTATAAACGCGAAAGTTTGTAAGAATAGATGGATGTTTGTACTCTTTCACGTAAAAATTACTAAATGGATTATAATGAAACTTTATAATAATATAGCTCATCAGAATAACACATAGGTTACAATTTATAAAGATATTGGGCGATTATCCTGCGCAGAGGAAGTCGCAGGCACCAGCTAGTTTTCCATAATTTAAGCATTTTTGTTTTAACCTTTTTTATTCTTAGGGAAGTATTTAAGTACGTATATTAGATAGATAGATATACCATTTATTCGAAGGACAAAAACAACACAGTAAAACTACATAAACAAATTCTTAAAGTACAAATAAAGTTACTTGTCCTCCAAAATGGTCTCCAACTCAGCATATGCTAGGATTTGCATTAGCGATATCCCAGCGCTGATCTTCCGTTGGAGCCATAATGGGTGCATACACGGACATTCGCAAGACAAAAAAAATACGTTTATCACACACAAGTTGTGTGACACAAACAACACAACAAAACTACCCAATGCTAAAGAAACATAACAAATGCATTTAAAATTAAAAAATAAAAAGTTTGACATTGACAGTGACAGCTATCAAATGCATTGTTGTCACTACGCTAGCCGATATATTATCACCTTCATTAACATAATTTCAGCCGCATAACGTCCACTGCTGGATATAGGCCTCTCCCAAGGATTTCCAAAATGACCGATCAAAGAGCGACTTGCGTCATATTAACACCTTGACTGCCAGCATTGCAAACACAATAAATTTTTAATTATTTGTCGGGTACCAGGTATCCGTCATGGCGTTTAGGCGATTAACACACTGCAACGCGCCCCGCTGCGTGGTGCGGGGCCGCACTTTGCAAGTAACTCCATTTGTGTAGAAAACACGCATAGGACAAAACACTGACACCGCGTCCCCGCGCGTCGTTTTTGTATATCGGCCCCGCACTACGCAGCGGGGCGCGGTGCAGTGTGTTAATCGCCTTAAACTCATCAGTTTGATGCATAGTATCAATAAATCATTCTCTCTTATATCTTCGCACGCTTGCCTTTTCTAGGTACACAAATTGGAACTTATTTATAATTTTAAAACTGCAAGTCGACCTAAATCGAGTTTGAAATTTGCTTGTACAAAAAAATACCTTTATTTAGGAATAGTTTATTACGTAGCCATTTGCATAGACATCTAACGTCTTGGGTATTGGGGAGAATGGGCTGAAATGGTACATTAAAAATCCATTACTTGCACTGCATATTCGATGGCTTTTTAATCTTAGGCACAGTTTACATTAGGACCACCGAGTCAGTTCGTAAAGTTTGGTAACACTAATAGTAGGCGTTTCTTATTTGTACGGTGTCTAACTGCCTCCGTGGTGTAGTGGTTAGAGCGTTCGGCTCATACCCGGAGGTCGCGGGTTCGATTCCCGGCGGGGGCAACGACTTTGTGTTGTTGTCCTAGTTTGGTTAGGACATTGTAGGCTGATCACCTAATTATCTGATAAGGATGATCCGTGCTTCGGAGGGCACGTTAAGCCGTCGGTCCCGGTCACTGTCTTTGACATTGGTCGTTACCAGAGGCCTTTAAGGCGGTTTAAAAACTCTGACACTAGTGTTAGTCACTAACACACACGATAAGAAGAAGACGGTGTCTAACCCTCATATTGAAAAAGTTAAAAAACGTTTGCTAAATCACTTTTAGTTAAAATGTGTCTTGTCTCGTTCCTTTGGCTACATAATTTAAGTCTCGTTCTTACTGTATTAAATATTGAAAAGATGCAAAGAGACAAAAGATATATTGGAACGTAGTTCCTTATCGCGCGTTGCGAAAGGAGGCTACAGTTGTTACGACACTTTTTGCTATATATAATATATAGTTGTAAGCCGTGCGGCGTGCGCGTGTTTCTCTGTCTGTCTTTCTCTCTCTCTCTATCTCATAGAAAGCAAGCATGTAATTTTGCGTTTCGTCTTTCTATTTCGCATTGAACAGTGTGGTGTCACGACTATTATTATTGTTGAGTGTATACAGGTTTTTTTGTTCATAATAAATAATGAAATAATATTATAACCTAAAAAAAATATATTACAATTCCTTCATTAATTAATCGAAAGGAACTTCGTTCCATCCGGGTGTCCCTTGACACCTCTCAAGCTTTTTTTAATTATATAAATTTTGAAAAAAGGAAACCTTTAAATGTGTATATAACATATAGAGTGGAAAAAAGTTTTCTCTTTTTTATGGACGAGTGTATAATTTAAATTTGCAGGTCTTATTTGCAGTACTTAAAACTAATTGTCCCTGAATTAGTTTAAAGTTTTAATAGACATTGAAATACATATAATCTTAAATTAGAAAATAGTTATAACTTTTGATTTATATCGTTAGTTTTAAAATAGTGATGCAAAATTGATATGTTATCTAAAAAAACCAAAAAAAAACTTTATAACAAAAAAATATATTCCTTTTTTCATCACAATTGTAGCCTTTGGGTCTTACCTTGTTGGTTGTTTTTTAATATATATTTTTAATAAAACTAAATATTGTTATTTAAAAAAAAAAAACTAAAATAATGAAAGCGGTGTGTCAAGACTCGTGATGTGAGCACTTTGTCAACCGCTGACTTAAGAAAGTTTAACGCCCTTTTGAAAACCTTGAGATGACTTTACAAGGGCTTGTGTAGACACAGTCTTACCATTTTGCGTGACGGCAATACACGCGAATGAAATGCTTATTCTAATGCATTTGCTTATGCTAATGATTTACTCTGTAATAGACTATTTCACTGTGTATGTATTTGATTAATCATACTTCATACTAATCCTACCATTCCTACTATTTCTACTAATATTATAAATGCGAAAGTGAGTTTGTATATTTGTTTGTTTGTTTGTTACCTCTTCACGCTTAAACTACTGAATCGATTTGGATGAAATTTGGTATAGATAAAGTTTGACACTCAGTTAAGGACATAGGATAGTTTTTATACGCGGGTACAGCTAGTATTATAAATGCGAAAGTGAGTTTGTATATTTGTTTGTTTGTTACCACTTCACGCTTCAACCGCTGAACCTATTAGAAATTTTATTTGGAGTTTGATACCCATACATTGGATAGTTTGTATAACTAAATTCCCACGGGGAGCGAAGCCCGCGGGCACAGCTAGTATTTTATACATAAGAAAAAATGCTACTGAAAAGAATATTTCTTTTTAAAGGTAAGAAAATTGGTAAATTAATGAGGCAGCAACTAGCACTTATAGTCTCTGAGTAAAGCCGTATTGACCGCGTAATCTTTCCAGCAGTGGTCGTTCCGAAATGCTAGTAGATTTTAGCTTTTGCAGTAAAATAATATTGGGAGTGCCTCCGTTGCCGTCGCTGATTGCCGAATTGGCTGCCGGGGCTGGTATGACACGTAAAACAACAACAAAGATTTGCATCTGTGTTTGTTACTTTCGCTCTTAGCTTGAGTCGCTCTGCGCTGCGGGTAGGCGCTACATGTGTAGTCCCACATCCCTGCCCCTGCGGGGATACCGTCGATGGCCTTGGACTTCACGGACTTTCCTGCACCAGGAGTGCCGGCCGTTTAGGGCGCCATGCAGCCCTTAATAATATTATCCTCCGTTCTCTCGCCATCATCGATATCCCGGCGGCCCTAGAACCCAATGGTCTGGCCAGGGATGATGGCAAGAGGCCGGACGGAATGACCTTGGTGCCTTGGAGATTGGGACGGCCCTTGGTCTGGGACGGCCCTTGGTCTGGGACGCTACTTGTGTGGACACCCTCGCACCGTCCCATCTTCAGGTCACCAAGTCAAAAGCCGGCGCAGCAGCTGCCGCAGCAGAGAACCTTAAAAGGCGCAAATATGTAGACATCGGAGAAAACTACATATTTGAGCCTTTTGGGGTAGAGACTTCTGGTCCGTGGGGTCCTTCCGCCCATAGTTTATTTCATATTATTTCTAAACGTTTATTCGAGGTATCCCATGACCAAAGGGCTGGTAACTATCTGGCTCAAAGAATCAGCATTGCCATACAACGTGGCAATGCTGCCAGCCTTTTGGCCACGTTGCCGAGGGGTAATATTTTAGTGGGACTACATAATTTGTAATTTTTAGTTTTAATTTAAATTTTAATAAGTTTGTATAGTTTGAATTTAATACATAATTAAATTACAAAATAATAAATAGACGATGAAAACCTACCTAATAGTGATATTTTTAGGAGCCGGCGCCGGCAGCGGAGGCACTTTTAAATATTTAATATAATAATACTTTCAATAACAGATAAATTTGTTCTACACTGAATGATTTTTTTCTTTGAATTTGACTTTTGTTAACGACGGAATTCTTAAAATACCAAATTAAGGTAGGTGCATAGTGCTAGCAGACTAAAGTTACAGTGGTCAAAGAAAAGATAGTAAATAATTATATCTCGAAATCCTCGTATGGTTTCCGGCAGAGTAGAATAGGACCACTCCAAGTCTTTCCGTGGATGTCGTAGAAGGCGACTAAGCTAACCAAATACAAGCTAACCATCAATGAGATCTTGTTGGAAAGGTTTGGTCAGCGTGGAAAATGTAGGCCAAATCCTCTGGCTGCTCGGGCTAAGTATGGCTTTAGTAGTACAGAGAGGGTCGTGCTCCTGTAGTGGAGATTAAAAAGACCTGATGATGATGATGGCACTTATAGTCTTTGAGTAAAACCACGGACGGACAGACAGACATGGCAAAACTACAAGGGTTCCTTGTTTACTACAGAATCCTTAAAAGTACATTGGGCAAATATAAGATTTATTTTATTTATTTATTTTTCCACTCATTCTGTTTTTACAGGCTTGTACATACCTAATACAATAGAATAGGACATTCATATTTATCAATTATTTACTACATTTATTATGTACACGGCGACCATATAATAATTATACTCCGAAAAGCCAAAATCCATGTAATCAGCTAAAATTACAATAAATTAGAATAGACCTCAACGTCGATAAAGCCTAAGGAGCTTAGAACTTCTAGGGATAAATTGCTAAATGCCGAGTTTGCTCCTTAAAGACGTTTATACTGGTCAAGTGTATTGGGCGAGAGAAGCAGCGAGTATGGTCGGAATAAAAATATCATCATCATCAGGTCTTTTTGTCTCCACTGCAGGAGCACGACCCTCTCTGTACTACCAGAGCCATACTTGGCCAGACAGCCAGAGGATTTGGCCTACACTCTCCTTGCTGACCAGAGAGGTTGGAGAGGTCTCATGATGTTTATAAGCTTTGTTTAACTTGTATTTCCTAAGTCGCCTTCTACGACATCCACGCGAGGATTTAGGATAACAATATATAAAGTGTGAATTGTTGTTGTGGTGCAAAACAAAGCTAATACTTTTAACTTTCAGTGTTGTATGTGTAAGTATCGAATACTTACTTGCTGCCGGGAAGGACTGGCTAGTTCGGTTTCGCTTTTTTGATTACTTAGTATTTCGTATTGCGTAATTTATGTTTGTTATTTCGTTCGCAAGCATTACATGTTACAATGTATCAATATTGTATTTATAAGTTTTTATTTAAAAAAAACATAATTATAATAATATGATATGACATCTGGCGGGTATATAAACGATCAATACTGAAAACGTGGTTAGGCGTTTTTTTCTCAGCAGTGGTCTGTCCGAAGAGCTGGGTATCGGTATCTTTTTTAGTATACACTACACTTTATGAAAATATAGTAAGTGAATGTTCCTGTAAAGATCTAATTAATGAATAAACTTTAAATTGTGAATTATGAAAAAAAAAGAAGCATTGAGGAGCCATAGATATTTTATGCCACTGGGTAATATTAGATGGTTTTGCGATAATATTTGAGTTTGTATGTCCTATCAAAACAAAACATGGAGGCACTTCTAAAATGTTAAGACCTAAATATTTGTACACCTATGTTCTACGATAAAGACTATTTGTATTTGTACGTATTTGTAATGCATACGCTTGCTTTCATTGAGATCCGATCAATATTAGCTTGGGAACACTCTTCTCTTACAATTACCTCACTGCCTTTGTTCCACATCAGATTTCCTACTATACCAATGTGAACTTTGTGCTATCGTAACTATTTCGCGTTCGGACAAGATCCTCTTAAGGAAGTTCAAAATTTCGTCTTTTATTACTTAATCCGAAACTTTTATGGTCGCAGCAGGTACTAAACGAGCTTTAGTGGCAGCGGAAAAGTGTAGCAGTTTCATAGGAATGGCTTTAGGTAAATAAATATTTTTAAAGATATAACTAAAAGGATGCAGCCGTGTGGTTTCCGGCAGAGTAAAAATAGGGACACTCCAAGTCCTCCCGTGGATGTCGTAGAAGGTGACTTATGGAATACAAACCTAAACAAAGCTTATAAACATCAATGAGACCGCTCCAACCCGTCTGGCCAGCGAGGAGAGAGTAGGCCAAGTCCTCTGGCTGCTCTGACCACGTACGGCTCTGGTAGTACAGAGAGGGTCGTGCTCCTGCAGTGGAGACTAAAAGACTTGATGTTGAACTAAAAAGATAAAGGAGAGGTAAAAAGTACCCGTACGTAGAACCGAAGGGCATGTATGAAGAGATGAGATGTCTGTCAGGATCTTAGCAAGTGGTGCTCTACATATAGTCTCTGCCTGCCCCTGTGGGAAACAGGCGTGATATTGTGTATGCATGTATGTATAGATATAACTACTCTTTATAGTAGATAGGTTAGTCGTGACACTCGTGACGTGAGTAGTAGATGTATTTGTCTAGTGTGTGATTTGATTATTTTTTTAATGTGGAAAACAAATAAAATTTCGAACAAAAAATTGTTTAGTAAAATTTCGATAAGGCAGTTTTTAAGGCCGGAAAATAATTAGATTTTCATTCCTTTTCCATCTTAACGCCCACCACCACGCTAAGCGTGGCTCTGTCTACCCCGTCAGGGATATAGACGTGAAAATGTATCTGTATCTGAAAATAAAAAGAAATCAATTATTTTCGGTAAAAAATATGCAAACCTTCATTTCAAATAATTACGTGTGTAGCATAATATAATAGATTAAATAACCGGCTAAGTGCGAGTCGGACTCGCGCTCGAAGGGTTCCGTACCATTATCTATAAAAATCTAGTTTTTTGTATGGGAGCCCCCCTTAAATATTTATTTTATTTTGTTTTTAGTATTTATTGTTATAGCGGCAACAGAAATACATAATTTGTGAAATTTTCAACTGTCTAGCTATTGCGGTTCTTGAGATACAGCCTGGTGACAGACAGACGGACAGACGGACAGACAACGAAGTCTTAGTAATAGGGTCCCGTTTTTACCCTTTGGGTACGGAACCCTAAAAAGGATGTAACACACAAAAATCATATGTTTTATGTTCGCTCCTAATCAAACCAAGTGTTTAAAATTGAAATTGAACAAAAATCTAATAAATTGAAAGAGTTAAAATCTTTTGAACAATCACTACACTAATTACCGTTTGTAGGCGGCCATATTGTGACGTCACCGTTATAAATGGCTCAGGCGTTGATTTCGCCATCAAAACAAAATGCGTGTGCCATAACCGGCCCCCGTTCATCAAACTTAGGGTGCGTTTCGACTAAAGTAGAGCTTCTTCTTGTCCATTGATTATTTTTCTTTTGAAACAAAATAGGTAGTCTCATAGAAATTTCATCAAAATCGGTGAAGTAGTTTAAGGGTGAACTCGGTTTTTAGTTTTAAAAAACTATTTGTCATGAAGAAGTTTATATCATAAATAATATTCTTAATTCTTTTATACTATATTGGAAGACCAGCCCTTACATCCGACTGTAAGTTCAGATCAGTTAAATCCTACTTCCTACTATCCAACTAATATTATAAATGCAAAAGTGAGTTTGTATATTTATTTGTTTGCTTCACGCTTCAACCATTGAACCTATTTAAATGAAATATGATATGGATATAGTTTGATACCCAGGGAAGGACATATGATTTTTATCCCGAAATTCCCAAGGTGGCCAAATCCCACGGGCACAGCTAGTATGTCATAAAAAGAACAAATGAAAATAAATTGAAAAAATGGAACACTCCCGTTTCGGAGTCGGGTAATTAAAAATAGGCCTGTCACTCGTGATATCTGAAATCTACGTCGTCGGTTTAATTTCCGAGGTTGACGTGACGTCACATCATGGCGCTGGTGCAAATTAAAATGAGTACAGAATTGAAGCTTTAAGCTTAAAAAGTTTTTGGTTTACATTTTTTAATTATTACAGAAAGCAAAAAGTAAAATTAATCTTTTGTGTCGAGTAATTTTTTCCGCAGAATAAATATCATTTATTAGTAGATAATTTTGATTATGCCACAATCAATCCCGATAAATCCCGCTCGTTGTAATTACGTAGAGCGAGATAGTGATATATTATAGCGCTCGATAAACGCTGTCGCCGGTACCATGCAATGTATTAAACGGGAGTAGGATTGGATTACAAAAGAGGCAAAACATTTTTAAAAAAATTCAACAATGGCTGAAGCTAACAAAGTAGTTTGATTTAGATTTTTTTCGTCGCTAACTTCAAGCAGACTAAAATTCTTGTTAAAAAAAAAACGACGGGTTGCACTCTGGGAGTGCCGGCAGAAGTGAAAACTTGAATATTAACGTTGTGCATTTTTGATATTTTGGAATGGTTAGGGAATAATTTTGCACGAATTGCTTTAATTATCAGTAAAAAAGTACTCTCATTTATGTGGTAGAATACAATATTTATTTATTGGGCGTGCTAATAGAATGTCATGTTTGTGTACGATAACACAAACATGACATTTTATTAGCACGCTGTAACATAAACACACACGAACATTCGCGAAAGCGCCCTGCGCCGTCTTACGAATTTTCGATCAGGTCACGTGTCCTGACGTGAGTTTAACATTTTTTTACCCATTCCAAAAAAAGTGCACAACGCCGCTAAAGAAGTTTTCACTTCAAAAATATTATATTACTCGGAACAATATTTTAATAATTAGCTTTTAGCATTATATCCGCCAATTGTGAAAAACTGCTAAATGTGGATCAATTAAATTTCAATTAATAAATAAATCGAAAATATAAGAAAGAGATTTGAACTCGCAAGTCTCACTTCCATGGCGAAAAAATGTAATCACATATTTTTATTTAGTTCACGTATCTATGTTGTTTTTCTGTACCCTTCTTTCTTTTGGGGCGCGCAATCAGGGCGCTTACGAGTGGGATGGAATCCAGGTGTAATTTGCTTATCGAGGGTATAATTATCAAATTGGCGCTCCGTATGCTTTGCCGTGTAAAAATGTTAAATACGACCTTTTTGGGTAATTCGGTTATTTCGTAGCCTGGCTATTCTGGAAGTATCTACTTGCCTTCCTTTTATACAAGAGAGCGAAGCAAGTGAAGCTCTGAGAGTCTATTTTCATAGGTAACCTTCTTTGTAGGATGAAGTAATATGAAAACACATGTATTATATATAACATACATTTTTAGTTCTCTTTGGTCACTTCTCAAGATCGGCATGATTAAGATGCTACTTCTATTGTTTTACTAGTGTCTTGTACTAGCCGATTTTAAAGAGAAAAAAACGTATCGTTAAATAAAAAAAATACTAATAACCTTCATAAACAGAGCGAGCGAATATCGTACCAAAAATATAATAATATCCTACCTTAATACGCCGTATTTGTTCAGGGTCATGTTTCGAACATTAATTACCGTTCAAAGAAGCTCTTCTAGTGCTTATAGTGTTATAATGAGCTCCATTATGATGTAGCTATTACAATCTGTAAAAGCGGTCCTAAGTGCCAGTTTTGAAACGCGTAGTCACCTAAACGAATGATTTTTAATTTCACCCCTGAAAATTGACGGTAATATCTGTCGGTCTGTGTCATTGTAGGTAGGGCTCGAACGGATGAACCGAATTTAATGAGAGTTTTTACGTGAAAGCAACTTCCTTTGAGGTGTTTCTTAGCCATATTTGACGAAAATCGGTTCATAGGATTACTAGTTTTTGAGTGTTAAGGTTTTAAAGTTGGAGTTTTGTAATTTATATACCAATAGATGGCACTACGAATGTCAGTTCCACTTAACATCGGTTACAATATTATGTAGTCCCGCCAGTTATCACTAGTTGGTGTCGAGTTTTTTTTTAATTTGTTTAGCAAATGAACGAAAACCGTTTGTTTAGTGACTCAGCGTTTGAAAAATGGCACCACAGTCTAGTATTTATTTTGTGCTACAGTGCCTTAACTGCTTATCCATTAACGCTATATTTCTCGTTTAAGTTCATATTTCCAATATTAATTGCCTTTCAGAGAAGCCCGCTCAGTGCCTATAGTGTTTTAATGAGTTTCATAATAACGTTGTTAGGAACATTACAGATATAAAGAGAATATTCAATGTATGTTATGTTTGTATACGTCGATACATTGAAGTGCGAGCATTATCTTATACCGTTAAAAACGAGCAATTCTTGTATATTTATTTATATGTATTTAAATTTATTTCTGTGATCTCGGAAACGGCTTTATCGATTTCGCTGAAGATGGGTATATGGGGGTTTTCGGGGGTAAACAATCGATCTAGATTAGTCTTGTTTGGGAAAACGCGTGTTTTCGAGATTTCATGTGTTTTTCTTTCCACCCGGCCTTTTTAGCCGGCCGCTATCCGTCTGGCCCAGCGGTTTAAGACGCGGACCGCTAGAAACAGTGTTACAGGTTGGAATCCCACTCGGTGACTTACTTTTTATTTTTTTTTATTTTCACATTTATATAAAATTGGTTGCCCAGGTACTATCAATCTTAATCTTCAACTTAGGGCGTTTCTAGTTGCATTTTTAGCAGTGCTGCTTCGGTTTCCAGGATACGCTTTCTCTTCATCATTTCATAATTTCAGCCGCATAACGTTGGACACAGGCCTCTCCCAAAGATTTTCAAAATGACCGATCAAGAGCGGCCTGCATCCAGCGCTTTCCAGCGACCTTGGTCAGGTCGTCTGACCACCTTGTGGATGGGTGTTCTATGCTTCAGGGCATAAGTGACGCCTTCATTTGAAATAAATTCTTTAATCGTAAATGCTATGAATTTAGCAAAATTAAATATTTTAGGCAACACGGCACGGAAAAGGCTCGTTTCGATCGGTCATTATCAAGCCAAGTGTTAGGAAGAGCGGCGATCTCACGGTTTTGCTGACTTCAACGCTCTGAAGCGTAGCCTCGCGTGTCACGTGTTAAATACTTATGTCATTTCAGTTTAGATTCAAAAATATTTTGCAAAATGTTATAAATTAGATAGACCTTTTAATTATTTTATGAAGAATGGTTGATTATATATAATTCGGCATTTAACAAATTTTTTTGGTGAAAGGGGAAACTGTCAAAAAACAGAAAAAGGATGCACATACACCCGCATGATGTCACTGCCATTAGGTCTCACGCTTACGAAAGAGATAGCGAGATGTCCCCACTTGGCTCCCACTCTTATATTTGAAATGCTAATTATTGCCTCATTTTGTAACCAATTTACTTGCTGTTTTCGAAAAAAGACTTCTTATTTTGTATAAAATATTATCCAAAAACAAACTTAGTCAAAAAGCCTATTAAATTAGTCCATGTAATTTTAAAACCTGGTTTTTTGCCGCCAAAATTGAGTAAATCACCGAATTTACGATTAAAGAGTTTATTTCGAATGAGGACGCCAATTATGCCTTCGCCTTAAAATATTGTTTCCGCAGTAATCACGCCAAAAAGTAGTAAACTACTCAACTTAGTAAAATTACTCTATTTTCTATGAAACTTTATATTTCGGTATGCGATAGCCGATATACCTTAATGGTCCAAGTGAAAAAAATATAACCAGCGCCTTATCTCGATGACCCTTAATGAAGTCAACGCAGGTCAAGTTAAAGTTAAGCCAAGTAACCCCTAAGTAATTTCCAGTAATTAATATTCGGTGATATTGGATATTTTATGTCAGCTGGCCACTTCCAGTAAAGGTTGCCTGGGTTTTTTTAGTTAGGGTATTGTAAAGAATAAAAGGTTTTAGGAATTTCTTAGCACTATAATTTTTCAGTTCTAAAACGACTTCAATCTCGAAATAACTTCCTCCTTTTTTGGAAGTTGGTTAAAAAGCAGCCAGCCCTTTTGCCGCCGTTTAAAAGTTAGTTACTTGAAATCAGGGCTTTCTCTAGCAAGATATATGACGCTATGGATATCAAGTTGCATCGGTAGTTCAGCTACTCCTTACTATTTAATTTTTTGTTGTGATTTTATTTAATTTTCCTAGCAAATAAACTAGTTTTTATACAATAAATTTGTATTTATTTGAAGTTATTTTGTCATCTGCGGCGGCTATCTTCTTGTCAGTCACAGGAAGATCTCGTTAGAAAGACCCCTCGCTATTAGTTAATTTTATTTCCAAGCAGACTTATTATTATTATTTATCTCCCATGCTAGTCTGGGAGAAATAAAAAAAAACTTAGAATGTACCAGCTGCTTCTCTTCCCACGCGGATCGTAAAAGCCGATCGAGGGAATGGGCAAAAATGCAATGCGGCTAGCAACCCATCACTGTATTGATTGCTTTTCCATCTTCTCGCCCACCATGACGCTAAAAGTGGCTTTTGGGTCTTGCGGCCCTGTCTTGATATGCTCTGCATAGAACCGCAAGACCCAAAATGCTCTGTCTGCCCCATTAGGGATAAAGACGTGATAGTAAGTATGTATATGTAAGCAGACTTATTCTTATTCCTCGAAGCGTACCTTTTAGTAGCGCTTCCTATAGTAATTAAAAATATTAAAATTTTATACCTCGAAGCGCGCGCACGTTTAAAAATAGGGAAGAGCATGAAGTAAATGTAATAAATTATATCGATGATTTTTTAAAACTCATTTGTGCATCATCATCATTGAAGTTGCTTAACGAAAAGTACAAAAATCATCGATATAATTTATTACATTTACTTCATGCTCATCCCTATTTTTAAACTTAGGTGCGCTTCGAGGAATAAAGTTTTATTATTTTTAAATGCTATCGGGAGTGCTACTGAAAGGTGCACTTCGAGGAATAAAAAAGGAGCGCCTCATCAGGTGTGCCATACCTCCCAAGCTATCTGCTAGTTTCCAACAAATCAAATTGTAAACTTTTCCTAAGGTCAAATCAAACAATTTTTACGACATGACGTCATAGTTTTATGAAGTATGTGATATTCATAACAGGTTTTTAATAAAAAGTAACAGTGATAAATCATTATAAATATATAAGTTCTTTGGTATGTTTGATTAAAATCGATTCAGCCGTTTAAAAGTTAGTTACTTGAAATCAAGGCTTTCTCTAGCGAATAATAGATGGCGCTACGGATATCAAGTTGTATCGGTAGTTCAGCTACTCATCACTAGGCGGCGCCTTGACGGTTGTGATTTTTTTTATTTGCCTAGCAAATAAACTAGTTTTAATAAATTTGTATTTATTTGAAGTTATTTTCGCTATTGAGTGCCAAAATAGATTCACAAATGGTGTTCTCAGAATATTAATCAAAACTTATTACCAAAATATTGGAATTGGAGGGGTTGTTTTCATAAAGTTTGCTTTCATTAATAAGCTTACCCTTTCATAAGGGTGAGTTGTCGTGAACACTGAGTTATCGGTTAACCCTTTCATCGCTTTGAGAAACAATCCGCTAGATGACAACTGACAACAAGTGAAATCAGATGCTGTTTTCTAAACGTCAAACCAACAGTTAGAGCAAGATAGTCTGATTGCTACATCTAAAAGAAGAAAAAGAAAAAGAGCCGTGTTTTGTCCTTCTCACCGACCGAGCATTTGTTCATGGTCGGGTTGTATGCACACTTCAAATTACATACACGGTGATTATATATTGGTTTTGAAGCCGAAGGCCACTTCATAGGCATCGTTAGTAAGACCTAATTAGCTAGTCAAAATAAAAATTCAGAAACAAAAAATGTTGTCCAAAACTCGAAAGTTAAATTGTGAGATCAATTAGTAGTACCGCCGCCATACATCGTCCGCCGGCCGGACGGGGTCATCGACATTACGCACATGTTTGGCCGGCGTATAACTACGTGGTCTCGATCGGAAATCATTGACGCAAGTTTTTTATCTTATTACATACAGAAATTTGGATTACCTGTATGGATAAAGGAATTTATTTACTATACGACATTTTTTTTCCAAAACCAATGAAAAGTCAGCGTGTATATAAGTGTAACTATAGCTCGACCATGAAAAAGTATACGTTGTATCATTAAGATGCCTTTCTCTTACCCCCGGTCGCTCTATGGCAGTTCTACATATATTCTAAATATTCGGTATGAAATAAAAAAGTGTGACGAAATAGCGCTTTTCATATCAGTTTTTCTGCATTAATAAATCTAATTCTGGCCAAATCCTCTGGCTGCTCTGGCCAAGTAGGGCTCTGGTAGTAGAGAGAGGGTTGTGCTCCTGCAGTGGAGACTAAAAATACCTGAAGATGAAGATGATGATCAATAAGTAAAAATAATTATGTGTAAGTGCAAAATTACTGACATTTCAACATTAAATTCATGTTAACCCAATTTTCTTTGTTGTCCTCGCTTGAAGTACGTAAATTCAATAACGGTTCAATTACAAATCGAATGAAATAATCACGCGTTTCGCTCCGTTTCCCAAAGGGCAGAATTATATGTAAATACGTTTTTATTCGTATGATATTTCAGCGAATTACTTATTAATTGAATTGCGCCTGTAGTACAAAGGATTCGGAGCCGGGTCGTAAATTGGGGCATAAATTAAAGAGTTGTAAATGCGATTTTATGTAAACTTATATTTGTGTGGTAGAAATAATTGAATTAAATTTATCTATAAAAAAATATTCTTTATATAATCAAACAGTAAAAAATGTGTCTGTATATAGAATATATATTTTTTTAATTGGGCGATGGAAACATAATAATAGAGTCAAAATTCTACAAAATCTCTTTGTCTGTTTGTACAAGCTAATCTTCGTAAATACTGGCAGGATTCGAATGAAACTTTTTTTTTTATACAGCTGTTAAGCGTGGGCAACATATAGAGTACATAATTGATTTAGGAATACGAAACCTGATGCAGAATCGTAAATGGTCCAGCTAAACTGTAAGAAATATAAAAATGACGAATTAGCAAAAGTTGTTCCAGTCTTATGAGTTTTTGTTCACGCGAACGAAATAAATAAATATATAGGGACAAATTACACTGATTGAGCTAGCCCCAAAGTAAGATCGAGACTTGTGTTATGGGATATGAACTTAACGATAATATATTTTATAACAAATACATATATAGATAAACATCCAAGACCCAGGACAATTTGAAAAAGGTCATTTTCCAACTTACCCTCACCGGGAATCAAATCCGGGACCTCTGGATGGCGGACTAGCATGGTGACCATTAGGCCACGGAGGTGGTCAAACGAAGTCGCAGGCATCAGCTAGTAAAAAATAATGGAGTATACACCATAGAAAATATAAGTTTATGTAATATGTATACTTAAGGTTGTTTCCACATGAACATTTCCAAATGAACTTCACTCCACTTGCTACGATCCTTGCAAACCTCTTTTGCTTCATCAACACTCATTACTTTTGTATGCTCTCAGGTTTTAGGTATTGTATTTATTTATTAAATCTTTATTGACTACAATGGTTCAAAATGTAGTTTAAGAGTCCCCCGTACCCTAGACCAAAATACAACTTTCCATACAAACGTAGTCTACGTTTTATTTCAAAACGACATGTCCGATTTGGGCAAAATTTTGTTATTTCAAAGATATTGCAATTATCTAGGTTTATAACTGGTTTCCGACGGTAAAAATATGAACTTGAATAGAATATAGTGTTTTATATCATTTTTGACCATTAGTATGGGAAACTTCTAAATCGTTATATTTTCTTTCCAGTTCATAATTTTAGTATAGGAAACCAGTCATAACCCTAGATAATTGCAACTTCTTTACAATTACCAATTTTTACCGGAATCTGACATGTGGTTTCAAAATTAAACGTAGATTACGTTTGTATGGAGAAGTCTAGGGTAAGGGGACTCTTAATGCTAATGCATTCAATGGGTATCCTTATGCCACCATTCTTATAAAAATCTACAATTTAGTTGCAGGGATGAAATTATTTTAATGTGTATTTCAGGGTCCACATAATATTACGTCTTGTTTAGTTACCCCTCCCCTACAAAGTTAATCTCGTTTTCTAATAAATAACCTAGTTTTGTAATAACACTTTTACTTTTAATGCATATGTTTTGTAAATGGTTTATATCTAAATGTGCAATGAAGAGTTAAACAAACAAAAAAACACTGAAAGTGTTCTTCTGTACTTTAAATATTTTGTTTTTGTTGACAGTTGCGAAAATACGAAGCGAAAATTGCGAGGTGGTCAGTTTATTGTTATTGAACTAACAGGTGTGAAATCAAAACTTAACATTAGTACATATTTCTCTATATTTTGTCTCAATTTTACGGATTAGATTTTTTTTATTACTAAATAAATATAGGGACAAATTGCACTGATTGAGCTTGCCCCAAGTAAGTTCGAGACTTGTGTTACGAGATACTAACTTAAAGTTACTATATTTTATTATTACAAAGGCATATATAGATAAACATCGAAGACCCAGGACAATTTGAAAAAGGTCATTTTCCAACTTGCCCTGACCAGGGATCGAACCCGGAACCACTACGCCACGGAGGTCGACAATAGATGTTTATAAGCTGTCGCCTTTTATGACGGGAAGACTTGAGTGGTCCTATCCTACTCTGTCGGTTACTTCACGACTAATTTCAAAAGTACCCAATTCTTCTTCTTCTTATCGTGTGTGTGACTAACACTAGTGTCAGAGTTTTTAAACCGCCTGTGTCAAAGACAGTGACTGGGACCGACGGCTTAACTTGCCCTCCGAAGCACGGATCATCTTACTTATCAGACAATCAGGTGATCAGCCTACAATGTCTTAACCAAACTAGGACAACAACACAAAGTCGTTGCCCCCGCCGGGAATCGAACCCGCGACCTCCGGGTATGAGCCGAACGCTCTGACCACTACACCACAGAAGCAGTTACCCAATTCAAAAGCAACTTATATAAAAGTACGAACTTTTAAAAAATAGCTCTAAAGTGCAGGTCAATACTTTACCACGTCCTGAAAGGCGGGATACACTGAAAATTCATATTCCTAAATGGACTTTTTATGTAGTACCTGTAGGTACTGCGTTTCAGTTAGCAAAATAACTTTACTCTGCATTGTTCTAAAATTAAGAGAGGTTTTAATTTTAGAAAAAGTTTTGTAGTAGTACCGTGACGGCTTAACTTTCGGGTGTTTTGTGATAAGGTAGTACTCTGGAAATGAATAATTTTGTACAGTTTAGAAAAAAATATCACTGAAGTGCTGGCTTGACGTCGTCAAGGATGATATACGTGCCAATCGTCTTACAACCAAGGATGCTCAAGACCGTGCGAAGTGGAAAAGAAAAAGTCGGAAAGCGGACCCCGGGCTTCTCAGCATTGCAACTGAGCATGCAACTGGGAAAACGCTCAGATGAGAGAGAGAGAGAGAGAGAGAGAGAGAGAGAGAGAGAGAAAAATATCACTTGTCATTGTGATTAATGAATTTATTAATTTTTATCCATTTTGATCGTGATTTTAGTTTTATTCATACAGAAACTAAAATAATGATATTAAAAGTTCTATTTAATATCATGCATTACTAATTTTGACGTTGTTGGATGCAGGGCGCTTCCTATCGGTCGTTTTGGAAATCCTTGGGGGAAGCCTATGTCCAGCAGTGGACTTCCTGTGACTGTTATAATGATAATGATGAAAAGTGCTATCTGACTCTAAGGGTCAATTCAGACAGAGAGGAAGAATCCCCGGTCAGGGCAAGTTGGAAAATGGCGTTTTTCAAATTGTCCTGGGTCTTGGATATTTATCTATATATGTATTTGTTATAAAATACAGTATCGTTGAGTTAGTATCCCATAAAACAAGTCTTGAACTTACTTTGGGGCTAGCTCAATCAGAGTAATTTGTCCATATATATTAAACAATATATATTAAAATAAAAAAAAGTGTCATAAAAAATTATCGCCGCTGCGCTCATGCCTGTCTGAACAAAAAAACAAAAATTAGAAAATTAAACAAATAGGTTTCTGAGATTGACGTTAAAATTGGCAATAAAAATATTCCCAATTCCCAAAGTTACAAAAAAGTAACAATGGGAAATAAATAAAAGTGCCTTCTACGCCCACCGGTCGCCTACGCGACGCCCACGTAACACCCACGCTATGGTTCGACGTTACAGGATCACGCTATTCACGCCACTTTACTATAGGTCAGTAGCTAAAAGCCTAAAATGCTTGAAACGTTGACATTTAAAAAATTAACTAAATTTTCTTTTAAGAGTACATTCTCCTCTTGTAAATTAATTATATTCTAATAGGTTCTGTTATTATCGTCTACTGTTCGGCGTTACGGGATCACGCTATTCACGCTACTTTACTATAGGTCAGAAGCTACAAGCCTAAAATGCTTTGCCCGTTGATATTGAAAAAAAAAAAAACTTTTTAAAGAAGAGTACATTCTCATCTTATAAATTTGTTATTTTCTAGGCGTTGGTATGTAATGTTTGTATGATATATGTTATATATGTGTGTATATTGTATGTATTCTATATGTCATATTATAAATCTAAGGTATACATGATACGCAGGTATATATTACATACCTATATGTTATGTAATATAATAATACTATTCAATTGTAAGTACATACAGTAATTTTATTGTTTGCATTTTTTACACATATACATACATTTTATTTAAGTCTCAACCTACTGATCCAGCCCAGTGGATAAGTACGCAGTAACTAAGTTCATGTAAATGCAATAGAAGAGTTTGATTGAATTATTGGCTGGAGTAAGGAGTGGGTAGATTATCGAAAAATAAAAATTTATAAAAATATTTTTAACACCCACGTAATGCGGATGTTTTATTTACTGTACAGGACGATTTGAAGCCTGTTTTAAAAAAGGTCCAACAAAATACACGGTCATTTTTGTATTGGTTTTGGAGTCGAAGGCCACTTCATAAGGATCGTTAGTAAGACCTGATTTGCTAGTTAAAATAGAAATTCAGAAACAAAAAATGTTAACTAAAACTCAAAAGGGAAATCGTGAGATCCATTAGTAATACTATCGCTAGGCGCCGCCGGCCATCAACCGCACGCGGCAGTTTGGACGGGTTTAACCACCCGATCTCGATCGAAAATCATTTTCGCAACTTTTTTATTATAAGTCATACACAAATTTGGATTACCTATATATTACGCCCAGCTCTTAAATATAAGAAGAAGAAGAAAGATATATTACGTATATGGATACAGGAATTTATTTACTATACATCATTTCTTTTTCCAAAACTTATGAAAATTCAGCGTGTATACTGAAACTACTTGAAGAGTGAATTCAGCCCGTGATACTGAAAAACTTTCCCCAAGGAACACGTATCGACCTTTTAAAAGTCGTAATTTTTTTTACAAAAAATCTTAGCTTTTACGCTTGGCTTGTTTGACGGCGTAGTATAAAAATCAGAAATAGTTCCTTACCTACCTTTTTTTTACCTACCGATTATTTCTAAAAATCATCAATTTTTTTATATTCAAAGTGTAGGAAACATGCACAAAACAAAATACCCTCCATAAAGTTGGCTCGAGCACTCCCATATCGTCCATCAGAGTTCGTCCCATTTGCTCCATCTTGATAATGAGCGGCTACAGACCTTGTATCCTAGAAAAATCCTTTATTCCGCTATACTAGGAAGCATATGGGATGTTGGATTAGGCGAGTTTGAGCGATTTATTTATAAAAACCCTGTTTTCTCCTATTACAAACTAAAAAGCAAAATGTTATCACACAAAAAGCGACTTGCGGTGTGGTTTCAAGCAGAGTAGAATAGGGTCACTCCTAGTCCTCCCGTGTCTATGGGACCACCTGACAAGTATTTATTTACAGATTTTTTTTTTCTTAATCGTTCCAGGCGTCTTTTAATAATCAGTGAACATACATAATCAAGTCCAAGTCCTCCCGTGGATATCGTAGACGGTGACGTAGGAAATATAAGCTAAACAACGCTTATAAACATCAATGAGACCTCTCCAACCGAGGCCAGCGAGGAGAGTGTAGGCCAAGTCCTCTGGCTGCTCTGACCAAGTATGGCTCTGGTAGTACAGAGATGGTCATGCGTCTGTAGTGGAGACAAAAAGACCCGGTGAAGAAGATTATGAACGAGGAGAGTGTAGGCCAAGTCCTCTGGCTGCTCTGGCCAAGTATGGCTCTGGTAGTACAGAGAGGGTCATGCGTCTGTAGTGAAGACAAAAAGACCCGGTGATGATGATTATGAAAAATAAAAAAATATTCCGACGAATAGATAACCTCCTTTTAGGAAGTCGGAAAAATTTACAAAGATGGGTATAACCATTAATCATTCAACCACATAAATGTGAACGTCGAACAATTCCAATGACAGCAAATGAAATATCTAGGTGATGCGTGCTCTGTGAATACGGGATGGGAGAGCGACGCTCTGAATACAGAATGTTAGACTAGCACGCTGTACTGGGTTTATCTAGGTCTCAAAATGTTTATTTTTCTAGTTATCGATGGTGTATTCATCATCATCATCATCAGGTCTTTTTAGTCTCCACTGCAGGAGCACGACCCTCTCTGTACTACTAGAGCCGTGTTTGATCAGAGCAGCCAGTGAATTTATAACTTGGTTGTAAAACATATCCTTTAATAGAAATTGATTATTACTGTTTACAATTCTTTGTTATTCTTACTTTATTGGTCTGCTATTAGTTTTTGGTTTTTACACAAAAAAATATACAGTTTGTGTACATTTACACACGAAAAACCAAGAAACATAGCAGAATTCACAAAACAAGCAATATCATTAGCAATATTAACAAGCAATATCATAACAATTTCAAAAGCGTCAAACGAAATGCATTGTCCATGCAATGCGTGCTCTGTGACTACGTGATTCGAATGGCGTAGCAGAGCGACCGACGTTGAGCTGCGGCCATTTTTCATCTGGGAGATTAAACCCACATTATCCGTCATTTGGAATATTATTTTAATCCAATAATAAAACTTTAATAAATAAATAAAGTCTTTATTTGCCAACACAAACATAAGTAGGTACTTATATGTCTAAAAACATAATTACATATTGTGGGCACTCACTAGCCAGTCCCATGGGAGACCGCTCCTCGAACTAGATGTTAATCTGTATCTCAATGGGTTGGTCACTCGTAGAAAAGCTGACAGTGGCTGTAATAGTAGGAAGGTGTTGTACTAATGTATGTGCTATACGGGTATACTAAACATACATTGCTTGTGTTACTTCTTGCCCAACTAGAAGGTTCTGCTTTGGGCAGAAGCGTATATAAATGTATTAAAGTTGCTTGTGCCGCTTGTGCGTGCTCTGCGACTACCTGCGACTACCTGATTCGAATGGCGTAACAGAGCGGCTGACACTGAGCTGCGGCCATTTTTCATCTGGGAGATTAAACCCACTTTATCTGTCATTCGGAATATTATTTTAAGCCAATAAATATAAAAAATAACTTGAAATGTACCAGCTGCTTGCGAAAATGCAAATCATAACTGTAAATTGTACATAAAAAAAAAACAGTAATTCAAATATACACTCAGAAAAAAAAAGCAAATAGTAAATATACATACAGGAATAAAATTCAAATGTACAATGGGCGGTCTTATCTCTAAATGCGATTTCTTCCAGACAACTGATGGATGGAGAGAATATAGTAAAACATCAAATAATAACAAGTACAAACATGAAAGATAAATAAATATCATAAAATGTTAATAGGTGATGTGCCCATTTCTTATTACACCTCGATCACCATCACTCTTAAAGTGGCCTTTGGGTTTTGCGGCCACGGGCTCAGTCTTCTTAGAGTGACAAGACCCAAAATGCTCTGTCCCCTAAAGGGGCATTAGGGGTCGTAAGTCATGACGACCTCCGTGGCGTAGTGGTCACCATGCTAGTCCGCCACCCAGAGGTCCCGGGTTCGATCCCCGGTCAGGGCAAGTTGGAAAATGGCCTTTTTCAAATTGTCCTGGGTCTTGGATGTTTATCTATATATGTATTTGTTATAAAATATAGTATCGTTGAGTTAGTATCCCATAACACAAGTCTCGAACTTCCTTTGGGGCTATATAGCTTAATCAGTGTAATTTGTCCCTATATATTTATTTATTATTTATTTATTATGAATATAGGCTGAAAATATACTACGCCCCAACACTTCAGCAGGAGATAAGTTGCAGTGCGTTCAGTCTCCTCTTCCCCATGGAAGTAGATACCATTATCTAGCCGTGCAATAGCTACATACCTGGTTCAACAGGGGGGTTACTCCAAAAGCGGTACACAAGACGACCGTTACTGCGTAAACGAGTTTCAGTGTCAAGCAGAATTGAGCACTACCGTATGATGATAAAGTTTTATTTAGTTTGACATAGAAATAGGACGTTACTAACGTACGACTAACGTATTTTATGGACGTAACCCTCTGGTTCCGTAGGCATTTTGCGCTGCTAGGTTGTTCTTTTTGTATGTATGTATGTATGTATGTAGGTTGTTCTTTCAAGCTCTTTGTGTCTCCCTTTTGAGGACTAGTGTAGTTATTTTTTAAGCCACAGCTCGTCGGGGTAGCGGAGCAATGTAAATGTGCATACCATTTTGGCATTTATTTACCAATTTATACATACATACTATCACGTCTTTATCCCTAATGGGGCAGACAGAGCATTTTGAGTCTTGCGGTTCTATGCAGAGCCCAGGGCCGCAAGACCCAAAAGCCACTTTTAGCGTCATGGTGGGCGAGAAGATGGAAAAGCAATCAATACAGTGATGGGTTGCTAGCCGCATCGCCTGTTAACATGATTTGCATTTTTGCCCATTCCCTCGATCGGCTTTTACGATCTGCGTGGGAAGAGAAGCAGCTGGTACATTCTAAGATTTTTTTTTATTTCTCCCAGACCAGCATGGGAGTAGATGTGTGGGGATGGGGCTAGTGTAGTTATTTTTTAAGCCACAGCTCGTCGGTGTAGCGGAGCAATGTAAATGTGCATACCATTTTGGCATTTATTTACCAATTAATGCACACGTAAAATGTATACAGAGAATTCATAAAATAAAGTTGTACAAAGGCACTACTTATCTTAAAAGAGATCTCTTCCAATAGGCCTGTGAGAGGAGATGTTTATATTAGAGAGGCATTCAGGCGTGTTCATATGTACCATTTTGGCATTTATTACACTGAGAAAAAAATACTGTTGAATTAACAATAAAACTTTAATCCCTGAGAGCCGTCCATAGTGAATTGTTACCATATAAAAGTTTTTATTGCCAAATGTAATCGATAATTGGGTTGATTCGGCAACAATTATACATCGCTGAAGAAGCAAGGCAATCTTGTCATATCAAATACTCCTATTTGTTTCCCTAACAATTGAACTTTGTTCCCATACATATTCCCGTTTGTTACAATACCTATATCATTTTGTTCCCATACCCATTCCGGCTTTGTTTCCCCAGCAATCTGACTTTGTTACCTTATCTATTCCCCATTTTGCCTCCCCAAAAATGTAACTTTGTGCCTGTAGCTGTCTTCTTTTTGCTGCTTCAGCAATTTAACCAACCCCTTTCATGACCGTTCTTAAATCTGGCCACATTTGTAAATTATCTTTTCTTTCTTTTGAATTCGTTGACATGAGCAATACAAAAGAAAGTTGTGTTTTCTGCCGTGATCAATGTCATGGGTAAGGGTTTTCATTGGTGCCTTTAACAATCCTTTGAGCATTTTTAAGGAATGTAAAAGGCACCAATTCACCTTTTATATTAATTGCGGTTGTATTACACATCATATTTTTGTAGTACTTATTTATGTCAACAAATGTAAAAGAAAGAAAAGATAATTTACAACTAGTGACCAGATTCAAGAACGGACATGAAAACGGTTGGGTAAATCATATTTACAAAATAGCAAAAGAAAAATAGGAAGAGCTTAAAAATAAAATAGGCTAATATTATGTATATCTACTCTGCCTAATTATGGGTGCCGAAACAGGTAAAGTTAAAATCTCAAAACTTACATTTTGTAGCAAAAAAAGGGTATTATGTTCAAAAAGGGTCGCAAGACAATTATATAACTATATAAAATATTTTAACTTGCATTTTGTTTACCTTTATCGCCATCCTTGTAAACCTTACAATTAATTGATTTGGGGCAACTTATTACCAAACAACGTTAGGTAGGACAGACTGCTGCTGATTGAAACAAAATTATTTTGACAATCTATTTTTATTTGTACTGCAGTATCAAAGTATTAGGTACAATAATAATTATAAAAAATGTTTATATCTCCCACTACTGACAGGTACTTACACCTCATGCTTTTGTGTCTGATTTTTCATCACAAGTAACGTTTATCCCAATTGGTTACTGTTCACTGCACAGATAGACACATCGAACCAGCCGCACCGATATTGTTCGCCGTAAAGTGCACCACACGCTCGAACATGGTACGACACCGCACACCGTTGGATTCACAAAACGATTTGATTACATTACTGTCCTCCATGATGAAATTTAGATACATAGAATGTAAAACTTCACAAACAGTTTGACGTCGAAAAACTAAGCGCCTGAGTTTAAACCACGGCAAAACGGCACTAGTATTTTGTCGCGATACACTAGTTCACTTGTTAAACGAACACCTTAATATTTTGTTACTTTTGAGTATTGTTGACCCAGCGATGCATCAATTAAACATGACAGCAACTTTAGTTTTGTTAGAAGTTATTTTGTTATACTATAAACACCTATATTAATATTCGAGCAACAGTAGCGGTTGTTACCTTAACAACGTTATTCAACATTGTTACACGGTTAAAATTTCCGAAGCCGCAGGTACAATAAATATCTGACCATAAAAAGATTGCCTTGGGCATAATTTACCCTTTGTTAGTGTATGTCAAGTGTTTAGTTGCAGTAATTATAAATATTTAACAACGCTTTTATTGACGCTTTGCCAGCTTATTTTTTTCTCAGTGTAGATTAAAACCAATCCCATATATAACAAAAGTCGTGAGTCAATATTCTGCGATGCATTAATCACACACGCATGAAGAATGGCCCGCATTGAGAGTATTCGCTTTCAACTCACGCTCAGCATAGACTACATGATGCATAGAGACGTCATACAGATTTTTTTTGGCGAATCTATTAAAATAGACTTCATTTTCTTTTGATATTCCAAAAAGTTAGGCTTTTTGCACCTCTATCTACGAGAATTTGTGTAAAAAACAAGCTCGCTTACCGTTATATCGTCTTGCATTGTTTTACCATTGTATCTGATGTTTTGCACTGACATAAGGCTATATCATCTGATTTGACACAAATGAACGACAATAATTAAAGCTAACATCGATAATTGGGTGTATTAATAAACCTTAAAATGAAATTTTTTATCGTGCCACCGAAAGAATATTGGTAATATTTATCGCCCAGCAAAAAATAAAACAAAATCGAAACAGTAAAGACAACAACAATAAAATCGTCTGAAAACAGGCGATATCTCACCCTTTTCAACAGACGGACACGCTGTCAAGTTTACATGTAGATAAAAGAAATTGTCGCCGTTCTACTGCATAGAAGTCAAATAAATATTTAATCTTAGAACAAATATTACTAAAAATTAGATCCGAAATTTACAAAATATGTTACTTGTGTTTGTGCCTTATTCTTGTTGATAGAGTATTGTTATATTTACCATCGTACCAAATTAAAGATACAACATCACGCCTTTATCCCTAACGGGAAAACAGTATACCAAATTATATGTTCATGTATTGGTTTGTAAAAATACATTTTTTATATAGGGGTAGATCTATAATTTCGCAATTTTTTCAGTATGTTCAATTTAGAGATAGATATACAGGGTGTAAATCTGTAACCTTGCCATATTCTGAGACGTACCTATACCGATCATACTGAACAACTTTTTCCAAGGAACATATACAACTTCCCATACTAAATCGATCAGCTGATTAGCAATTTTGTAACGGGAAACAATTTTTTTTCTTATAATACGACCTGAGCTCTTTGGGAAAATTGTTCATTGTGATCGGTCTTCTTATCGTGTGTGTTAGTGACTAACACTAGTGTCAGAGTTTTTAAACAGCCTGAAAGGCCTCTGACATGGTTTTAGGTAACGACCAATGTCAAAGACAGTGACCGGGACCGACGGCTTAACGTGCCCTCCGAAGTGTGATCGGTATTGGTACGTCTCAGAATTGTAAAAAATGCGCACGTCAAAAAACATTACCTCGTAATAAATCAGTGTACAGGATTAGTAGGTTAATAAAACCCAAAAAAATATATAATTGAAGTAAATCAACAAAAACTATTAAATTGTTGGCTTAACTGATTCCGTAGACGTTTATTTCAATAAGTGCCATAGGCCGTTCAACCTTCGGCCTCCTGAATAAATCATTGCACGCTTTCGAACTATAAAACATAACTAACGGGAAATAAAACTTTAACGATCTAGGAATAAGGGCGGTAATGGCTTTTAATTGAAGGACGTTTTATAGACCAATTCGAAATACTTAGCTGTGTATTTTTCTAATGAAAGCTCAAAATTAATAAGTTTTAAAATAACGAAAGATTAAAAGTAAAATGCTTTATGAAAAGAAAAAGAACAAAATTAAACATTATATATTACTTTTGTTTTGAGTAATTTCTTCATCTACATTTACATTTAAGAGGCAGGCTGTTGTTGGTGTCATTGTAAGGATATAGACGGCAGCTTTTGTTTTTTTTTACGTTTGTGTAAGTGGCCAACACTTTTGTCAGATTTTGGGCTGCCTCAAGGCATATGACATAGCTTGACGAGACTTAAAAAATAAAGACGGGAGCGAAGGCCTTTGTTTTTTCTGTTTAGACACAGTAAACTAAATAGTGACAGTGAGCAGGTTTCCTCTCCGTACTTACCTTCACTCGAAGCAAGCGGTAATACTTAACTGGAAATGATCGTACAATTGGCTCAAACTCAAAGTCAAATTTTTTAATTCAATGTAGGATAAATGTATCTGTTATTGAAGGTAATTTTTTAAATATTATTTTAGTCCAAAAGCTTAAATCTACAGTGTTCCGGAACGACCACTGCTGGGAAGATTACGCAGAAAGAAACCCAGTTCAGTTCAAACTCAAAGAGGCAAGTCGAACCTTGTCAGGATCCAAATTGTCTCCCACAGACCCACAGCCAGTGTCTGAACTGCTCGGTCACCACCACCTTTGACCAACTACGGGGATCTAAATCCTATCCTACTAATATTATAAATGCAAAAGTGAGTTTGTATGTTTGTTTGTTACCACTTCGCGCTTCAACCACTGAACTTATTTCATGAAATTTGATATGGATATAAATTGATACCCAGGGAAGGACATAGGATAGTTTTTATCCCAAAATTCTCACGGGGACCGAAGCCCACGGGCACAGCTAGTAGGTAATAAAATAAATAAACTGTTATCTTCACCAACCTGAAAGTACTTACTTAGTTACGTGACATCATTTTAACAGATCTTCAACGTGGAAAGTACATCCCGATAATAAATCGAACCACAGACTATATTAGATCACTATAGTATAATGAAATTTGAAAGACGGTCAAAAACAAAAAGAATAACGACAATCCCATACACATTACCTGGGCGGCTGCACACTTTTGTATGGCAGCGCCGTTTTTTTTTTTGTTTCTTGACTGTTATGCTAATTTCATTATGCTATCGATAAAGTGATCTAGTAGTACGGGTATGTCTCTTCCACGATGTAAGACTATTGTTTGAGGTTCTGACATTCATCATCATCGTCAATCTCCTCGCCATTTCCCTATTTGGGGTCGGTCTGTATGAAAAAAATGAAAAATAGTTTATTCAGTACTTAAGTTTACAATTTGTCTGAAAGTCGATGGGAATCACTTTTAAGCATAGATATGCTTGTGTTAGTGATACCCGCTCTCTATACAAAAGTTTTAACTATTAATAAAACTGTATGACATTACATAAACCAAGTTGTTATAACATTGTTAGATAATAAATATTAAATATTTATATTTAAAAATAATTATTGAATTAATTAATTGTTATTAGTCAAGATAATTACATTGTTTGGTTATTAAATTCTAATAATACCTACTATTTAGTTACAAATTTGAATAGAACTGTATACATATTAAGAATTATTACGTTATAAATAAACACAATTAAAAGGAATTATATTATATATCACATGTTAGTAAATTATTAATAAAAAAAAAATTAAAAAAAAAACTAAGTTTTACTGTGTATCTCTAGGATATTATTGTATGCCATACAAAAACAACGCGCGGCGACGCGGTGTCAGTGTATTGGACTGTGCGTGTTTTCTATACAAACGGACATACTTACAAGCAACGTTAGAACACGCATTCACGCGCTACGCCTCATAGTGCGGGGCAATATGAGAATTGCTTAAGCAAAACGTTTCTCTTGTTCCAGCCATCTCGAAGCAACGCGAGTGGTGACGCGTGCGAGCGCCGGGACCCGTGCCAGCATGGGGGAGTCTGCATCAGCACTGATGATGGACCCATCTGCGAGTGCAGGGATGGGGATTACGAGGGGGCCTTCTGTGAGAGAGGTAAGTGGTAGAGTAAAAAAATAAGGGCTCCGTTTTTGCTTTTGGAGCTACAGAACCCTATAAAAGTTGGATCGGTTTCTCACGTGAAAAAATGTGACCAATTATTTGATAGTGAAGTCTTATGTGACAATTTTTTTTAAAAGTAAGAACTTAGCGAAAGAAAGAGAGACATGTAAAGCACTTGACCGACAAGAGTCCAGCTCACAAATTTAAGAAGGAGAAGTGAACTCTTTCAAGCTAGCTACCATGTTTCCGAATTTTTTAATCTTTTTTAGTGTTTCTGTCATTTCTTAGGTATTATTTTAAAAATTGTCTTTGAAATCTGTTGGTACTTAGGTTTGAAGTTAAGATTGCTATTTAAGTGAGAGTTAAATAAAAAAAAGTCTAATAAATTTCACATATCATAAGACATCGGGATAGGATTATCCAATATAATTTAAATCGTTTTTAAATCAAAAACACGTAGTTTTAAAATATTTTCCCGTAAACTCTGATGATGTCGGCCATGGGGTTTGAGAATCTTTCTTTTCAATTTGAGATTTTAAAATGTTCCGACATTTTGTGATTGATCATCGGTGAATTTATGCTTCCAATACAATTTGAATAACAATACACACTACACCTATCAAAATTACGTCGCATTTTTCCCAATAAATAAATTTTCCGCGGAATTTCAGCCGTGTAACTTCGGCGCATTGTTTTTAGACACTTACATAATTTTAATTCAACGTTGATAACATTGTGATAAAAGTTTGAGCCTTTTCACTACCCACAATGCATTTTTTATACGCCCTACACAATAGTTTAAAACAACAAACGGCTCTTCCAAGAGCCTAAACAACAAAAAGGCACTTTTCAGCGCCACAAAACTTCAAGCTTCTGTGGCAGAGGCATCGCCGTGGCCACATACTGGTTAAAGATAATTTGAAATTGAAGCTAAACTGAAACTATTTCGACTCGATAAGAAGAAGAAGACTCTTACACATGCCTCCTTTCCCCATCCCGGCACGTTTCCCCCGTTGTCGCCTGTAGAGGGTTTAGAGAACTATAAGGTGAGAACGGGGGTGAGGTGCGGGGGAGGAAATAGGGACGCATATTGCTGGAAACTTAGGTTTCCGTTCTGTATGTAATACTTATATTCATTGTAAGCCCTTACTTTAACGAACTAGATGGCAAATAATCCTAAGATCGCGTGCCGAGCCCCCTTTATCGTTACTACCATTAGGCGTTCGGAAATAAAACTATTTGGCTTGCATGCACTTAAGTTAAAGGAAGCGAACTATATACTATGTACGAGCCATCATCATCATCATTTCAGCCGCATAACGTCCACTGCTGGACATAGACCACAATGATCGATCAAGAGCGGCTTGCATCCAGCGCTTTCCACTTTTCCAGCGACCTTGGTCAGCTCGTCTGACCACCTTCTGGGTGGGTGTCCTACACTTCGCTTGCCAGTATGCGGTCGCCATTCGAGAACCTTTTTGCCCTATCGGCCATCGGTTCGTCACGCTGTGTCCCGCCCACTGCTACTCAAAGAGCTACTCCGCTGAGCTATATCATTGACTTTAGTTATCCTACGGATTTCCTCATTTTTGATTCGATTATGTAGAGCAAGCATAGCTTACATAGCGCGTTGAGCCTTCTCATGAGACCCATAGTAAGGGACCACGTTTCATAGCATGATATAACATAAGACATTACTGGTAGTGGTAACACACATTGATTGTAGACTTTACTCTAGAGATGTAAGAATAATTTCATGCATTATCAACCTCCACCAAAATACTTTGGGGCTAGCTCTTCTTCTTCTTATATTTAAGAGCTGGGCTCTTGTCGGTGGAGTGCTTTCCAATATAGTGGGCTAGCTCAATCAGTGTAATTTGTGCCTATATATTTATTTATATATTTTTTATTTATTTATTAGATATTTATTAAGTCATATTTTAGTGCTCCCATGCTGGTCTGGGAGAAATAAAAAAAACTTAGAATGTACCAGCTGCTTCTCTTCCCACGCAGATCGTAAAAGCCGATCGAGGGAATGGGCAAAAATGCAAATCATGTTAACAGGCGATGCGGCTAGCAACCCATCACTGTATTGATTGCTTTTCCATCTTCTCGCCCACCATGACGCTAAAAGTGGCTTTTGGGTCTTGCGGCCCTGGGCTCTGCATAGAACCGCAAGACCCAAAATGCTCTGTCTGCCCCATTAGGGATAAATACGTGATAGTATGTATGTATGTATATTTTTAGTCAAATTGGTTTAACCCCTTGAATGCCGGAATATGAGACACAATAGTTAGACAATGCAATCTAGCGTAAAGTGTAGAAGTTAAATGAGCGTAAAGGTCTTATTCCATTGAAATAGGGTCCTTTTTCTCCATAAATTACCTTAAATAATGTTAAGCATCGTGTACAAATTGCCAATCGCGTGCAAAACCAGCATTACCGTTACTATTAGCGGTCGACAGCCGACAATTATACAATAAAACTATTTTATTTCTCTTTCCTTACGTATACATGTGTGGGTCACGGCAGAGTAGAATAGGACCACTCCAAGTCCTCCCGTGGATGTCGTAGAAGGCGACTTAGGAAATACAAGCTAAACAAAGCTTATAGACATCAATGAGATGACTTGTGAGGCGGATTGGCCACCGGATTTTAGTTTTGAAAAATTATTCATTTAATACTGCCATAGAGTATTATATTTGTGTAGTCTAAGTTATGTAGGGTTTATGAATTTAAGCAGTACCTATTTATGTATATTGTATATAGTTTTATGTTTATATATTTATTGGAAATATAGTTTTAGGCAGCGTGTTGTAATTATATATATTGTAAAGTTTTTTCTAATTAATACTTTCGTCCAAAATTTGCTTTTAAGGTTGACTGGTAGAAAAGACCTTGGGCCTTAAGACCGCCTGTAAATTTTTTGTAAAAAAGTTTAGTAAATAAAAAAGAATACTAAAACATCTGACAGGAGTGCTGCCAGCTTACACAAACAAATCAAATACATTTTCCAGGCGGCCGAAAAAAAATGCATCGCGTTTTACTAAAGTATTTTTTACAACACTATAGACTTTGTGCCAAATATTCACCGCAGTAAGAACCCAATTACCCAATTTTGACGTCCAACTTGCTAGTTAATAAGTGTTACGAACGAGTTACTTCAGTTTTCATTGTTGGTTGATGCGCCATGTTGCATGAGTTAGGGCTGGGGTAAAGAGCAAAGTTGAAAAAAAGTACAAGAAATTTTTTTAAAAGTCAGATTGGATCATAGAATATTGGTTCCAAATGAGAGCCCTGAGAAACTTTTTGAGTTCTTTTTTAATTTATAAAGTCACACTTATTATTTTTAGCTTCGATATACTGTATCTTCTTACTTTCTTGTATCTTTCACCCAAATATTATAGTACTCTATGCACCCAAGCAGCGAACTTTTTTTTTTTGCAGTCGATTGGAGTCTCCTTTTAAGGGTCCTCCCCGCGCTAACGACCTTGAAAACACAAAAAAAAAAAATTCTCTTTCTGTAAGTGAGATTATCAGAAACCCTCGTACAACTTTTTAGCTAGTATCCTTAAGTTTCATTAGAACCTCGAAAATCATTGAAATAAAATACCCTGAATTTTCCTTTGCAAAAAATACTAAAAACGGCAATTTTTGACTCTTTTTGTAAAGGTTTCTAAAGCGGATAGTATTTCAATGACTTTCGAGGTTCTAATGAAACTTCAGGATACTAGCTAAAAAGTTGTACCAGGGTTTCTAATAATCTCACTTACAGAAAGAGAATTTTTTTTTTTGTGTTTTCAAGGTCGTTAGCGCAGGGAGGAGCCTTAAGCATAAAAATGCTTGTGCCAGGAGACACCGCTCTTCTATTACCATACAATATCATTAACATATAAATTATAAAAGTACAGTCGTGCAAGAAATTCCTAAAATATCTAAGTATATAGTATTATTTTTTATTTTATATTATAATATCATATCATCTACTATGTATACTGTATAGGGATATACCTATACTATGGATTTATTATTGCAGATTTTTTTTAATTGACATCAAGAGCGATTCTTGCGAGATCTATTTAACGCCAAGAAACTATTACGCCATTTGTCTGTATTTCAGTTGTAGTTTTGACGTTTAAAACCAGTATCTGATTTGTCTTGTTGGAAATTGGTTCAATAAAATACTTATTATAATTCGAGTATTTCCGTTCAAGGCCGCATACTTTGCGTGTCATTGCCTCCATAACCGACTTACGAAGGTATTATGAAACAATAATTAATTTACCGTTCGGCGACAACCCTATTGAAAGGGTGTAACACGCGAATCGCAAGTTTGTACAGTTCTGTTTAGTTAGGGTGGTGCTTCACTGAAGACGGGAAAACATACATACTATCACGTCTTTATCACTAGGTGCAGACAGGACATTTTGGGACTTATGGCACTAAGCAGATAAAGTATAGGGCCGCAAACTTCAAAGGCCACTTTCAGCGTGACGGTGGCCTAGAAAGTGGAAGAAGGAATCAAAATAGTGATTGCTAACCGCATCGCTTATTATCTTGTATCGCATTTTTGCCCATTCCCTCGACCCGCGCAGAAAGATAATGAGATACATTCTAAGCTTTTTCTATCCTCCCAGACCAGCATAAAAGAATTGTAAAATAATAACCGGCCAAGTGCAAGTTGAACTCGCGTAGAGAGGGTTCCGTACAATGCCAAAGTCAGTCGTATTTAAAATCCTCACAGTAAGAGTATTAACTACTTCTTCTTCTTATCGTGTGTGTTAGTGACTAACACTAGTGTCAGAGTTTTAAACCGCCTTAAAGGCCTCTGACATGGTTTTAGGTAACGACCAATGTAAAAGACAGTGACCGGGACCGACGGCTTAACGTGTCCTCCGAAGCACGGATCATCTTATTTAACAGACAATCAGGTGATCAGCCTGCAATGTCCTGACCAAACTAGGACAACAACACAAAGTCGTTGCCCCCGCCGGGAATCGAACCCGCGACCTCCGGGTATGAGTCGAACGCTCTAACCACTACACCACGGAGGCAGTTAATAATTAGGAGTTAGTTAGGCAGGGAGGAGGATTAACTACTACAAAACAATTATATGAAATGCAAAATTGCTTAAATTTCAACAATTAATTAATGTTAAACTAATTTTCTTTGCTGCTCTCGCTTAAATTAGGTCAATCCTAGTAATATTACAAATGCGAAAGTGAGCTTGTAAGTATATTTGTTTGTTACCATTTCACGCTTCAACCATTGAACCTATTTAGATGAAATTTGATACCTAGGGAAGGACATAGGATAGTTTTTATCCCGAAATTCCCACGGGGTGTGATGCCCACGGGCACAGCTAGTTCAATAATAAGGTTTACTTTTACTACCTCATCATCATCATCATTTCAGCCGCACAACGTCCACTGCTGGACATAGGCCTCTCCCAAAGATTTCCAAAATGACCGATCTAGAGCGGCCTGCATCCAGCGCCTTCCAGCGATCTTGGTTAGGTCGTCAGACCACCTTGTAGGTGGGTGTCCTACACTTCGCTTGCCTGTACGTGGTCGCCATTCCAGAACCTTTTTGCCCCATCGGCCATCGGTTCGTCGCGCTATGTGTCCCGCCCACTGCCATTTCAACGAGCTAATCCGCTGGGCTATGTCAGTGACTTTAGTTCTCCTACGAATTTCCTCATTTCTGATTCGATCACGTAGAGAAACACCGAGCATAGCCCTTTCCATAGCGCGTTGCACGACCTTGAGCCTTCTTATGAGACCCATAGTAAGGGACCATGTTTCAGAGCCATAAGTCATCACTGGTAACACACATTGGTTGTAAACTTTAGTCTTAAGACACAGAGGTATATTTGACGAGAAGACACTGCGTAGCTTCCCGAACGCTGCCCAGCCGAGTCGGATTCGTCTAGAGACCTCTTCCTCAAAGCTGGAACTTCCTGCCTGGATCAATTTTACTACCTACATGCTTTAAGAGGCATAGAGGTTCCTTACACGACGTTTTTGCTTCGTGACCGTTTTTATTCGAATTAAGCTCTTTACAACCTTAAATGTTTACATACCGTTAAGGAAAATGTTACAACGATAGAGACGAAGATAACTTTGGTGATAACGTTTAAATGCATTCAGGAACAACAATTAACATTGTTGGGTTTGTACATTTTGGAGTTAAATTGCTGAGTAATTTATTTTTATTTTTTGATGAATTTAGGTATACTTTTATGCGTAGATATTTATGTACTATGTTTTGCGCTCAAAAGTTTTTTTTTAATCAAATAAGTTATAAATTTATAAATAACTAGCTGATGCCCTCGACTTCGTTCACGTGACTTTTAAGATGTAAGCTATCCTATCTTTCAAGTTGGATCAAATTGCATACGGTGTGCAAATCAAATTTAAAATCGGTTCAGTACTTTGGGAGTCCAACGTGGACAAACAACGTGACACGTAATTTTTACATATAATAAAGATAAAGATTGCCATTGCCCCCATGCTGGTCTGGGAGAAATAAAATAAAAAAACTTAGAATGTACCAGCTGCTTCTCTTCCCACGCAGATCGTAAAGGCATCGATCGAGGGAATGGGCAAAAATGCAAATCATGTTAACAGGCGATGCGGCTAGCAACCCGTCACTGTATTGATTGCTTTTCCATCTTCTCGCCCACCATGACGCTGAAAGTGGCTTTTGGGTCTTGCGACCCTGGGCTCTGCATAGAACCGCAAGACCCAAAATGCTCCGTCTGCCCCATTAGGGATAAAGACGTGATAGTATGTATGTATGTATGTAAAGATTTATTTTGTCAATTCAGCACTTCACTTAGTAAATGGACGTATCTATTCAATATAACACGAGTTAACTGGATTGAGTTGTATGTACGTATTGTGTACTTATTTATATTATGTATTGTGTATTCATTTATTTATATATATATTTATGTATATGTGTTATTTATTTATGTTTATACACATGTACAAGGATTTTGTTTGTATTTTAGCTTGAAAGTATTGCACAGTGTTCCACCCTAATTAATAGCATTATCTCCTCTGGCGTTGGGTTGACTGGAAGAGATCCCTTAAAGGGATAAGTCCGCCTTTGTATCGTTATCTACTGTATTTTTGTAGTGTCCTTTTTGTACAATAAATAATTTACATAACATAACATAACACTGTACAATGTGTTAATATAAATACTTAATATTTTCCAATAAATTATCCATTATCCCGTCGCCACTCCTGGCCTGTAGGCGGTGATGGATCGAACCAGATCCAATGGGTTTCATTAGTACCTTAGTGGTCGCTGTTATTTACGTAAAGATAGAATCTATAAGGTCATCCGTTCCTAATACCCAACGATTACCCGACCAACTCGCCGGCAGACAACAATTAATCGCCGTAGATTGCTCACTCCACACGACAGGGAGATATATTGTGCGAGTAAAAAGCGCAATGGACGTTCAACTAAATGGGGGTAATTATGGTCGTTTCTTGTTTAGTCCGGTGTGCTGGCTTAGTTAATGGGTATGTTGAAGTGGGATATCTTATAATTTATTCCGTTATATACACGCTGACTTTTTATTGGTTTTGGAAAAAAAAATGCCGTATAGTAAATAAATTCCTCTATCCATATATGTAATCAAAATTTATGTATGTCATAAGATAAAAAAATTTGCGTAAATGATTTTCGATCGAGACCACGTAGTTATACGCCGGCCGCCAGCTGCGTAATGTCGATGACCCCGGCCGGCCGGCGGGCGGGGTGTATGGCGGCAGTACTACTAGTTGATCTCACAATTTTACTTTCGAGTTTTTGACAACATTTGTATCAGAATTTTTATTTTGACTAGCTAATTAGGTCTAACTAACGATGCCTATAAAGTGGCCTTCAGCTTCAAAACCAATGATAAATCTCCGTGTATATTACTCAAAATGCCTCACATCTAGCATATCATCATCATCATCATCATCGTCAGCTATCAGGGACCTACTGCTGGGCATAAGCCACCTTCTGTCCATTTTCGCCTATTCCCTCGATCAGCTGTTATGGTCTGCGCGAGAGGGGTAGCAGCTGGTACATTAGAGTTTTTGGAACGAAGTTCCTTATCGCGCGTTGCGAAAGGAGGCTCGACGGAAAAAATTAAGACCAGAAATTGTAACGACACTTTTTGCCATAGTTGTAAGCCGTGCGGCGTGCGCTCGTTTCTCTGTCTGTCTCTCTCTCTCTCGAACTTGGTTCCATTCGGGTGTCCCTTGACACCTCTCAAGTTTTTTTTGTTTTCTCTTAGACCAGGAAGAGTAAATCATAGTAAATCAAAAATTTAAGCCTAACCACTATACAGGTAGGTATATGACGTACGCAGCTACGCTTACTTCAAATTCCCCAGCGGCGAATTCACATCTACACAATGGCATGTATGGCCTGTATTCTCGTATTTTGTAATACGAGAATACAGGTATAAAGCTCAGTTCACGTACAAATGAGTTCAAATATTGTGTGGTACGGTACGTTAGGGATGTTATGCCATTGTAGAATATATGCTGCTCAAGTACGTACGAATATGACGTGCTTAGAAATGGCTTCTTCAAATTTTCCAGCAGCGAATTCACACTTACATTAAAACACGAGGGTACAAAAATAAAACTCAGTTAAATTACTCTTAACCATAATGATTAATGCTGAAACCTTTTGGGCAGACAGAGCATTTTGGGTCTTGTAGCACTAAGCAGACAGCCCAGGTCCGCTAGACTCAAAGGTGACTTTTAGCATGGTGCATACGAATTGTCTATATTGTTGAAGTCCTGTCTTCGTTGCTCCAAGTCTATTTACTCATGAAAGATTGCTTGGCAAGAAAGGTACTCATTTATCTTTTTTCTGGCTCTGCTGATATGTTTCAAGATCCAAATTTCGAGGAAATTTTGTGCAGAAAAGGATCTTCATAATGTGTGTTATCAGAGTAAATATTACATGAAGCGTTACATCTGAATTCTCGTTGATTTGTGCTTCGTACACCCAGGCCCATCACCCGTGCCATCACTTAGCCATTAATTGCTTGAATCACGTTGAATTTAATAACCCTGTGCTAACGTAGGTCTGTGTCAGTCATTAGGGAGGTATCGCACTATTGTTAGTTCCGTATATTTTTGGAACGTAGTTCCTTATCGCGCGTTGCGAAAGGAGGCTAGACGGAAAAAATTAAGACCAAAAGTTGTAACGACACTTTTTGCTATAGTTGTAAGCCGTGCGGCGTGCGCGTGTTTCTCTGTCTGTCTCTCTCTCCTAATTAATCGAAAGGAACTTCGTTCCATCCGGGTGTCCCTCGACACCTCTCAAGTTCTTTTTTCTATATTAAATCAAATTTTTTACAGACAAATCTCAAAGATCCTTAGCTAACCGTTTATTTATTCACTAGCTGAAGCCCGCGACTTCGTTCGCGTGCACTTTTTGTCTCTGGAATGCTCATCAGGCTGAACAACTTTTACTAAGGCGACATTTTTATATAAACTGTAATAGTTTAGCTGGACCATTATGGCTCTGCATCAGGCGTTTCATTTTCCAAAATCATTTATACCTTATATGTTGCCCAGGCTTAATAGCTATATAACAAAAAAAGTTGCATTCGAATCCGTCCAGTATTTCCGGAGATTAGCGTGTACAAACAGACAAACAGACATACAGACAAACAGACAGATATTTTTTTTTAATATCTTACTCTATTACTATGTCTCCATCGCCCCTAATATTTTTTTTGGAAATATATTTAATGTACAGACACACTTTTTTTACTGTTTTATTATATGTATAGATATAGATAACTTAATTAATTCACAATTAACAATTGTTTACACACAAATAAATACAAACATATATTTTTTACAAAATGTGTCAATAAATATGCCACTAGTCAAAAATGCCACTCCGAACTGTATCCGGCTCAAAGGTGCCCATTACACTGGCTGCGTTTCCTCTTTGGATAGCGATGGATATCCTTTGAACCAAATACCATCCGGAACGGTGGTCATATCCCCGGTCCTTCAAGCGACGTCCTATCTCATAAATAAAGCTCTCTACTATAATCTCCCATGCTGGTCTGGGAGAAATAAAAAAACTTAGAATGTACCACGCAGATCGTAAAAGCCGATCGAGAGAATGGGCAAAAATGCAAATTATGTTAACAGGCGATGCGGCTAGCAACCCATCACTGTATTGATTGCTTTTCCATCTTCTCGCCCACCATGACGCTAAAAGTGGCTTTTGGGTCTTGCGGCCCTGGGCTCTGCATAGAACCGCAAGACCCAAAATGCTCTGTCTGCCCCATTAGAGATAAAGACGTGATAGTATGTATGTATGTACTATAATCCGTATATTTGCTTAGTTAGTGATGTGTCGTTCTCGGGAATTTTAAAAACTATAGGCAAACAAGTCTGCCCAGCGCTGAGAGTGTAGGCCAAAGAGTCTGGCTGCTCTGGCTAAGTATAGCAGAGCCATACTTGGCCAGAGCAGCCAGGGTTGTCACATCAGAATAACGTAATTTTTAAGCATTGGTTTCCGACAGAGTAGGATAGGGCCATTCCAAGTCCTCCCGTGGATGTCGTAGACGGCGACTTAGGAAATACAAGCTAAACAAAGCTTATTAATATCAGTAAGACCTCTCCAACCCATCTGGCCAGCGTGGAGAGTGTAGGCCACGTCCTCTAGCTGCTCTGGCTAAGTATGGCTCTGGTAGTACAGAAAGGGTCGTGCTCCTGCAGTGGAGACAAAAAGACCTGATGATGATAAGCAAACAAATTATTTCAAGAATTCCGTATTGTATCGAATGGTTTATACCTATCTATAATCATATTCAAATTTGGATTTGTTTCATGTCACCTAATCCTGACTCAAAACTGACATTGTTAAAATGTATCGTTTAAAATTTGGAGTACTGTCTGCTTAGCTGCAATCCTCAAAAAATGCTTAATCTGCCCCGTTAGGTATAAAGAATTTATAATAGACACGCACTTGGCCGTTTATTATTTACTAGTTGCGCCCGTGGGCTTCGCACCCCGTGGGAATTTCGGAATCAAAACTATCCTATGTCCTTTCCAGGGTATCGATCTATACCCACATTTAATTTCATCTAAATAGGTTAACTGGCTAAAGCGTGAAGTGGTAACAAACAAACAAATATACAAACTCACTTTCGCATTTATTAGTAAGGATTGTAGGTCCACGCTACGACAATCTAAGCATTCGTAGCACATTGTAGAGCCTCTCCGGTGGCGTAGAGATTATACGAGTGTGCTACGATATATCTCCTAACTCTTATCGCATTAATGATAGTTAGGGAATCTACGTATTTTTAAAAGAAATACTTAAATACAGGATGATTTTCTAACAACCAGCCCAATTTTGGAGTAAGTTCAGTTTAAGGTAGTAACAGAACAGAAATAAACAGACAAACGGTTTTTTTTGGTCTATTACTAAGTACACTGGTTAACAAATTTAAAGGTTTTGTTAATCCATGAAATGAGTTGTGCTAATTGCGAAAGAATACCTCTAAACATACATTTTGATGTAAGTTTTAAGGTCGAGTTAGCTCGCGTTTTTTGTGGAATCAAATAAAAATCTTTTGACTTAAGATAACATTATATTCATAAATCACATATTATAAAATTTAAAAATGAGTTAATATTTTGCTTTTCCGTTTATAAATAATATCTACAGCCTCTCTCTTCAACGTCCAGCAGTAGTCTGCTAACATAGCAGGACTCCATTTGCCCTGATATCGCTGTTCCATGCCTGAAATATCCTGGTGAAAACGTTCACCATGTTCGTCGCTAACATCTCCCATATTTTCAGGACAAAAATCAAAATGTGAGTCGAGAATGTGTATTTTGAGGGACATTTTGCAACCGAGAGCGTACAATGCTTGGATCATATTCTTAACCAGGTTTTCATAGTATATAAATAATACGTATTATTTATATACTATCCATAGATTTAAGACGCAGTAAAAAAAAAGATGTCTATGATACTATCATATTTATTATCTCAATAGGGATAAAATAGTGATAGTATAGGTTGAAGCGCGAAGTGGTAACAAACAAACAAATATACAAACTCACTTTCGCATTTATTATGTTAGTAGGATTCAATCAATCAATCAATTAAACAATTTATTTATTTGCATAAAATGTAGTTACATAGAGATCTTAAACTATTATTCTTCTCTTTTACATTTTACCTTCTTGCGTTGCTCTGAATATTTTGTTTGAGCCAATTATTTAAATAATAGTACTTGCTTCATTAGATACATAAATTGTTATATTTTATCGACTTGTGCTTAAATAAAATCAATAAAACAAAATTTAAACCTGGTTTACATATTGACAAGTGACAATGATATCTATACACTTGTCATTTGTCAGTGCCAGTTCACACGCTCACTTGTCACTTGTCATAAATACTAGTCACTAACTGCATCCGTGGTGTAGTGGTTAGAGCGTTTGGCTCATACCCGGAGGTCGCGGGTTCGATTCCCGGCGGGGGCAACGACTTTGTGTTGTTGTCCTAGTTTGGTTAGGACATTGTGGGCTGATCACCTAATTGTCCGAAAAGTAAGATGATCCGTGCTTCGGAGGGCACGTTAAGCCGTCGGTCCCGGTCACTGCCTTTGACATTGGTCGTTACCTAAAAACCATGTAAGAGGCCTTTAAGGCGGTTTAAAAACTCTGACACTAGTGTTAGTCACTAACACACACGATAAGAAGAAGAATGTGTAAACCGGCCTTTACTCTATTAATAACACAAACACTGTTCAACCACGTACCTAGTTCAGCAGGCAACCCTATCCCAAACTTGCGGTACACGTGGCGGGAAATTAATTTCACTTCAACTCCCAAAGGCGTAAATACTTGAGCCTCAGTCCGAACTTCTTCGACTTATATTAAAAAACTTAATCATTGATGCCGCTATGCGGCACTGAACTGCGTCTTAAATAGGCTGTTTTAAAGCATATATGTCATATCTCTGATATGCCCGGTTTCTTGCTAAACATAGTGTTTAGATTATATAAAAGTCCTTGGTGTATTAACATCGTTATAATGCTTAAAATTCTTCGTGTGGTTTCCGGCAGAGTAGAATAGGACCACTCCAAGTCTTCCCGTGGATGTCGTAGAAGGCGACTTAGGAAATAGAAGTTAAACAAAGCTTATAAACATCAATAAAACCTCTCTAAACCATCTGGCCAGCGTGGAGAGTATAAGATAAATCCTCTAGCTATTCTGGCCATGACATGACATGACTCTGGTAGTACAGAGAGGGTCCTGCTGTGGAGACAAAAAGACCTGATGATAATGATGATGGTGATAAATGCTCAACATAGTTTTAACCTGTCTGTGATGTGATGAAAATGGGGTGACGACCGGATCAGAAAAGTATGATTGTAATTAGTCCATCTTTTAGATTATCAAAAAATAAAAGGACCCATATTTGTAAAAATTCACAAAGATACGGAACATCAAAGTTCCGATGTCGCTTCCGACGTCACCGTTAAGGCTCCTCCCTGCGCTAGCGACCTTGAAAACACAAAAAAATTAATTTCTCTTTCTGTAAGTGAGATTATTAGAAACCCTCGTACAACTTTTTAGCTAGTATCCTGAAGTTTCATTAGAACCTCAAAAGTCATTGAAATACTATCCGGTTTAGAAACCTTTACAAAAAGAGTCAAAAATGGCCGTTTTTAGTATTTTTTGCAAAGGAAAATTCAGGGTATTTTATTTCAATGATTTTCGAGGTTCTAATGAAACTTAAGGATACTAGCTAAAAAGTTGTACGAGGGTTTCTGATAATCTCACTTACAGAAAGAGAATTTTTTTTTTGTGTTTTCAAGGTCGCTAGCGCGGGGAGGACCCTTAAGTAAAAATTGTATCTAGCAGTGACGTCTTGCGAAATTTAAATGCGCTGTTTCTTTGTAATTTTTTCAAAAATCTAACCGATAGGCAAAATTTCTTTTTCATTCCTCTTGCCTAATGTGAATCCATTTAGAACTTTTTATCAATTTCACAGAAATCGAAAATGTCTGGTAAAGAAGTAATTTCGATCTTTGACAGTAAACGTTTTAGTGCAATGACTTAAACTAAATGGACTAACTATTCAGACCACTTACCGGCACTAAGCTAAATCGATTCCTAATATGCTTGACTCGAATCTCGACCTTGACCTCCCATGGAGTGACCTCAGCGTACCTTTGACCTTTGTTCGAATCCATTAGTTCTTCCACGAACTAACTGCAACTTAAATAACTAAATAATACTTCAGGCGTTTAGATTGTTCACATTTGGACTTTAACCGTCTTATTACAAAACGCAGACTATCTTTGTTACCATGGTATAATAAGGAATTCTCTTCCCGTGACAGCTGATGACGTAGGTGGAACTTGACTACGTCATCAGTTTGATGTGTTGCCACTGTGTGAAATTGAATTACCCGAGCGTAATGCATTTTTGAACTTTATATACCAATTTCGAATTATTAATCCATTATATCAATTTATAAAATATTGAATTGATGAATCACGTGATAATCGCTGTATACTAAATAGCTAAGTTACATAATATTTTATTTAATATTCATGAACTAATTAAGAAAGTCCTTAAATTTATTGCAAAGAGCAATCAGTGGCAACACTTTCGTGACGTAGTCAAGTTCCATCTCGGGAAGAGAATACCTTGTTTTATTATACTATGTTTGTTACTAGGTTTAAACCCTTATCCGAACAAATCAAGTTGACATCTAGTAATACGTCATTGCCTCATCTGAAAATGTCAACTTGATTTGGTCAGATAATGGTTTAAACCTAGTAACAAAGATAGTCTGCGTTTAAATAATAAGACGGTAACGGTGTTTAGTTTATAGTAGACTAACTGTGCTCGTGGGCTTCGCTCGCCGTGGAAATTCGGGATAAAAACTATCCTGTGTCCTTCCCTGGGTATCAAACTATACCCATATCAAATTTCATCTAAATAAATTCAATGGTAACAAACAAACAATTATACAAACTCACTTTCGCATTTATAATATAAGTAGGAAGTGGGAAGTAGGATAGAAGATCCGTAGTCATAGAAAATATAGTGGATAGTAGGATAGTAGGATTAGTAAGATAGGATAAGATAGGATTTTATTCATTTATTCTTCTTAAACGGTCGTTTAAAATAGTTGTTTAATTACCATCAAAGATTATTTTAATGTCATTTGAATATACAAATGAGAATTTTTAGAAATCAAATTTTAGTTTTAACCAAACATGATATAATATGTAATAGTCGTGTTATCAAATCAAAGTTTTTTTTAGTCTTGGCTAATAATTGGATGTTTATCTATATATGTATTTGTTATAAAATATAGTATCGTTGAGTACTAACTCAATCTATAACACAAGTGTCAAACTTACTTTGGGGCTAGCTCAATCAGTGTAATTTGTCCCTATATATTTATTACTTATTTAAATTAATTACAAGATTTAAAAAATAATAATAATTGAATGTTTTACTATTATTGACATCACATCTTATTATGATCAAATCAATGGTTCATTTCACAGCTATCCCACCTTCGTCTTGATTATACAATGTCCTTTTTTATTAAGTAAAAATATTTTAAGGGGTGAATCAGACCATCATTTTGAACAACTTTTCCCAATAAATGTATATCAAAATAGGAAAAAATTTTTTTAGGTTTTCATAGAAATCGAAGTAGTCACGTGATATCATTACTATGGAAAATGAAAATTATTTTTTCGTATTTCGATAAAAATTTACTGGGAAAAGTTGTTCAAAATTATGGACTGAATCACCCCTTAAAATATTTGTACTTAATAAAAAAGGACATTGTATAGAATTATTTTATTTCCACGTGCCAGTTAACTGGCTAATTTCACTCGACCAGTATAACTCATTCCATTCGCCTCATGAAAGACGAAACACGCAGTAATTGTTTCTATACTTAAAAAAAAATCGTGGTCGTTTCTTTAATGGAGTGATTTATATCACCACGGTGTTTTAGGGTAATAATGTTTTTACGAGTTCTAATGCTTCAAACATTTTGTGTATCTTAAAATATCATATTATATATTCCGAAGATATGCTGCTAGATTAGCTTTCTCAGTTAGTATGTTTGTAACAAACTTCTATACTCATGAAGACTTTTGATAAACAGATTAACAACTTTGCATGTCAAAAGTTTTAATGAGATAAATCTCGATAAGTTCGTTAACTTTCGTACTTGTATTAATAAAACACTATTTATATTATTACTTTTGTATGTATTATGTATGAGAAGCTTGGCAGCTCAGCGGGAGTGCGCATTTTTAGGGCTTTTGCATGTAATGCGACACCGGGCGCGGTCCGCACTTGGATGGGTGACCACAAGTGGCACAAAAAATCTCGAGCTCCTCCGTGCTTTGGAAGGCACGTATAAGATATTTATTCTGGCTGTCATCATTGTATGGTAGTCGTCAAACTATGTTAAATTCCTTTAGGCAGCTTGAAAAATCTTGTGTAGGCCACTTACACGCACGCAAAAACAAAAACATTATGTATTTTTGAGAAAAACCCGTATTTTATTGCTATTGGCCAAGTGCGAGTCAGACTCGCACACGAAGCGTCCATACCACGTTAAAAAATCACACTTTTTGTATAGGAGCCTCACTTAATTTTTTATATACTTTTTTAAGTATTTGTTGTTATAGCGGCGACAAAAATACATCATCAGTGAAAATTTCAACTGTCTAGCTATCACGGTTCATGAGACACAGCCTGGTAACAGACAGACGGACAGAGGAGTATTAGTAATCATCATCACAATTTAAGAGCGGTGCTCTTGTCGGTGGAGTTTTGTTCAATTCGATTCTGTTTTCTTTGATACGACACTCCTGTCACCTTTTCCTTGACTTGCTTCATATAGCTGTGCCTTTGCTTTCGTCTTCCCCTAGTTCCCTCTCTTTTGCCTTCTGTTATAATGCGCATAAAATTATCTTAGTAATTGGGTCCCGTTTTTACCCTTTGGGTACGGAACTCTAAAAATGTAGTCTATAAACTTTTCTACTCGTCCCAGGAAAGGGGCGACAAGAAAGTACATATAATATATGACGGAGCAAGAGATATCTTATGCGGAGGTCATTAAAAATATGACGATAAGTCAGCGCCAGATCGCACGCTAATTCATGAGTTTCAACCACATTAGTTAAACCCTCTAGCCCACACAGATACCCTGTGACCACCAAAGCTTATCGTCAAGCTGAAAGAAACTATCATTGTAACTAGGACCACCGCTTTTATACTTGTCGAAACATTTGAAAATCTAACAGTTATGCCTTGTAGGAAACAAATTTCTACTTGCACAAATAAAACAATAATAAATGTGATTACCTTGAACTCTCCGGCATATATCATACTTACGTCCAGTAGCAATGTCACAAAAGTTAGTTTAAAAATATAATTACTTAACTGCTCGAGACGCCATAAATTTCCGTGAAATTTTACGATTTTTCTTTTTATTTTGTCCGGGTGCTTTGGAACTTTTCTCGTTTTGAAGAACATGGAACACCTTTGAAGGCCCCTACCGCCGGTTTCGTTGAGCACGAAATTGTTTTCCGAAAGGTTAACATTTAATATTAAACATCCATTGAAGCCTTCTAATTAAGGCGCCGTGGTTAATTTAAAGCGCCATGTTTTGTTAGTTTGTAAAAACTCCGCGGTTTTCATATGGCGAGGCAATTAAAATGAGTCAAATAAGTAATCAGCCATTTTAAATTTTAAAAAAGTATTGGTTTTTTTCGAGTAAATACTTGACGACCGGTTTGTGACGACCATTCTGTATTTTTTTCCTAGCGTTGCCAGACAATGACTTTTTTTGTATGTTCAACTATTATTTAAAGATACCTGGATCGATTTAAAAATTCTTTTGAAAGGGTATACTTGTTAGAATAAAATTTTTATCAAAATCAGTTTTGTAGTTTGGGAGTGATGTCAGTTTTTAGTTATAAAAAATTATATTCAAACTGCTTAACGTAGAAACAAATGGTAGGGGCAATCACAAGAACGTCACCGAAGTTGTTTCCATTTGCGATAGCGAGTTTTCGGAGTTCGCGCCACGCGTGGGAGGACGAGGTGGGCGAATCGGTCCAACATTATCATCTTATTTCTATTTGAATGATGTGGAAATTGGTAAAAAAGCTTTTGCAGGTGTAAATATTAAAATATTACTGGTTAGTACTGATTGGCATTTAGTTATATTTTAACTTGACAAATGTGGAAGGAACAGAAGGAAAGGGTCGGCCTCGGCGAAAATTCTGCGACCAAATTGCAGACATTTAAAAAAGGAGATATAAAAAGATAAAAAGTACCCGTAACCGAAGGGCATGTATAAAGAGATTGATGAGTGTAGACGAAGCAAAAGAGATTTGTCAGGATCGTAGCAAGTGGAGGTCTATAGTCTCTGCCTACCCCTATCATTATTGCTTTTTGTATGGATATTTATAGCTACACAATCCTCTTAATTTAAGGTGGGTCACATTGACCGGTTTTCGTAACATATTTATGCCTACATGAACACAAAGAACAATTGCTTGTGTAAACGAAAGCTTTGCGAAGTGGGTTCAAAGAATCCTTTTATAAGGTTGTTTTCACTGCAAAACATTAAAATTATTTTGGTGAAAAGGAAACCTTGCTCAGGCGAGGTTTGACGCAAAATTTCAATTCGCAAAATGTTTAAGTCCGACAATGTAGGTATCACATTTTGCGATATTTTTTTTAACTATGTGGGGTTCAAATATCTATAAATTTGTCAGTTTTTAGCATATATTCAGTATACTGTTATTTCTTTGTTATTACGTATTTTCTAATAAAGAGATGTTTATTTTTAAAGTTAGTTTTGTGAGATATATAAATCACAATATAATCGTATACTTTCATAGTCTATATAATTTTTGGGAGAGGTCTATGACTAGCAGTGGACGTTTTGCAGCTGAAATTATGAAGTCTATATATCACAAGATCTCACTTTTGGACCCAGTAGTAAAGAAAAGAGAATCTTTGTTTTTTGTTTTGCAAAGTGAAAATCATGGAAAAAGTCACGGAATTTGAGCAAAAGTTTTTTTCTGTTACGTGGTTAAAATGCTCAATTTTGCAAATATAGTAAATTTTGCAGTTTGGCCATTTTGCGTCAAATCCCACTTATTTCAGTTTTTCCGCGTGCCACCGGTCACGTGTATTTGAAAAGAGTTTTGTAGGATTCGGAGCGTGAATTTAAAACTGGACAAAATTTTGATGCTGGAAACGTGAAAATGAAAAAGTCCACAAAAGCTTGTCACGTTTTATCGTACTTGTAAATATAGTACTAATGTACGTATATACACATAACTGTTTTCAGATAGTAACGACGATAGTAAGTTCGTCGACCTCCGTGGCGTAGTGGTCACCATGCTAATCTGCAACCCAGAGGTTACGGGTTCGATACCTGGTCAGGGCAAGTTGGAAAATGGCATTTTTTAAATTATGTCATCATCAGTGGGATAAAAGTGGCTTTTGGGTCTTGCGGCCCTAAGCTCTGCATAGAACCGCAAGACCCAAAATGCTCTGTCTGCCCCATTAGGGATAAAGACGTGATAGTATGTATGTATGTATGATTTGAAATTTAAGCTACACTGAAACCATTTCGACTCGTTAAGAAGAAGAACATACATACACAAATACTAATACACGAAACACTATATAAAGCAAATTTTAGGTCTTGTGGCCCTTTTTCTGCTTCGAGCCGCAAAACCTTTATAAATGCCATTAGGGATAAACACGTGATATATGTGAAGCAAGTGTAGTAAAATCTTTTTTGAACACACAATAACATTATCACATAAAAAGTAGATTTTCATATGCAGCTCAAGTACAAAACATACCTCTTTTATATTCTGCAATCATTTCGCAAAGTACATAAATTGCGCTGGGATAAGATTGAGTAGGAATACGGCTTCGCTAGAAAAGTTAGTAGAAATAAATAAAAAACCGTCTCTACCTGCCGCGCGTAGAAATAGACTAGTATTTTTGCAATTTAGATAGATAGATAGATAAAACGTTTATTTGTGGCTATAGTCACACACATACAGAATAAAGATACAAAAATTACAAAACAAAACATGTATAAACAACGAATTGAGGACATATATCAACAACTTTGTATCTGTGTGCTACAGCAGTCCCAAAAGCTCATAGCTCAGTGATTCGTGCTGCTCAAAGAGTAGCTCACTGATTTTCAGCTACGGCCTGTCAAGTGCGAGTGCGCATCTACGGAATTTTATCAAAAGAAGGCAAGAGAGATTGAAATTAAATATTAAATAAATAGGTGATTATCTGGAGACCAATATCATACAAGTTACACACTATATATACTATATAATTTATGACATAAATCTTTTGATTTACTGCAGATTAATCGGATTAGAGAATGTTGTCGGGTTTCTCGGAAAGTTCATAGAAGGTACTTGCTTGTTTAAATAACTTGAAAAGTTTGGTATTTTCCAAGCTCAAAAATAAATTAGGTATTTGGTACTATTAAGTTAAGATTATTAACTATTAAGTTAACTGCCTCCGTGGTGTAGTGTTAGAGCGTTCGACTCATACCCGGAGATCGCGGGATCGATTCCCGGCGGGGGCAACGACTTTGTGTTGTTGTCCTAGTTTGGTTAGGACATTGTAGGCTGATCACCTGATTGTCTGATAAGTAAGATGATCGGCACGTTAAGCCGTCGGTCCCGGTCATTGTCTTTGACATTGGTCGAAACCATGTCAGAGGCCTTTAAGGCGGTTTGAAAACTCTGACACTAGTGTTAGTCACTAACTCACACGATAAGAAGAAGATTAAGTTAAGAAACTAAAACGTCGCAAAATAATGACGTCACTGTGCTGCTAACTAGTGCCCATATTTTTGAAAACCTCAGCCTTCAGCCAGGCAGTCACAGAAAACAAAAACAAAACATTAAATTTTATCAACGAATTATGATTTTGTTCCTGTGGCTGTTAAGACTGTTGGCCCTTGGAATCTAGTAGCAAAAACCTTAGTGAGATAGGATGCAGCTTGGACAAAGGTTTCGACCCTCGCTCTGTATGGTATCTGGTTTAAAGAATTGCCATTGCTGTACTAAGAGCGAATGCAGCTAGCGTGATGTGCATCTTTGAACCAGGTACTATCCGAGACGGAATTTTTGATTTAGTACTTTCGTATATAATTATTACAGAGCATTTTGGGTCTTGCGGCCCTGGGCTCTGCTTAGAGCCGCAAGACCCAAAATGCTCTGTCTGCCCCATTAGGGATAAAGACGTGATAGTATGTATATATAATTATTATTTTATTTGTATCATCATTATCATTTTACCCGCTTGACTTTCTGCTGGACATAGGCCTCTCCCAAGGATTGCCAAAATGACCAATCTAGAGCAGTTTGCATCCTGTGCCTTCCAGCGACTTTCGTCAGGTCGTCAGACCACCTTGTGGGTGGGTGTCCTACGCTTTGCTTGCCGTACGTGGTCGTCATTCCATTTAGTTTTATAGTTAGGGTAATCTATTATCTGAAGTTTAGTTTAATTTACCAATTATTGCTTTTGCATCTACTGTATATTACTTTATGTTTTTATCATAAATAATATTTTTGTATATTTAATTTAAATAACTTTCGTATACTGTTCCAAATTATTAGAGTTCGCTAACGCCTTTGCGTTATTAGATCACTCTTTTTTATTATATTTGCGAAGAGACCAAGTTAGAAAATTGTTTAAGCCATAGTAAGAAGCTAGTAATAAATTGGAATATCAGTGTGAAATATAGGATGAAACCGTTGAACTAAAAGTTCAGCTTCCCTTTACACTGGGGATTATTTTCAAATTGATTACGCCGCGCTGCATAGAGAATGTTATCGAGTTTGCACTTCGGTTAGCATGTGCCTGCTTTGTAACTTGCAAAGTTCAATCTATGGAAAGGTTTAGTATTATAGGTATCTTATACCTTTAAACGAGTTTTTCTTGTATATTTATATATTTATAAATTTCTGTGATCTCGAAAACGGCTCTAACGATTTCGCTGAAAATTGGTATATCGGGTTTTTGGGGGTAAACAATCGATCTAGATTAGTCTTATGTTTGGGAAAACGCGTGTTTTCGAGTTTTCATTCGTTTTTCTTTCCACGCAGATTATATGGTCGCTAATTTCGTCGCGCCGGCCGCCATCCGCTTAGCTGAGCGGTTAAGGTTGCTGACCGCTAGAAAGAGTGTTACGGGTTCGAATCCCACTCGGTGACTTACTTTTGTTTTTTTTATGTTAAAGTTTATATATAATTTTTTATTTTGTAATGTTTTTAGACAAGTTTAAAAAAATGTAGTTAATGTTTGAGATGTAACCGACCGAGCCAAGCTCGGTCACACAGGTACTAGTATTAGAAGTCTCTCTCGCCTAGTTTTGTGTTGAGTCTTTTTAAGAGGCTTCAAAAAAAGAGGAGGCTATCATTATCATCATCATCAGGTCTTTTTGTCTCCACTGCAGGAGCACGACCCTCTCTGTACTACCAGAGCCATAGGGAGAGAATCGGGCCCTCCTCCCCTCTTTCCGCGTAGTTTGAACTTATTGGCCTTAAAAATTATTGACATTGGATTATGGGCGAAAACATGTATTCCCTGCCAGAAAAGCAAGATACATCGACACACTCAGAGCAAGCTAGCCGAATTCCCGCCTACGGACAGATTTGAACATTTACAAGTCGATATAGTAGGAGCACTCGAAACCACCGCCCAAGGATATCACTATCTCATTACCATGATCGACCGAACTACGAAATGGATAAAATGTGTACCGACAGACCACATATCAGCCGAAAACGTCTCAAGAGCAGTGTACGACCACTGGATCACACGATTTGGATGTCCTATCACTGTCACCACCGATCAAGGCCGTCAATTCGAAAGTGAACTTTTCACCAAACTTATGAACCTCATAGGCTGCCAACGCAATCGAACCTCCAGCTACCACGCTCAGTCAAATGGGATCCTGGAGCGTTTCCATTGTTGCCTGAAGGCTGCGCTCCGTGCCAAACTCATCAGCTCAAGTACCAATTGGGTCAACGAACTCGGAACAGTACTAGACTACGAACCGCCCTACGTGAAAATGGAGTTACGCCCGCTCAATTGACTTATGGCTGCAATCTACGACTTCCTGGAGACTTCTTTACCACTTCGCCATCACCAGAAAACAATCTCGACCACAACTTCGTCGAAAAACTACGCAAAATAAGTAGACGACAACAACCCGCGAACCGCAACGACGTCACATCGAAATAGCAGACAGATTTTCGTTTACAACGACTTGAAAACATGTAGTCACGTCTTCATCAGGACAGATGCTGTACGAAAACCACTCTAAACTCCATACGAAGGCCCATACAAAGTACTTTCACGAACCGACAAGCTATTCAAACTGCAACTACCGAACCGGCAATCAACTATTTCGATCGACCGACTGAAGCCCGCCTACATTTTAAAAGGCCTTTAAGATAGTTCACTTCAAGAAACTGCACTCCCGGATTCATCATCACACAGTACTGCAATTCAGCCGCGATCGCCCACACGCTCACTGATAACGCCAACGGGTCACTGCCCGCGCCGCCGCCGCGCGCCGACTCGTCCGCGCCGAGAGCAGCGCCGCCGCCCGCGCGATCCTATTTACGCATCCCGGCCGCACCTCCTGCAGCGCCACTTCCCGCTGCGATTCAAACTCGCTCCGGAAGGGTCATCAAGCCACCGGTACGCTTTCGCTAAGGAGGGAGTCCTGTAGCCACACTACAGCATGCATACATCGAGTAGCTACAAAACATCTCCATTTTTGGCCATACAACACTAGCATTTGCACGCGCCGTCAGCCATAACCAAATATGGGAATAATAACGGGTCGGGACACAGGAGCAGTCGCGCGAAGCGCCAGCCAATCACAACACAGGAACGTGAACACGACCGTATTTGGCTATCTGTTTGTCTATAACGAGTGTATATAAACCCGAATTTTGTAAATAAATTATTCATTCGACATTTTACTTTGGAGCATCGAACACGCCTTAGCATTTATCTCCGTAGGTACCTATAAGCACCATATGTTAGCCGCATAAGCTACAGTGGTGACCCATAAACTACAATTTGGATATAAAAAAATTGAAATTGAAAAATAAAAGAAAATCTCGTGAGCAGGCTCGAGACTCGAGGCTCGAGCCTGCTCACAAAAATTTGACTATTTTTCAATTTTTTTAATTTTTTTCAAAGCTAAGGCTAGAGGGCCCCCTTAGCTCCGGGGCCCTGGTGCACTGCACCACCTGGCCCTATGATAGCTACGCCACTGACTTGGCCTATACTCTCCTCGCTGGCCAGACGAGTTGGAGAGGTTTCATTGATGTTTATTTGCTGTGTTTAGCTTGTATTCCCTAAGTCGCCTTCTACGACATCTACGGGAGGACTTGGAGTGTTTCTATTCTACTCTGCCGGAAACCACACGGCAAATAGAGGCTATCAATTCGTCGAAATCTCATGTTTTTTTATTTATTTATTTATTATTTTATGTACACGGAATGTATACAGAGAATTCGTAACACAAAAGTTGTAAAGTTTTTACTTGGAGATGTCTGGACCGATTCCAAAAATTCTTTTTTGGTGAAAAGGGCATATTTGTTAAGTAGTTCTATAGACATTTTATAGAAATCAATTGCGTAATTTGGTGTTGAAGTCGGTTTATAACTATTGAAAAATTATTTATCATAAAATTAATTTCTAAGGTTGTAAAAAAAGCTGAAGTTGCTTAATATGCAAAACCGAAATTTTATCAAAATCTGTTGTGTAGCTTGGTATTAAAGGCTTTCACTAGCAAACAATAGATGGCGCTACGGATAACAATTAGTTATGTAGCTCCGCTACTTTCACTAGATGGCGTTCGTTCAGTCAGGGCTTTGTTTAATTTGCTTAGCAAATAAACTTGTATACTTAGGGCTCAATATTCAAGAAAACTATTGAAAGAGTATGTTCGTTAGGCTGCCCGCCTACATCTGAAAATCTGTGACCGATTTTTTGTAGGAGAAAAATAGAACGTACTGATTGCAATAGTGCAACGCACACGTCCCTACAAAAAGTAGGTCAGAAATTCATACGAAAAAAAGTCGGTCCGACTATCGGTCCAACAAAAAGTCTGAGGTGGGCGGGTACCCTTATTGAAAAGCCATTTAACGCAAACTATTCCAAATCGATAGTTGCAGTAAGTATTGGAAGTGTTACCAAGTTTGCACTTTCCACAGCACTATCGCTTTTGTTACTCTGCTCTTGTGAATTTTAGTTTCAAATTCTTTTGTGTACTGTATACGCAGCTGTTTTATATTTTTGTATTACAAACCAAACGCTAGCCAGCTTCAAATCCCAAGTAAAATCTTATTTTCAATCCTTATGAAAATTAAAATATATATCCTTTCCTGTTTCTACTTAGTTTGTTTGTCTTGTACTGTTAAGAGTCCGGCGACCCTAGACTTCTCCATACAAACGTAGTACACGTTTAATTTTGAAACACATGTCAGATTCCGGTAAAAATTGGTAATTGTAAAGAAATTGCAATTATCTAGGGTTATATTGGGTTTCCTATACTAAAATTATGAACTGGAAAGAAAATATAACGATTTAGAAGTTTCCCATACTAATGGTCAAAAATGATATAAAACACTATATTCTATTTCAAGTTCATATTTTTAGTGTCGGAAACTAAATATAAACCTAGATAATTGCAAAATCTTTGAAATTACAAAATTTTGCTCAAATCGGACATGTCGTTTTGAAATAAAACGTAGACTACGTTTGTATGGAAAGTTGTATTTTGGTCTAGGGTCGGGGGACCCTTAATATATTTTTTTTTGTTCTGTGTTAGTGGATGTTAATGGTTAAAGAAATTTATTCTCAAGAATCTACAAATTCACTTACAATGAGAACTTAAAATATTACATTCAGTGGACGCGTACAAAAGGTCGGTAGATAAACGATAACAAACGTTTGTGTATTTAAGTTAAATGTATATGTATGTTTATTATTATATATAAGTTTGTTTATTATATAGCAAGGTTGCCTGGAAGAAATTGCTTAGCGATAAGGCCGCCTTTTACGTATTTCCTAGTTTTTAAGATAATTATATCCTGTATTTATTTATTTTGTGCAGTAAAGGGTTTATTGTATAAATATAGAGTGGGATAAAGGATCGACTGAGATCTTACGAGGTTCACTGAAGGTCGGCGGAGAATAAATCACGAGTTTCGTACAATTGAGTTTATTACGATATGTCACTAGCTTACACAAGTTCGGAAGGAAGAGAAAAGAGTATTATAAAATGGTTTTCTTTTTGAAACCAAAGAAAAATTGCACCGCATTTTTGTTTCAGTCTGCATACTTAGTTGAAATGGCACAGGGCGGTGTCCAGTATTGTTTCAACATCAGACTTTCAAGCGTTAACCCGCAATATTTTTTTAACCGGCTGAATCGATTTTCATTAAACATAGCTTAGAACCATCGCTATTGAACTTGCTACATACATACATACTATATTTTGGGTCTTGCGGTTCTATGCAGATCCCAGGGCCGCAAGACTCAAAATCCACTTTTAGCGTCATGGTGGGCGAGAAGATGGAAAAGCAATCAATACAGTGATGGGTTGCTAGCCGCATCGCCTGTTAACAGGATTTGCATTTTTGCCCATTCCCTCGATCGGCTTTTACGATCTGCGTGGGAAGAGAAGCAGCTGGTACATTCTAAGTTTTTTTTATTTTTCCCAGACCAGCATGGGAGACCAGCATTGAACTTGCTATCACTTTAATAATCCGGATCGAAATCGGTCCATCCGTTCGGGAGCTACGATGCCACAAACAGACAGTTAGACAGACTTTAGCCCCAAACGAATAACAATAACCCAACTTTCTTGTCGGAAGTTAAAAAAATCTACGACTCAAAAAGTAATTATTCTTGCCGGGGGATAAAAAAAAATACATACAGCGACTCAAAAAGTGTAATTATCTGAAAAAAAAAAACGCGCAATATCAACTTTGTTACAGTTAGAAGTAACATTATCTCATGGTAATAAAGACATTAGAATAAAGTAATTGAGACTTAGCCCCGGGATTTAGTGAGCTATTCAAAGTTATAATTTTCCAATTGCTTTGCAGATATTGTGAAAAATATTATTTAGATGTTAGGTATCTGTTACTTACTTATTATATTTTTATTGGATACATTTAAAACTTCGACATGGCCTAGGACACGCACTTAGCCGTTTATTATTTATTTGCTGACGTTTTAATGGGAATGCTATTTTTTTCTCTCTTATGTCTTGTACGAAAATATTTGGAATGTACCAGCTTTTTCTTTTCCTATGCAGGTCGTAGTATAGCAACCAATATAGTGACGGCTAGTAACACATCAATACATTGATTGCTATACCATCTTCTCGCCCATCATGCGCTAAAAGTGGCTTTTGAGTTCTGTCAGCTTAGTACTGCAAGATAGAATAAGCTCTGTCTACCCCATTAGGGATAAACATACATACATACATACCATCACGTCTTTATCCCTAATGGGGCAGACAGAGCATTTTGGGTCTTGCGGTTCTATATGCAGAGCCCAGGGCCGCAAGACCCAAAAGCCACTTTTAGCGTCATGGTGGGCGAGAAGATGGAAAAGCAATCAATACAGTGATGGGTTGCTAGTCGCATCGCCTGTTAACATGATTTGCATTTTTTGCCCATTCCCTCGAACGGCTTTTACGATCTGCGTGGGAAGAGAAGCAGCTGGTACATTCTAAGTTTTTTTTATTTCTCCCAGACCAGCATGGGAGTTTAGGGATAAAGACGTGATAATATATATGTATACTAATATGGAAGTAAGTGGTGTGAACACTGGTATATTTTTCAAGCTGCCTAAAGGGATCTGTCATACTACTGCCATCATCAGTTATGATAACTGACCCACGACTTGCAAAGTATAGAGAAGTTCGAGAAATTTTCATCCCATCCAAGTACGGACCACTTTTGGTGTCACTTAAGAATCCCCTTACTCTAGACTTTTCCATACAAACGTGAGTTTACGTTTTATTTTGGAGTAATTCAGTAATTCGTCCCATGTACCTACGGCCCATTTGGGACGAAACGCTGAAAATCAAAATTAATCAAAATTTCATTCTGCAATTCGTCCCATTCTTTTTTTGTATGGAAATTTAAACCTTATTAACGCTTGGTACAGTCAGTGAGACGAATTAAGATAAATGTATATTTCGTTAGAATTGTTACATTTTTAAACATGGGATGAATTGCAGAATGAAATTTTAATTAATTTTGATTTTCTGCATTTCGTCCTAAATGGGCCGTAGGTACATGGGACGAATTACTGAATTACTCTTATTTTGAAACCACACGTCAGATTTCAGTAAAAAATCTAATTTTAATTATCTAGGTATGGTTAGGTATAATAATTGGTTTCCGACAGATTAAGTTTGAACTGGAAACAAATTTTAAGGATATCGAAGTGGCCTATACTGGTGGTCAAAAATGATATAACACACTTTATTCTATTTCAAGTTCAAATTTTGACGTGAAAACCATTTATGTGTCTAGATATGTGCAACATTTTTGAAATTACAAAATTTTGCCGAAATCGGGCATGTCGTGTGTACCTCGAGACTCATAACACCGAGCTCCTTAATATATAATAATATTTTCTTTTAATAACTAGAACGCTGCCGCCTCTGATAAAAGTTGTCGCACATCAGTCAATTTCGCGTCCAATATCCGTCACACGTGGACTAACTTATTAGACGCGTCTCAAGGGATTACCGCGGCGTGCCAAGAACGGCTGGGCTCGAATACCTTGACTTAGATACGAACGTAGTACCTACTTCATCTTTTTACAAGCTTTTATTTAACTTGCAATATACTCCCATGCTGTTCTGGGAGAAATAAAAAACACTTAGAATGTACCAGCTGCTTCTCTTCCCGCGCAGATCGTAAAAGCCGATCGAGGGAATAGGCAAAAATGCAAATCATGTTAACAGGCGATGCGGCTAGCAACCCATCACTGTATTGATTGCTTTTCCATCTTCTCGCCCACCATGACGCTAAAAGAGGCTTTTGGGACTTGCGGCCCTGGGCTCTGCATAGAACCGCAAGACCCAAAATGCTCTGTCTGCCCCATTAGGGATAAAGACGTGATAGTATTTATGTATGTATTTCAATATATCTTGTATGTATGTATGAATGTTTGTTCAGGTCAAATCTTGCAACTCAATTTTCAACCAGTTATCCTCTACCGATCGAGCTGAAATTTTGCATACTAGTGTAAGTCGGATGACAATATAATATTATGAAGTCAATGAATTGTGGTGATGATGAGCCGGAAGATAGTCGACAAAACTCAGTTATAAAACAACATCACCTCAATGAGTAGGACTCGTTTGGTTTATCTTGATGAGCACTTTATGGTACACGATACCTAGGGTTTGATCACGGAGATGGAAGGTGGTTGATGGAACTCAGTAATAAAACAACGCAACTTTATCAAATTTGGGCCTTTTGTATTTGCGTAATAAGTACTTTGGCCTGACAATAAAAGTACTACTACTTGTACAAAAATGATTTAAAAAAAAAAAACTTTTCTTAATAACTAGAACGCTGCCGCCTCTGATAAAAGTTGTCGCACATCAGTCAATTTCGCGTCCAATATCCGTCACACGTGGACTAACTTATTAGACGCGTCTCAAGGGATTAACGCGGCGTGCCAAGAACGGCCGGGCTCGGATGGCTTGACTTAGATACGAACGTAGTTCCTCCTTCATCTTTTTACAAGCTTTGATTTAACTTGCAATATACTCCCATGCTGTTCTGGGAGAAATAAAAAACACTTAGAATGTACCAGCTGCTTCTCTTCCCGCGCAGATCGAGGGAATGGGCAAAAATGCAAATCATGTAAACAGGCGATGCGGCTAGCAACCCATCACTGTATTGATTGCTTTTCCATCCTCTCGCCCACCATGAGGCTAAAAGTGGCTTTTGGGTCTTGCGGCCCTGGGCTCTGCATAGAACCGCAAGACCCAAAATGCTCTGTCTGCCCCATTAGGGATAAAGACGTGATAGTATGTATTGCAATATATCTTGTATGTATATATGAATGTTTGTTCAGGTCAAATCTTGCAACTCAATTTTCAACCAGCTATCCTTTACCGATTGAGCTGAAATTTTGCATACTAGTGTAAGTCGGATGACAATATAATATTATGAAGTCAATGAATTGTGGTGATGATGAGCCGGAGGATAGTCGACAAAACTCAGTTATAAAACAACATCACCTCAATGAGTAGGACTCGTTTGATTTATCTTGATGAGCACTTTATGGTACACGATACCTAGGGTTTGATCACGGAGATGAAAGGTGGTTGATGGAACTCAGTAATAAAACGACGCAACTTTATCAAATTTGGGCCTTTTGTATTTGCATAATAAGTACTTTGGCCTGACAATAAAAGTACTACTACTTGTACAAAAATGATTTAAAAAAAAAAAACTTTTCTTAATAACTAGAACGCTGCCGCCTCTGATAAAAGTTGTCGCACATCAGTCAATTTCGCGTCCAATGTCCGTCATACGTGGACTAACTTATTAGACGCGTCTCAAGGTATTACCGCGGCGTGCCAAGAACAGCCGGGCTCGAATACCTTGACTTTGATACGAACGTAGTACCTACTTCATCTTTTTCTCTGTGCAGTCAAAATCTAACTATATCTATACATATAATAAAACAGTAAAAAAAGTGTGTCTGTATATTAAATATATTTTCAAAAAAATATTGGGGGCGATGGAGGCATATTTGTAGAGTAAGAATTTAAAAAAAATGACTGTCTGTCTGTTTGTCTGTGTGTGTTTGTCTGTTTGTACTTGTTGTTTATATATAGTCACAGAATTAACAATTATAATAATAGTATTACATATATGACGGAGCAGGAGATGACCTATGCCGAACTCACTAAAAGTGTGACGATAAGTACAGCGCTCCGCCTCGCGCTGTATCATGGATTCCAACCACATGTGTCTGAATACCCCTGGCCCACACAGTTATTGAATCTGTGTCCACCTGGGCTTATCGTCTAGCTGAAACAACTATCATTGTAATAAATCGGTTTACCAAATCCTCATCTATTACAACAAACACAATTAAAGATGTTATGGCCAAGCACACAGCACACTACACAAAGGAGATGTTCACAGTACGGCGGTCCGCACAAGACTGAGCTGCTCGTCGTTAGGGCGACCGCTTTTATACTTGTTGAAACATTTGAAAATCTAGCAGTTATGTTTTGTAGTAAACAACTTTCTGTTTGCACATCGAAAACAATAATAAATGGGATTATCTTGAACTCGCCGACATATATATTATGATATAGTCTATAGCTTGAGTGTGCCGAAAGTAGTTAAAATGGTCCAATTTCCAGACTTCATCATCATCATCCGGTCTTCTGTCTCCACTGCAGGAGCAATCCTTCTCTGTACTACCGGAGCCATACTTGACCAGAGCAGCCAGAGGACTTGGTCTACACTCTCCTCGCTGGCCAGACGGGTTGGAGAGGTATCATGTTTATAAGCTTTGTTTAGCTTGTATTTCCTAAGTCACCATCTATCCACGGGATGACTTGGAGTGGCCCTATTCTATTCTGCTGGAAACCACACGGCAACTTCCATACTTATCAGCATAAAAAACAAGATTTTTCGTTTGAAACACAAGAAAATACTAAACACAAAGAAATTAATACCTTTAAAAACTTACCTTAAAAGAAGCGAGCTATGAAACTGCGCTTTCAAACGAGTTCCGTAAGTAGTTTAGGAGAAATGAGGTCCATTCCCAAGGGACGGTCAAGCTGCCTTGGCTAGTGAGCGTTTTAATCTAGATCTAGTCTACAATCCAGACTTTAGCAGCTTAATTGAAATTCTAGTACTTATGTTAGATTTTACGGCGCTTGAAACAGTATATATCTTTGACTAGACTAGTTAGGTAGTATGTTCCGATGTTCATTATTTATAAACCCCCCTCAAAAAAAGGAATGTCATAAGTTTGACGGTAATATCTGTCGGTCTGTCTGTCCTGTCTGTTCATCTGTGGCATAGTATATCTTCATCTTCTACGAGGTGAACTGGTAGACAATGCTTGGTATTAAGTTGTACTTTTTGTACTATAATCTTGAGATTTTAAGTGCAATTTATTTAATAATTAACATAAGTAGCGCTCTAAAGGAAGGACCGACTTAAAGAAAGTTCCCTAGTGGTAGTTCTATGCTATGTTTGACCAAAATCAGTTCAGCAGTTTTAAAGTTATTGGGGATTAACGCAGTCAGGGCTTTTTCTAACCAATAATAGATGGCGCTACGGATATCAAGTCGTATCTGTAGTTCCGCTACTCATCACTAGATGGCGTTCGGCGGTTAATAGTATATATTAATACCCTTATTCATAAAAGAATATAAACGTTCCCTATACCTATTTTAGTTAAAATATATTATATCCCTTTTACTCCTTTCAATATCTGACATTGCAAGAACAAGACAAAACATATTTTTACTAAAACAGGTTAAGCAGTTGTTCGCATTTTTTAAGAATAAGGGGGTACGTATAATAATACACCCTAATTTATTTCTTCAGATATACTTGTCTAGTTAAATTGCACCCCATCTATCATCTTTTCGATTACGTCCCAAAGGTGAACTGGTAGACAATGCCTAAGATTTTAAGTGCAATACATACATACATACTATCACGTCTTTATCCCTAATGGGACAGACAGAGCATTTTAGGTCTTGCGGTTCTATGCAGAGCCCAGGGCCGCAAGACCCAAAAGCCACTTTTAGCGTCATGGTGGGCGAGAAGATGGAAAAGCAATCAATACAGTGATGGGTTGCTAGCCGCATCGCCTGTTAACATGATTTGCATTTTTGCCCATTCCCTCGATCGGCTTTTACGATCTGCGTGGGAAGAGAAGCAGCTGGTACATTCTAAGTTTTTTTATTTCTCCCAGACCAGCATGGGAGTGCAATAAATTAAATAAATAAAAATAAGTGTAGAATAGACTCTCCGATAATTAATTTGTCTAGTACACAAATTAAATAGAGGTACATGTTCGTAAACGATTTAATTTGCTGCATCATAAATTTAGTTAGAAATGGGCAATAACCAGGAATTTCGTTGGAATAACGACCCTGTGAATGATACTGTTAATTATTGTTCGTAAATGAGATAATACCGGTACTTATTTGCAATGCAACTTAATTTGATCAAAATTAGGAAGCTAACTGGGTCAAAAATAAATTGTTTACAGTGTTGCAGTATAGTATAAATACGTCACAAAATAATGTTACTTGTCATTGATCATATCACGAAGTAATGTGTTGATAGTAGTTACCTTATAGATACCTACTATTGTAGTTTTAATTTTAAGTTATGAATCATATCCATTTGGCCTTTATTATAGGAAAATAAAATTAAATTTAACTTAAATTCAAACTATACAAACTTATTAAAATTTTAATTAAAACTAAAATTAAAACTAAAAATTACAAATTATGTAGTCCCGCTAATATATTACCCCTTGGCAACGTGGCCAAAAGGCTGGCAGCATTGCCACGTTGTATGGCAATGCTGATTCTTTGAGCCAGATAATTACCAGCCCTTTGGTCATATCCATTTTAAAAGTGATTTTAGATTTATTATTGCGGAAAAACTGATATTAAGAGCACTTTTTGAGTCCAAGAATCTATGACGTCATTAGTCTATATTGCATACACATCCCATAGCAAATGTTTGTTTCGGCATTTAGAAAAAGGTATCTGAATTGAGTTGTTGGATACTTCCTTATAAATCTATATCTATATCTATATCTATATCTATATCTATATCTATATCTATATCTATATCTATATCTATATCTATATCTATATCTATATCTATATCTATATCTATATCTATATCTATATCTATATCTATATCTATATCTATATCTATATCTATATCTATATCTATATCTATATCTATATCTATATCTATATCTATATCTATATCTATATCTATATCTATATCTATATCTATATCTATATCTATATCTATATCTATATCTATATCTATATCTATATCTATATCTATACATATAATAAAACAGTAAAAAAAGTGTGTCTGTACAATAAATATATTTACAAAAAAAATGTTGGGGGTGATGGAGACATAGTTATAGAGTAAGAATTTAAAAAAAAATGTCTGTCTGTTTGTCTGTATGTCTGTTTGTCTGTTTGTACACGCTAATCTCCGGAAATACTGGACGGATTCGAACGAAACTTTTTTTGTTATATAGCTATTAAGCCTGGGCAACATATAGGGTATAAATGATTTTGGGAAATGGAACGCCTGATGCAGAACCATAATGGTCCAGCTAAACTATAAGAGATATAAAAATGCCGCCTTAGTAAAAGTTGTTCAGCCTGATGAGCATTTTCTAGAGATTTAAAGTCCACGCGAACGAAGTCGCGGGCTTCGGCTAGTGCCAAATAAAGGCGTATGTGACGATGGGGCAGTCAATGCATTTTGGGTTTTCTAGCAATGAGTAGAATGAGTCCTGGGCCACAGGTTCAGTCATTTAAAAGTTAGTGGGTTTTGTAATTTACCTGATAAATAATAGATGGCGCTACAATATCAATTTTGTAGTTCCGCCTCTTACCACTAATAGTAATTTACCTGTCAAATAATAGATGGCGCTACAATATAAATTTTGTAGTTCCGCCTCTTACCACTATACCACTAATAGTAATTTACCTGTCAAATAAATAGATGGTGTTACGATATCAATATATCCCTTCAAATGTCGGCATAGCAGACACAATAGTAAAACAATACATCAGACGCCCGCTCCGGGCGTCCGACATTTAAAGGGATATTACGTAGTTCCACCACTTATCACAAGATGGCGTCGGGATTTTTCTGTTTATTTGCTCATAGCATATAAACTTGTTATCATATTTTAAAGACCTACGCTTCGTGACATAAGCTACTGTAACTACAAAGCACTAGACTGCCTCTTCACCGTCACACTTCGCCAATTCAAATTTCCGTTTGGCCTGAGCCGCGTCCGACGTCCGCCAGCCGGAATAATGCGAGCGTGTCCGGAAATGGACCGATGACGGACCGGACGGCGTCCGGCGGCGTACTCGTTAGTGAGACGTGTCATCGTGTTTTTCGTAAAGAGGTATTTGAAGTACTAGAGAAGACACTAGAACGTCGACTTCATTGTTTTGTCCGTGTGGTTTCTGGCAGCGTAGAGTAGGGCCACTCTAAGTCCTCCCGTGGATGTCGTAGAAGGCGACTTAGGAAATACAAGCTAAACAAAGCTTACAAACATCAATGAGACCTCTCCAACCCTTCTGGCGAGCGTGGAGAGTGTAGGCTAAATTCTCTGGCTGCTCTGACCAAATATGGCTCTAGTAGTGCAGATAGGGTTCTGCAGTACATACATACATACATACATACTATCACGTCTTTATCCCTAATGGGGCAGACAGAGCATTTTGGGTCTTGCGGTTCTATGCAGAGCCCAGGGCCGCAAGACCCAAAAGCCTGCAGTGGAGACTAAAAATACCTGATGTTGATGATGATGATGGATTATGGAATGAGATTTATGGATTTGGTTGGGATAGACTGATTCTGAGCTATTGCAATATACTTTTTATTAGTAGTGTATTGCTAGATACTTAATATTTCCTACTTTTACAACTACACTTGTAGTACTTATTACTTAAAACGTTTTATATAGTTTTAAATAATTTTCTCGACATTGTCGGACAATATCGGTGTCGTCCAAACTAACGATATAACAGATAAGATAATATTTCTTTATTGCACCAACTAAGTATGACAATGTATCATTAACTCTCCGCATCGTTGCCGTTACTACATGGCGACCCTGCCAGTAATATTACCCTAACACATGAACGCATAAATACCAACTAGCTGCGACAAGCCGGACAGTAGTTATCTGGAGTTGTAAATATTCATAACTGTTTAGAAATTCCTATAATAATAAAAAATATAGCCAACCTTTGGGTAAAGAAGACCAAAAATGATATGAGGGAGTCGGCGCAGTTAAAGTATTACAGCGTAGAAGAATATGTGCCTGTAGGCTTCACTCCCTGTGGGAATTTTGGGATAAAAACTATCCTATGTCCTTTCCTGGGTATCAAACTATATTTATTTATTTTATTCATTCGGATGACCAACAGCTATACTTACAATATAAGATACACAATAGTAAAGAATAATTGGGCAAGTGCGTGTCGGGCCACGCGCAGTGTAGGGTTCCGTAGTTGCAAATGCCAACTTTGAGTTCTTGCCACTAAAAACGTCTAAAAACTAATATCTATTGAATTTGTATGAAAATGACTTTTTTCAAGTACATTTTAGAAGTTGATCGCCTATAACTTTTTAATTTGTATACCCTACTTGGTTCTGATTGTTTTCCTTCAAACTACATTATATATGCTATAATTGTGATTTTTTTTCACGTGGCCATATATAACCGTTTAGCAGATAGAGGGGGGGGACACTTGACTCGAACAAAAATTTGAACTTTAAACCCAAATATTTCAGAAACGGATCCCTAAATCGAAAAATGGTGTTCAAAAGCTAACAATATCTTTGAAAGATCTATTCAACGATACCCCACTCAATGTGTTTGTCGAGAAAAAAAATATTGACTACGTCTTTACTTGTAAGGCAGCTACACTGAAAAAAATTTATTTTCCATATTTTATTTTACGACTTTTTCGCCATAATTAATATACATATCCATGCCAAATTACAGCTTTCTAGTGCTTATAGTTTCTCTGTAGGACCGTGGACAGACAGACAGACAGACATGGCGAAACTATAAGAGTTCCTTGTTTACTACGGAACCCTAAAAAGCCAATAACAGGTCTTTACAAATAGAAACATAGTACAATTATGAGTTTACGGGAACACCAAAAACGCTAAGTTAAGTACTTAGATAATACAAACTTATACATACAATCAGATGACTCTTTTATTTTTATTTTCCTACGGTGAACGTATAAATAAATAAAAAGTAAACATAAAATATCCATATCAAATATTCATCTAAATAAATTCAGCGGTTGAAACGTAAAGTGATAACAAACAAACAAACAAATACACAAACTCACTATGTATCGCATTTATAATATTAGTAGGATAAACGAATGTCGTGTCGTGTCGTATCGTTATCGTTGTCGCCTAGTGTAAAAATGCTCTAGCGAGCTACCTGGCTGAGTAATTTCCCTTCCAAGGTCCAATACCGTATCTAATTGTCTGCTTGTAAACCAGATGAATATTGGAATAGATAGCATTTGCGTACGGACTGACAGACAAATCGGTGAATACTAATGGAAACGGTGAATGTAAATTGAGAAATTAGTAATCAAGGTGTAAATGTAAAAGATATCAAAGTATTTTAACACGGTTTTACACACGTAGTGTAGTCGGAAATGGACGACTAGTTTCGATAGGTTAAGACGATCATCCTCAGGGCGAGTGTTAGGAGGAGCGGCGGCCCGACTTCTCTATTGGAAACGGTGATTAATGTTGGTGTTCGCAGTTGTTTGTGATGTTCTAGTATCTGTAGAAACCATCGAGTTATCGTCGTCATCAGCTTGAGGTATATTCAAACTGTATTACTACCTCTTATTATTATTATTTTTATTATTTAAGGTATCATATTTTGGCCCTTTCGAAAAATATGCAACCATGTGATTAAACTTTTTGAGTATAAATAGTTCAACTATTAGTTTAATACCTTGCTTTGGTTCAGCCCTCGCTTTCTCTCTCGGGTTTAAAAAATACTCTCGTGCAGTAATTAACTTACTTTCTGCTCAGAGCAACTATCTATTAAACGGGTTGCTTAGTTTAATCAAGTGTATATTTGTTTGTACTTATTTATTTCATTATTTTTTCTCAAATAGTATAATTTTAATTTAAAATATCATCAATAAATGTGTCTACTGTGGAGGACACTTTGTCCCGGATCTATTTGACAAACATTGGATCTCGGAATCCATCATAACTCCGAATTCGTTAACAGTTGAGAACTCGTTGACCCCCGCCGGTATACCATGCGGCTAGCTTAGGGTTGTCACATCCGAATTTTTGTGCCGCATAATTTTCTCTATTTATCCCTATGGTTGACTGGGAGAAAATGCTTTTAGCATTAAGTCCGCCATTTGTTAAAAGTATATTTGTACTTTGGAACAATAAAGTTTGATAAAATAAAAATAACATAATTTATAAGCATTGGATAATTTTTTTATGACCACCCGAAAAGACTGTTAGGGCAGACAAATATATAAAACAAAAACGTTAGGCGTAATAGTTTTGTGAGTTTTCGTTTTTTGAGAAATATAAATGAGTCCACTATCTCTGACTGATAGCAGAGGTTATTAAGTTTTAGTAATTGTGAGATATCCAAATAAATAAATATAAAAAAAACATTTGTCGAACAAAATTAATGTCGAGTAATAGAAGTACCGATCAAATGTTATGTCGGTAATAGGTCTGCCGGGACGGCAACGGTTTGTCGCTCAACTGTGGTACTTTCACTATAGGAATACGCTGAGATAAGAGAGCCTGCATTTTTGCACTTATCTACTTTCTTAGGGTGAAGCCAAACGAGCGTAATTTTGTGAGTTGTGAGTCGCGTATTTTCAGTCAGTTATTAGTCGGACGATAACTCATTTTGCGTCGTCGTTTGGCACAAACTGCCTTTTTGTATTAAACCGAATGCAGCAGAAATTTCGCAACTTATTTTCTGCGACTTACAACTCACAAAATTACGCTCGTTTGGCTTCACCCTTACTTGTGTCAACCCTAGCGACTGTCCCCCGGTAACCAAGGCAACAGTATCCAAGCGATGAAAATATCGGAAATTATTTTTGTGACTTTGATCGTATTTTGCAGAGAAAAAGCGGATAAGTTGAAGTGAATGGCGACTTACTGCGGGTTTTAGTAGAGTAGATTGCAGTATCTTTAAAACAAGTACTTGAAAGGAAATAGGAAATATATATTTGGAGCCAGAAGATATTTCACCGACAAGAACCTAGTCCTTTTGTGAAAGGAAAAATATGATTTTTTAAGTTTTCAACCCTCATATTTTCGCTGTTATGGAAAATGTTGATTTTCACGAGAATTGTTTAAAAATGCGACTTGTAAGCGAGAAAAGGCAAACGTTTTAGATTTACGCTCGTCTGATCGACGATGTCTCACGGCCAAACGCAACAAAGGTTGAGTCTGGCCATTCAACGATGAAATGTTGCCCGCCTCTTGGGCTTTACCTTGAGAGCGCAGCGATTTGGGGTCCAATTTTTATATTATGCTAGCTATATAACAAAAAAAGTTTCATTTTAATCCGTCCAGTATTTCCGGAGATTAGCGTGTACAAACAGACAGATATTTTTTTTAAATTCTTACTCTATTACTATTTCTGCATCGCCCCTAATTGTTTTTTTTTGAAGATATGTTCAATGTACAGACACAATTTTTTACTGTTTTATTATATCTATCGATATATTAACATAGCGAAGTGTATATGACAGAGCTTCGTTTAATAGTATTACAGTCCTTTAAGTTTGCCGTGGCTTCGTTTTTACGCAAGGCGTCAAGGAAGAAAGTTTTAAGTGCAGTTTATAGTTTAAAGTTTTATGTGACAAAGTCTTACAAGTTCGTTTTTATAGCATTTTGTAATATCCTTTAAACTTTAATTGAAAATGTATGTTGCAACATTATATATACTTCTTATTTACTTTTTAGTTTTTAAAAGTTATTTTGGCCGTCTTATTGAGAAAAAAGAAATAAGAACAAATTAAACTAAGCTATAAAATAAAATACTTTCTACTTAAAATCTGAATCCAGTTTTGCCCACTTGAAACATCGACTTTACTGTTTTGTTCGTGTGGTTTCTGGTGGAATAGAATAGGGCCACTCCAAGTCCTCTCGTGGGTGTTGTAGAAGGCGACTTAGGAAATACAAGCTCAACAAAGCTTATAAACATCATGAGATCTATCCAACACGTCTGGCCATCGTTGAGAGTGTAGGCCCAATCCCCTGCTTTGACTAAATATGGCTCTAGTAGTACAAAGAGGGTCGTGCTCCTGCAGTGGAGACAAAAAAGACCTAATGATAATGAACTAAGTATTGTTAAGAAGAGTATACAATACAATACAAATTAACTTTATTTCACCATGGTAAAAAAAATGACAACAACAACAAGAAACAATACAGGCACAAAGAGTATATTTAAAGAAGTTGTTTATCTAATAAGCTCAATACCCTATAAGCATTATTTGTATCATTAATTTTCCGCATCGTTGCCGACACTACATGGCGACCCTGCCAGGATTATTACCCTAACACATGAACGCATAAATACAAACTAGCTGCGACAAGCCGGACAGTAGTTATCTGAAGTTGTAAATATTCATAACTGTTTAGGAATTCAGATTAAAGTGCTTTATGCCGGGTATGGAGATCTGCCAAAGTTTGGACGTTAGATCGGCTTCTACACGACCGAACTACAAATCGTCCAAACATTACATGGAAGATACAGATACGTATTATATTAAATTTGAGTACATTATTTCGTTTATTGAGAAAAAAGAAATAAATACAGGTACAATAAAATAAAAATCAATTAAACTAAAAAAATCAAGAATCAGGAAATACAAGCTAAAAAAGCTTATAAATCAGTGAGACCTTTCCGACCCGTCTTGGTCAGACGTGGACAGTATAGGCCAAAGCCGCTGGCTGGTCTGGAAAGGTATGGCTCTAGTACTACAGAGAGGGTGCTCCTGCAGTGGAGACTAAAAAGACCTGATGATGATGATGAGACTAAAAAATAAACCAAAATATAAACTTATATTAAATAAAAAATTAAACAGAAAGCTTTGGATGCAGGCTGCTCTTGATTGGTCATTCTGGAAATCATCTAAAGGAAAGGCCTATGTCCAGCAGTGGACGTTATGCGGCTGGAATGATGATGATGATGAAATAAAAAAATATCATCTCGGCCATGCGGCATTGAAGTAAGATAACTGGCTGCATTCCCTCATTAAATAGCAATGCTGATCTGTTGAGCGAAAAAGCAGCCAGCCCTCTTGTCACCTGCGACGGCTATCAGTCGTATATCAACATGGCTGTGTACCACCGTAGAAGTTTCTTTCACGTAAAAAAATCGCATTGAAGTTATATCTAGCCTATATAGACCTAGATTTATTTTATAGCTGTTGTTCAGTCAGTATCATGATCTGACTTTTCGAGAGCCAGACCATTATACTGATAGATTTAAGACTTACGCAGTAAAACAATTTTTTGTCTATGATTATACTTATTCTGTGACTTGCGTAAAACGTTTGCTCTGCGAAAAAGTCGTGCACTCCAATGTCGGCCATTGAAACAGGATATTCAATTTTGGAAGCGACGCGTGTATCGCTTCCAATTCATTGTTTTTAGGACACCGGTGTAAATTATGGAGAGTGACAGAAGTGAAATCACAAATACAAATAATACAAATATAAAATATCTTTGTTGTGGAACCACAAGTATGTAAAAGATGATTGCTTAATTTGTTCATTCGAGTTTTTGTCTGTGATGAAATAAAATTTAGTTTGTTTAATAGGGTAAACAATTGCCGGGCATTTTTATTTATAAATATTAGTGTGTAGTGTATTGTAGTGAGTAGCAGTAGTAGAGTATCTTTTTCTATTTTTAAGAAAATTAAAAGTATTTTTCAGCTGCAGCTGGTACGTCATAAGTTTTTCTTTTATCCCGGACCAAAATGTCAGTACGATAATTATAATTAAACATTTTTGACAAATATATGTATGTCTATCATTATTCGAGCATATTCCCGGTTGAATCCACGTTGGTAACGCTTCAGAACGCGGGGTCCGCTACCTAACCTAGGTGATTTGACGAGGTTACTGGTTTTACACAGAGCAAGTGCCGTCTGACCTCCGCAACCCAAAGAGTAGACCAGAACCAATCCTTGGATAGGTTTCAGCAAACGCTAGATGGCGTTTAAGATCTACAAATTATACATGCCTTCCGAAACACGGTATCATCTTTCTATTCGGATAGTCAGGTAATTCAAGCCTGCAATATCCTAACCAGCCTGGAAACAACTTTTTACAAAGTATGCTTCAAAGTGGGATTCAAACCCACGACCTCCGGATCACAAGGCGAACGTCATGACCACTAGAACACGGAGGCAGTGATAGATGCTTGTATAAATTTTGTAATTATATTTTAGTCTATCTATCTATCTGTTATGTGTCTGGCTGGGACACCTGGAAAGGATGGAAGACGGCCGTGCAGTGAAGAGAGCATATGCTGGGAGGATTAGCGGTAAACGGCCTGTTGGGCGGCCCAGATACAGATGGATAGATCAAGTCAAAAAGGACCTGCTAGAAATAAAAGCCGAAGACTGGCAGCAGGTGGCACAGAATAGATCGGAGTGGAAAAAATATTATCGGAGGTCAAAACTCACTTTGGGTTGCTGCACCATCCTAGTAAGTAAGTAAGTCTTCTTCTTCTTCTAACCGCCTCCGTGGTGTAGTGGTTAGAGCGTTCGGCTCATACCCGGAGGTCGCGGGTTCGATTCCCGGCGGGGGCAACGACTTTGTGTTGTTGTCCTAGTTTGGTTAGGACATTGTAGGCTGATCACCTGATTGTCCGATAAGTAAAATGATCCGTGCTTCGGAGGGCACGTTAAGCCGTCGGTCCCGGTCACTGTCTTTGACATTGGTCGTTACCTAAAACTATGTCAGAGGCCTTTAAGGCGGTTAAAACTCTGACACTAGTGTTAGTCACTAACACACACGAGAAGAAGAAGAAGTAAGTAAGTAAGTATCTATCTATCTGTTGCCTTTTATTTTGTGCTGCCAGTGTGAATCAATAACAAAATGACATCGGTTTTGGCTCGTCGGATTAATATTTTTTCAGTGTTATTTCCAACAGGCAATCTCTGAAAACATTTGGTAAATGTTTTTACACAATTGCTCCAAAACATTTGAATTTATGATTTGTTACTTTGTTTTCTTTGGAATGTATTTAATATACAATATCCTTTTTTATTAAGTACAAATATTTTAAGGGGTGATTCAGTCCATCATTTTGAACAACTTTTCCCAATAAATGTATATCGAAACACGAAAAAAATTTTTTCGGTTTTCATACAAATCGAAGTAGTCACGTGATATCATTACTATGGAAAATGAAAATTTTCTTTTCGTATTTCGATATACATTTATTGGGAAAAGTTGTTCCATATGATGGACTGAATCACCCCTTAAAATATTTGTACTTAATAAAAAAGGACAATGTATACATAAAGCAGGCTCATAGTTTATCCGCTTTTCAGAGTATGTCTTTAATGGTTTTAAAACTGACGACCTCCGTGGCGTAGTGGTCACCATGCTAGTCCGCCACCCAGAGGTTCTGGGTTCGAACTCCGGTCAGTGCAATTTGGAAAATGGCCTTTTTCAAATTGTCCTGGATCTTGGATGTTTATCTATATATGTATTTGTTATAAAATATACCATAACACAAGTCTAGTCAATCAGTGTAATTTGTCCGTATATATATAAATTAACATATATACGGACAATCATCAATTACCTGTTTGTACTCTTCCCTATCCTGATTATCAAAGCTGCCTTACGATTAATTTGTTAGTGTCTCTGGTGGTCGTAGGATTTCGCGAGTCCCTCCGATCCGTTGAAGTTTATCGGTAAAAAACTGAATTATAAAAAAACTGTATCATTTTCTTATCGTCTTGCAAAATTTCATAAGAATCGATTGAGAAATGCTACCTGTAGGCGAGAACAGCCGGACAGACAAACTGATGAGACAGCCAGAAAAAAGCATTTTTGACCAATCTCGAAACTGAGTCGCTTCACTCACTTCGTTCAATAACACATTCAGTGTCAAACTATATTACTCACGTATCTACGAAATGCATACACGCTGACTTTTCATTGGTTTTGGAAAAAAAAATGTCGTATAGTAAATAAATTCCTCTATCCATATACGTAATCCAAATTTCTGTATGTCATAAGATAAAAAAGTTGCGTAAATGATTTTCGATCGAGACCACGTAGTTATACGCCGGCCGCCTACTGCGTAATGTCGATGACCCCGGCCGGCCGGCGGGCGGTGTATGGCGGCGGTACTACTAATTGACCTCACAATTTTACTTTCGAGTTTTAGTCAACATTTTTTGTTTCTGAATTTTTATTTTGACCAGCTAATAAGGTCTTACTAACGATGCTTATGAAGTGGCCTTCGGCTTCAGAACCAATAAAAAATCACCGTGTATATTGATCGTGGTTGAGACCCGTTAGTTGAAGACAATACCACCTTTGATCACATAACTTTGGAAGCAGGTTAGTACTACTAAACGTTGTTAGGTCAAACTTGGAAGTTAGATTATTACTGACGACAGTTCGCTGCAAGTTGTATGAAGCTGTCAGACGATAAGCTGCATGGACAGTTGTGGTCTGTTTCCTCTCACTTATCTATAAACCTACTGATATAGCACGTAAAATACATTTGCCTTTGTAATGTGACAGCATTTTTAAGTTTGAGTGTGTTTTGGGTTTTATTCTGAACGACGAAGTCAATTTATAGGCATACGCGATCGCACTATCGTCGCATGGTATAATAAAATAAGGTATTCTCTTCCCGTGACAGCTGATGACGTAGGTGGAACTTGACTACGTCATCAGTTTGATGTGCTGCCACTGTGTAAAATTGAATTAGCCCGAGCGTAATGCATTTTTGAACTTTATATACTAATTTCGAATTAATAATCCATTATATCAATTTATACAATATTGAATTGATAAATCCACAATACTAACTAGCTAAGTTACTTAACATTTTATTTCATATTTATGAACTAATTGAGAAAGTCCTCAAATTTACTGAAAAGAACAATCAGTGGCAACACTTTTTTGACGTAGTCAAGTTCCATCTCGGGAAGAGAATAAGTTATTTTATTATACCATGTATCGTCGCAAGTTTGCGCGTATACGTACAATCAAACATATATGTATTTGTTTGATTGTACCGACATATACTATATTATAAATGGGTCGTACCTGGATGAGAGCAGCACAGGACCGAGATGGGTAGCGTTGACAATGAAAGGTGGGCGGAAAAGGGGCTGAGATGATGATGATGATGAGACTATAATCTTCATTATCATCATCAGGTCTTTTTAGACTCCTTTGCAGGAGCACGATCCTCTCTGTATTACTAGAGCCATACTTGACCAGAGCAGCTAGAGAATTTAGCCTACACTCTCCACGCTGGCCAGACGGCACATGTCGGAGAGGTCCTACTGATGTTTATAAGCTTTGTTTAGCTTGTATTCCCTAAGCCGACTACGACATCCACGGGAAAACTTGGAGTGGTCCTATTCTACTCTCCAGCAAAAATACTGTAATATCATATTATATTGTCATAACACCAGAAAAATAAATCAGTAGGCGGATTTCCTAACGATATTCCTTTCTTAGTCTTTATTACGTCATAATAATTTAAGAGCACAATTCCAGTGCTATTATTTAATCCATTAAAGCAAGTTTTATCGGACTTCGATCTGAAACTCCGCCACCGACAGCATCAGCAGAGTTTATCGAGATTTTAACTGTAGTTTTTGTTCAATGGACTCCGGATTGTTATGGATCTACGTAGTCCAAGATCACAGTGCAAGTTTTCTTAGTTCACCTGTCGTCAGTACTGCTTAGTTCTGATCACATAATTTAATCTTTAACAGAGTTCAGTCTATAAATGAATAATTTTCTAAATTAAAAAAAAATTCAATACTAAAAAGACTAAAGTGTGTTACCAGAGAAGGCTCAAGGTCGTTGAAAGAAGGCTATGGAGAGGGCTATGCTCGGTGTTTCTCTAAGCGATCGAATCAAAAATGAGGAAATTCGTAGGAGTACTAAGGTAACTGAAATAGCCCAGCAGATTAGCTCGTTGAAATGGCAGCGGACGGAACACATAGCGCGACAAACCAATGGCCGATGGGGCAAAAATGTTCTTGAATGGCGACCACGTACTGGCAAGCGAAGCATAGGACACCCACCCACAAGGTGGTCTGACGACCTGACCACGGTCGCTATGGAAAGCGCTGGTTGCAAGCCGCTCTAGATCGGTCATTTTGAAAATCCTTGGGAGAGACCTATGTCTAGCAGTGGACGTAATGCGGCTAAAATAGTGTTGATGATGAAAAATTTATAAAATTTCTATAGGACCATACCCTTTACAAACAAAAAAAAAGAATTTTTGAAATCGGTCTAAAAGTCTTTGAATATTCGGTGAATATTAAAAAATATCGCGACGAACTGATAACCTCCTCCTTTTTGGAAGTCGGTTAAAAAACCACGCTGCGGTATTATGGCTTTAGTACATTCAATAGCATTTTTTGTGATGTTTCAATAAAATGATTAACATGTTTGACAAAGTCTTTTAACCGCTTTCTACCGTCAAAATCTTCTTGAAAAATGTGTACCTACTTAATGTATTAAGTTACCTACTTAATGTATTAAGTTACCTACTTAATGTATTAAGTAAGTCTATAAAATGTAAATAATTATGAGCAAAATAAAAAACAACTTTAAAAATTTCACCGAATTCTTACTTTAAATTGAAGTTGATTGATTAAGGTCGCTGAAAAGCGCAGCGATTTTAGATCGGTAATTTTGGAAATCCTTGGGAGAGACGTTATGCGGTTGAAATGGTAAATGATGATAATAATGATGATTGAAAAGAACCAGTCTTGCAATCAAAATGTTTTATATTTTTATATTACATACTGTTTTTGTACGTTTTTAATTACCTACATAGAGTTAAATTTCTGTACTATTTCGACAAATAAGTAAAACAAACAACTAATAATATTCTTGGTCACATTACAGATAAAAACAATCTCTCAAATTAAATCTTGCACTGTGCCCCCCACTATCATATCGCGAAATGAAACTTGGAAAGCTTGGACGTTCGTCCAACTTTGACAGATGGAATAATTTCAAAATAAAATATCGTTTTACCTGTGAATTTAATTAAATTGTTGATGGATCGCTTTTTAGTAACGGGGATTGTTTCATATTTCGATTTGTTTAGATTCCGCAGTGCTTTTAATTTAAAGTTTTGTTTGTATCAATCTTTGTTTATCTCGTTAAACGAGCGTATTTCTCCGAGTCTACTTGTTTGTATGTTTGTTTGTTTGTTCGACGATAACTGAGTAACTTTGAACGGAGATTCATGAATTTTGGTAGGCATGTAGAATATTGTAGATTTTCACATGGGATATTGGTAAAAATTATAGATGTCAATATGATTTTGTTGCATAATGGTTTAAACCTAATATCAAAGTTAGTCCTTGTTTTATAATAAGCCTGTTATACACTAAATTCTACAGAACTCAGACCCAAAAAAGTCTGAGGCTGAGAAAAAGAAATAGCTGAACCAGATTTGCTACCTGCGATTTGGTTGGTGATTTTTGTTCTAATTAGCAGAACCATGTAGTTGTACGTCTTCTATAACTATTAATTAAAACACATTTTAACTAAAAGTAGGCATGAGTTCAGCAGTCTCTCGAGTTTTGTAAAGTGTAGTAAATATTTTTGCCAATAGCAACCATTCTTTTTTCTCAGTGTGCGCTAAAACTACAAAAACTAAACTATACGTGTCGTTTGTAGTAGTCATCATCATGTCTTTTTAGTCTCCACTGCAGGAGCACGACCCTCTCTGTACTACCAGAGTCATACTTAGCTAGAGGACTTGGCCTACATTCTCCACGCTGGCCAGACGGGTTGGAGAGGTCTCATTGATGTTTATAAGCTTTGTTTAGCTTGTATTTCCTAAGTCGCCTTCTATGACATCCACGGGAGGACTTGGAGTGGCCCTATTCTATTCTGCCGGAAACCACAAGGCTCTTTTTACTTTTCACGTTTGTATTAGGAATATTCAGGTGTAGTAGTATTAGGCATAAATAATACTCCGGTTTTATAAACTGTCATACCTGTGCATACACTTGCCAGAGCGTCGTCGCTATTCGAGAACTTTTTACCACATCGGCCATCAGATCGGCTCATACCCGGCGGTCGCGGGTTCGATTCCCGGCGGGGGCAACGACTTTGTGTTGTTGTCCTAGTTTGGTTAGGACATTGTAGGCTTATCACCTAATTGTCTGATAAGTAAGATGATCCATGCTTCGGAGGACACGTTAAGCCATCGGTCTCGGTCGCTGTCTTTGCCATTGGTCGTTACCTAAAACCATGTCACAGGCCTTTAAGGCGGATTAAAAACTCTGACACAAGTGTGAGTCGCTAACACACACGATAAGAAGAAGAGCTGGTTGTTAATCCGTACTCTACTACTTACTATTGAGACATATACGTAATATCGACAACTACCGTCAGAGCCTGCATTAATGAACGCTATAATTTCCCAAGCCCATTCAAATAACAATCGGCGCGTATACCAGAAAGCAATAACTCCGGTTTATGGTCCCTTAGAGGCATTAACATGCAGATTGTTACCGCTATTCCGGTTTGAACTGGTTTGTACTGCTTCGCACTGATGAGATCCGCTTTCGGACGGATTTTGGTGAAGTGTAGGAAATTAGGTTATGCTAATTGGTTGAAATCACCATCGTGTTGAAAGTGAGTTTGGATTTACCGGCTAGAAGCTCTGTCAATCCTTTTAGGGATTAAGACGTGATGATAATCTTCTTCTCTGTCTATATCTGTAGTAAAAAGCTGCGACTAATATATTCTTTAATTCTCACCGACCTTGGTCAGGTCACCAGACCACCTTTGATCTGACTACCTGACCAAGGTCCAAGATAACATCCATTTTCACCCACCGTTCACACCAGGCGTAAATTACGCTGATAGAAAATGTTTGTTCGATGTAATTTACGTCGCGCGTATATCGCTGTATGTGCTTGGACCTTAAGCATGTAATACTATTAAGCATGAAATACTTAAATATGTAATACTATTATTAATTCTGTACCTTAAGTTGACTTTCGGCACACATAAGAACAACTGCTTCAACAAACGCGAGTGTTTATAATAACTCTTTAAGCTTGTGAGTGCTCAACGTTTCCGACGGACTTAAGGACTAATTATAATGGAAAGTGCGTGCTTCAGAGCTTTCAAAAGAACGCGAATGTTCCAACTTTTAAGTATTTATTTTATGCTACAAACTACTATTTTCAACAGTCAAATCAGATACTTTTTTCTGAACGTCCTTTGGGATTTATATGAAATGCCTGTATTTCATATAAATCCCAAAGGACGTTCAGATGACATCATATGAATTACAGGCAGATGACTTATAATAAAATACAGGCAGATGGCGTCATATTAGATACAGGCAGATGGCGTCATATGAGATACAGGCAGATGACGTCATATGAAATACAGGCAGATGACATCATATAAGATACAGGCAGATGACGTCATATGAAATACAGGCAGATGACGTCATATGAAATACAGGCAGATGACGTCATATGAAATACAGGCAGATGACGTCATATGAAATACAGGCAGATGACGTCTAATAAAATACAGGCAGATGGCGTCATATGAGATACAGGCAGATGACGTCATATGAAATACAGACAGATGACGTCCTAGTTTCTTGGAACCAAATAGTGCTTCTTATTTCGCCTTTTCTGCAATAATAAATTTAAAATCACATTGAAAATGTATGTGATCATGACAAGTGACATTATCATGTGATGATTTATTCACATAACATTACAAAATAATTTATTTTTACATACATACATACTATCACGTCTTTATCCCTAATGGGGCAGACAGTGCATTTTGGGTCTTGCGGTTCTATGCAGAGCCCAGGGCCGCAAGACCCAAAAGCCACTTTTAGCGTCATGGTGGGCGAGAAGATGGAAAAGCAATCAATACAGTGATGGGTTGCTAGCCGCATCGCCTGTTAACATGATTTGCATTTTTGCCCATTCCCTCGATCGGCTTTTACGATCTGCGTGGGAAAGAAGCAGCTGGTACATTCTAAGTTTTTTTTTATTTCTCCCAGACCAGCATGGGTAATTTATTTTTGACCCTGACTCCCTGTATTGTATAGTACCGCACATACCACAAAAGCTTCCCTGAAACCTTGACCCTACTACACCACACTATAATAGTCCAAACATTTTGGTCCTAGTGCCCTTGGGCCGCGGTTAAGCAAACGCTTTATGTTTTCTTTACAAATGAGGGTAGGTCGGACTATCGCGAGATCTTGATTGAACAAGGATTATCGATTGATAAAATAAACATTTATTTTAGGGATGTGGACTAAGTAAAATATATAATTTTAGACCTATGTCCAGCTGTGGACGTTTTACGGCTGAAATGATTTAGTCCGTAAACTAGATTATCCAAAAATAATTTTTCAAATCTAAAAACCAACTTCAAACCGATATACACACAACCGATTTTGATATAATTTCTAAGAGACTACCTAACAAGTATGCCCTTTCAAACAAAAATAAATAAATCCAAATAGGTCCAGGTGTCTCCGAGGTCCAGGCGTCTCCTAATAATCAGTGAAAATACATTTTAAAAAAAATATCGCGACAAATTGATAACCTCGTCCTTTTTTGGAAGTTGGTTAATAAGGGACCCATATATTTTCGTTTAGAAAAGTAGTAATTTACAAAGATACAGTGCTTCGAAGTTTCGGAATAGGGATAATTTACGTCACCTTTGATTAAAAATCGTGGCTAATCGTGATGTCACGCGAAATATTAATGAATTTGTATCTTCTTTATTATTTTCTAATCAGATGAAAGAAAAAATACTTTCTAATGATGCAAAATAAAGCAATTGAGTTACGTGGTATGACCACGTCATCAGGAGGGATTCCGAACACCTGGCTGAGAGGATGGTCCATTGGCTTGGAGGTGGAGGGCTGCAGAGGGATAGGAAGACCGAGTAAGACGTTTATAGAATGTGTAAGCATAGATATAAAGGAACGAGGGGCTAGTGCAAACATTTGAATGACAGAAAGAAGTGGAAACAGTTGATATACAGAGCCGACCTCAAATAGGAAAACGGCGAGAAGAATGATAAATGAAAAATATTTTTCAGCCAACATCCCTATTATGTTACCGGCCAAATCCGATTTCATGCAAAACCGGTTTATCCTAAGCGTGTCAGGATATAATATTAAAACCAAACATTCAAAAATTTATACCTCCTCCTTTTTTAAATTCAGTTAAAAATAAGGCAAACTTTACAGCAAGTGTTCGCAAGTTCACAATATCACGCCATTAGTGAGAGAATTCATCAAAACAGCCGTCAGACGCGCAAACTTGGACAAATCCAATATTATGGTAATCGCGGAGACTGAATAATGGACTGTTGATACGGTGCGTTACAACTTATATTACAAGGTGTAAATGTACAGTCGACACCAACAAACTTATATCATCCATAAGAATAGGCATGACGAATAGAAAAATATTTTTAGTCCATCATTACATTATTAAAAAATATTGTACACGTATTTTTTCTTTCTTCTGAGAAACCAAAAATGGCAAAGGTACAGTACATTGAAATTTCGCGTGACGTCACACTTAAGCACGATTTTTACTTAAGTGTGAAATCGCAAGCCCCTACTCCGGAACTTTGACGCTCTGTATCTCTGTGATTTCTTTCTTTTTTGGTAAACTGGTAAATACGGGTCCATTTTTTTGGATAATTTAAAAGACGGACAATTACAATTATACTTTTCAGACCCTGTCGTCACCCCTATAAATTAGTTGGTCACAAAATAATGTCACTTTGTCATGTTCATATCCATTCTCGATGTAATTTTAGGTTTATTCATCATTTCAGCCGCATAACGTCCACTGTTGGACATAGGCCTCTCCCAAAGATTTCCAAAATGACCGATCTAGAGCGACTTGCATCCAGCGCCGCAACATTTAGGTTTATTATTGCATTAAAAAACTGATATTAACAGCGTTATTTGACTTCAAGAAAATATGACGTTGACGTCGGCGTCGAATTGATGACCTTCTTCTTTTTTGGAAATCGGTAAAAAAGGGATTTACGACCGTGTACGCAGGCCTTAAACGAAAGTGCCTAAGTCAATACTCAATCACGATAAAAGAATTACAGCTCATTTCGCATTACCATAAATAAATAGGGGTTTAACTAGCGTTGAAATATGGCGGCTTTACCGACTGCGACGATTCGAGGGTGTCATGCGGGTCGGAGAGGAATAACGTAGATATGTCAGCTTTTCATGCAGATCCTAAAAATAGTTCTAGAGACTGTGAGAAATGGTTATCATTATTCAATGGCGATAAGAGAAACTACTAGCTTGCATTGAAACAAGTACCTAATTATTTTTAAAAATATATTTTTGAAGTGAAAACTTCTTTAGCGGCGTTGTGCACTTTTTTTGGAATGGGTAAAAAATTATAAACTCGCGTCAGGACACGTGGCCTGATCGAAAATTCGTAAGACGGCGCAGGGCGCTTGCGCGAATGTTCGTGTGTGTTTATGTTACAGCGTGCTACGCGCATCCATGGATGGTGACAGCTGATGGCTCGACCGTCTGTGTAGTGGCCATACTGCTGTGTATTTGAAAATGATTTTGTTGAAAATGAATTTGGTCATGCTTGTGACATTTGTGACAGACTGTGGTTCAGAAAAGATTTGAAATATTTTATACTGATAATAAAAGCAATTCGTGCAAAATTATTCCCTAACCATTCCAAAATATCAAAAATGCACAACGTTAATATTCGTTTTTCTTCTGCCGGCACTCCCAGAGTGCAACCCGTCGTTTTTTTTTTAAACAAGCTTTTATATATTACAAACTATATCCATATCAAATTTCATCTAAATAGGTTCAGTGGTTGAAGCGTGAAGTGATAATAAACAAACAAATATATAAACTCACTTTCGCATTTATAATATAAGTAGGACTAGCTGTGCCCGTGGGCTTCGCTCCCCGTGGGAATTTCGGGATAAAAACTATCCTATGTCCTTCCTTGGGTATCAAACTATATCTATGTCAAATTTCATTTAAATTGGTTCGGTGGTTGCAGCGTGAAGAGGTAACTAACAAACAAACGAACTAACAAACAAAAATCAAACTCACTTTCGCATTTATATTAGTAGGAGTAAGATAGGATAATGACCTAAAAAGGTTAAAATGCTCCTCAAAACGAATCAATCGAGACCAAACTCGGTGGAATTATGTTGTTTTATCACAGAGATGCCATGACCACCTTCCAGCTCCATCATCAGATCAGCTCCATATCACAATAATAATGCATTGTCACACGGTGTACGTATGCGTGCAAATTTACAGCTCAAATGAAAACCGGGAAGTGGGATTTGCAAGATTTGTTTACCTATAAGGGTTTTTTAACCGAAGGGCAATAAACCGAATATGAAGAGATTGATGAGTTTAGATGAAGCAAAAGAGGTTTGTCAGGATAGTAGCAAGTGAAATTTCCTAGACTCTGCCTACCCCTGTGGGAAACAGGCGTGATATTATGTATGTATGTATCTTCTTTATCTTCATCTGGTCTTTTTGGTCTCCACTGCAGGAGCACGAACCTCTCTGTACTACCAGAGCCATACTTGGCCAGAGCTGCCAGAGGACTTGGCCTTGGTATGTATGTATAAGGGTTTTTTTCTTCAAAAAACATTAAATAACGCAAACAAAAGCCAAAGGAAATTAGTTTTCCAAAGTGGCCTTAGAGTAAAAGCCTTAAAGAATTTGCATACACTGTGCTGCGTCCGAAATTGAGTTGCCAGCCACACCTAGCTTGAGCCCAAGGATGGAAACCTGCGTTTTAAATAAGTAGTATTCTCTGGTTTTTCTAACTTTATTTGTCTTGCCAAATATTATACTCACCAGAATGTTTTCTTGTGTCTGCGTGTGTGATGTCTATTTTAACCCCCTACAAAAAGGGGTGTTTGACGATAGAGTCTGGTTAATGTTTACATATAAAATTAAAACGCACTATAATTTTTTTTTCGTAACAATTGACCTTAAAATCAGTTAAGCGGTTTATAAGTTATGAGGGGTGAACGCTTGAAAGTAGTTATTTTTTTAATTTGCCTGTAAAAAAATGATTATTTTACATAGATACATACATAAATATTGTCACGCCTGTTTCCCATGGGGGTAGGCAGAGACTATGGATTTGCAAATGATTATTTTATTAGTGATAAATTAATCTAGGGTAAACTTAGGGCGGTATCCTGGAGATGGACATAGGAAAAGGTAAAAGCCAATTAATTTTTCGGGGATTTGTTAGCTTTTTTGCCAAAAGTGGCCATTATTTGCAAAAATGCTAAGAAAAGCTTTAGCTTTACTTTAAGCTAGAAAAGTCTCACGTCAAATTTTAAATAGTAGTTTATCAAAATTGTTTGAAGGCTTATTGACCGAGCGAGCGAAGCGAGCGAAGCGTCTCAGTTTCGAGACTAGCCAAAAATTCTTTTGTCCGTCTGTCTGTCTGTCTGTCTGTTCTCGCCTACAGGTCGCATTTCTTAACCGATTCTCATGAAATTTTGTGAGCAGGTTCAGCAACTAAACAGAATTTTTTTGTCGAGTCAATTTTTCCGTTTATTCCCGGTCGTCCCCACCATTTCGTCCCCACTGGGTACGAGTGGGAAAAAAAAGTTTCGTTCGTCCCCAGTGGTGACGATTGGCACTTTTTATTTCCCACTCGTTTCGCTATAGACCGAGAGTCAAAATAGGTACAAGGGGGTTTCAATAAGAGATTGTGCGGTTTGCTAAAATGCTAAGCAAGACTGAACAATGTTTTGACTGAACATTGAAAGTAACTAAAAGACTGAGGTAATAGCCTCAGCGGAACGAGTGGGAAATAAAAAGTGCCAATCGTCACCACTGGGGACGAACGAAACTTTTTTTTCCCACTCGTACCCAGTGGGGACGAAATGGTGGGGACGACCGGGAATAAACGAATTTTTCGAAATTTTTCAAAATGGCGGAAATATGGGGGTTTAAAATTTTAAAACTGTCATATATCTGCCATTTCAAAATATTTTCAAAAATGTTACTAGACTTTTTTGTTGCCATTATGAAAAAGATATTTTTTTATTTTAAAAACTTTTTTGTCTGAACAACTTTTTTATACGTTATACTTAAACGGGTTTAGGGTGACTCGCGAAGTCTAGCTGACTAAGCCGAGACGAATATACAATACAAATCCTCTTACAAAATATACTCAAACTATTTAACGGTGAATTCAGTCCGGGCTACTGAACAACTTTCTTAAAAATACATATCTTCCCTGGGGTCCTCGAAGTAATTTCTCTGAATAACTATCATGGTTATTATTTTGAGTTTTATAAGTACCTAGTTCTATAAATTTTATCATATTTTCCCGACTTAAAATGGTTTTGCTTATTTTACGATTAGTTTTTTTCAGTTTTTGCTTATTTTGATTGATTGTTGGCTTGTTTATTAAATTTAGCAATTTCGTTGAGCGAACTTTCGTTCAATCGCTATTGCTGCTTGTCTGTGCTTTTGTAGTAATATTAGCAATTATGCTACGAACTAACAAGAGATCAACAGCAATCAAAGCCTGCGAAGTAGGTTTACGAAGAAAGTAAGAAACCAATGAGCAGCGGCATAGAGCCATGGTAATACAAATAAACATTTAAACCTGGTTTTCCCAACTACGAGCTGACTTTGTCATATGAAAAATGATGGGTCGTTTTTCGGTGAAAGACTACTGGTACAGAACTGAATTTCAGCATCACAGTAGACCTCATATCCATGTGATTGTATGGTTGGAAGGTGCTCCTGACATTTCAGAGCTAGATCGAAAGTCATTTGAAGAAAGGGCTGTGATTGGCAACTATTTTGGATTTGGTCACAACCATGAATTCGCATATCGGTAAACCTGCACCGATAATAAAATTCATCTAAATCAGGTACATTATTCTGAAATAATAATCGCGAGGTCTAAGTTCGTGGCGAACTACTAGTTTAGTATCGTATCAGACAAAACTTTAAATGATATCTCCGAGTCTTCTCGAATAAAATTTATTTTAAATGGGGGCAGAACTGGACCCTGAAAAATTAATGTATCTCCTTAAGTTGGAGTGATGAACTCATATACGATATCAAGGGAATAAAAATGTCTAAATTTAGGTATGACGATCGGCGAGGCATATAATAAAGTTTATTGTCTTAACTAGGTTTCCGATCCTTGCTAAACCCAATATGGCTCCCCTTACTACCCGGTACCATGATCGTATATAATCAACCGTGGGCCAATTCGATCGCGTGGTTTGATCTCCATCGGTGCGCGCCGCAGCTTTGTATGCAAATCTAAATTACGTACCCGTCAATGTACGTCGTTGCGACTTTGTGTTCGATTGACGTGAAGTCACGAGGGTTCAAGTGGTTTGGGTTGTGACGTGCGTTTATTTTTGGTCTCGGTTTACGTGAGCGACTACTAATAGGGGTTAGATAATTTCGTATGCAATAGATTTTACGCTTGAGGGAAATTTTGAAATGAATGTAAGTTTAGGATCATATATAAATATATTAAAGGAATAATATTTGACAAGCTTTCTATCTACGAATGGTGCTTTTCGAGTTCATACTTCGAAATATGAGAACGTAAGGAAGCATTCATTTCCCCTGCCACAGGCTTTTTCAAAGCGTACTAGGTGGGTCCCCGAAATTTGTATTACTTAACTACTGGCTTGAAAATAAAGATTTTTATATTTTTATTTTATTTTTATATTCGTACTTGGGATGTGGAATGGGTAAAAAATGTATAATTTAATTTAGTCAGTCAATCAGATTATCCAAAAGTAATAGCCATATTTATTTTTGTTTAGCAAAGGAGCAACTTTGACTTTTGACTTTGACTTTAGTAACTTTAGTGAACATTCGCAAAGATACAGCGTATCGGAGTTTCTGAGTAAATTCACGTCACCTCCTGGTGAAAATCGTAACTGATAGTGATGTCACGAGAATTTTTAATGCGCTGTATCTTCGTCATAAATCGGTGAAAAGAAAAAATAAGTTTGGAAAATCCAAAAGAGCACGCCTCAAAGGGTCCATAATTTTTTTTAAATTCTTACGCGTATATAAAAATAAAGATATATATAGATATACTAAAACTATGAAGAACAGTCGATATTTTTTTTTTGTTTATTTAATAACAATTAAACCACATAAGCAGCGTTCGGAAAATTGCGCAGTGTTTTATCGTCTAGAATACCTCAGTGCCTCAAGACGAAAGTGTTTAATCAATGTGTGTTACCAGTGATGACTTATGGCTCTGAAACGTGGTCCCTTACTATGGGTCTCATAAGAAAGCTCAAGGGCGCTCAACGGGCTATGGAGAGGACTATGCTCGGTGTTTCTCTACGTGATCGAATCAGAAATGAGGAGATTCGTAGAAGAACGAAGGTCACTGACATAGCCAAGCGGATTAGCTCATTAAAGTGGCAGTGGGCGGGGCACATAGCGCGAAGATCCGATGGCCGATGGGGCAGAAAGGTTCTTGAATGGCGGCCACGTACCGGCAAGCGCAGTGTAGGACACCCACCTGCTAGATGGTCAGACGACCTACGTAATGTTGCAGGAAGGCGCTGGATGCAGGCCGCTTCCGATCGGTCGTTTTGGAAATCCTTGGGGGAGGCCTATGTCCAGCAGTGGACATCATATCAGCACTTACTGTGGCTGATATGATGATGATGAAACCACATCGAATCAGACCCTGAAAAATGAAAGGGTTCTATTCCTGAGCATACTCAAGCGTAAGAGAGAAAAAAAGACTTGATTAGTAAAGTATTTCGGACGTTATCGTGTTAACAAGAAAAGCCTCCGCACATACAGACACACTGTCTTGTCATCTAACTAATCACTGAAGTGCGAATACCATGGAATTGTATTGGCGAATACACTCTTTAACTTGTCTTACAATGCAAAAGCCTGAGTGCAAAGCAGTGTTTCATTTTTTGTCCTTTTAATTAAATCCAAAAATAGAATTATTAGAAAGAAATATTCAGTTGAGGAGCAATATTTCAAGACAAACAAAATAAGTAACTTTCCAAATTCGTCCAGAAGTCTTCGAATTATCGGTGGAGAGACATAAAAAAAGATGGCGACGAATTGATAACCTCTTCCTTTTTGCTAGTCAGTTAAAATTCACCACACACGCATATCAAACATTGCGACTTTCATCTAATGGATAAGCCATGTACACGAATCGATAAGTACTTACCTACTTGAAGACTCGTGTCTACTGGCATACTCAATTTCGCTAATGGACCTCTTATAAGTAAAGTAACGCATTATTCCTAAGAAATAAAATGATATTTATTATACTGAACTTTGTGTACATGCTGTCATTTCATTGGTTTTGGAAAAAAATGTCGTATAGTAAATAAATTCCTCTATTCATATACGTAATCCAAATTGGTGTATGACGTAAGATTAAAAAGTTGCGAAAATGATTTCCGATCGAGAGCACATAGTTACGCCCGTTTAAAACTGCCACGTGACCTTGACGAACTCCGGCGGCGGCGTTGGCGTCGATACTACTTTACTTAATTGATCCTCAGACCAAATAAAAAAACATTGATCTCACGATTTTACTTTCGAGTTTCGTCAATTTTTAGTCTTTGCCTTTGGCCTCGGCTGTCAGCAAGCCATGTCAATAAATATTATGAGACCAATTATGAAAGGATATTTATTATTTTATAATGAAAGAAAAGTTGAAAGTCGGTAAAAGGCACTTACCGGGTCACAGTCCGTACTATAATTCTAAAGTGGGGGGTGAATATTGCATAAACACATTGAACTGGCAATAAATACAAAATAAGCTGTGGACGGTGGAAAATTATAAAATTGTTGGTCGTTTTCTTTGAAAGCAGAAAGCAGAAAGCAAACCAATTTACAAGGGTTTTAAAAATGAATGTTCACACTGTTCTTTTCTTATTATTAGATTTGAAACAGGCAACTTAAGGTCCTGTATTCCAAAACGGCTCATTCGAATGAGATGCGGGGCGAACTGCAAGGCACCCCGCAGACTTTTACATATCTCGACTGACTGGGGAACGGGGTGAGGATTGAACGCTCAATGACGCTAAACGTAGATTTTTTAAAATATTTTTTTAACAATGAAGACCGACTTCATCACCAAACTTCTTATACAATTTAAATAATATTTCTATTGGATCACCAGACAAGTATGAAAAGAATTTTCAATAAAATAAAATTATTAATAATAGAATAAAATTAGCTTCGAGTATCTCACATAAGAAAAAGGTATATAAATTCTGACGAATTGATAACCTCCTCCTTTTTGAAGTCGGTTCAAAATGACAGCCACAAAGCCACGTTACCTTCCAACCTTATTTGATGTAAAACAAAGGTTCAAATATAACAAGAAAGCGAGCAATAAATATACTGCTTTAGACGTTCCAAGAATAACAGCGCCATTATATTTGTTCGGCGAAATCCCTCGGGAAAATATTAGGACGTTTTACGTACACGTGATTCTTAGACACGCTTAATGTTACCCTAGACTTTTCCATGCAAACGTAGTCTATGTTTTATGTTGAAACTACATGTCAGTCAAAAAATTTGTAATTTTTAAGAAATATCAATTACCTAGGGTAATAATTGGTTTCCTACTGTAAAATTATGAACTGAAAAGAAAATATAAGGATGTAGGAGTTTCCTACACTGATGGTCAAAAACGATATAACACACTTTAATTGCACTTTACGTAATGTTGCAGGAAGGCGCTGGATGCAGGCCGCTTCCGATCGGTCGTTTTGGAAATCCTTGCATGGGGGAGGCCTATGTCCAGCAGTGGACTTCCTGTGGCTGATATGATGATGATGATGACACTTTAATTCTATTTCAAGTTCATATTTTGACTGTATAAACTAGTAGGTATACGTGCAATATCTTTGAAATTACAAAATTTTGCCGAAGCCCGCGGGCACAGCTATTATTGTATAAATCACAAATTCGAATCAGGTTAATAGGCAAAGCGGCTAGCAACTCATCACTATTTTGATTCCTTCATCTACCTTCTAGCCCACATCAAGCTAAAAGTGGCCTTTGAGTCTTTTAGCCCTAGACTCTGTCTATTTAGAGCCGCAAGACCCAAAATGCTCTATCTGCCCTATTAGGAATAAAGACGTAATGGTATGTTTGTACGTAGAAATCTTTAATAACTAATATAGAATTTTGTGATTTATTGCATAATAATAAACATAATAGGACCGCAGGGCAGCTTGTGGCGAGCTGTTGGTGAGTAACGACACCACGGACCCGAATGCTCCAGAGAGCCGGTTAGATCCCTCGTCCCCGACGCGTCTTCATCGGTCGGGGTGGACACCCAAGAGGGCTCGCAGGGCTCTCAGCTCTGCATTGCCTTAATTGGCTGTGCAGAGAGGAGTCGTCAGAGCTGTTGCTCCAGGGGTGAAAGTGTTAAAGGGCATAACGACGCGAGTAACTTCGGAGAAAGCGCAGCACACCTCTCGACACCCCTGAGTCGCTCGCACCGGTGTTGCTCCTTTGCCGGCAACTACTGTCGGTGCGTTTGAGGGGCCCATCTAGTGGGCGGCAAGCCACCACCTGCCTATAATAGTCAGTAATCATGATTATGGCAGGTGACGTTTCTGTTGCAATAACCCAGTATTAGTCCATCCCAAATTCATTCCATAACCCTTAAACCTTTTCCTTTTACATGCAATAGATTTTTCTTCTGCCAAAACCTATTCAAGGGTACACCTTTCATAGGTATATCCAGGAATAGGTTTTGGCGGGAGCGCCACATGACAACAACTTCTCCAAAGGGCCTCTACGTGTTGGATCTGTATCCCCACGCAAGCCTCTCAAAGGACCGGGGTGAAAAGACCCGTGATTCTCAAAGGAGAAACATAATAGGTATAACATAGCTAAATAAATACAACTCAAAATTAAAACTAACTAAAACGAATTAAAAATAACTAATTATATGAAAAATCGAGTCCAAATCGCTGCCGTCACAGGGTAAAGTACCCAAGAGGCTGGCGGCATTTCCGCGTTGTAATTTAATGATGATGGATGATATATTATTAACAGTAGAGCGCCCATCAAAAGCGATAAATTCGTTAGAAAATCAATTTAATACCTAAGTAAACTTTGAGTAAACATTTATTTATTTTGTTGCTTACTCCTTTGTCAAAGGAATCATTAAATTTTCAATTCAAATACAAAATGAATATCTCTGTAGTTTTGTCGAATGTTTCAAAGAGCTTAGTGTTTTAATAACTTCTGAAAAGCTTCCCGACTTCTGCCAATAGGAAGATGCAAGTATTGAAATTTAAAGTTAGTACTTCTTTACTTTGTACTTCTGAGAAATTTCCGTCTTGGTCCTAGAAATTTCCGTCGTATTGAGAGCATAATGTCGATAAATTAAATTAAAAGAATAAATAAACCGTTTTTCTTTTTTTTAACCGACTCCAAAGAGGAGGAGGTTATCAATTCGTCACGATCTTTTATTTTTATAAAACAAATGAACTGTATGCTTATTTTGTCAATGAATTTGTGAAGAACACTATTAATATTAAACACTAATAATATAATTAATTTATTTGTCTACTATCTCTTTACAAGAACATGGGAAAGACAAACATCTGAATAATTATGATGAATTTCCACACATTTTTAATAAATAAATAAATAGGTCAAATTTACTGATTGAGCTAGCCCAAAAGTAATTTCGAGACTTTTATGGGGTACTAACTCAACGATTCTATATTTTATAACAAATACATACATACATACATAGAAAAACATCCAAGTCCCAGAACAATTTGAAAAAGGACATTTTCCAACTTGCCCTGACCGCGGACACCTCAGGCGGACTAGCATGGTGACCACTATGCCGTCGACAGTTTTTTTTTTCAGCTTTAAGACTATTATGGAAGAACAGCTAACATTGTTAACCTAATTACTATTTGAAATTTGTTTTCAATTAAGAAAATCCAAGGAAACGATGCTACTACAAAAGTTTTATAGGAAATTTTACCGTCGGGAAAACTCAAGCCTAAGCTGACGAAACTTTTTGGTATGGGCATATTTGGGCAGATCACACAGCCAAAATCCACCTTAGCATCGAGTTTACGAGAATATAACAAGAAATTATATATAAGATTTAAAAAAAAAATAAAAATACTCATTTTAATTGGCCCATTCGTTACGATATCATAGACAGACACACAGTTTGCATATCTCCCTGATAAACCGTGATAGCTAGACCTCAAAAATTTTACAGATGATGTATTTCTGTTGCCGCTATAACAAAAAATACTAAAAACAGAATCAAATAAATATTTAAGGAGCTCTCATACCACAAACGCGATATTTTTTGCTGGTTTTTGCTCGATATTACTAACTGCAACTGGTAGCCGCTTGAAATATTCGCAGAATATTCAGTTTTACTTTAAAAATGAGTAATTTACTTAAAATAAACTTTCATACAACAAACGGGACTTTTTATCGATACCTAGCTGTGCCCGTTGGCTTCGCCCCCCGTGGGAATTTACGGATAAAAACTGTCCTATGTCCTTCCCTGGGATTATGGGTGGCCAAACTATATCCATATCAAATTTCATCTAAATAGGTTCAGTGGATAAAGCGTTCAGTGGTAACAAACAAACAAACAATCAAATATACAAACTCACTTTCGCATTTATAATATTAGTAGGATGGTACGGAAATCTTAATTCGCGAATACGACTAGAACTTGGTCGGTTATTTCATTTGTGTAGCAAATAAACTCGTTGCAAAACGACCCGGCCCGGTCTCTTGCGGCCCGGTCTCTTGCGGCCCGGTCTCTTGCGGCCCGATCTAATTTGCCCAGTCCTTCAGTCAATTAATCAATTCCTTTGCTTAGGTGCAGGCGATTAAAGCTGCATGAAGTTGGCACTTTGCAAAGTTTGGAGCTTTAGCGCCAAATAACATTTTACTATAGAGAGCTAATTATAAACGTATAATGTGTACTGTCGGCTTTGGAACTGGGTACCTGTAATTATTAAATTTATTGGTAAAGTATTAGTTTATTACGTAAACAACGTGAAAGAGAAATACCTGTAAAAAACCACGGGCTATACTAGATCACTATAGTATAATGAAATTGAAATAAATGGCAAAAATAAAATAAAATATTGGCCTTTCCATACGAAAGTGTGCAGCCGCCCGGGCAATTTGTATGGGAAGGTCGAATTTCGGTTTTGTTTTTTTTTTGGTTATTTTTGTATCATTATACTACAGTGATCTAGTATAGCCCGTGGTTCAAGGAAAAGGTGACAGCAATGTCGTATCAAGATGTCAAGAGGTTGGCGGAAAACGGAATGGAATGGAAGAAACTCCACGGACAAGAGCACCGCTCTTAAATTATGATGATTATGGTAAAAAAGGCCGCCGATTATAATTTCATATTATAAAGTGAAATAAAGGAGCTTACAACAATAGACCGAAACAATTTGGGCGAGAAACTGTTTAACACAAAACCGTTCTTCACATAAATATATAAAAATTTTGATTGACAAAATGCTGCAATGACTTAATCGGTTTGAAATAAATCTTTATTTTTATTCGGCGATAGAAATAATGAATGGATCAGCTAGAAGCAAAATTTAAATGGTAGGTATAAAACATGTTCAAATGTGGTACCTATATAAAAAGATGAACAAAGTTTTAAAAATTCCATGGTAAATTTATATTTACAGGGGTAGAAAGTATTCTATAAGTAAATCCAGGTATGTAATAAACTAACATGCAATTTTTATGTCAATCTGTTGGGTAGTTTTGGCGTGAAAGAAGAGCTTTCCATAATTTATAAATAAACGACTGTAATTAAATCAATTATTAAAATAATTAAGTGACAATATTTCGTGACGTTATATTTTCTTAACAGTACCAAATGACATTAAAAGTATAGACCCAGGAAAGCATCCAACTGTCAAGTGATACAGATATCTGAAGATAAATAAATGATGGTTGACATAAGTGTACAGGAACTTTTACATTTAAAATTTAAGTTTAGTATTAATTAGAAGGATAGTTTTATTAGGATTTTTGTCAGAAACATTAAATAAAGAAAATAAAAAATAATTAAAACGCCAAAAGAAACTAGTTTCCCTAATAGGCCTTAGAGTAAAAGCCTTAAAAAATCTGTGTACACTGTTCTGCTTTATACTAATAAATAAATAAATAAATATATAGGGACAAATTACACTGATTGAGCTAGCTCCAAAGTAAGTTCGAGACTTGTGTTATGGGATACTAACTCAACGATACTATATTTTATAACAAATACATATATAGATAATCATCCAAGACCCAGGACAATTTGAAAAAGGCCATTTTCCAACTTGCCCTGACCGGGAATCGAACCCGGGACCTCTGGGTGGCGGACAAGCATGGTGACCACTACGCCACGGAGGTCGACTAAGTGTACTAAGGGTAATTAGTGGATTGTTCTGGTGTTTTTATTATTAAGTCACAAAATTAATAAAAGATTTAGTATAATTAATGAAAAAAATGTAAGCCAAGAAAATTCATTAAGGAAACGGTATTTAGCGAAGTTCTGAAGAAAAATCCCAGTAACGAGGAAGTTTCTAGAGTGCCATTAATCAATTTCATCAGCCAGGTGCAGTGATTAAAACTGCATGGACTTGGCTCCGCTGTGCAAAGTTCAGAGTTCAGTGCCAAAGCATTGTGCTGTAGTTAAATGGGTCAAGTCTTTTGCACCCTTAGATATTTCACAAATTTTTGACTGGTGAAAATAAATGCACAAATAAATTTCGTGATGGTGTTTTGTATGTTTTTTTGTGTGGTGTTTTGTATGTTTGTTTTGTTGTTAAAAGCAAATAAAAGGTTAATGCTGTGTGGTTTCCGGCTGAGTAGAATAGAATCACTCCAAGTCCTCCCGTAGATGCCGTAGAAGGCGCTAAGGAAATACTAATTTAACAAAGCTTAAAATATGGATGAGACCTCTCCAACCCGTCTGGCCAGCGTGGAGAGTGTATGCCAAAGCCCTCTGGCTGCTTTGGCCAAATATGGCTCTAGTAGTACAGAGAGCGTTGTGCTCCTGCAACGGAAACAAAAAACATGATACACGATCAATTTTTTTTTTTGGAAATATAGTTTAATTTACGGACACATTTTTTTACTGATTATATGTTGAGATAGATAAAAAGAAATAAAATGTAGAAAAATTCAGGGCTTGCAAATTAGTGAAACATTAACCCCATGTCACATGTGACATTGCGGGCCCATAGAGGTTAAAAATAAATGTAAAACATAAAATAACAACAAAAAATTAAGTGATAAAAAGTGAAGTGGTAACATCCAACTTTGTATGAAAATATGAGGCGACGAATGTCGCGAAGGTACTTCATCTTTACAAGTTACATAGTCTGCCAGACGCGGCTGCCAGAACAATAAAATTTGGCGCATCTCTTACAAAAACTTGTAATACGAAAGCACGCAATAACTAAAGCACAGAGAAGTAATCCTGCATCGAAGGAAAATGATATAATAAATGGCATAAGAATATACCTATATACGTTATACTTATCGTTTAATGACTCCTCTGTATAACGTATACGTTAGATACAAACACTCTGTGTTGTAAAAATGCTTCTCAAGGATACTGAAGAATTTGACCTCTTCAACCCGTCTGGCCAGCGTGGAAAGTGTAGGCCAAGTCCTCTGAATGCTCTGGCCAAGTATAGCTGTGGTAGTACAGAGAGGGTCGTGTTTCTGCTGTGGAGACAAAAAGACCTAAAGATGAGATGAAGGATACTGAAATATGGTATAAGTCATACAAGAGAAGTTTATTTTAATAATAATAATATATTTAATTTAATAATAATAGATAATAATAATAATAAAAGATAGTTTATTTAAATTAATAATAATAATAATAATAGAGATAAGGCCGCCTATTGTACATCTGAATTTATATTTAAATGTTATTTTCATGTGTTTTGGTGCAATAAAGTGTTTTTACTTACTTATTTTTCTAAATCAGGCGTCAGAAATATAAAGTTACAGAAGAAGCAACATATCTGTACTCTTTTTGACTTGTGATAGAAGTCTGTAGATGCGCATCTTTATTGCTTCCGAAACTTCTTTATTTCTGAAGTACACTCATCTCGAACAACTTTGTGGTCAGATTAGTCAAAAGTTGAAAAAGTTTGTCCTAGGGCATGAAAAAGCGCGTATTTTTTATACATTTTCATCAACTTTACGTTTTTTTAGTCTCCACTGCAGGAGCACGACCCTCTCTATGATACTAGAGCCATACTTAGCCAAAGCAGTAAGAGGATTTTTCCTATACCCTCTACGCTAGCCAGGCGGGTTGAAGAGGTTTCATGATGTCTATAAGCTTTGTTTAGCTTGTATTTCCTAAGTCGCCTTCTACGACATCCGCGGAAAGACTTGGAGTGGTCCTATTCTACTCTGCCGGAAACCATACAGCGTCTATAAATTTGTAAAGTGAGATTATGTTTTAGGTAATATTTTTTTAAGGCAAGCGTAACGTGTTTTTGCAAGTTTTGTATATAAGGGATAACACACGAGTTTTGCTGACTGAAAAATTTGAATTTGTAAACGTAAACGCTAGGTATATCTATCCAATTTTTTGTACATTTAACAATATATAATTCTTCTTATCGTGTGTGTTTCACTAGTGTCAGAGTTTTCAAACCGCCTTAAAGGCCTCTGACATGGTTTTAGGTAACGACCAATCTCAAAGACAGTGACCGGGACCGACGGCTTAACGTGCCCTCCGAAGCACGGATCATCTTATTTATCAGACAATCAGATGATCAGCCTGCAATGTCCTGACCAAACTAGGACAACAACACAAAGTCGTTGCCCCCGCCGGGAATCGAACCCGTGACCTCCGGGTATGAGTCGAACGCTCTAACCACTACACCATGGAGGCAGTTAAAAAAAATAGAATATAGAATAAAAGAAAAATATAGAATATAGGATAAAATATAAAAAATAAAAAATAAAAGGAATAAATGTAAAGGTATAAATATTCATTCCTAATTTTTATAAAAAAGACTTTGCACGTGGAAATTAATCTCTGTTAACCCTGTTTAACAGGCGTATATTTAAAGGAATGATCGGTATATGTTTCCACCACGCTACTGGATTTACACGCTGAAATATACTTCATCCTTTTTGTTTGGATAGCCCTTCGGAATATACTTCTTCTTCTTCTCGTGTGTTAGTGACTAACACTAGTGTCAGAGTTTTTAAACCGCCTTAAAGGCCTCTGACATGGTTTTAGGTAACGACCAATGTCAAAGACAGTCTTCTTCTTCTTATCGTGTGTGTTAGTGACTAACACTAGTGTCAGAGTTTTTTAACTGCCTTAAAGACCTCTGACATGGTTTTAGGTAACGACCAATGTCAAAGACAGTCTTCTTCTTCTTATCGTGTGTGTTAGTGACTAACACTAGTGTCAGAGTTTTTAAACCGCCTTAAAGGCCTCTGACATGGTTTTAGGTAACGACCAATGTCAAAGACAGTCTTCTTCTTCTTATCGTGTGTGTTAGTGACTAACACTAGTGTCAGAGTTTTTAAACCGCCTTAAAGGCCTTTAAAAAACTGTCAAAGACAGTGACCGGGACCGACGGCTTAACGTGCCCTCCGAAGCACGTATAACTAACAAATATGCTATTTCGGATATATTGACTTTGGATGTAGCTTTTAGTCGATATTTGAATATTTGAACATCGGACATGGCTTCACAAACGTTTTGATAACCGCAAATATTGAGACCCACTTGATAGAGAGAGCGAGTGGATATGAGAGCCTTTATCAATTGGCTTCATTTCCCGTGGAAATTTCGGGATCAAAATTATCCTATGTCCTTCCCCAGGTTTCAAACTATATCCTTACAAAATTCCATCTAAATCGTTTCAGTGGTTGAAGCGTGAAGAGGTAACATACAGACAGAGTTACTTTTGCATTTATATATGTACTAGCTGTACCCGCGGGCTTCGCTCCCCGTGGGAATTTCGAGATCAATAGTAGCCTATGTCCTTCTCCGAGACTCAAACTATATCCATACCAAATTTCATCCAAATCGTTTAAGCGTGAAGAGGTAACAAACAAATATACAAACTCACTTTCGCATATATAATATTAGTAGGATAGTAGGACTAGTTGGCGCCCCGCGGTGTTACCTGCGGAAAAGCCTATTTGTTACTCCAGGGTGTGAGCTTCCTGCATACCAAATTATATCAGAATTGGTCCAGCCGTTCACGCGTGAAAAAGTAACAAACACAAACACACAATCTTTCACCTCTATTATATTAGTGAGATATTTTTTTAAAGTGTGATATATAAGTAAGGATATTGATGGAGACCCACTTGATAAAATAGAGAGTGGGAATGGATATAAAAGCCTTTATAAAAATTGTGGATAAACTATTGGAAATACGAATAAAATAGAAAGCTATAACATTTTTGAAACTAATATTTTTTGTGATTTACATCATATTTTTTTTTAGAACAAAAACATATCAACACCAACCTACACAACTGATTTTGATAAAATTTATATGGGATCACCTTACAAGAACGCCTTTTATAAATAAATAAATAGGGACAAATTACACTGATTGAGCTAGCCCCAAAGTAAGTTCGAGACTTGTGTTATGGATACTATATTTTATAACAAATACATATATAGATAAACATCCAAGACCCAAGACAATTTGAAAAAGGCCATTTTCCAACTTGCCCTGACCGGGAATCGAACCCGGGACCTCTGGGTGCGGACTAGCATGGTGACCACAACGCCGCGGAGGTCGTCTTTTGAAATAAAAAGAATTGTATAAATTGATTCAGGCTAGTTTGAGTAATCGGGGAACATTTTACATGTCAGGTGGTCATAATCACATCTATTTCCCACAGGGGTACGCAGAGGCTAGTGATGTTACGTTATTTTATAACTGAGTTCTATCGAATACCTTTCGCCTCCATTATCAGAACAGCTAATTGACTCCATAACATTGTATTGTTATTCGACTTACACAAGTGTGGAAAATTTCAGCTCAATAGATTCAGGATAACTGGCTGAAAATTTAGTTGCAAGATTTGACCTATGTATACATACATCAGATAAATAAATAAATTTATAGGGACAAATTACACAGATTGAGCTAGCCCCAAAGTAAGTTCGAGATTTGTGTTATGGGATACTAACTCAACGATACTATATTTTATAATAAATACATATAAAGATGAACATTCAAGACCCAGGGCAATTTGAAAAAAGCCATTTTCCAACTGACAGGGGATCGAACCCGGGACCTCTAGATGGCGGACTAGCATGGTGACCACTACGCCACGGAGGTCGTCAAACATTCAAATATAAAGAGATAAAACATCCGATAATGTATCGGATGTTTTATCTAGCTAGTTAAATAAAAACGTGTTAAAACAAAATATTTCTCATATTCCTCAACAAAAACCCCTCAAATGTTATCCAAAGCCGGTCCTAGGGATGTGTTTATATTCTATCGGATACGATACCAGGCATTTCGATCGGTGCAAATATTGAAATTCTGCTCGCGACAGTAACGTGGGTATACACTGTACAACGTATACAAAGCTACGAGATGGGGCAACGGACAAGGAACTTAGAATATAAAATGTCCTATTTTATTAAGTACAATATTTTAAGGGGTGAATCAGACCATCATTTTGAACAACTTTTCCCCATAAATGTATATCAAAATAGGAAAAAAAAATTTAGGTTTTCATAGAAATCGAAGTAGTCACGTTTCGTATTTTTCGTATTTCGATAAAAATTTACTGGGAAAAGTTGTTCAAAGTTATGGACTGAATCACCCCTTAAAATATTTGTACTTAATAAAAAAGGACATTGTATATAAATGAAGTTTGCAACGTAAACAAAATATAAATACCTACTTATGTCTATAGGTACATAAAAAATGTATTTTCGTACTTTGAATTTAGAAACTGAAAGAAAGAAATATTTATTTGATATATCACAAACACGATTTATCAATTATAATAGCAGTTCTAAGCAATTAAGATTAAAATATTTGTGCCTAGGCCTCCTCTTAGCATAATGTTCCTTCTGACCACTACGCAATTCTTCCGAGGACACCAAATAAACATTTTATTTAAAACACAACAAAAACACAACTGAGGTCAGAATTTATAATCAAAGTCACAAATCATCTATTTATCTTTGGATATTTGTATCACTTAATAGTTCTTTCAGTTTTCATAATAGTTGTCGACGTCAGATCATTTACTGAGTTTAGCCCTTAGCCAGGCCTGGCGATTATTTTATCTTTATATACAGATAATGGTAGATTGGATGATAATAAAAAAACAAATTTCTTAATTTTTTTTATTCTAACAATTTCATATAAAAAAACCCTCTGGTCTGGATATGACCACTGCCCATTTAAATATACATGATGTGGATTAGATCTGACCACTGCCCAGTTAGGTCACAACATGTAAGTATTGAAAAAATAAAGGTAAATCTACATATAAGCCTAATATTAAAAAGAGGAAAGATTTGTGTGTTTCTTTGTATAAAAATATTAATAAATATTAATGTCTCTGTGATATAGTGGTTAAAAGACTCTGACACCAGGGTATCGGTTATTCTTCGATCCAAGAACCTATCTATCTACCATACAAACTATTTGATGTGTAAATATGGTTTTGCCTTTATTTATATGGATAAACGCTTATAGGACAGTAGTTACATAATAACCACAATAAGTTTTTCCAGATGGGCAGAGGTCACATATTGACCACAAACTTTCGGCGTAAATATTTCAAAGAAGAACAAATATCATGTAAAACCGAAACATATTACATATAATTCATCCTATCTGCTATTATAAAAACACAAATAATATCACTTACCGGGATTTTTTCCGCCATAATACTAAAAAACACTTTCAATTTGCACAAAAATTCGCTGTTCGACCAATATTTTGACTTTGACAAGCGAAATGTCAAGTTTTTTTTCTAGAGGCGTATTTTTTTTTCGTTCAGAAATCAACTGTATCATAGACAATAGACGGATGACATTTTGCGGTTTCTAGATAGCATCTGCTCGTCAGAAAAAAAATATTTCTGAGGTGGTTCGCTATGTGATCACTACCTGGCTAAGGGTTAGTGAATGGAAATGAAGTGTTGTTTATAAATTTCCATTAATATTTGAGAGGTGGTAAAAACTTTGTAGACTGTGACTATAGGGCGTTAATATAAAGACATAAAATGCAAACTAAACATTATTTTTAGTTATCTTCTTCATCCATTATACATACAAAGCAAATTGAAATCTTTATATATTGTCACATTTTCCTTCGTCAAAGTCAAATTTATTTGTGTGGTAAACGGTTCAAATCCAACAGACACAAACTCCATTCAGTTGCAAGCTCTCAAAGCCGCCTTTTTTCACGTCAATTCATATCAGATTATTTGGACGACATTATCAATACGTTTACGGATTTTTGCAGCCCTTTGTGCAGATTGGTATATGGGTTTGAAAATGGCATTATTAAATTGTCCGGGTTTAATATGCTTTGGATAATCAAATCACTCACAAGTGCCGTGTGGTTTTCGGCAGAGTAGAATAGGGCCAGTCCAAGTCCTCCCATGGACACAAAATAAATACTCCCGTGGATGTCGTAGAAGGCGACTTAGGAAATACAAGCTAAACAAAGCTTATAAACATCCCTATTATTAAAACTCTGCTGTCCGTCTGTCTGCCCGTCTGTCTATCTGTCTGACCGTTTTTCTGTCACCATGCTATATCTCATGAACCGTGATAGCTAGACAGTTGAAATTTTCACAGATGATGTATTTCTGCTGTCGCTATAACAACAAATACGGAAAACAACAAAAATAAATGTATAAGTGGGGCTCCGATACAACAAACGTGATTTTTTTATAGATAATGGTATTGAATCCTTCGGGCCTGAGTCCGTCGTCACTTTACCGGTTATTTGAAAATCATTTTGATGCGAAGCTATTCTTCTTCTTATCGTGTGTGTTAGTGACTAACACTAGTGTCAGAGTTTTTAAACCGCCTTAAAGGCCCCTGACATGGTTTTAGGTAACGACCAATGTTAAAGACAGTGACCGGGACCGACGGCTTAACGTGCCCTCCGAAGCACGGATCATCTTACTTATCAGACAATCAGGTGATCAGTCTACAATGTCCTAACCAAACTAGGACAACAACACAAAGTCGTTGCCCCCGACGGGAATCGAACCCGCGACCTCCGGGTATGAGCCGAACGCTCTAACCACTACACCACGGAGGCAGTTTTATAATTTTTGCGAAGTTAATAAAAAGGTAGCAAGGTTTTAAAATGTACGGACCTGATATACGTCACACGCACATAGATAAACTTTAGTCGTTATACAGTTATTTAAATATTCATCAATAGACACGTAATATAACGAGAAACAAATTAAAATCTAAGGTAATTTATTTACAGGGGAGATATTTCGTTGATAGCTTGTAATTTATTTATGAAATTATTCAAGATAACAATGTTATTTACAAAGGAATGTGCTAAATATCTGATCTCAAAAATATTAAGAGGCACTGAATCTTAATCCAATATTCGGGATTTAATTGAATCATCTGGAATAATTAGATCATTATTAATTCCGAGGTATTGCTGAACAACGTGACTGAATTTAGTATTCTCTAAACAATGAGATATTGTTATATCCTACAATAAGGTATGGTTCAATTTTTTCTTGAGATTCTTTATATACTTTTTTAAACTAAAACCGACTTCACACTGAACTTCACAACCAGTTTATAAACTTTATATGGGACAACCTGACAAGTAAAAAAAAGAATTTTCCAAATCGGTCTAGGTCAAGTAACGGGGAACACACATAATATATATATATATATATAAACATTCGAATAGATAACCTCCTCCTTTTTGAAGTTCGTTATGAAGAAGGAGTCAATACGATTTTAAATTTTTCAAGGAACCCTTATGCATTATAATTATCATTACTTCAGCCGCATAACGTCTACTGCTAGACATAGGCAAAGATAATATAATTACTAACGCAAGGATTTCCAAAATGACCGATCTAGAGCGGCTTGTATCCAGCGCCTACCTTGCCGACCATGTACTGGCAAGCAAAGCATAGGACTCATAAGGTAGTCTGACGACCTGACCAAGGTCACTGTAAAACCCTTATGACTTTATTTAAACCGAACTGGACTCAAACAACACTTGAAATAGAACCATTAACTGGATAATGCCGTTGTCGATTCACCGGTAATTGGATTCGAATCGATTGCTATCAATAGCCCGTTTGGACGTCCCGTCAATGTAAGTATTAGTATATCTAAATATACTTACCCTCTCGTATGCAAAGCTTGTTAGCTAAAGGACCTGAAATGGTGCCGGTATTGACTTTTTTAAGTGGCAGTGTTTTAGTCTCTCCCATGCTGCATGCATCATGCTTAATTAATAATTTTGACATAATGTATTCTCAGTCCAGTAATTAAAATTATCAAAGTTTTAAATATTTAGGAACTATTATCAACGAAGAGGCAAGATGCTCAGAAGATATTAAGAAGAGGATTGCTATTGCAAAAAGTACATTTAAGAGTAAAAAATATATATTTTGTTCTGGTATTAAAGAAAGTTTACGTAAAAGATTTATTAAAACATTTATATGGAGCACTGCTTTGTATGGATGTGAAACGTGGACGATGACCAAAAAGGATAGAGATAGATTAGAAGCATTTGAAATTTGGTGCTGGAGGAGAATGAAAAAAATAAGTTGGACAGAAAAAATTACAAATGAGAAGGTACTAGAGGATGTGAGAGAGAAAAGACAAATAATCCAAATTATAGAAAATAGAAGAGGGAAAATGTTCGGTCATCTACTACGCTACGATGCGTTCTTTAAAACAATAATGGAAGGAAAAATAGAAGGAAAGAGAGGAGTAGGAAAACCCAGAAGAAAAATTTATAAACCAAATAAAAGAAAAATTAAACGTGAAAACATATAAAGAGGTTAAGAACTTAGCGGAAGGAAGAGAGACATGGAAAGCACTCCACCGACAAGAGCCCAGCTCTTAAATATAAGAAGAAGTATTCTCAGTCCACATAATATTATTTTTGATGGGTCCTTGGGGCCCGAAGGCTAAATTATTTTTAAGAGACATCACGACGCGTCTTATCGAGGCAACGGGAGATCACAGAGCTGGCAGTTATTTTGCTCAGCGAATAAGTATCGCAATTCAGCGAGGGAACACGGCCAGTATTCTGGGCACGTTGCCTCGATGTGAAGCGTTGGAAGATTTTTTCTATATTTAATTTAATGCATATAATATTGTTATTTGTAAGTGATTTTTATTAAATAAAAATAAAATATTATTTTTCATCTTATCTACTCGAAAAACGATGTTTTCATCCCAAAACATTTGGAGTGAAAAAGAAAATTAAAACACAATTTAAAAACTGCACACGGATTTTATCTTTGTAAAATCAGCCAAAAACAAAATAATTTAGTTTTAATACAATAAATAATTTTCAAAGATCTCGTATTTTATTTTTTGAAATTTGGTTTGAATGTAGGTAAAATTGTTAATGTTCTTTTCTTTTATCGCTTTAATTACAAGCCCGCCTTTGTACCTACTATATTTTAAATGTACTTTTGATTTTATGGTCATACTTAGTTGGTGCAATAAATAAATTTTATTTTATCTTACACTCCAAGTCCCCCCGTGGATGTCCTAGTAGGCGACTTAGGAAATACAAGCTAAAAAAAGCTTATAAACATCAATGAGACCACCCGTCTGGCCAGCATGGAGAGGCCAAGTTCTCTGGCTGCTCTGCTTGAGTATGGCTCGAGGGTCGTACTCCTGCAGTGGAGTGGAGACAAAAAGACCTGATGATGATTTTAGGAAGTCATTTGCGACGCCAATACACAAAGGACTTTACTATACTTCAATTCATTGGCTATTTATAACTTCTTTGTCAACTTCCGCAGTAGCCAAAAGCCACAGTTTCTCGTCTTAAGTACAAAATTAATATCTCTAAAGCTGAGTCTGGGGCGACTATCGTGACTCCTCCACTTTGTTGTATTATTCAAAGAGCTTAGTGTTGTAAAATAAAATATATGGTGTAAAATTAAATATATAAGTATTAAAAAGCTTCCTGAGTTCTTGCCTATAATACAGCAGATGGAAAAATTGGTCTTTAAAGTTTGTATATCCCTTTTTTCGCAGTATGGTTTCCAGCAGAGTAGAATGAAACCACTCCAAGTTTTTTTGTGGATGTCGAAGAAGGCGACTTAGGAAATACAAGCTAAACAAAGCTTATAAACACATCGTAGAGACCTCTCCAGCGAATATGAAGCGTTGCGCGTCGCTCCGTTTCAGCTTAGGCAAAAACGCTTTCGTAACTTTTCGACAGACTGATAGACCGACAGACAAACCGACAGACATAAGCTTCAAACTTATAATACACCTCTTTTTTTTTTGTTAAAAAAAGGGATCATCTTCATCTTGAGGTCCTTTTAGTCTCCACTGCAGGAGCACTGCTATCTCTGCTACTAGAGCCATACTTGGTCAAAGCAGCCAGAGGATTTGGCCTACACTCTCCTCGCTGGCCAGACGGGTTGGAGAGGTCTCATGAATGATGTTGAGAAGCTTTATTTAGCTTGTAATCCCTAAGTCGCATTCTACGACATCCACGGTAAGACTTTGAGTGGTGCTATTCTTCTCTGCCAGACATCACACGGCACAAACATTAGCGGTAAGCTTATAACCTTTTTTCGGGGCTTAAAAAGAAATATTCAACCCAAGTCTCCTTACAAGAATAGAAAGGAAGAATACGTAAATAAATCAGAAACACGTTCTTAGCGGAAAGTATCACATATCACAAGAAAACATCTAATAAAGGTCGTAATTAATTACCTTCGCACGATGACACTAAGGCTGTGTCTTAAATCAGGGAAACTGGGAGATATAGCAATGTGAAATTGAAGCTCGTGATTTATTGCTATCTGATAGAAAAATGTTTCGCTCGACACTTTATAAAAGAGTCTTTATGGTGTTTATAATTTTACTAGACAAAGGAATTATTCAATTTAATTTGAAGTCTTTTACTACGTGCTATTAAAAAACGCGCAACGGTGCAAGAAGCCATTTTATTTTGGTTGCATTAGAATTTTTTTGAAATTATTTGAAATTTATTGTGAACCTTATACATGTTTTAAAAGCTCTGGTTCATTCAAGAAATTATTAAAGTAGGCTTAAGTATTTTCAGCAAATAAAGTCTTTGCAACTTAAATATTTATAATAAGAAAGGTAAAATAATGTTGTAATACCATGTTTCTGTAATCTACGTCTCTTATGATCATTACAAGTGATTTTCTTTTATTAATTATAAGTATGTTATTTCCAGGTAAGATCAAATGTTTCCTTGTGAGTTTGATTTATTTATCTTTTGTCAATTACACTCAGGATATAAAAATAACAAGATAATAGATCTTTTTCACTACCCATGCCTAACTGTTCGCGAGTTTTGATCTGAGTATTTCTTTTGATTCTACAACTTAAAGTGGCTACACACGACACAATTTGGCATACAATCTGCAGCAACAATTTGTTGCTCAGCTGCAGCCGTGTATGTGTTGTGGGCCACAACACGTCTACACACATGACAATCTACTCGTACAGAACAGCACCAGATTGTTCCTGCAGATTGTATGCTAAATTGTGTCGTGTGAAACCACCTTTACTTGTGAGTCCATCAAATTAACTTAATGGCTGACACTGACTCTTGGATTCTTACAAAGGAGCAAAGTGTTGCGCGACGGTCGTTTACTGTCGCCAACAGTCGCGTGACACAAGCTTTAACCCTTAACTACCTACCACATATTTTTGTCACACAACCGCCTATCATACGTCTGTGGGACCCCAGAATAAAAAAAAATCGATTACTATAAATATTAACGGTGGGTACAGATTTCAATTAAAATTCTGTTTTGAACATTATTATACTCTTTATTAAAAAAAAAAGGAACATGAAAATTCAGAATACTTTTTTAATAATTCCGAATAATTGGCATAATCCCCTGTTTTTTGCTTACTTACTAACGCTTACAGAATTTGGATCTAAAAAAACTATTTTAAGTAATAGGAAATTATCCTTATTTTTTTATATCAATCAATAAATAAGGAACTTCAAAAAAAAAATAACACTCACGATAATGATTAATTCAACAAAATTGCAGGCTCTAAACTTCGAGCTTTTTACGGCAGAGGAGACACATCTTGTTCGTGCATTCGAGGAAAATTGGCGCTTTGCATTCGAAAATTTGTTGCGTTTTGAGTTTTTTTTGGGTTCCGTATCCAAAGGGTAAAAACGGGAGCCTATTACTAAGACTTCACTGTCTGGCCGTCTGTCCGTCTGCCCGTCTGTCCGTCCCGTCTGTTCGTCTGTCTGTTACCAGGCTGTATCTCAAGAACCGCGATAGCTAGGCAGTTGAAATTTTCACAAATTATGTATTTCTATTGCCACTATAACAACAAATACTAAAAAAAAAAAAAAAAAAATATATAAGGGGGGATCCCATACAACAAACGCGATTCTTCATACATGTACGGAATGATGTAATGGTACGGAACCCTTAATGCGCGAATCCGATTCGCACTTGGCCGGTTTTTTTAAATATTAGCAAGTGTAACAGTTTTAACGATCCACTAATCGCTCTTCACCAGTGCTGCTGCATGGGACAGCTGCTGGAGGGGTCCTATTGATCTGGAAGATGCATTGTATACTGATACGTATATCACGTTGCAATGTCACATTGCTTTCACGACGTGTCATATGCGGTCTCGTTTTGGCACATATAATGTCATTTTTTCCCAACGCTCAATTATAGCTTTACTAATAACCATTATAACTAAAACAATAAAAATACACAATTAAAAAAAAAATTACGTAACCTCCTAACAGGGGTCTCTTAGACCCACGCTGGTATTTATTTACTCACCTGAGGCAAACGCGCGCACGTCTAACCTCGAGGAGCCGTTGTGCGGTACAGAGTGGCGTAGGGAAAAGGTACAGGAGCGAACAAGTCGATACAAAACTCCGGCGCAAAAATATTTACAATTATTATATCAACCGGATCTGTGAGACGTATGGTAGGCGGTTAAGGGTTAAGGGCCTCCGCTAAGCGAAAAAAAAGCTAAGCGAAACGGCCGCACGCGGCGGTTTCAGTCTGTCTCTGTCACAAACGCTACGTGCGACAGAGACAGGTGACCCGCGACGGATTCCTGCTATCTCATTCGCACGTAGCGTTTGTGACAGAGACAGACTGAAACCGCCGCGTGCACCCGCCTAACTTAGCGGAGGCCCTGAAAAAGTGTTGCCATTGCCGTTGCCATTGAAGTCGGCAAACGTCGCCGCCAACTGTACAGCCGTAAGATGCAGCGACATACAGCAATTGACTACTGGTTTAGCAATCGGCGTAACATTTTGGCGAAACACTTAATGTACTCAAACGAAATAGATCTTGAATGTCTAGAAAACCCTTTAAAAATTGGATTTAGTTTACAAAGTTCTGGCTTCTATAAAGTACTTTTAATTTGGTTTTTTAACCCCTGACAAAAAGTGGGGTGTTTTATGTATGATGCTAATGTTGGTTTGTCTGTCCTTGTGTCTATCAGTTGGCATCGTAGCTCTCGAAGAGATAGACCGATTTCGATGCTGTTTTTTACATGTAAGCAAGTTCCCTTGCGGTGGTTCTCACCTATGTTTAATGAAAATCAGTTCAGCCGTTCAAAAGTTATTTCGGGTTAGCGATTGAAAATTAAATTTTTTAGTTTGCTTAGCATAGATGGCGTTACTCATCACTGATGGCGTTCTTGGAAAAGCCTTTTTAGGGTTCCGTACCCAAAGGGTAAAAACGGGACTCTATTACTAAGACTCCGCTGTGTGTCCGTCCGTCTGTCTGTCTGTCACCAGGCTGTATCTCAAGAACGGCGATAGCTAGACCGTAGAAATTTTCACAAATTATGTATTTCTGTTGCCGCTATATAAAAACAAAATAAAATAAATATTCAAGGGGGCTCCCATACAACATTTTTTTTTATAGATAATGGTACATTTTTCGAATCGTCGTTTCTCTTAGTGCACGAATCCGATTCGCACTTGGCCGGTTATTTTTTAATTTGCCTGGCAAATAAAATTATTTGCCCTGAATTATGCTTCCATATTTAGTACCTATCATATTGTTCGCAGTTCAAACAGGCAAATAATCAATTAAAGCGAACAATAGTAAACTTTGGAAGCACTTGAAACTAATTTTATAGAGTGAGGATAATGCCAGTGTTATATCTTCCAATAAAACCGCTAATAACTAGTGTCTAGACGGTCGCAAGTTCACTTCGTGTTCAGCAAGTTATTGCATTTAAAAGTTGTACAATGAAGTATTATATTTCTTCGGAATTCTCTTCAATGTTTTCTAAGAATATAGTTTCGTTGACAAAACCGTAGATTCAAGATTCAAAGATTTAAATGTTCATTCAGTAATTACCTGGCACTTTTTGTCGTCAATAAGTATGATTTATATTACGTGTATTTTATATATAAACTGAAGAGTTTGTTGGTTTGAACGCGCTAATCTCAGGAACCACTGGTCTGATTTGAAAAATTCTTTCGGTATCAGATAGGTCGTTTATCGAGGAAGGCTATAGGCTATATTGCATCACGCCCGCGACTTCACTCGAGTGGATAACGCAAGCGAAGCCGCGCGCTGCCTCTAGTTACGGATATTAGTCAACTGATTCTAGCAAATATAAAAAAAAGATAAATGGAAAGGTTAGGAGTATCAATCAACCTAAAGATTTGACTGTAAGAGAATACTTTTTTAGCTTTGACTCATGGACCACGGAAACCACGGATTTATTATTGTACGAGATGATATAATATGTATTCAAGTAAATACATATTATATAATTTATGATGTATTTCTAAGCTTTGGACAAAGAGAGTGGGAAGGTATTGGTTGCTCCACAGACAAATGATAATACCACATGACATTCAAAAAAGTTTGAAAAAACTCTTGAAAAAGTTAATAATTTATTATTTACAAGACTTTTCCCCCCTTATTTACAAGACTGTTCTTGTTGCCCTAACCTCACTGATCGAGCTGCTAGACCAAAAACACATGATAGTGTAAGTGTATATGTTTTCAGCCAACTTTTTAATGTGCGATCCAGACGCTTCTATTGTGTTACTGATGGTTTTACCTCTTCGATATTGAAAGCCTAACCGCCTTCTCTATTGTTTCAGACAAAGCACCGTCAGAGGCGACCTTTCGAGGGGCGGAGTTCCTCTCGTACGACCTAACGCAGACAGGGGGCGAACCTATAGTGAGCACACAGGACGCCATCTCTCTGTACTTCAAGACTAGACAGCCTAATGGATTGCTCTTTTATACCGGTACGTACATTTACATAGTGTTGTAAAAAACTCGAGTCTGGGAGTCTTAATATTCTGACTCGACTGTAAATCACAAGACTCGACTCATGAATAGCGACTCCACTGTTCGATTTGTTACTTATACTCAAGCTCCCGTAATAGACTCGAGTTCGGTATAAGAGCTCGACTCGACTGTTGTGTGCTCGAGTCTGATTATGGACTGAGTCGCGATCATAAAATCATAATTGTTTATTTAAAGTTAATACAAATATTGTTATTTGTAGTAATACCTATCATTAATATGAAATAAAGTTTTGAATGGTTTTTATGCTTTGTATAACTTATTGCAACAGTTTAGTTCAGTTGAAGTTGCTTCGAGTTTTGTATTCGAACTCGAGTTGGTTCTGCGACTCGGAGTTCTTATTAGACGTGAGTTTTTGTTCGACTCCGAGTCTGGGCTCCGACGACTCGTGCTCGACTTGACTCTTGATTCGTGAATATCTTAGTCTAGCAAGCATGCAAAATTAAGTCGAGTTTGCAAATGTAGACTCTTGGACTCGAGTTTTTTACAACACTACTTTTACATCACAGTATTCCCTGTTGCATTTTCAACTGACTTCCAAAAGGAGGTGATCAATTGATCACGTTACGATCTTTTTATTCTATGTATGTTCATCTTTGTTTATCACAGGTCTTGGATGTTTATCTATGATATGAATGTATTTGTTATAAAATATAGTATCGTTGAGTTAGTATCCCATAACACAAGTCTCGAACTTACTTTGGGGCTAGCTCAATCAGTGTAATTTGTCCCTATAAATTTATTTATTTAATTTGAAAAAATCTATTTTATTTGCAAGGATATCTTTTTGGGTCGCTTGTGAGGACCCATAGATAATTTATCAAAATTGGTTGTGTTGTTTGAAGGTGAAATAGGATTTTAGTTTTTAAAAATTATTTACCTAGTAAAGTTGGAAGAGCCAAAATAGAAGATGACATATTGCGAAAGGTCGAATTTTTACAGGCATAATGGTTAAAACCAAATAGGTACTAAAAATAGTCTGCGTTTAAAATAAAATGGTTTATATCAATGTAACATTTTGAGGGGCTTATTTCGTTTCATACGACCTAATGCAGACAAGGGGTGAGCCTGTAGTGAGATATTTACATTATTTAAAAAACCAGCAAACCCATGACTTGTAATAAAGTCTATTTTTGTATAGCAAAATAGGATTCACCATACAAAGCTTCACCCCCACTTAACCTCCATTTTCAGGATAATTTCTGGGACAATAAGTAGCCTATGTTTTCCCAGCTGTGGTAAACAGGCGTGATAATAATTAAGTATGTAAATAGTACTAGGCGAAGCCCGCGACTTTGTTCGCGTGGTGTTTAGGTCTCCGGAAAATACTCATCAGGTTGAACAACTTTCGTAGTCATTTTTATATTTCTTATAGTTTAGACGGACCATTACGGTTCTGCATCAGGTGCTCTATTTTCCAAAAATCAATTATGACCTATATGTTGCCCAGGCTTAACAGCTTAATAACAAAAAAATAACCCATCGTCTAGTATTTACTCTATTACTTTGTCCATATCGCCCCAATTTTTTTTTTCTGTTTTATTAGATGTACAGATTATCAGTATATTTTTCCCATCAGGTCACGAATCGGACTATCTGAACCTAGCCGTGCGCGACGGCGGCGTGTCTCTCACCATGGGGCTGGGGAACGGGAAGCAGGAGATCCACATCAAGCCCGTGAAGACCAGGTTCGATGACCACCAGTGGCACAAGCTCACCGTCCATAGGAGAGTGCAGGAGGTGAGGTTTATTATGTTTGTTTTTTAGCCGACTTAAAGGAGGAGGTTAGCAATTCGTCCAGCTCTTTTGTACGTTAAAAACTCTAAGTTAAGAGTGCCTCAGATAATACAAATTCAGACAAACAATCAGTTGAGATGTATATAATCAGTTGAGAGTTGAGATATATATATATATATATATATATACTCCCATGCTGGTCTGGGATAAATAAAAAAACTTAGAACGTACCAGCTGCTTCTCTTCTCACGCAGATCGTAAAAGCCGATCGAGGGAATGGGCAAAAATGCAAATCATGTTAACAGGCGACGCGGCTAGCAACCCATCACTGTATTGATTGCTTTTCTATCTTCTCGCCCACCATGACGCTAAAAGTGGCTTTTGGGTCTTGCGGCCCTGGGCTCTGCATAGAACCGCAAGACCCGAAATGCTCTGTCTGCCCCATTAGGGATAAAGACGATAGTATGTATGTATGTATATTCGATAAGTAATAACAAAGTGCTGAGCGGAAGTAAATTAACCACTTTCAAAAAAAGAGTCGTAAAGTAGACGTTTGATCTTAGTCAGAGAAATGTCGAATATACAACGTGAAAGGGACATACCCGTAATAAATCAAACCACGGGCTATACCAGATCACTACAGCATAATAAAGTTAAATGACAATCAAATAACAAAAAAAAATAAGACATTCAAATTGCCCGGCCCGCTGCACACTTTTGTATGGAAATGCCATTATTTTTTAGGTTTTGACTGTTATTTTAATTTCATTATACTATTAGTAGTCTAGTAGCGTATAGGCCGTGGTTCGATTAATTACGGGTATATCCCTTCCACGTTGTATGTCTATGTCTACATTTTCAGACCAATCATTAAGTGGTTTACCTGCTCGCCAGAAGAATAAGGGGTTCATGATATTTACTTACATTATCTCTTATTATCCAGAACACAAAATTTAACAAACAATTACTACACAGACCTCTAAAATGACAATATTTACCCCTGCGCCCACATGCAGGATTATTTACTTGGACCCACATTACCCACAAACACAGTGCAAACTTAAATCAGCTCCCTGCAGGCAAATAAAGGCCGAAATAAATTTTGCAACAAGAATATGCGGGCGCTTAGTTCGAGATCTAAATATAAATGGTCTGGCTGAATAAAGACTTTATCAGTACAAATAAGTACTTAACTAAAAGCGCCCTGTCCATCTCCCATCCGGGAGTAACAGTTAGTTATATACGGATAAATCACACACCTACGCCATAATATAATATTCTATTATATTCTATATATATATATATATATAATATTCTCCCATGCTGGTCTGGGAGAAATGAAAAAACTTAGAATGTACCAGCTTCTCTTCCCGCGCAGATCGTAAAAGCCGATCGAGGGAATGGGCAAAAATGCGAATCATGTTAACAGGCGATGCGGCTAGCAACCCATCACTGTATTGATTGCTTTTCCATCTTCTCGCCCACCATGACGCTAAAAGTGGCTATTGGGTCTTGCGGCCCTGGGCTCTGCATATAGCCGCAAGACCCAAAATGCTCTGTTTGCCCCATTAGGGATAAAGACGTGATAGTATGTACTCGTATGTATGTATAATATTCTATAATATTTTCCATAACATAATATAATATTTATTTAAGTTTATTGATAGGTAAGTTAAAAAATACGGTAACTACATATACCAATTGATATCTTTAGTGGTATCTACCTCTATTATTTGCTAGGGAAAACCCTGACTTTCAAGCGTTAACCCTTGAACGGTCAACTTACTACTACTCGGACTAACTAACTAACTATCTACTCGGATCGGCAGATGGGTCAACTTGTATGGGAGGTCAAAAATACTTTACGTATTCCGAAAGTTGTTCTGTATCATCGACTGAATTCACCCTTTAAATAGTTTCAGTATATTTTGTTAGACCTTATCCGTCTTATTATAAAACGCAGACTAACTTTGTTACTAAGTTTAAACTATTATCCGACCAAATCAAATTGACATTTGCAGATGAGACAATGACATATTACTAGATGTCAACTTGATTTAGTCGGATAATGGTTTAAACGTAGTAACAAAGTTAGTCTGCGTTTTATATTAAGACGGGATATATTTAATAGATTATTGTTCATAGGTATGTATGTATGTATTGTGATACAACTAGAGAAACGTATTTATAGTCTCTAGGTAAGTAACTAAGTCTATTCTCAGAAATAGGGTATGGCCTTTGGTATTAACTCTGATGGTTTAGGCGTTATACTCAGAAACACAATCGATACAGTAATAGCTAGCAAAAGTCATCAGCATTTCTACGAACCGAAGTTTACATTGAGTTTAAACCCTGCCAAGGTCGGTTTTAATGAACCAATCAAACGGTTCCATGTAGCCCTATCATTAGCGGATATTGCTATTTCAGCAGAGTTTAATCAAAACGTTTGTATTGTTGTCAGATTTGTTTTTTTTATTTGGTAGATTTTTATTCAGACAAAAAAATTATACTCACGTATTAAATTTTCTAAAAAAAAAAACATAGAATGTACCAGCTGCTTTTCTTCCCACGCAGATCGTAAAAGCCGATCGAGGGAATGGGCAAAAATGCAAATCACGTTAACAGGCGATGCGGCTAGCAACCCATCACTGTATTGATTGCTTTTCCATCTTCTCGCCCACCATGACGCTAAAAGTGGCTTTTGGGTCTTGCGGCCCTGGGCTCTGCATAGAACCGCAAGACCCAAAATGCTCTGTCTGCCCCATTAGGGATAAAGACGTGATAGTATGTATGTATGTATGTATTAAATTTCCTCAAAAACTAAATAAAGATAAAAATAACACTCACTATAATACACTTCATTAATATTTACAAATAAAAAAGGCCCAGTAACTATTTACCCTGTGGTAATGTGGCTAGAAAGCTGGCGGCATTGCCACGTTGTATGGTATTGAACTTCGATTAGACAACCTATGTTGTTTGAAATGATCAACACAGAAGTACTCCTTTTTTGACATGACTAATATACACACCCACGTCTCTTCTTCTTATCGTGTGTGTTAGTACTAACACTAGTATCAGAGTTTTTAAACCGCCTTAAAGGCCTCTGACATGGTTTTAGGTAACGACCAATGTCAAAGACAGTGACCGGGACCGACGGCTTAACGTGCCCTCTGAAGCACAGATCATCTTACTTATCAGACAATCAGGTGATCAGCCTGCAATGTCCTAACCAAACTAGGGCAACAACACAAAGTCGTTGCCCCCGCTGGGAATCGAACCCGCGACCTCCGGGTATGAGCCAAACGCTCCAACCATTACACCACGGAGGCAGTTAACGCCCACGTCAAATTATAGCTTTCTAGTACTTATAGTCTCTGAGTAGAACTGCGGACGGACAGAAATACTTGGCGAAACTATAAGCGTTCTTTATTACTATTAATAATAATATTAATAGTAAGACTATAAAATCTCATATCTTAAGAAATTTACTAAAAGTCAAAATGTCTCATTAACAGTAAGTAAACTCAAGTGGCGATGGACAGGGCATACGATGAGAGGCAGAGACAAGTGGAGTAAACATATGATGAATTGGTATCCAAGGGACAAAAAAAAGGAAAAGAGGAAGACCGTTTAAGAGATGGTCAGATTATATAGTAGATGATATAGTATTAGATATGTAGCAGGTGGCATTTGGACCAAAACGGCACTGAATAGAGAGGAGTGGAAAAAAATTGGAGGAGGCCCTTATTACTATTACTAACCCTAAAACCAGCACTGAGACTTTAAGAGTGACTTTGGGCCCTTACACAGTAAATCGGCCCTGTTATAAACATTTGAATTAATCACCTTCTTTTTGAAAGTCGGTTAAAAAATAGGTCTGGCTCTTGACTATTTACCGTCGGTATATCGGTATATTAGACCGTCGGTATTTTTTGAAATATTGTCTATATGTTGAGAAATGTGATAAAACGCGATTGGGGGTGCTGCGGTCGCTCGGCGCCCTCTTAATGGGTAGTAGTGTCAGGTGACGAAAGCCAAATGCAGGATAAATGAATAGGATATAGTGAAGAAATTCGATGAGCAGTGTTTTCTGTGAACACGTGATAGGTTGGACAAGTATGTTTATTTACCAGATTGTCCGTCAAAGTCTCACATTTTTAACTCACGAAAAAAAAGAGGGGTGTCATAAGTTTGACGCTTTGTCTGTCTGTCTGTCTGTCTGTGGCAACGTAGCGCTGGAACGGATAGACTAATTTCGATGCTGTTCTTTTACGTGAAAGAAACTTCCCTTCCGTTGATTTTTAGGCATGTTTAATGTAAATTGGTGAAATTGTTTAAAAGTTATTGGGTGATAAGTGATAACGATTCAAATTCGGAGTTTTGTGATTTACCTGACAAATAATAGATGGCGCTACGATATCAATATATTATGTAGTTCCGCAACTTATCACTATTAATTTCTCTAACAAATTATAGATGGCGCTACGATATCAATATATTATGTAGTTCCGCAACTTATCACTATTAATTTCTCTAACAAATAATAGATGGCGCTACGATATCAATATATTATGTAGTTCCGCAACTTATCACTATTAATTTATCTAACAAATAATAGATAGCGCTACGATATCAATATATTATGTAGTTCCGCAAATTATCACTAGTACCTGGGCGACCGAGCTTTGCTCGGTTACATCTCAAACATTAACAAATTTTTTTAAACTTGTCTAAAAACAATGCAAAATAATAAAAAAATATATAAACTTAAACATAAAAAAAAACAAAAGTAAGTCACCGAGTGGGATTCGAACCCGTAACACTCTTTCTAGCGGTCGCTATCCTTAACCACTGAGCTAAATCAAGGCGGTCGCGGCGCGACGAAATTAGCGACCATATTCTGCGTGGAAAGAAAAACGCATGAAAACTCGAAAACACGCGTTTTCCCAAACATAAAACTAATCTAGATCAATTATTTACCCCCGAAAACCCCCATATACAAATTTTCAGCGAAATCGTTAGAGCCGTTTTCGAGATCACAGAAATTTATAAATAAATATATATATATACATACATACATACAAGAATTGCTCGTTTAAAGGTATAAGATTAATTTATCTAACAAATAATAGATGGGGCTACGATATCAATATATTATGTAGTTCTATCACTTGTCACTAGATGGAGTCGGTGTCTATTTTTTAATTTGCATATAGCAAATCAATTTGTTTTCACCATTTCTAATTTAATTTACTATAGGAACTTTCTTATTTTGAAAAGATATTAGGAAATATTTTGAAAATACTATGCAACAAGAGACTTCCTAGTATACTATCACATTAAATTTGGTACAGTAAGGCCCAACACAGACGACAGACTAAACCGTGCCGCACTTTTAAGTCTGTGAAAATAGAACCTATGGAATCACATGCAGTAACGCATACGACGCGCAAAAAGTCCGGCGCGCATCGTGTGCGTTACTGCGTATGATTCCATAGGTTCTATTTTCACAGACTATCACAGACTAAAAAGTGCGTCACGGATAGTCTGTCGTCTGCGTTGGGCCTAATGTTGACACGGTAGCTAATTTCCCCAAAAAAAACTTCTCAAATTTTCCGCTCGCTCACCTTTTAATTTGTATAAAACTTGGCGGGTTTAATATAATTCTCCGCGAAACATGCCAAAAATAATGTTTAGATTAAAACGAGAGACGATGTACCCTCAAAAAATCCAATAAAGTAAAGGCACGTACATATACAACGTGGAAGGGCTATAACCGTAATAAATCGAACCATAGGCTATACTAGATCACTATAGTATAATGAAATAAAAGTCAAAAATCCGTCCAGACAATTTGTATGGGAATATAGAATGTTTTTGAGTATTATATTATTATCACTGTACTACAGTGATCTAGTATTGTGTATCTTCTACGTTGTATATCCTTCCATAAATGTTGGTCTGAGAGAAAAAAAACACCTAGAATGTACCAGCTGCTTCTCTTCGCGAGCAGATCGCAGAAGCCGATCGAGGGAACGGCGACAATTTCAATCGAGTCGAAAAAAGTTACTATAATTTATTATTTTTAGATCTGCGAGGTCTTATTATAATATTATTTTTAGATCTGAGAGGCTTAAAAATCCACAAGCAAGTAGTATATGTTTCTGGCCGTGTGTGGTTTCCGCGGCAGAGTAGAATAAGGCCACTCCAAGTCCTCCCGTGGATATCGTAGAAGGCGACTTAGGAAATACAAGATAAACAAAGTTTATAAACATCAATGAGACCTCTCTAATTCTTCTGGCCAGCGTAGAGAGTGTAGGTCGGGTCCTCTGGCTGCTCTGACCAAGTGTGGCATTTAATTTTTATGGTATTTAATGTAGGTTCTTGTAATTATTACTATATTAATTTAGTATATACAAATCGAACTGCGCCACCTGTTATCTTATTATATATTTCGCATTTCTTCTCTTTTTGGTTGCCTGTAAGAGATTGCTTCGGCGATAAGGCCGCCTCTTGTACCTCATTACATGTTGTTATTTTATAAGTGTTAAAAAATTGAAAATGTCTTTTGGTGCAATAAAGATTTTTGTATTGTATTGTATTGTATGGCTCTGGTGATACAGAGAGGGTCGTGCTCCTGCAGTGGAGACTAAAAGGGACCTGATGATGATGATGAAGAAGTATATAGCTAACTCGACGTCAGTGTCAATCAATGTGAGATTCCGTTCCGTTTTCGATGGTGTGAGTCACTACGTTTATTCCTATAATATATTTTTACAAGCTGTGCCGGTGGGCTTCGCTCCCCGTGGGAATTTCGGGATAAAAACTGTCCTATGTCCTTCCTTAGCTATAAAACGATATCGAAATCAAATTTCATCTAAATAGGTTCAGTGGTTGAAGCTTGAAGTGGTAACAAAGGTTCAAATTAAACTCTATCATTCCATTTAGTTCTAGCGTGAAAGACCTTGGCCTACACATAGATACTAGTTTCGCCTGGAATGTGCAGGTTTCTGAGACTGCTCGTAGGATCACTAATGGATTGCGATCCCTGTACAAACTGAAAAATTTTCTCCCTATAAACATAAAAACTATGCTCATTCAAACTCTTATCCTACCTATTCTGGACTATGGTGATGTGTGTTACTCGGATTTGAATTGTGACCTCCTAAATAAACTCGATAGACTTCAAAATAACTGTCTTCGATTTATATATAGCCTTCGTAAGTACGACCATGTGTCTGCTTACCGCACTCAACTAAAATGGTTGCCTATTCGTCAGCGTCGCCAGCTGCATATTCTCACAACCCTCTTTTCCATTCTTTTTGACCCAAAAACTCCGTCATATCTCAAATCAAAATTCATTTTTCTTAGTGATACTCATTCAAAAAATCTTCGCTCTTCTAGCAATCTCCGTCTTGATATACCATTTCACCGGAGTGGGTTCTTTGAACGTTCGTTTGCTGTTCAAGCGGTAAAGCTTTGGAACGCCCTTCCAATCAAGATCCAGAAGGCTCGCACTCGTGTAGCGTTTAAAAGTGCAGTGCGTGCACATTATCTTCAGGAACTGTCAGATAGAATACAAATAATATATATGTAGTATATGTATTGGTTATTATATCTATCTATGTATATTTTGAATGTAAGTTTATTGATATATATTATTTTATTTATTAAATATGTTTTTATTTATATTACTAAATATTATTAAATCTTTCAAAATTACGTATTTTGCACCTCCTTCTAAAGACTACTTACTCTCGGCACCACCAGTGGGTTGACTGGTAGATAAAGCCTATGGCTTTAAGTCCGCCTATTACATTTGTAATAAAGTTAAATAAAAAAATAAATAAATAAAATTCTTTGTAACAAACAAACGAATGAACAAACGAACGAACGAACGATAAAACAAACGAACGAATGAACGAACGAACGAACGATAAAACAAACGAATATACAAACTAACTTTCGCATTTATAATATTAGTAGAAAGTAGGATAGGCTAGTAGGATTTCAACATAAAATCTTCAATTTTTTTTACAAGCTTTTTTTTTAGTTTCACTTTTCCCGTTCCGTAGGCACGTTGCCTATCTGTCTGTCTGTAATCCTGTAATCAAATCTTGCAAGTTAAATTTGACTTTGATCAACTTTCCGGTTTCCGATTGAGCTGAATATCGCATGACAATGCAATATGATGATGATATACAGCTGATCTGATGATGGAACTGGAAATAAACGGACTCAATCCCATCGGATTTGGACTCATTTGATTTGTCTTGAGTAGCACTTAAATCTTTATGTTCAGGGTTTTAGATAAAAGCTCATTTTTTAGGGTTCCGTTCCCAAAGGGTAAAAACTTCGCTGTCGTCTGTCCGTCTGTCCGTCTGTCTGTCACCAGGCTGTATCTCAAGAACCGCGATAGCTAAACAGTTGAGATTTTCACTTATTATGTATTTCTGTTGCCGCTATAACAGCAAATACTAAAAACAAAATTAAAATAAATATTTAAGCGGGGCTCCCATACAACAAACGCGATTTTTTTATAAAAAATGGTACGGAACCCTTAGTGCGCGAATCCGATCCGCACTTAGCCGGTTATTTAATATTAACTTGTTTCAATTCAAAATTGACCTTCATTTCGCAAAAGAAGCAAAAAACCGTTTGTAGAGGAACCGGAAGTGACATGATAAAAGGAAATGAAGCGAACAAGTCCACAGCTCCGCGGGTAAATAATAAATGTCCCTCTTTCTGTTTGTTCGAAACTCCGAAACAAAGGGTTGTTTGAGCTCATCCAATTATTACTTAAAGGTTTGGTGACACTACTAAAAAGTATATTTGTCTTTTTATTTAGATCTTATACTATACTCCATTTGGTTAGGTATTTAAATAAATGTAAACAATCTTGACATGTCTTTTTATTGAAATATACACTTATAAAGTGTAAGTGTAAGAAAAATTAAACGTGAAAACATATAAAGAGGTTAAGAACTTAGCGGAAGGAAGAGAGACATGGAAAGCACTCCACCGACAAGAGCCCAGCTCTTAAATATAAGAAGAAGAAAATCAATACCTTTGCAAATTACAAAGTAATTATGTAATTTATAACATAATTACTTTGTAATTAGCAAAATTATTGATTTTCTTACTGGGCTCTTGTCGGTGGAGTGCTTTCCATGTCTCTCTTCCTTCCGCTAAGTTCTTAACCTCTTTATATGTTTTCACGTTTAATTTTTCTTTTATTTGGTCTATAAATTTTCTTCTGGGTTTTCCTACTCATCTCTTTCCTTCTATTTTTCCTTCCATTATTGTTTTAAAGAACGCATCGTGGCGTAGTAGATGACCGAACATTTTCCCTCTTCTACTTTCTATAATTTGTATTATTGGTCTTTTCTCTCTCACATCCTCTATTGATTTGTAAAGTGTATATTTCATTAAAAAGACATGTCAAGATTGTTTAAATTTATTTCAAAACCAAAACAAATGGAGTATAGGTATTAATACTAGTAACTCGTAGTGAGACTGCCCCCGTGGTTCAGTGGTCAAGGCTTTCGCCTTGTGATCCGAAGGTCGTGGGTTTGAATCTCTCTGCGAAGCATACTTTGTAAAAAAGTTGTTTCCAGTCTGGTTAGGATATTGCAGGCTTGAATCGCCTGATTATCCGAAAAGGAAGATGATTGTATTGCTGTAGCACACACATTGAAAATTGTGCAGGTAGGTAGAAGTTTATTTATTTTTGTGTCTGATTTGTGTAGTTTTTTTTGTATATGTGTTAAAGCAGCAAATAAATTAGTTTATCTATCTATATATCTGATTGCGTGTCTTGAAAGGCACGTATAAACTGTCCGTCCAGAAAGCCATCTAGCGTTTGCTCAAACTTATCCATGGATTGTTTCTGGTCTTTGAGTTAAGAAGGCCAGAGTCCAGACGTCAGACACTCTGTGTACAATTTTATTTGCCAGGCAAAAATAACATATACCTATTGGTTTCCGTGGCGCCATTAATTTTTGCTAAAGAAGACTTTAACTTTCAAGCGTTAACCCTCTATAACTTTAAACGACTGAACCGATTTTCATCAAACTTAGCTAAATACTATCGCAAGGGAACTAGCTTTCACGTGAAAAAACCGCATCGAAATTGGTCCATTCGTTTTAGCGCTAAGATGACACAGACAGACCGACAGACCGGCGTCAAACTATAATATATATAAAAAGTGACGAGATGCTAGCCATATCGCCTATCGACATTTTCAAAGCGTATATTCCTTAGTAATTATTGGTTCTTACGAAATGCTATCAAGACTAAAGTCTACAACCAATATGACGACCTCCGTGGCGTAGTGGTCACCATGCTAGTCCGCCACCCAGAGGTCCCGGGTTCGATTCCCGGTCAGGGCAAGTTGGAAAATGGCCTTTTTCAAATTGTCCTGGGTCTTGTATGTTTATCTATATATGTATTTGTTTTAAAATATAGTATCGTTGAGTTAGTATCCCATAACACAAGTCTCGAACTTACTTTGGGGCTAGCTCAATCAGTGTAATTTGTCCGTATATATATAAATATGTGTAACCAGTGATGACTTTTGGCTCTGAAACGTGGTCCCTTACTATGGGTCTCATAAGAAGGCTCAAGGTCGTGCAACGCGCTATGGAAAGGGCTATGCCCGGTGTTCTCTACGTGATCGAATCAGAAATGAGAAAATTCGTAGGAGAACTAAAGTCACTGACATAGCCCAGCGGATTAGCTCGTTGAAATGGCAGTAGGCGGGACGCATAGCGCGACGAATCTATGGCCGATGGGGCAAAAAGGTTCTAGAATGGCGACCAAGTTCTGGGAAGACATCCACCCAGAAGGTGGTCTGCCGACCTGACCAAGGTCGCTGAAAGGCGCTGGATGCAAGCCGCTCTAGATAGGTCATTTTGGAAATCCTTGCGATAGGCCTTTGGCCAACAGTGTGGACGTTACGCGGCTGAAATGACGAAATGCTTAATAAAAAAATTGCTTAATAAAAAAACCGGTAAGTAAATAAAACGTCCGAGGAAAAAGTATACCGCCAACAAAAACATAAATTCGCCATACTTTTATTCAGTCGAGTAGCTTTCTTTCAACCGCAAACTTGGACAAATACATAGGCAAGCGTCCTTTGCGACACAAATTAAAAAGCGGTATAGATGCATCTAGTTGAAACTAGTCGGCGTTTTCCGACTACACTAAAAAGTAAAAACAGTTTTAAATAGTTATAAGTGAGTATGCTTAAACCAAAAGTACAGTGGGCCAAAAGATACCTAGACCGGCCCTCTGTATATCTTGAATTAACTCATTAACTCAAAATAATATTAACATGAAAAATAATATTTAGAAAGCCTTCATTAAGATCTTTTTGAATATATATTGTCATAATAATATTGTTTGCAGTTTTAAGAGAAAATTCAAGATGTCCACCTGAATTTTCTCTTCAGGTATACCGCTGTCCGATTGTACATACTAACATATCAAATCGCACACAAATGATAAGAAAGTTAATTTTTGAAACTAAAAACCGACTTTTACCCCAAACTAGACAACCGACTACGTGACAAGTTTTACAACAAAAAAGAATTTTCCAAATTGGTTAAGACATAAAAAAAACATATACATTCAAATTGATAACCTCGTCGTTTAAGGGTGTCCACCACGTCAGACTTTTCGTAACACCAATAGCCGAGGTGTTTTTTTTTTTGTATGATTTTCTGATCTACTTTTTGTAGGGACGTGTGCGTTGCATGCATTATTGCAATCAGTACGTTCTATTTTTCTCCAACAAAAAATCGGTCACCGATTTATCGGATGTGGGCGGGCAGCCTAAGTATTAGTAAGTTCATACTTTTGCGGCTCTTGATACACGTGTTCCCCTTCTGTACGTGTATTTATTTTACGTTGCCTTGTATTTGGCTCTTGAGGAAATTTAAGAGGATTTTGTACTTAGCTACAAGTATATAGTGGCGACGTTTTTCTATGTTTACATTGTTTATTACTTACCGGGTTTTATGAGGGTGTCAACAATCAACATACATACATACATACTTACATACTATCACGTCTTTATCCCTAATGGGGCAGACAGAGCATTTTGGGTCTTGCGGTTCTATGCAGAGCCCAGGGCCGCAAGACCCAAAAGCCACTTTTAGCGAAAATATGAAAAAGCAATAATACAGTGATGGGTCGCTAGCCGCATCGCCTGTTAACATGATTTGCATTTTTGCCCATTCCCTCGATCGGCTTTTACGATCTGCGTGGGAAGAAATGCAGCTGGTACATTCTAAGTTTTTTTTATTTCTCCCAGACCAGCATGGCAACAATCAACAACTTTTTGAAAACGGTCAACACAAAAAAAATATAATGAAAGAGTCATACCTGACGCAATGTTTGAATTTGAATCTAAGGAAATGTGTTGTTTTTGTTACAGATTACGCCGCACACGAGTTTTTGCAGGGTAAGTGATTTTACATAAATACTAGTACCTGGGCGACCGAGCGAGCTTTGCTCGGTTACATCTCAAACATGAACTATTTTTTTTAAACTTGTCTAAAAACAATGCAAAATAAAAAAAATATATAAACTTAAACATAAAATAAAAATAAAAGTAAGTCACCGAGTGGGATTCGAACCCGTAACACTCTTTCTAGCGGTCGGTATCCTTAACCGCTGAGCTAAAAACAAGGCGATCGGCGCGACGAAATTAGCGACCATATTCTGCGTGGAAAGAAAAACGCATGAAAACTCGAAAACACGCGTTTTCCCAAACATAAGACTAATCTAGATCGATTGTTTACCCCCGAAAACCCCCATATACAAATTTTCAGCGAAATCGTTAGAGCCGTTTTCGAGATCTCAGAAATTTATAAATATATATATATACAAGAATTGCTCGTTTAAAGGTATAAGATTTTATTGACCCACGACAAAGAAGAGAGGTGTTAAGTTTGACGCTAATATCTGTAGGTCTTTCTGTCTGTCTGTCCGTGGCATCGTAGCGCTTACGGATGAATCGATTACGATACAGTTTTTTCCTCGCGAAAGGAAGTTCCCTTATCAATTTTCATCAAAAATAGCTAAGAACTACCTCTTAGCTATTAATGATGAAAATTGGTTAAGCCGTTTGAAACATATGGGGGTTAACGCTTAAACAAGAGTTAAACACTTATGACAGACACACAGACAAACACAAGCGTCAAACTTAAGCGCCCGCTTTTTGTCCGGGGGTAAAAAATATTTAGTACTAGCTGTACCCGTGGGCTTCGCTCCCCGTGGGAATTTCGGGATAAAGAGTACCCTATGTCTTTCCTCGAGTCTCAAACTATATCCATACCAAATTTCATCCAAATCGGTTCAGTAGTTTAAGCGTGAAGAGGTAACAAACAAACAAATATACAAATCACTTTCGCATTTATAATATTAGTAGGAAGTAGGATAGAAGAACTATTAATTCTGATAAATATAATAATAATTCCATAAATCAAATTGACAAAAGATCTAACTTGTATGTAGCAATAACCTTCGAAATAAATGAAAATAACCGGCCAAGGGCAGTCAGACTCGCTGACGAAGGGTTCCGTACTATCTAGCCATAATCACGGTTTTTGTATGTGAGCCCCACTTAAATATTTATTTTATTCTGTGGAGACACCGGAGTCTTATTCCTCCCGCTTTTCCCTTTGGTACGGTACCCTAAAAAGTATCACACGCTAGATTTGATTGGCACCAAATAAAGTATTTTTTTTTCTTTCTTTTGATTAAAAAGCTACAATTAAAAACGTTTTTCTACGTAAACTGGAACGTGTCTATAAAGGAGACTGAATGAACCCACAACAGTAATGACAAACAGACAGTCAGTGGAGTCTTAGTAATATCCCTCCCGTTTTTCTTTTTGGGTACGGAACCCTAAATCACGCGCTAGATTGGTTTATTTATCAAACCGACGAAATATTACTATAGACCACCTCATTTTTGGACGAGATTAATCTTTAGACCACCTCCTTTTATGACGTCATGAGCGTTTTAGACGAGTTGCTACATAGACTACTTTTGTTCAAGACCATTTGAGACTAACTCAACAGTCATCATCCGTGAAAATTTCAACTGTGTAGCTGTTCATGAATTACAGCCCGGTCTTCTTCTTATCGTGTGTGTTAGTGACTAACACTAGTGTCAGAGTTTTTAAACCGCCTTAAAGGCCTCTGACATGGTTTTAGGTAACGACCAATGTCAAAGTCAGTGACCGGGACCGACGGCTTAACGTGCCCTCCGAAGCACGGATCATCTTACTTATCAGACAATCAGGTGATCAGCCTGCAATGTCCTGATCAAACTAGGACAACAACACAAAGTCGTTGCCCCCGCCGGAAATCGAACCCGCGACCTCCGGGTTTGAGTCGAACGCTCTAACCACTATACCACGGAGGCAGTTACACCCGGTGACAGACAGACAGACAAACAGACAGTGGAGTCTTAGTAATATCCCTCCCGTTTTTAACTTTTTGGGTACGGAACCCTAAATCACGCGCTAGATTGGTTCATTTATCAAATAATGGTTTCGCAAATCAAAACCCGCAATTAAAAAAGGTTTTCTACGTAAACTGGAACGTGTCCATAAAGGACGCTATGAATGAACCTACAATAGGGTACAGCACAATAGAATGGTCTAGAATAGGAATTAATACGATGCTTTCATACTTCGATTGCAAATACGCGTGGAATTCCTATGAATAGAGTTATTGTTGTGGTAAAAGAATTTTCAATTTTCCATATTTTGTATTCTGCAATTCATTCGTGGGATTCCATTTTGAGTTTAATTTACCTTTTTCTAGTGATGGTGACTTTTTTAAAAGCTCCACTTTTATCATTTCTAACGTAGTAGACGGAGTCAAGGGTCTTAAACCCTTAAGTCTACAATTTAGGAAGATGGGAAAAAGGATAATTATAAGGATTATCTACTTAAAAAGCGATAACCTTTTCTGTATTATTTTTAAAGCATACTTATTTTCAAAATAACATACATACATACATACTATCACGTCCTAGCATTTCGGGTCTTACGGCTCTAAGCAGATAGAGCCTAGGGCTGCAAAACTCAAAGGCCACTTTACGCTTGATATAAACAAGAAGGTGAATAAAGGAATACAAAATAGTGATGGGTTGCTCGGCTCTTACAATCTGCGCGGGAAGAGAAGCAGCTGGTACATTTTAAGTTTTTTCTTTTCTCCCAGAGCAGCAAGGAAGAAACATTTTTGAAAACATTTGAAATTGGCACAATCCTATACCAAGTTGTAATTATCTAGACTACAACCAAAACAAATATTTGTAACCAAAAAAGGTCATAAAAAACGAGATTGCGTTCATATTTCTCTCCCAAATGAATATTCATCGGTCCATATATTTTTGTTTGCACCAATAAAACGCGGTTGTGACAGTATGAATAATTCTCGTGTCCAATTAGAAGGAGACTAATTAGAAGGTCCTTTATCTTGGGGACAATGGTCCCGTTTTTTTGTTTACGGGATCAAGGTGCTTCGGAAGAAAGGAGGAAAGATGTTTTCTCTAGATATACAATGTAGAAGGGACACCCGTAATAAATCAAACCACGGGCTATGCTAGAATACTTTAGTATAATAAAATTAAAATAACAGTAAAAAAGACAAAAATAAAATTCGACACTTTCATGCACAATTGTGCAGCCGCCCGCGCTTTTTTTATTTGTATAGAAGATCAGCTTTTTGTAATAATTGGCGTAGCTTATACTAAAATATCAATGGGGGCCATTTGCATACGAGAAAAATTGTTTAGTTTAGTTTACCATTAAGATTTGTCACATGGGACAGTTACAAACGATCAAGTCACATCATTTGTGAATGAAACGAATGCGATTAAAACAAAATGCAAGTCAAAAAAGCTACACCTAAAGAAGGCTTCATTATCAGCGAGTAAAATAGGCTATATTTTATACCCGCGACTTCGTCTGCGCAGGATCACACAAAATCTTTATAAATTCTAGCTTATGTGTTATTCTGATGTATAAACTACATTATTGTAAAGTTTAATTAAATTCATTCAGTAGTTTTTACGTTAAAGAGTAACAAACATCTATCTGTACTTACAAACTTTTACGTTTATAATATTAGTCTTCTTCTTATCGTGTGTGTTAGTGACTAACACTTAGTGTCAGAGTTTTTAAACCGCCTTAAAGGCCTCTGACATGGTTTTTTAGGTAACGACCAATGTCAAAGACAGTGACCGGGACCAACGGCTTAACGTGCCCTCCGAAGCCCGGATCATCTTACTTATCAGACAATCAGGTGATCAGCCTGCAATGTCCTAAGCAAACTAGGACAACAACACAAAGCCGTTGCCCCCGCCGGGAATCGAACCCGCGACCTCCGGGTATGAGCCGAACGCTCTAATCACTACACCACGAATGCAGTTAATATAATATTAGTAGGATATCAAAACGCGAGAAACGCTACGGGTAGTAACGCTGATCAAATGTTATGTCAGTCAAACATTGGTCATACAAAATTGATGTCGAGCAATAGTACTACCGATCAAATGTTATGTCGGTCATTGGTCATTGGTCCGAGCACACAGACATACAAAGGGAAGCACACCAAACATACCAATACAAACTTAGAACGCGTGGCAATTTTTCACTCGTAGCTTATTTTTGAATTGTCTAAATAATATATTTATAAACAGTTATTGCAAGTGTTTCTATACTTAAATACTCTTTTTATAGTAGGTACTTTACTTTTTTTGTTTCACATATTACAAATTAGCACCTGGGCGACCGAGCTTTGCTCGGTTACATCTCAAACAATAACAATTTTTTTTTAAACTTGTCTAAAAACAATGCAAAATAAAAAAAAATATATAAACTTAAACATAAAAAAAAACAAAAGTAAGTCACCGAGTGGGATTCGAACCCGTAACCCTCTTTCTAGCGGTCGCTATCCTTAACCACTGAGCTAAATCAAGGCGGTCGCGGCGCGACGAAATTAGCGACCATATTCTGCGTGGAAAGAAAAACGCATGAAAACTCGAAAACACGCGTTTTCCCAAACATAAAACTAATCTAGATCGATTGTTTACCCCCGAAAACCCCCATATACAAATTTTCAGCGAAATCGTTAGAGCCGTTTTCGAGATCACAGAAATTTATAAATAAATAAATATATATACATACATACATACAAGAATTGCTCGTTTAAAGGTATAAGATAAGATTATGTTATAGAAAAACAACAAAACTTATGTAGGTTAAGTGTGAATTCATGCTACGCGGCATTCTTTGTATTATACAATAATGTTTAGTCTGCATTCCTTTATATGTCTGTGACTTTTTATATGTTAATATGTCTGGGCAACGGTTTGTCGCACGACTGTGATACTTTCGGGAAACAGCTATTCTAATAAGAGCTAAGTTCGCACTCTTAATAACAGCAATATCAACACGCCACATGTTGGTTGACAAACGAGCTGAACGGCAAAGTTTTAAGCTGTTGCAAACTTCGCTCATAATGCTCAAGTCTTTCGCGACCCTTGGACGTCTGATGAAATTTGTTCTCAGATATATTGCCAGATTTATGTGACATAAATAAGATAATTAGGCATTTGTATATTTACAGTATTTAGAGAAAAAATTCCATGCTGGTCTGGGAGAAATAAAAAAAAACTTAGAATGTACCAGCTGCTTCTCTTCCCATGCAGATCGTAAAAGCCGATCGAGGGAATGGGCAAAAATGCAAATCATGTTAACAGGCGATGCGGCTAGCAACCCATCACTGTATTGATTGCTTATCCATCTTCTCGCCCACCATGACGCTAAAAGTGGCTTTTGGGTCTTGAGGCCCTGGGCTCTGCATAGAACCGTAAGACCCAAAATGCTCTGTTTGCCCCATTAGGGATAAAGACGTGATAGTATGTATGTATGTATGTTAGAGAAAAAATGTTTTGTCTATTAAAAATATAAACAAGTATATATAATTTTAAATTGAAATAAAAAACAAGCTTTTATCTAAAATGCTTTCAAGACAAAACTAACGAGCATAAATTCGATTCGGCTGCGTCGTTTCATTACAGAGTTCGTTTGGCCACCTTAAGGCTCCATCTCATCTTAATTTTTTCATTGTCACGCGATATACGTATGCGTGTAAAATTTCAGCTAAATGGGAAACCGGAAAGTATGTCAAATTTAACTTACAGGATTCAGACAGACCAGACTACGGGACTAAATCTAAGTTTGTAAAAGGCAAGAAAAACGAACGATGAAAAAACAACAGACAATTTCAAATTTTGTGTAAATTGAACTATGTCCTCTAGCTGCTCTGGCTAAATATAGCTCTGGTTATACAGACTCAGAGGGTCGTGCTCCTGCAGTAAAATAAATAATAAATAAATATATAGGGACAAATTACACTGATTGAGCTAGTCCCAAAGTAAGTTCAAGACTTGTGTTATGGGATACTAACTCAACGATACGATATTTTATAACAAATACATATATAGATAAACATCCAAGACCCAGGACAATTTGAAAAAGGCCACTTTCTAACTTGCCCTGACTGGGAATCGAACCCGGGACCTCTGGGTGGCGGACTAGCATGGTGACCACTACGCCATGGAGATCGTCAAACAAGCAAGCAGTGCAGCCAAGCAGTGGAGACAAAAAGACCTGATGATGACGATAATGATGTCCTTAGCGGCCAGCAATGAAAATAAAATATGTAGGTACCTACAGATACAGTAAATATAAATCTCAGTTTATGCATAGCCCTACCATGGTATAATAATATACTGCGCCAGGTATTTTTAGGTTAGAACTTACTCAAAGCTTTTTAAAAAAGTATGTTTATGCGCGAAATCATTATACACCAGGAAAGCTATTCTAGATTCTAAAGATAAAATAAAGACAACCTGGAATATTATTAACACTGAAACCGGGAAAAACAAGCAACGAGTAAATAAAATTGAGTTAAACATTAACAATAAGGTTCTAGATACTAGTGAATATGTCGCACAGTACTTTGAGAACTTTTTCACAAACATTCCCCTAAATACAACTGCCCCACTAATGTCCTCATCTAGGAAATCAAAAAAGCTATTAACCAATTGCGTACCTAAATGTAAAGATAGGCTAATATTCAAATACGTCACACCTCAAAATATCATTGATACTTTTAAAAGCTTGAATAATAAAAAAACTGGTGATTTGTGGGACATTTCTGTATCCGTTATAAGTAATATTATAGATGTAATTGCGCCTTATTTAGCTTCCATATTTAATAAATGTGTAGACGCGGGATCTTTCCCTGACATGATGAAGTTAAGTAAAGTTATCCCTCTATTTAAGACTGGTGACAGAAATGATCCAACAAATTACCGTCCCATTTCTATTTTGCCAGCACTGAGCAAAATATTCGAAAAGATAATTTTTAACCAATTATTAGATTTTTTCAACAAAAATAGTCTGTTCCATGGTGATCAGTATGGATTTACTAAGGGTCGATCAACAACGGATGCAGGTGTTGCACTTTTACAAAACATCTATGATGCTTGGGAGTGTTGTCAGAATGCAATTGGTGTCTTTTGTGACCTCTCCAAAGCCTTTGATTGTGTAGACCACAAAACCCTTCTATCCAAACTTGAGCACTACGGAATAAAAGGGAAGGCTCTTGAATTGATTAAATCTTATTTGAGTAGCCGAATTCAAAAAGTTAGTGTAAATCAAGTAAAATCTGAAGGATCAACCGTAGTGATGGGTGTGCCCCAGGGTTCTATCTTGGGTCCTTTGTTGTTCCTGATCTATATTAATGATTTACCATATTATGTAAAAGATTGTAAGGCTGTACTTTTTGCTGATGACACTTCCCTTGTTTTCAGCGTAGATAGGAAAACTGACACCTCTGATGAGATGAATAATATATTGTCGCAAGTGTTGGATTGGTTTACAGCAAATAATTTAGTATTAAATGCAAAAAAAAACGAAATGTGTAAAGTTCTGCTTACCGAATGTTACAAAAGTTCCAACACGATTATTTATTGATAAGGAAGCAGTAGATATGGTTGATAACACAACATTTTTGGGAATAACGCTTGATTCAGGGTTGCAATGGGGTGCCCATATTAAAAAATTAGCTGGAAAACTTAGCTCTGCGGCCTATGCGGTTAGAAGAATCAGGCAAATGACTGACGTTGATACAGCGCGTTTGGTATATTTTGGGTACTTCCACAGTGTTATGTCCTATGGAATATTGCTATGGGGTAACGCTGCAGATATAAATACCATATTTGTTTTACAAAAACGCGCTATCAGATTTATATATAAATTAGGTGCTAGAGAGTCTTTGAGGGAACTATTTAAAGACATAAATATTTTGACCCTCCCTTCGCAATTCATCTATGCGAACATTATGTACGTGCGTCAGAATATACACTCATTTAAGAGAAATTGTGACATTCATAGTATTAACACGAGAAATAAAAATAAATTAGCCATCACAGCTTTGCGGTTAGAGAAAACAAAAAAATCTTTTGTGGGTCTCGGCTTGCGCCTCTATAATAAAATTCCAGATGATATAGTAGCATTACCAATAACTAAGTTTAAGACAGCCGTTAAAAATCATTTATTACAAAATGCGTATTATCATGTAAATGACTACTTATCATCATCTGAGAAAAATTCTTGGAAATAGTTGTCTGCAAATTGTAATTGTATAATTTAAATGTATAGCTTAAGTGTAAATCTGTATTGTAATTGTAACATAGCCCATCAGGCTGGGTAGGGACCAATACTGAACTGGGTTTCTTTCGGCGTAATCTTCCCAGCAGTGGTCGTTCCGAAACGCTAGTAGTTTTTAGCTTGTGCACTAAAATAATATTTAAAAAAAATGACCTTCAATAAGAGATAAATTTATCCTACATTGAATAAAAAATTTTTGACTTTGACTTTGACTTTGTATGGCATTCCGACATATAGTGGTCACGTGGGATACACGAGCCTACGTCATGAGAGACAACCCGTCTCAGTGTTACCGGTACTGTAAAATCAAACACCCCAACTTTCATTATTCACGTATATCTGAATCGGATTAAACCATGTCCATTTTTACAAATAACCTATTTATGAAAAAATAAGTTAGACTTGTTAATGAATAACAAGTATAACCTAATTTTTTATGCATTAAAATATTTATTGTCATGAATAATGGCAGGCAAACGTTCCCGAAATCTTAACTTAGTCACATTAAAGTGGCAACTCTGTGGTGACGTAGGCTCGTGTCACTGCCGGAATAGCAGACCTGTTTTTTGGGATCATGCCCTACACCATATGTTTGATGACATACGCGCAGAATGGCAAAGTTTGAAGTTGTTGCAAACTTCGCTCATAATCCTCAAGTTTTTTGATACCCTCAAACGCTTGATGAAAGTTCTCAAATTTATTGGCCAAACGAGATATATGAAAGATATGCCGTGAGTTTAATACACTATTTTTAAACAAGTCAAATCAGATACTTTTTTCTAAGCGTCAAAACAAACGGTTCTTATGGGATTTTGTATAAAATACAGGCTTATGACCTCATAGTTTTTTGGAGTCGATTTCATTATCAGTTTTTATAAACAGTTTTTCTGCGATAATAAATTTGAAATCACTTTATACTGACTATGTTCAAAGACAAGTGACATTATTTATCTTCATCTTAGGAAAATACCCAATTAACGAGTGTGATATTGTGACAAGCAACAAAACTTTTATTATGCTGTTTTATGTTAAAGTTAAAAGAAGTCTTGAGTGAAGTTCGATCAAAATAATGTAAGCAGCATTTTTTTATCCTTCTTATTGAAGTGAAAACTTCTTTAGCGGCGTTGTGCACTTTTTTGGAATGGGTAAAAAATGTTAAACTCGCGTCAGGACACGTGACCTGATCGAAAATTCGTAAGACGGATGGAGAGTAGACAGCTGGCGCGGCGTAGGAGAGGGAGTATCCCCCTCTCTTTCTACGGCGCGGCGAAAATGTATGCCTGCGCCTGCTGTTTCGTATATCAAAAATGCACAACGTTAATATTCAAGTTTTCACTTCTGCCGGCACTCCCAGAGTGCAACCCGTCGTTTTTTTCAATAAAAACCTACATATCTTTCTGATGTAGCACAAGAAAAAATCTTAAGAGACGTAGATCAACCCAATACCAACAGCTCATGTCCAAAAACAGAAACAAAAAAAATTTATTTTGAACAATAAACAACGGTTTTTACCTTTTCACACAAGGTTTACTAAAATCTATTGTCTTATTTGGAAAGACTAGCGACCTTAGATAAAAAGAAATAAACTTAGAATGTACCAGCTGCTTCTCTTTACGCCTAGATTGTTAGAATCGATGGGAAGAACGGGTCAAAATGTGAAAATGCGGCTAGCAACCCATCACTATTTAGATTCCTTTTCCCATCTTTTCACCCACCATTACACTACAATTTAGTCTACACCACACGCAAGACCCAAAATGCTCTGTCTGCCCGAAAGCAATAAAGAAGTGATAAAATACATGTCTTTAAACAACAAATGACTTTAGAATCAGCCTAGATTTACTTATAAGTGTTTTTTTCACAGGTATCAGCAGTGGTAGACGACGTCTACTTGGAGCATTCCCATGTGGCTGGCTCGTTTACCATGCTGGCCAGCTCTCGAGCCCATGTTGGTGGGTCTTTGAACGCGAGGGCTCTGCCTGGTGCGAGGGTCCATACGAACTTTATTGGCTGCCTAAAGAAGGTAGGATTTATAGAATAGGACCTAAAGATTCAGAGATTCAAATATTAAAAGATTCAAAGATTCAAAGATTCAAAGATTCAAAGATTCAAAGATTCAAAGGTTCAAAGGTTCAAAGGTTCAAAGGTGTAAGGTTCAAAGGTTCAATGGGTCAAAGTTTCAAAAGGTTCAAAGATTCAAAGATTCAAATGTTTATTCCGTAATAAGACCTTCACTTTTACACGTCAATAAGTATAATTTATACGTGTAGTGTATATTAAAATTTAATTTATTTTAATGAACAGCTACCGATACCAGTTCTTTGCAACGACCACTGCTAAGAAGAAATGCCGAAAGAAACTTATTTGCACTACTTATCTTAGGATTATAAGTGGACCTTACCATGTTGCAGATCAATAGAAACTAAATTTTACATGGCACTTTATAGAAATACTCGGTGGTGCCGTCATTTCAGATCCACTTTATTGTTACAATAAACTTTCAAGTTACATGATTCACCTTGGGTGAAATATATTCTGACTTCAACAGGGCTTTGTTTTTTACTTTCTATAAGTAGCCAACATTGGTGTCAGATTTTTCAAGCTGCCTATAGGCATCTGACATAGATAATGACAACGTTGATAGCCATAGAATTCCAAGGCACGGAGGAGCTCGAGAAACTTTTTAAGGCACTTGTTATCGCCCATCCAATTGCGTCCCATGGCAAGTGTTACTTGCGAAGGCGCTGTAATGCGTATATCCACCGGGTCACCGGACTCCTTTAATCTCACAATTCAGAAGATAGACGTTTACTTTAATTTTTTAACTAAATTTTTCAAGGGTCCAGTGTACATTTGAAATAAATTATTTAAAAGAAAACAGAGATTTTGTTTAAAATTTTCTCTTGATAAAGACCTAATTAAACTTTTAATCTATTTTATGAACTACTGTTTACAGTTTAAAGTTTGAAAGTAAAGATTTTTTTGGCTAATGTGCTATAAAAAGCTTTACGTTCTCACTTTAAACTATAGAAAGTAGTCCATAAAACAGTTTGAAGGGTAATCTATGGCTTAATCAAGACAAAATATTAAATTATATCTCCGTTTAATTTTTTAAATAATTTATTTAAATTAGCGCCTTAACTTTGATCAAAACTTATGTCACATTTTCACCACTAGGTGGAGTTCTCAGCAGACACCCTCAGACTGAACCTGATAGACCTGGCGAGGACTGGCAGCAAACTCATCACCGTCACTGGCAGATTGGACTACGCATGTACAGCTACTGATTCTGCTGACCCTGTCACGTTCACCACCAGGGACGCTCATTTGGTAAGCTTTGTAAGCTAAGGCCGTCATAATTTGTTTAAGTTTATCAGAAAATCTCAATTTTTCTTCTGGATAGCAACCAAGATTTGCTCTAAACCCTTTGTTAATCTAAAGGATGCTGGACTTGCAATAGGCAAGAAGCTTTAATTTTGTAAATGGGCCCTAACTAATGGCTTATTCTGGTACAGATATCTTTCTAACTTTAATAATTTAATTGCTAGCACATATATTTTTGTTGTAGTTAAAAACCTGCTACTATTACCTATAGTGGCTACTTTATAATTAATAAGCAAAAAAACTGTGAATATTGTAGTAGGTTACTTAATCATTACTACATCATATATGTTATAACTCGTAGATAGTTAAAAGACTTTATTAATAAAAAATAAATAAAAAAAATTGGCTTGATTTCCAACACAAGTGCATTCCAGTGCCTTCAAATAATTCTGGTCTGGCCTAACAACGTTATGCCACGACTGCAACTGATTGACTTTTCACATCTTAATTAGCTTTCATTTTAATTAGTCAATAGTATCAGTATCTTGCAGAGTTTCTCTTTTAGAATCATAATTACTACCTTATTTTAATTGTTCTTACGGCTTATGAGGAAAATCATACCTAAACATATTTAAAACTTGTAATTTTAAGTAGCATTTAAGCCCGGAGTACTATAATAATGTAAACTTCAAAAGTAGAAAAAGTAAAACAAAGGAACTGAAAAGAGGTCAAATTGATTCCATAAACTCTCAATAGGACCTTCAAACTATATCAACAACTTTCCCAACATCAACTGACCCCTGAACTTAAAATCGTTTTATGCCCGCACAGAGAGTATCCCAACAATAAACTTTTCACTCAGTTCATTACACCACAAAGGGCCTCCAGGCCCGTCACAAAAACTAAGCACCAATTAAAAACAATGGCTTCGCTTCAAAAATCCAACCAACCAGTTTCAGAAGTCTATCAGCAAACCTAAGAGCACTCACATGACCGGTCTCTGCAAATTGTCCGGGAAGTAAGCGGTCAGCCGACCGACTTGAAACATCGTTCGGTAATGCTAAGTACTCTTACAACAGTGGACTCTTCAATTTAGCGGAGTGTCCGGTTTGGGTCCATGATTAGATCGAATGGGGTTATTCGATTTGAGTCAAGCGATTTTGTCGGCGGACACTGAAGTCGTGATTGATCTGTAGATTGGAGAGCTCTTGTCTAAAGGCTATTGCTGGAATGAAAATGTCTATTTGCGGGAACTTAATCTGATGTAGCTGTGAGAAGGGGTTAGGATTTTTCGTATAAGTCTTTTTAAAAATTCTGGATTAGATGAAAGGGACATAGATAGTCTGTAGCTACAGAAACGAAGATTTATCTACGAGCCATGTAGTACGCGTTGCAGAATTTTTTCTCATTCCCAGACAAAACAACTAATAAAAATGAGCCAGAAGAGATGGAGTGGTTTTATTCTAGGTTGGATACCTCACGGTTTAAATACCTATTTTGTGGTATAAATGGAAATATTTCGGCGAACCAAAAGCAAAGGTAATCCTTTAAAAGCAAGCTCATTTTAATACTGCGACGTGATCAAATATACAACGTAGAGTTCAAAATGTTATGTTAATTGTATGGAATTATTTTTCTTGTCACCTTAGTGGAGCAAAAGGCTACTAGAGCTTCTCTTACTCGTTCTGTCTTGAGGAACCCGTTTTACTTTCACTTAGTAGGGCAGAGGGTACTACAATGCTTCTTCAGCTCTTTTTGTCTTGAGCAACTCGCTTCACTTCCACTTATTGGGGAAGACTGTTCTACTACATCTTTCAATTCATTCTACGAGCCAAGACAGGCAGATTGTCTACATTATTGCCGCTACCTCATGGGTCTCATAAGAAAGCTCAAGGTCGCTCAACGCGCTATGGAGAGGGCTATGCTCGGTGTTTCCCTACGTGATCGAATCAGAAATGAGGAAATCCGTGGGAGAACAAAAGTCACTGACATAGCCCAGGGGATTAGCTCGTTGAAGTGGCAGTGGGCGGGACACATAGCGCGACGAACCGATGGCCGATGGGGCAATAAGGTTCTAAAATGGCGACCGCCTACTGGCAAGCGAAGCGTAGGGCACCCACCTTCAAGGTGGTCAGATGACCTGACCAGGGTCGCTGGAAAGCGCTGGATGCAGGCCGCTCTTGATCGGTAATTTTGGAAATCTTTGGGAGAGGCCTATGTCCAGCAGTGGACGTTATGCGGCTGAAATGATGATTGCCGCTACCTACAGCCACCAGGTTTGCTTTAGTCGGCCACGCTTCCATGAGTAGAGAAGAGTAGAATACTTAGAGATGGGACTAGGCTCTCTGCTGAGAGTATGGTTGATCCATGGTCATTTGCGAAGTTATTTACTACATGAGTCGCCACAAAGCTGCCACAGACGTTCATTAGATATCTTTTCAGTTGAAAAGATACCCAATAGGTACCACCTAATCAGATTCTGTTATTTAGTTCAATTCAAATTTTACAATCTCAATTTAGTACTAGGATGCTCATTTTTAAAGCTCACAACAATAGACCGATATAACCTTGACCGAATAACTGTTTACCACAAAACCATTCTTCACTGCTCCGTTCAATTTAACACTAAACTTTCCTGACATACAACAAGTTGCTTACCCCAAAAGATTACTTTCTCAGCATCACCTGTTGGTTGACTGGTAGAAAAGGCCCCTGGCCTTAAGTCCGCCATTTACATGTATATTGTAATGAAGTTAAATAAATAAAAAATAAAAAAAACAAGTACGTCATAAAAATGTAAAGGACTGTGAGTCTATCTTTCTACATTCCTCATTCCTCCTCACCCTAGCGCCATTTCCTCCTTATCAGTACATTAAATCAGCTACTTTGTGAGTTTCACTGTAATAGCTGCAGGTACGACTGCCTTATGGTGCCCTTTTCTATTTTCAGGCACTCTTGCTACCTTTGACTATTTATCGTTGAGTTTATTTTACTCTTTTTCATCTATATTTTGATTTTGAACACAATGGAATTTGTTGTTAGTTTATTCTTTATATTTGTGGTACAAAAAGGACACAAGATAATTTAACAGACCTAATTATAGATAAAACCATACATTAAACAGTACCAGTAAAATAAATTCTATGTCTATGGCTCATGGGTAAAATAAGTAAACGTCAACATAAGTCCTGTCTTATATCAATAGACCTTCTTGTAATATTACCATGGAGGTTGAGAAATTTGAAACTCTGTGACAATTTTACTAGTAAAATGAAGAAAAAATTTTCCCCGAGTGAAATTCAAATTCGGTGTGAGTTTTTCTTTATTTTACCCGTTCATGTTTGTACATTATCATTTGTCCTCATGTTTGCACTATAAGTGTACTTTCAATTGTTCTACCGTGGCTTTGCATCCTTAGTTCCCACTAGTTCAGTTGTCCAGTTCAGTTGACTGATCTAGTGGGATTTTTTTCTTACTTGTTTAATCGACTGAACAAGTGAGAAAACTTTTTCGTTGGTTCCCACTAGTTCAGTTGACTGAACTAATGGGATCTTTGAATCACCCAGGCGAACTTCTTCATCTCATATTATCTATTCACGTATTTGAAGCATGCCTAACCTTCACTACATCCTAACATAATATACTAATAAAATATAATAAAAAAAAAAACGACGGGTTGCACTCTGGGAGTGCCGGCAGAAGTGAAAACACAGCAGTATGGCCACTACACAGACGGTCGAGCCATCAGCTGTCACCATCCATGTCTTACGAATTTTCGATCAGGTCACGTGTCCTGACGCGAGTTTAAAATTTTTTACCCATTCCAAAAAAAGTGCACAACGCCGCTAAAGAAGTTTTCACTTCAAAAAACCTCATGTAAAAAAAAAATCTCATTTCTCACACAACTCGACGAGACTGCAACCAATTGTTATAATTTTTTTGCGATTGTTAGGTTAATAGTAGTAAATTGTAGAATTGGTAAGTCACTGGTTGAAAAATAAATTATTCGGTACAACAATTACAATATCATCATTTTATTTTATTTTGATCCTTATTATATTGTCTACAAAATTTTAGATTTCTTAATGCAGAAAAACTCTGATTTTAAGATCGTTATTTGACTCCAAAAAAAGTATGACGTCACGGTTGGTTATTGATTGACTTTTATAAAATATATTGATTTTTTAAAATATTATTTAAAATGAATAATAGAAAGCTTTCGTTTTGACGTTTAGAATAAAGTTTCTGATTTCACTTGTTATCTAGCGGATTGCAGAATGACAAGCCATAGAATCAGCGACAACAAAGAAATCGATGTAATATGTAGTTTCAACGAATCAATATTTTACAAGCCATTCGAGGAACACTGCACTGTCAATGTTTATAAATGGGGTTTTATGTATAAATGGAAAATGAAGAAAAATATACAATGCAAAATTGCAATCTCCTTCTCATTTGAACAGGTTCCCAGTTGAATCTTTGGCTGTGCTGTGTCGGATATAGGAGTTTTGCTTTTGAAAAACAATATGCTTGCCAATGCAATCGGTTTTTTTTTTCAAAACTATAAAACTACCTCGCCCCAAAATCCCCGACTTCAGATAATTTCAGTATATTTAGTTAGACCTTATATTTATTTGACTTACGATCAGCTTATAAGCTGAGAAAATGTCAGAAGAGTAAATTTTCTGTTTGTATGGTAAAGTATCTATACTCCATTTGGTTACGTATTTAAATAAATGGCAACTATCTTGACATGACTTTTTATTGAAATATACACTTTATAAATCAATACCTTTGCAAATTACAAAGTAATTAAGTAACTCATAATTTTTAACATAATTACTTTGTAATTAGCAAAATTATTGATTTATAAAGTGTATATATTTCAATAAAAAGACATGTCAAGATTGTTTACATTTATTTAAATACCTGACCAAATGGAGTATAGATAACCTTTACGCATCGGTAATAGTGGCGAAATTGCAATGAATTCGGCAATGTTCGATGTACTGTAAAGTGTAGATATATCAAAGGGTGAAACTAACTGACTATACGTTATCGATCGACAGCTGCATTATCAATAATTCAGTTTCCGTAAACTGAATGCGACCGATAAACGCTATAATTACTTCCTTTCCGGCTATTCGGAAATTGAATTTAATTTTAAAGTAAAAAATTAATTTTATTAGCCTATAAATATGAATTTTGTGTAATAATTTTGTTTCCGGCTATTTGTTAATTGGATTTAATTTAAACAAAGAAATTTGATTAAGCGCCACATTTATATTATTAATTGTAAAATGTTGATACTGTAGGTACCTTTTTTGGAGGCTTATCATTTACGAGAGTATTTTTAACAACATTTACCATATGTGAAGGCACATCATTATCATCATCATTTCAGCCGCATAACGTCCACTGCTGGACATAGGCCTCTCCCAAAGATTTCCAAAATGACCGATCTAGAGCGGCTTGCATCCAGCGCTTTCCAGCGACCCTGGTCAGGTCATCTGACCACGTTGTGGGTGGGTGTCCTACGCTTCGCTTGCCAGTGCGCAGTCGCCATGCGAGAACCTTTTTGGCTCATCGGCCATCCGTTCGTCGCGCTATGTGTCCCGCCCACTGCCATTTCACACTAATCCGGTGAAGGCACGTCACAGTTAGTTATCATCGTTAAGTACAGATCTTTTTTAGGATCCACTGCAGAAGCACGTCTGTCAGAACCATTCCTGGCCAGAGCTGCCAGAGGATTTGGGCTTCAATCTCCATGCTAGCCAGGGTTGGAGAGATCTCAAGTTTATAAGCTTTAATTGCTGTATTTCTTAAATCTCGTCTTCTATACAGGAGAAGACTTGACATTGGTTTAATCTACTCTACAGAAAATGAGATCAACGCGAAATCAATTTCAGATAGTCTATCGATACTATTGTGACCTCGGAACAGCAACAATATCGATAGGGCCGATACTACCAGTTTCGATACTATTTGTCTAAAGAACTATCGATAGTATCATCCTAATATCGATATTATTGTAATATCGATGGTAAATTTAGCTATGATAGTTTTTCATTACAAATTACAGTATTGATACTAGCGATAGTTGTACCTTTCATCAATAGAATTGCAAACTATTGTCAATCGATATCAATAGTCATATCGATATTGTAACTGTATTTCGAGATCAACTATCGATAGTCAAATTATCGATAGTTATGCAACGCTAGAGTGCATTGTGCGGAAAGTTTTATAATCGGCCGCCACCAGACATCAACTCTCTTTGGGAATACAATTGCATATCATTTACTAATTATTTTTAATTAATTTATTCTTATCTTCAGATCCTGCCAAAATGGGAAGCCGTGAAATCAGGAACGATCTCGTTCAAGTTTCGAACCAACGAACCTAACGGACTGATTCTCTTCAACATGGGCGCCAAGCCACCAAGGGTAGGTTGCACGGTAAGGGGTGGAGCTTTTGGGGTTAAGAGATACGAGACAGATACATAACCATTCAAGATATCATGAACCATTAAATTCAGAGGGGATTGAATCTAGTTCTGTGAATTGAATGCTAGTTCAACTATGAGGTTTTTTAAAGAATTATTCTTCTTAATCTTCTTAAATTTAAGAACCGGGCTCTTGTCGGTGAAGTGCTTTCATGTCTCTCTTTCTTTCGCTAAGTTCTTAACCTCCTTATATCTACTACGTCACGATGCGTTCTTTAAAACAATAATAGAAGAAAACATATAAGGAAAAAGAGGAGTAGGAAAACTCAAAAGAAAATTAATCGACCGAATAAAAGAAAAAAATAAACGTGAAAGAATTATTAAGATTGATATATTAAGATATTAGTCTCCAATGATCTTAAACGCAAGTAGCAACTCGTCTAAAACACTCATTGCTAAATCGCATAATAGGAAGTGGTCTTAAGATTAATTTCGTCCAAAAATGAAGTGGTCTTAAGTAATATTTCGTCAAAGTTATCATTATCAGGTCTTTTTGTCTCCACTGCAAGAGCACGACCCTCTTTGAACTACCAGAGCCATACTTGGCCAGAGCAGCTAGAGGACCTCGCCTACACTCTCCTCGGGCCAGGCGGGTTGGAGAGGTCACATTGATGTTTATAAGCTTTGTTTAGCTTGTTTTTCCTGAGTCGCCTTCTACGACCTCCACGGAAGGACTTGGAGTGGCCCTATTCTACTCTGCCGGAAAGCACTCGTCAAAGTTATGAGATGCTCTAAACGTATTAGCCTAAATATGAGATTTCAACCGACACTTGTAGAAAAAAATATGAGCCGTGAAAAATTACACACAATACTTGTATAATATTTAATGTTTTTAGAATTTCGTTTCAATTTACGCTATAAACTCATTTAATATAATATTCTATTGTGGTCAGTTAACGCGGTCTCGAGCCGAATTAAATACAAATTAATTTTCACTGTATCCAATTTACACATTTGAAACTAGCAATTCAATTTACAACTTCGCATTTTAATCGAGTTATCAAGTCAAAAAGTAAATATAATTGCTTTTGTTTCTATAAAATCACTTAGGAGTGAACAAATTTATTTCTAAATTAATTAACTTGTAGCTAACTTTGTAGACAAAGGTAAAAACTAAATTCTAATCCCCGAAAATGTCAATGGATAACTTTCATAGGTTGTTGAATAATGGTGCTTTTACACTGGGGCTGGCTGTTTTTAATATCTTCTAATGTACAAAATGTAGATAAAATAAGTTTTTTGAAAAAATTACATTTTTTGTACAAGCTTTTATTGTGTGGCCAAAGTACTTATAAAGACAAATGAAATAAGCCCAAACTCGATTGTGTTAAGTCGTTTTATAACTGAGTTCTATCGACCACCATCCGTCTGCGTGATCAGACCCTAAGCATCGTCTCTCATAAAGTACTCGTCACGACAACACAAACGAGACCTACTCGATGAAGTTATGTTGTTTTATAACTGAGTTCCGTCGAATATCTCCCGGCTCCATCATCAAAACAGCTCATTGACTTCATAATATTGTATTGTCCGACTTACACAAGTATACAAAATTTCAGCTAAATCGGTTGAGGATATTATGATTCAAATATTATTTATCTAAAAAAATATCATTGTGTTAGCTCCAAAGTAGGTTACCTATATTGTTTTCAAAATATCTAAGCTGAAAACCATCACAATTTGTGTAAATAGGTATAGTTAACGTTTATTTGATAATTAAAATGTTAAGTATCTAAAAAAACTATTTAAAAACATATTGAGTTAGCTCCAAAGTAAGTAATGTTGTTTTTAAAATATCTATAGCCATAATTTGTTAAACGGACTCAGTGTAAAATATATATTTTTTTGATTGAAAATAACGATAATGAAAAAAAATCTTTATTAAAAGTGTGTTGTCCATTGACTTGCATGGTAGGCGATAAAAGGATTAGGGACAGGATCACTGGTAGGGAATTTGTGTATGGTACCTTATAAAGTTTCACCCGTGTCAAACTGTCAAATGTTTTATGTATGTCTGTGCACTGTAGTGTTACGTACACAATGGTTACCCCAGCACTTATAGGAGTCCCTTGACGGAGGTATACGGCTTGGATAGAGGGCTTTATTAAGACCTACACAAATTCGCATCATTATAATATCACTATTGCACGATATTAGAGTTTATATTTATTAGTAAGTTTATTATAATTATTATAATAGTAGTTGTTTGTTATTCATCAATTGCATGATTAATAGTTGACATTAGTTGTAATTTTTGTTAGATATTTTTTACTCGACCAGTAAAAAGACCATGTGGAATTTCCACATGGAAAGGCGACATCTAAATATAGCGGGTGGATTTCTAACTGCTCAGAGAAAATAGATAATACTGAGTAAACTAAAGTAAGAAAGCTAAGACGGTAGTCAATGCAAATGTGCGAATGGGACAGCAATATAATTATGTGCGCGCGATAGAGATAGGAAATGACGTGTCAATGTACGAATTTTTCGTGCTTAGCTTCCTTACTTTACCAAAATGATGATGTTATAAAAAAAGAGTTAAAATATAATATAATTTCATCAAATGCCTTGTGCAAAATAGATTTATGGACTAAACAAGATATTAAGTATTATTTGCTTCAAGCAACATTTTATAGATTTCCAACCCTCTATTCTTTTATTTTGCGAGTTCCAAAATATTAGGTGCGTACGTTTTCCGCGAGGCCATAATAAACACGAAAAAGTTATGATATATATATCTGCTTAGACTTTTGAGTTATTATTTCAACTCTATTAAAATGTACTATAACAATTTTAAAACATAATCATACCTCATTTGAAATCTACACACAATTGTTTTTTGACGTGACAACGTCTTATAAATTGGTTTGCCAGGTGACACTTCAAGAAACTGCGTTACGCTCCGCTCACGTTATGCGCTCACAATGAGAGCGAGTGAGAGGCACGCGTCCCTTCCACTCGGGCATGGTTAGCCCGCCTAAGAGCGAGAGAGACAGACATAAAAAGTCGTTGTCACGTAAAACTTTCGCCCGTATACCGACTTTACAGGCAACCAATTTTTTTTTATCAACTTAATCCTAGACAATGTCAACTATTCGCAGTATTCTTTTTGAATATTTATGTTTAGTAAATTCGTTTATGCTACAGAATTGCCAGTGACTTTTGTGACCTCAACAAGAAATTTGCATGTCTACTCGTTTCCAATTTCGTATTCAAATCGTTTGCTGATATTTTGCATGCACGATGTTGAATGCTTTTTTTTACTTTTTGCCGCTTCTATTCATTTTGTGCTCTGTATTGAGATGGTTTTTTAGTTCCAGTTTCGTATAAACCGAGTTTTTCAATAAAATCTACGGTTTTTTTTACTAAAGTCTATAGTTTTATTAGTTTTTATGGCTTTTGTTTATGTAGTTTAGTTAAAAATTTTAAGCACTCGATATGTTTGTTGCTATAACATAATTTAAGTACTTTAATGTAATTGAAACATTGTCTTTTATGATATATAGTATCTATATGTACGTTATATTTAACTATCTATATTGAATCCTTTGAAATACTTGAACAAGCAATGATATAAAAACAATATTTTAATTCATGTGTATTAATTTCAGTGCAAAACATAAGTATTAAAATATTCTACTTTCTATTAATGGTAATATCAAATTAATTCACTATCTCCATAAACTGGTCTTCAGCTCTTAAGGCTCGAGACATGGTCTGCCCCGTTAAAAGCTAATAGCGGTGTTAAAAAAATGAACAACTCAAAATGATTAAATACAAAATGCCTAGGGGATAAAATTCAAAGTGAAATGGAGGTAATAGCTTACTTGATTTTCCAGGCCGATGTTTTCGCTGTGGAGATGCTAAATGGTTATATCTACGTTCACGTCGACCTTGGTTCCGGTGGAGTCAGAGTCAGGGCGTCTAGAAGAAGAGTAGATGATTCACACTGGCACGAGTTCATGATGAGAAGAACAGGAAGGGATGGAAGGGTGACTGTAGATGGAGCTAATGCTGAGTTTAAGACTCCTGGTAAGTCCTGAAATTGTTCTGACAATTTTAATATTGGTTTTTAAGCTATCGCGCTTTGAACACATTATTAATATATACACAGTATTATAGACATATGTAACTCCTATTCGAACCGTTAGACAAAGCAAAAAAGGTTCGTGCTGAGCCCCGTCGCCTCAAACAAACATAAACTAAACAGTGACTATTTGTTACTAACTTGGGCTTTTTGTAGTATTTTTTTAGAAACAAGAAAATAATTGAATTGAATATCTTCTTTATAATAAAAATTTATTGTTGTACATTAGTCTCACTAAAACTCGGGAACGGTTGGACCGATTTAAATTTGAAATATTTGTAGAAGTCCGGGGAAGATTTATACGTAAAAATAAAAATATAATATGTATAGGAAACGAGAGCAGTAGCGGGAACGAGAATGGGAATGGGAACGAGCACGGGAACAGGACAAAGTTCGCCGGAACAGTCAGTTAATATATAAAATGAAAACCATTCTTTGTATGATTACTCCTTTTTTTGGTACACGTATTGAAAAGATGAATATCATGGTGTAATAAAATAAGGTATTCTCTTCCCGTGACAGCTGATGATGTAGGTGGAACTTGATCGTCATCAGTTTGCTGTGCTGCCACTGTGTGAAATTGAATTACCCGAGCGTAATGCATTTTTGAACTTTATATACCAATTAATAATCCATTATATCAATTTATAAAATATTGAATTGATTAATCACGCGAGAATCGCGAAATACTAACTATTAGCTAGTTAGTATTTCACGATTCTCGTGCGTTAATTAATATTTTATTTAACATTCATGAACTAATTGAGAAAGTCCTTAAACTTACTGAAAAGAACAATCAGTGGCAACACTTTCGTGACGTAGTCAAGTTCCATCTCTGAAAGAGAATACCTTATTTTATTATACCATGATGAATATCAACTTTTGATTAATAAAAAAATATTACGAGTAGACTTCTGAATTTTTTTATCATTATCAGTTTATTCCCCAGACGATTTACAGCTTAGGTAATTTGCCTTGTAAACATTAATTTAAGGCATTTTGCTTCGTAGACGAATTAAAAGTTACATTTATTGATTTTTAACAACATTACAATGCTCGGATTATCATAAATTAAAATTTATATAGAAGCAAGTACTACAAAATGACCATAATGTTTCAGGCGAGTCCAATCAACTCGAGCTGGACGGTCCACTCTTCGTCGGCGGCCTGGGGTCAGAGTACTCTGCATCCAGAACACCCCCCGCTTTGTGGACAGCAGCCCTAAGGCAGGGCTTTGTCGGCTGCATCAGGGATCTGGTTCTGAACGGGAAACCACAGGATCTGACGGCCTATGCCAGGCAGCAAGATTCAGGTAATTTAATCAATTATTTTTATTATTCATATTAATTTACCGTGCGGTATCCAGCAGAGTAGAATAGGGCCACTCCATGTTCCCCGTGGATGTCGTTGAAGGCGACCTAGGCAATACAAGCTAAACAAAGCAATTAACATCAAAGAGACCTCTCCAACTCGTCTGGCCAGCGTGGAGAGTGTAGGCCAAGTCCTGTGGCTGCTCTGGCCAAGCTGGCTCTGGTAGTACAGAGAGGGTCGTGCTCCTGCAGTGGAGACTAAAAAAGCCGATGATGATGATGATTCATATCAATAAGTAACATAATCCGAAATCGAAAACAAAATGATTGTTTTGCCATGTCTGTGGAAGCTAAAGCATTCATAATCATTTTTCAGCATCAGTTCGTCCGGCATGTCATGTTCTGATGAAGCAGTGCGTGAGCTCCCCCTGCCAGCACGGAGGGGTCTGCTCTGAAGGCTGGAACAGACCGCTGTGCGACTGCTCTGGCACCAACTATGGTGGACCTACTTGTGGGAGAGGTAAGTTCAGTTTTTTAAACCCTGACAAAAAGAAGGTTATAAGTTTGACGCTTATGTCTGTTTGTCTGAGGCATCATAGCGATCGAGCGGAAGGACCGATTTCAATGTGGCTTTCTTTTGTGGTGGTTGCATCATAGCGCTCGAAAATATGAACCGATTTCGATGCGACGTTTCTTACGTGAGAGCAAGTTTCATTAGTTCTTAGCTATGCATGATGAAAATCGGTTTCGGATTAAAATTATTGAGTTATAATTATAGGGGTTTAGAAGTTTGCCTGCAAAATAAAAGATGGCGCTACGGATTTTAGTTCTACTAAGTATATAGTTCCTTCGCCCATCACACTTCGCCCAAACTATTAAAAGATTTTTTCAACTTTGCTTGGCAAATACCCTTGTTACTCTTAAAATTACCTTTCACAGCGGTTTTCAGGGTTGTAAGCGTAGCTGTTGTACTTAGAGACTAAGAAATACATTAGAAACTAAAGAAAATTTCAGTTAGTACAGTAATTTCCTTTTTTATGTTTATTTATTCTGTTAATTGCGTGTATTAGCATGTGACGTTACTGCCAATAGTTTTCGCCCATATGAAAGAGATGACGAGATGTCTCCACCACCAACTTTTCTTCACACCAATTATATATAAAAAAAAAACAAATAATTGCATTGTTATTGCTCTTTGCTTGTAATATACATAATAATATATTGTTAGGTACCTAAAAAAGATTAACCAAAACAGTCAAACACCTTTTAATTTAATGAAAAATATTGGACTTATTCGAATGTAATAAACATTTGTTTGAAATGTTCAAAGCTTCAATACTTCACAAAACTTAATCGTTCATTTTATATCTTTCAGAGTCACCAACGATATACCTAAACGGCAGTCAGCACCTCACTGCATCTTTAGGGCCAGAACACATAACGCAGACAGAAGAGCTGATGCTTCGCTTCAAGACGAACAGAGCTGGGTTGCTGCTGAGGACGGCTTCGGAGCATTCGGCCGATAGGATCGAGTTGTCAGTGGCAGCTGGGAGGGTGCGAGCCAGTGTGAGGCTTGGAGATCGGGAAAAGGCAAGTATTTTTATAACGAATGACTCAGAAGAGCTATTGTTAAAATTAGTTTGTTGAATCTATAGACTTTTTTAAAGCACGAGAAAAATTTATGACAGATGTCGAGGAGATCCAAAGCTCAAGTGCACTATTAGATATTTCAAAGATGATATCCATTGAAAAAGTTACCCAAGAAGTCGATCGTTCAAAGTGGAGAGAAAAACGATTTTTTTAAGGTTTTACTATCGGGCCAACACTTAACATTAACGGTTCTTTGGAATGCATTCGTACTAAAAATACCACAAACGACCGCTACATGATGTCAACCCTCTTTGGCAATGCAATTCTTTACAAAAAAGTTCAGCTAAGTTCTTTGGTCTCTTCTTGAGACATTCATTGTATGAGATATAGTTGTCCTATTTCAGGCATGACGAATCGAAAAATATTTTTGGCCCATTGGTAGGTTATAAAAAAATGTCGTACACGTATTTTTTTTTCTCTGTAAATCAAAAAATGACAAAGATACAGCGCATTCAAATTGTGCATGACGTCACGGCTGGGTACAATTTTTCTCAGCGGTGACGTCGCAAGCCCCTACACCAGAACTTTGATGCTGCGCATCTTTGTGAATTTTTACTTTTTTGGTAAACTGAAAAATATGGGTCCATTATTTTTGGATATCTAAAGTCGGACTAACCACAATCATATTTTTCTGACCCTGTCGTCACCCCACTTTAACAACTGTTCATCTTCAGAATCTCCTGGCTGGCTCTAACGTTGCTGACGACAACTGGCACACGGTGAGGTTCTCACGGCGAGCCTCGAACCTAAAGCTCCAGGTGGATGGGGCGCAACCAGTGCGCGGTATGTTATGTACGTATGCACGGGACAGCACCCGCACACTTTTATTTTGACCCTAAAGTAGTGGAATATAAGGTTGGTTTTGGTTTAGCTCTGACCAGGATTTTATTTGTCATTAGACACATCTTTACCTTTTTTCTCTCTTCCATTGGAATCATTAAAACTGAAAATATTATGAGAAATGGCTTCATATCACACATGACTGTTTTCGTCTACTTTAGTTGTTGTGTCTTCAAAACATATTTTTAAAATTTTATGACTGTTGTTTTTATATTAAGATAGTCCGGGAAGAGTTAAATCAAATGTAGTATAAGTAACATAAATTATTTGAAACCTTACCTACTTCAAGTAATTTGAAGCATTTTTCAATATCAAACAATTGAAAAGTGCTCTAGATGTTAGATGTCCTATTAGAGAGTAGATTAGAGGCTTAGTTTCCGTTACAGTTAATAGCTGGCACTTGGTATCTCCACCTTTTAGTTGAATGCCCTTGTTTCTTAATTTACATTTATTTCTTTCTCCTGTAGTGTCCTTTGTGAATGTGCTAACTGTACCTATTTGATTTTATACTTGTCCTGTTCCGACTCTTACTGTTTTTCATGTTATAGAACAGGACAGGTGACTGTAATCAGGTAACGTTGTTGATGTATTTGTAGTTTGAAATATATGCGTAGGTGTCTCTGCGATAGGTTCATTTTCACTGCTATAGACAAGATTATCTTTCAACACGTCTTCTTCTAGTTAGAATGCTAGGTTGAATGGATCATTACCACTAGCATCTATAAGCTTGACTCTATTCATCTTAAAGATGCCTAGCCTGTCTAATCAGATCTTTCTGTAAATAACTTCAAAACGACTGCTAATGAAAATCTATGAATGAAGCATTTGATTTGCTAATTTCTTTTTATTTAAAAGTCAATGTTGTGGCTAGGTGTGCTAAGTTAAGAACTGTGTTCATATATTGATTTTGATCGATTTCTGTTTCAGCTGAGACAATTCTAGGTAAAGCTTCGACTTTAGAAATATCAACGCTGCATCTTGGAGGTCTATATCATCCAGAAGAAGAAATACAGTTGACATCAACATTACCGAGTTTTGTTGGATACCTACAAAAGTTTGTTTTCAATGGCATCAGATATATTGACATGGCCAAGACTTTAGGAATTGGAAGCAGCGATGAGCATAATAATATCTATGACACATCAAATATAATTTTCACCGGAAAGTTCGTTAAGCCTGATTCACTAAACGTTTACAAATCAGTGACGTTTAAATCCAAACATACATACGTAGGACTGCCGTTGTTAAAGGCATATGCAAGTACATATCTAGATTTTTACTTCCGAACGACTGAAATGGATGGACTTTTGTTCTACAATGGAGGGAAGAAGCAAGACTTTATTGCGATAGAATTAGTAAATGGCCATATCCATTGCGTGTTCAATCTTGGGGATGGAGTAGTTACGATGAAGGATAAGTTGAAGAATTTCTTGAATGACAACAGATGGCATACTGTTTCTGTGAGAAGACCTACGCCTAAAATACACACTCTTCAAGTCGATGATGATTTAGAAATGCATACAACAAGTAAGTATGTTTAAGATTTACTGGTTGTTGTTATTATGTGTGTCATTTCTAAAATAAATAAAGGGAGAACTGAAAACATTTATCATTAATTAAGTATGATGAATATATCTCATTTTCATATGTTTGAAAAAGAGAAATGAAAAAGTGTCTTTGAACAATATTTTCTTTAGATCTATCTGTGAGCACATAATTGTCTGAATTTTGGTAACTAATAATTATTAGCACATTTTTTATGTAGGTACAATTTTACAAGTTTGCTAGGAATTTAGCAAAACACTTCAATTCAACTCAAGGTTGGCTGGAAGAGCAACAGTGCTTTGCACTATGCTTTTTCTCTTAAATTCTATATTTGTATTTATAGGTACCATAAAATTTTATTACACACATTTTTACAATTAATTGAAGCTCATCAATATCTTATTTTTCAGGTTCAAACCTAATGCTTGAATTGGACAGCATAATGTTTGTAGCTGGTGTTCCAAGAGACATGTACTCGGCCCTTCCCGTGGGTGTTTTAGCCAGACAGGGCTTCGAAGGTTGCATATCAAGTTTAGACCTTCCTGGAGAATCACCGTCGTTGATAGATGATGCTGTTGTAGGCAGTTCTTCGATAGCTTCTGGTTGTGAAGGTGAGAGCTTTAATTTTTAAGAGCGAAAGTGAAATGGAAATTGTTCTAGACTAGAAGTTGTATTAAATTAAGAAGTACTCATGTTAAAAAGACAAGTAAGTAGACTCTTTGTGAAGTCTCAAATTTTTGGACTAAGTTTGGTTAAGATATGAATATCTTAGAACTTAGTGACCAAACAAAAGAGAGATAAATGAATATTCATATTTCCTCATATATTTCTCGATGTAATAGTAAATTTGGTGGAAACAATCAATATTTTGATATAAATTCTATATCTACTAATATTTAAGGGACTGAAAATGTTTTTGAAAATCGTAAATTTTTTGTGATAAAATTTTTTTGTCACCATTTTTTTAACCGATTTCCAAAAAGGAATAGGTTATCAATTCTTCGCGATCTTTAATGTTTTTTTTAAGTATGTTCACCGATTATTCGAAACCGCCTGGACCGATTTAGAAAATTCTTTTTTTTTTGTATAAAACAGTATACTTTCGAGGTCCCATATAAATTTCATCAAAATTGTGCAGTTTGGGAGTAAAGTCGGTCTTTAGTTCTGAAAAATTATTAATTTTATTTTCAGGTCCGACAAAATGTACGCACAACGCATGTGCTAACAAAGGTGTCTGTGTCCAGCAGTGGAATACCTACGTCTGCGACTGTGACCTGACTTCTTTCACTGGACCCACGTGCTATGACGGTAATTTCACTTTCAGAATATTCATATTTCATTTTTTTTTTGAGTAAAGGTTTGGAGAAACACTTTAGAAAGTGTGCTCAAATTTGCTAAGGTTTTGGGGTGGAAGTTGCATTACAGCTAATTCAAAATTTGGTTGCAATAAAGTGTTCAAAATTGCCTCTACTTGTTTAAGCCTATGCTATAGTCGATAAGTGTATAAATATATAATAGATTTAAATAGAATCAAAAGCTTTACCCCGGTGTTTTGATTTTGACTAATATACATACATACATACATACTATCACGTCTTTATCCCTAATGGGGCAGACAGAGCATTTTGGGTCTTGCGGTTCTATGCAGAGCCCAGGGCCGCAAGACCTAAAAGCCACTTTTAGCGTCATGGTGGACGAGAAGATGGAAAAGCAATCAATACAGTAAGGGGTTGCTAGCCGCATCGCCTGTTAACATGATTTGCATTTTTGCCCATTCTCTCGATCGGCTTTTACGATCTGCGTGGGAAGAGAAGCAGCTGGTACATTCTATTTTTTTTTATTTCTCCCAGACCAGCATGGGAGCTGCAGCATTTGACTAATATAGCGCGTACAAAACTAAAAAATTAATTCTTGTAAATGTGATAAACGGGTTACTCACGTAGAGAGACAACTATTAGCCGACATGTTTCGGCCTCATCCGGAGGTTTTCATCAGGACGAATGTGACTTGAGCCGCAATCTTCTTCTTGGTGGTACTCTATTGATCACCCTTCGGAGCCACGAGCAAAAAACAAAATGTTAATCAAAGCTGTATATTACAGAATCAATAGCATACGAGTTCGGCCCAGGACGAGGCATCATCACCTACACGTTTCCACCCAGCGCCGTAGCAGACACGGAGACAGACAAGGTTGCTCTGGGCTTCGTCACCAGCAAGGCTGATGCTGTTCTGCTGAGGATCGAGTCTTCGAACACTCAGGACTACATGCAGATGGAGATTGTGAGTCCGTTGGGGTTTTTGATGACATTTTCTGATTAAATTAAGATACCTCCTTACATAGTATTGTAACGATGTTGCAATAAACTCCAACTTGTATGTTCTTATTTGCCAAATTTCCCCATCACATCATTATCTTCAAATTTTAAATTAAAACACTTCTGTCAACGCCACTGGTAGCGCCATCTATTGAGGAGTAGCAGCCGGGCGATCGATGTACTCAACCCCCTCCACTCTCTCTCTCTGGAATCTTCTACACACGCAAGCACGTCTCATACATAGTCGCATATAATTCTATTTTGTAAATTTTAATAAATAAAATATTTAACTAAATCAATAAAGGAAGGATCATTGAAGACCCCCAATACTGCACATAATCTGATCCTGCGGCCGGATGACGAAGAGGATTCTTCGGTTGAGAGAAGAACACGTCGATGCGAATCATATATACGTCGTGAGCCTCCAAGTCAAGCTTCTACGCGTGAACCACATCTCAGCAGTTAACGGTCAGGTCTTCCTTCCCGTATATCCTTCCCCTCCAAATCGAATTGTGTTAAAACTGTGTTATTTTGTGCAAATTCCAGGGTCGTGTTAGTGACGTGTCTGGTTGCCGTTCTAGTCCCGCGAAACCGTGAGTACTTTACACTTTCTTCTCATAGCCCTTCGAAATGACTGGTGATAACTTATTAGCAAAGCCTTCATCTCGATCAGTTTCTCCGCAGAGAATGTCCGTTTCTGATCTCAAAAAACAAAGAGGTACTTTGCGAGGTAGATTGACTCAATTTCAGAAATATCTTGATTCTTTCAAAAATACTAGTCCCTCTAAATTAGAAATAATTCAATTAAAGTTTAGAATGCAAGCGGCACAAGATATTTTTCAAAATTTTAATAAAATTCAAAGTGAGATTGAAGTTCAGTCTAGTGAGTTAGATCAAACGTCTAACCTCGAGTATGTCGAGTCATTTGAATCGTTATATTTTACTGCTTTGGCTACTGCTGAAAGTTTAGTCGAAAGTGATGAGACTGGGGACAGTTCTAAATCTAAATCTAGTTCTTGTGGCTCTGACAAACAACGCGCATCTCTTCGTCTTCCAGAATTGAAACTTATAGTTTTTGATGGTCAGTACGATAATTGGTTAGAGTATAAAAATTCGTATTTTACGATGATTCATAAACGTACAGATCTCGATGCGATTCAAAAGTTTCATTATTTGCGTTCCTCGCTCAGTGGAAGCGCGTTGCAAGTTATAAGTGCGTTGGAATTCACCGCGGCTAACTACCTCCACGCATGGGAGTTACTCGAAAATAGATACCATAATACGAGACTTCTTATTCATAATCATATTAAATCATTATTTTCGATCCCAGCCATCAAACAGGAATCTGCCGTACAAATAAGAAAACTTATTGATACCATGTTACGTAACATTCGCGCCTTGAAGACATTAGAGGAGCCTGTGGAAACATGGGACACCTTGTTAATTTATTTGATTGCGTCTAAACTCGATCTAGCTACCGAGCGTGACTGGGAAAAGCATAAGGGCACTCTTGTTTCGGATTCTTGTCAAAAATTGAAATTGGAAGATTTGCTAGGATTCCTTAGGAATAAAGCCGATATGTTGGACATGATTAGTGCGAATCATAATAAATTGCAAACTAAATCAGTATCAAATGATAAGGTTGCTAACAGTATCAGTAAAACACCAGTCCATAGTTTTGTCTCAACTAATAGCGGCTCTAAACCTAAGTCTAATAATAATAAACGTTTTAACTGTCCCTCTTGTAACGGTAACCATGCCCTCTATATGTGTTATAACTTTCTAAATTTATCTGTTCAGGATAGGTCCCTAATTGTCGATAAAAATAATTTATGTCGTAACTGTTTACGATCGGGACATGTACTTGCAGATTGTACGTTTGGTCCTTGCAAGCAATGCCAGGGCAAACATAATAGTTTACTCCACTTATCTAGTTCTGCAAACAATAACAGTTATCGTGAATGCAAGTCAGATTCTCCCCGTGTCACCCCTACGCCGACCGCTGCGCTTCACTCGTTATCAGTAGGTAGTGATCCCTTCTACTCGCAGACATTGGCATGCGCAAGCGGTGACGAAGGCACTGGCACGTTGGACCATGTACCTTTGCAATCTGTTTTGTTGTGCACGGCGTTAGTGGACGTATTCGATAATAATAATCGAGTGCACACAGCCCGAGCGCTGTTAGATTCTGGTAGTCAACATAGTTTTATTACGGAGAAATTAAGAAAACGAATTAATGCGCCTCTTTTACAGTCCACCATACGAATTTCGGGTGTCGCACAATCAGTGACGCACTCAAATCACTCATGCGAATTAACTTTTAAATCGAAAACATGCGAATTTTCTGCAAATGTTCGATGCATTGTCCTGCAGCGCATAACAAACAGTTTGCCCACGACTTGCATTGACGATGCACTTATACGTATACCTACTAATATTCAACTGGCTGATCCGAGCTTTTGCGTTCCGTCAGAGGTTGATTTATTAATTGGTGCAGACTTGTTTTGGGATTTGTTACACGAAAATAGGTTTCGGTTAGCGAATGGTCCCTACTTACAAAACTCTAAGTTAGGTTGGCTTATCTCTGGACCTATAAATAACAAAAATCTTCCCACCAAACAAGTCCAGTGTAATTTATCTCAAGCTCTCAATGAGCAACTCATGCGATTTTGGGAAATCGAAGAGGTACTTCCGTCAGGTGCTCCTCTCACTAACGATGAACGTTTGTGTGAGGAACTATTTATTAAAACGACAAAGCGATTGTCTGATGGTAGATTTTCTGTTCGTATCCCGCTTAAAGAATCAGCTGACGTGTTAGGCGATTCTTATACGTTAGCTAAAAATAGATTTTTGTCTTTGGAACGCAGATTAGAGCGTAATCCCGATTATAAACATATGTATGTTGAGTTTATGCGTGAATACGAGGCTTTAGGTCATATGGACCGTCTAGATAGTCCGCCAAAGCCTAATTTTTTTCTACCACACCACGGTGTGTTTAGAGAGAGTAGTTCTACTACTAAATTACGTGTAGTTTTTAATGGTAGTGCTGTGACAACGTCAAATAAATCTTTAAATTGCATTCAATTACCTGGTCCAGCACTACAAAATGATATATTTTCAATTCTTTTAAGATTTCGGCAATACAAGTATGTGGCGTGTGCTGATGTTTGTAAAATGTTTAGGCAGGTCATGGTTCAGCAAGACCAAAGGTCATTGCAATTGATTGTATGGCGTAAAAAACCTACAGATCCTCTGCAAGTTTATCAGCTGACCTGTGTAACTTACGGTACAGCATCAGCCCCGTATCTCAGTATGCGCTGTATACGCCAGCTAGCTTTAGAGTGCACGGATGATGTCATAGCTCGCGTTATCACCGAAGATTTCTTCGTAGACGATTTGATAACCGGCGATGATGATTACCAAACCTTGCTAGATATTTGTGAGAAGACACGACAGGTCTTACAGTCTGGATGCTTTCCACTTCGTAAATGGACATTCAATTCCGATGTCACGCGTTGTGCTTCTACAAAAACTTTTGAGGGCGAGCATACTCAAAATAAAACTTTAGGCATAGGTTGGAATAGCGATACTGATGAGCTGCATTTTACAACTAAAATAGATTTTAATTTGGATGCATCTACATTAAATAAGCGAAAGATGTTATCTATAATTGCACAAATTTATGACCCATTAGGTCTTTTGTCTCCCTCAATTATTATCGCAAAAATATTGTTACAAAGATTGTGGTTAGATAAGCTAGGTTGGGATGACGTTGTCCCTCAGGATGTTGCGGATGCCTGGAATAATTTTATCGGTACCTTGAGGTGCTTAGGCGAATTGAAAATTCCACGTCATGCTTTATCTGAAAATAGGGAATACAGAGAACTACATATTTTTTGCGATTCATCTTCAAAGGCCTATGGTGCTTGTGCATATATACGTACCTATAGTAATGAGTCATCAGTCGTCACTGTTAAATTACTTTGCTCGAAAACAAAATTAGCTTCCATTTCTCCAACTCTGTCTATACCTAGACTAGAACTTTCGGCTACGTATATAGGTACTAAGCTATATAAAAAGATTGTAGAATCATTACGTCTTACTTTTACCAAAACATATTTCTGGACAGACTCGACCATTGTCTTAGGTTGGCTCCGAATGTCTCCACATCTACTTAAAACCTTCGTGCAAACTCGTGTGTCAAAAATAAAAAGTACCACGAAGGAATTTGAATGGTTACACGTACCTACTAAAGATAACCCGGCAGATTTGTTGTCCAGAGGTGTTTATTTAAATTCATTAATTAATCATAACTTATGGTGGAACGGACCATTATTTCTACAATCTCGTGATTTTAATAGTTCAGATTACAAACAATACGACGATAAAATTGAATTAATTTCTTTGCCCGAATTAAAACCTCCTTCAAAGGTTAGTTTTGTTTGCACTCCAGCCGAGAATGCCCTATTTGACTTTAAGAGGTACTCGTCGTACTCTAAACTTATACGCATAGGTGCATATGTATTGCGATTTATAGGTAACATTCGCAATAGGCTGCAGCGGGATACAAAACAACAAACCGGTTTCCTATCGACGGATGAGCTGCGCGCATCACAGTTACTGCTAGTGAGGTGTGCGCAGCGTGAATCCTTTCCGGACGTTTATGATAATTTGTTACGTAATAACATTTCTCCTATAAAAACGCGTAATTTATCTGGACTAAACTTATTTTTGGATAGTGAAAAAGTGATTAGAGTCGGTGGTAGACTTTCTAACTCTTCCAGTTTTAATTATAATAAGAAACATCCGATGTTACTTTGCAATAAACATTATTTTACAATGCTGGTGGTTAGATACGAACATAGACGCTTACTTCATGCCGGTCCCCAGCTACTCTTGTCTTCCATGCGCGAGTGTTGGTGGCCATTGGGTGCTAGGAACTTAGTGAGAAAAGTAGTTCGTGATTGTGTTACCTGTGCGCGTTTTAGTGGTAAACCTTTAACGCCGATCATGGGAAATCTTCCCGCAGAGCGTCTGGATGCTGGGTTTCCCTTCATCAGGACGGGCTGTGATTTCTGTGGCCCAGTGTACATCTTGAATCGAAAAGGCAGAGGAGCACAACTAATGAAAGCGTATGTCTGTTTATTCGTTTGTTTTATTACTCGAGCTGTACATTTAGAACTCGTTACCAGTCTCTCCACTGACGATTTTCTTTTAGCTTTAAAACGTTTTATTAGCCGAAGAGGTAAACCTAATGTAATTTTTTCTGATAACGGAAAAAACTTTGTTGGTGCGGAGAAAGAATTTTCCAAATTTTTATCCGATAATTCAGATAAAATTAAGAATGTTGCCGCAAATGATGGGCTAAAATTCTCATTTATCCCTTTTTATTCCCCTAGTTTCGGAGGCTTATGGGAGAAAAGTGTAAAGTCGTGTAAATATCACCTTAAACGTATTGTGGGTAACGCTAGGTTAACATATGAAGAATTTAGCACAGTTTTGACACAAATCGAAGCTGTCCTCAATTCCCGACCTATGTCCCCACTTTCCTCAGATCCAAACGATTTTTTCTCCCCTTACACCTGGTCATTTCCTTATAGGCCGGCCGTTGACTTCGCCTGCGAGCGCCGACGATGGCTTAAACGTGACAAATACGAATATAACCTCTCTCAACCGCTACGAGCGCATCGAGCTACTTCGTCGCCACTTCTGGCAGCGGTGGTCCAAAGAGTACGTGGCTGAATTGCAGACGAGGACCAAATGGAAATACAACAAAGGCGACATCACCATGGACAGCTTGGTTCTTATAAAAGACGACAACTTGCCGCCGCTCAAATGGAAATTAGGTCGCATCGTGAGAACCTTTCCTGGTACAGACGGAATATCTCGAGTTGCCGACATCCGTACAGCGACAGGGATCATCAGAAGATCGTGTTCCAAGATCTGCCCATTACCGATGCAGCCAGAGGACAATCCGAAAGAAGACGTACATTTGGAAGAGTCTTCCAAGGCCGGGGGCATGTCAACGCCACTGGTAGCGCCATCTATTGAGGAGTAGCAGCCGGGCGATCGATGTACTCAACCCCCTCCACTCTCTCTCTCTGGAATCTTCTACACACGCAAGCACGTCTCATACATAGTCGCATATAATTCTATTTTGTAAATTTTAATAAATAAAATATTTAACTAAATCAATAAAGGAAGGATCATTGAAGACCCCCAATACTGCACAACTTCCTTACATAATATTGTAACGAAGTTGTAATAAACTTTAACTTGCATATCCATATCTATGCATGTTCTTATTAACTTCATTTCTCCATCATTTCATTATCTTCAAATTTAAAATGTCATCATCTTTGAAATTTCATGTCTAAAGCCATTTTGTTTAATTCTTTACACTTTGTTTAATTCTTAACATTCCTTCCTCATCATTCTGACTCATTCCTCTACCACGTCTCATACTGATAACAACTACTTATACCTAATTGTTGAATTGTATAATTTTATAAGTTCAGTCTGTTATAACCCTTCGAATGTCGGCATAGCAGACACAATAGTAAAACAATACATCAGACGCCCGCTCCGGGCGTCCGACAGTTAAAGGGATAAGAATAAAACTAATCAATTTTTTAACCCTTGTCATTTCTCTCTTGTCTCGATCTCTGGTCTAAGATAAACTTGTACACATTACATGTGGGAGCATACCTACTGAGTTGGAACAGGTGGTATCTAAAAGTTTCCTTAAAACTATTTTTTTCACTAGTTAGCAGTTGTAACATTAAGTGTTTGTGATTAATCCATTAATTGCCTCTTATAACATCCAACAAAAAGAGTTCTTAATCAAGGCCAAAGGCCACACGGCAATTTTTTTACCAAAATCTATCACCCTAAAATCCTACGATCTATATATCTATAAAAACGTTAATTGCTAAAATAAATAAATTCTATGTATCTCTTAACTATAACAAACATATATTTTATCTTCTAGATCCGAGGAAACCTCTTCATGGTATACAACGTGGGAGGAGGTGACCATCCTTTGGGTGACGAAGCAGCGAGGGTCGATGACGGAGCGTATCACGTCGCCAGGTTTACTAGGAACGGCAGCAGATCAGCGTTGCAGTTGGATAACTATGCTGTCAATATTAGGCATCCACAAGGTGAGAAGGCAATAAAGAAGTTTCCAACAAATCAAATCAGACACTTTTTTCTAAACGTCAAAACAAACATTTTCTATGGAATTTGTATGAAATAAAAACGAATGACGTCATAGTTTCTTAGAGTCAAATAGCGCTCTTAATATTAGTTTTTCCGCATTATTAAATCTTATATCACGTTGATAATGGATATGATCAATGACAAGTGACATTATTTTGTGACATTTTATTCTTTTAACAGTGCCAGATAATTTATTTTTGACCCAGGAAACTTGCTTATTACAAACCACTCCATTACTTACTACTTAGCTCTTTTAAAAATCAACATTGTGTGCGTATTTTTTATCATCATCAGTTTTAAGAATTAGTTTCTTGTCGGTGTATTTTATATGTCTTACTATTTTTGCTGGACCTTAATAAAATGCGTCACGACTTCTGCCTTGTCATTTACTTCATCCATGAACGATCTCCTTGGTCTTCCTTTTCTGGCTACTAACTTTATTTTCATGATTTACCGTCTATTTCGTCAAAACTTGTTTTTCTTAAAGTCATTCTGAAATTCCAGCGTCCCAACAAAACGTTGATTGTAATAATCATGTGTAATTTTATGTTTTAGTATTTTTATTTTTAAAAAGTGGTATTATTAGGGGCTGTTTTCGGTCATTCTCATGGACAATATGTAAAATGTTTAAAGTGAACAGTCATAGTGCGGCTGTAGTGATATTTATTTGCGGACTGCGGTGGGCGTCTGTAGGCGCCGTCCGCCACTCAATCGGCTATGAAAACCAGTGGACTCGTATAGATTTGTCGCCAGAAGCACCCTTAAAGCAATCGAAAGGACCTTTACCAACCTTTGATTGTATATATGTATATTTTCATTTCACATCGATTGTTCCCACGTTTTATTAATTTGAGCCTGGCTAAATACGCAACCACCCTAATCCCTCCTTTTTCACATATCCTTCCCAATTCAAACTTTCCGCGCGTCTCTTCCTTTCTCTCTCATACCCTCTTACTTGTATCGTCTATCCTTCTTTTACAAATCATACGTTCCTTTCCATGCATAACTCTTACATCCTACATATATTTTTTATGCAATATTTTTATGTGCAAATTTTTGTTGTACGTAAAGAAAACAAGAAGAACATCTGTACTAGAAGTACAAAAAGACTTGGTTGTTGACCCAAAGAAGCTCTGGTACAGAAAGTGAGCTAAGTTGTACATACATACATAATACCACGCCTGTTTCCCACAGGGGTCAGAGACTATGGACCTCCTCTTGCTAAGATCGTGACAAACCTCTTTTGCTTCATTTAAACTCATCAATCTCTTCATATATGCCCTTCGGTTACGGGTTCTTTTTACCTCTCCTTTTTTGAGCCAAGTTGCTTCAGTAAATATGTAAATAAATAAATATATAGGGACAAATTACACTGATTGAGCTAGCCCTAAAGTAAGTTCGAGACTTGTGTTATGGGATACTAACTCAACGATACTATATTTTATACCAAATACATATATAGATAAAACTCTAAGGCCCAGGACAATTTGAAAAAGGCCATTTTCCAACTTGCCCTGACCGGGGATTGAACCTGGAACCTCTGGATGGCGGACTAGCATGGTGACCACTACGCCACGGAGGTCATGGAATCATATATCGAATTCAGTGAATATAATAAGTGCAACCTTTCCAGGAGGCTCCCAATCAACAGTCTTCAACGGCATGTCGACCATAACCGTCGGCGGTGGAGCGGGGGGCTCCCGGACATTCAGTGGCGTGGTGGCGGGGCTGACGGTCAACGGGGTGCGGGTGCTGGACCTGGCGGCGGCGGGGGACCCGGCGGTGTCCGTCAGGGGCGACGCGAGGAGAGCGCACACGCCGTTGGACAGAGACATCAATAGGATGCAACAGGTGAGCTTAGTGTACAAACCATTTCAAATGAGGACGCTACTTAATAAATAATAAATTATATGGACATGGAATATAATCTATATATGGATTATGGACAAATAACACAGATTGAGCGAACCCCAAGGGTCGGGACTTGTGTTATGAGATTCTTACTCAAAGATAATATATTTTTTATCAAATACATATATAGGTAGACATCCAAAACGCAGACCGGGGGATCGAACCTAGGTCCTCCGGTGTGACAGCGTGGCATGAGGAGCACTTGGCCACAGAAGTCGTCATGTGCACTTGTGCACTGTATTCAACTAACTTTATTGTATTTAGTTATTGTAGTTTAGTTGTTTTTTATTAGATTGTTTGTACAAGCTAACTCGAACATAAACATAATTTTGAGAACTATCTACGAGCCGCGGCGCTCACGTTATGCAAGCGCGGCTCTTTTTACTGTACTTTACATTTTACCTATTCAATAAAATTCAGTGTGCATCGAACAGTTTTTTCACTCACTATATTATATCAAATTAATTATCATTTCTAAAAAGTGTATAAAACCCATACATTTTTTTTGGTCCTTCGAGCCAGGAAATAACCAATTAGTACATTTAATAAATTTATGAAAAAATAAGTGTGGACGATATAAAAAGAGTGCTTGTCTACATTACATTAGAAACCCCCTTTAATGAAGACAACATGATGGTTGGGTTAGGATAAGGCAGTCATGTGTTTAAAAACCCAAAGCCATTTACGAAATAATAAACTGAATACAAAAAAAGAGAAAAATATCTCTCGCTATGTATGTTAACGCTAATCTTCGAGACTACTGGACGGATATCTACGCGGTTTTTAATAATAGATTAAACACAGATACTCAAGATATAGAATTCGTTTCATTAAAATCTGATAAAAAAAAGATTTCGTCATTTTTAAATATCACGCGAACGAAGTTGCTACCAGCTAGTGTTAAATAAATAAATACATTTTAACTAGACTGAAAAAAGAATTCGCTTCATAGTCAAATATCCATTTTCAGACACCACCTTCTGGGTACGGCGGTCCAGGAGTGTTGGATGAGCTGGTATACTCCGGCGCTGGCTCTGGCTGCAGAGATGATGATGAAGACGCCTGCGTACTTCCTGATGCAGGGTCTGGGGATGATCTGATCACTCCTGTGTACGTGCCGTCCACGAGAAGGCCACCGTCCAGAGTTTACAAGGTAATTATAGTCAAACACAAAATCTGTAAATGAATGTAAGGAAATAAGAAGGATAAAAAAAATACATATTTACAAATAAACATACAGAAAAAAGTTAACTATTAATTTAATCTAAAAAATCTTGCCCATGTGGCATAGTGCCAAGAACGCTAGCCGCATTTCCGCGTTGGATCGCAATACTGACTCGTTGTGCAAAAAAACAGCCAGCCCTCTTGTCACCAGCGGCGCAGATCAGTCTTGGAGAGATCTCTTTAAGGAGTGTGGGATGCCACATGCGTTGACACACTGGCACCCTCCCATCTCAGGGGATCAGTCTCGAGAGCCGGTTCGGCTGCTGAAAACGCTGAGATCGCCAAACGTTGCAAATATAGTTCTTTAAATGATGACTATATTTTTGTGCCGTTTGGCGTGGAAACTTTCGGACCTTGGGGCCCCGGTGCTAGGGGTCTCCTTAATGAATGTTGAAATCATCATCAGGTCTTTTTGTCTCCACTGCAGGAGCACGATCCACTCTGTACTACCAGAGACATACTTGGCCAGAGCAGGCCTTCACTCTCCACGCTGGCCAGACGGGTTAAAGAGGTCTCATTCATGTTTATAAGATTTGTTTAGCTTGTATTTCCTAAGTCGCTTTCTACGACATTTACGGTAAGATTGGAGTGGCCCTATCCTACTCTACTCTTGAATTGAAATATATTTAATAGGGATTTGTATGCATTCAAAATGCAGTACTCAAGTGAAATAATAAGTAATGGAGAAAAATACGCTTGAGCTTGAGCTGAACTCGCGACCTTCGTCCCTCGGTCAAATGCATGTAAAAATCGAAATCACTTTAATGCCTGTAATCCAGTCTTGATTAAAAATACTTCAAAAAACAGCTGTTATTTTTGGACGGGCACAAAGCTAGCATAAAAATATTGCTGAATGTAAACAAGTGATCCTTTCCAAAAAAAAATAATAATACAAAAACTAAACAGAATTTTCAAGTGTACCGAAATTTTCAAGATTTCAAATGAATAATAAATAAAAAAATCTGTTCTAGGGTGATACAAGTGGCAAGCTGATGAAACCCTGTGATGATGAAGATTGCGTCGAAGGGTCTGGATCCAACGCTGAGGATGTCACTGAGCCAGAACATCCTATTACTACGTAAGTTTCAAAACTCTTCCATAAAAATACTTAGTAACTGAAACTATCCGGCGCAGACTTCGGTTGTCTCCTAGGCCCGCACCAACCATGAAGAGATGTTGATGTTGCTTAATGATGTTATGGAGATACAAGACCACGTCACGTTGAAATTATTTATTGATATTACATGTTATAGAGTTGGTTGTGACGGATCCTTTCTCAATCGCCGCTTGATAGTCATCATCAGTTTAGCCGCATAACGTCCACTGCTGGACATAGGTCTCCCAAGGTTTTTCCACTTCGCTTGCCAGTACGTGGTTGCCATTCGAGAACCTTTTTGCCCCATCGGCCATCGGTTCATCATGCTACGTTTCCCGCCCACTGCCATTTCAACAAGCTAATAACGCACGATAGTATCTCAATTGAATGTTAGAATACGGTTTAAAACGTAAAGCAAAAACATCTGACATGCGACCTACATAGTATGTGGCTGCGTGCAGCTGAAATATGAAAGCTTGGCTCGTACATTATCTTTGTTTTTAGGGATATTCAAATTGATTGAATAATATTTACAGATCCGGAGGAAGCAGTACCCATAGCATGACATCACCGACCACAACGGCAATATCAACAGAGCACGGCGTCAAAACCCTAACAGGATCCACTGACAGTGGCACTGATTCCACCACCGGTGTCAAGAGCAGTACAGACATGCACACTACGTTGCCTGACCATGACAACTTGCATGCTAATACTGTTGATAGTGGGACTACGCCGGATAGAAGAACTACACCTACTGATGGTGAGTATAACACTAAAAAAAATAATGAAACATAACATAATTTTGATGCAATAAAGGTAAATCCAAAAATAACATTTATAGAACTAAAAATAGTGACTTGTAGCATAGCATATTCAGAAGTTATTTACGTCAGAAATGCACTAATTTTCTTGATTGTTTCCTTGATCAAAGTGCAGGAGAAGACCCCACTATACATATTTAGACCTATACTTTGGTTTATTTTAACCTTGCTAGAATAATGCTTCAATACGATGCTTTTAAAAATATTTTAAAAGAGGTGGCTCGACGTTTTCCAACGTTGGTCAGTGAAGGCAAGGGAAAGAGACACATGGAAGAAAACGGGAGAGACATTTACCTAGAAGTGGGATAATAGGTTAGGTGAAAAAAGATACAAGACCATCTTTTTTTACCTTCTAACAATGACCATGCCTTCTAATCTCTTAGTAAGAACTAAGCAGTCAGTTTAGTCGGTCATAAAAGTCGATGAAGTATGGCCAACGAAAATTATATTACCATGCATGTAACCTAACTAATATAGTTGCTATTTCTATTCTTTCAGAGCACACATATTCACACCATTACACACCTACAATAGTATTAAAACACACACCCGACGAAGAAACGCACACAACTGAGGACGAAAACAATCTAATAGCAGAAATCGATGATACAATCGAGAAGTATAAAGAAAGAACACCTTCTTACGAGATTCCTATAAGAGGTGGAGAAAGAGATGATGACAAAAGTCATCCGGATTATAATGGATATGATATCACGACGAAATGGTATCAACCTAAGACTACTGATAATAGGGTTGTGCCGCCTGAGTCCGAATTTTTCGCAACAATTGTTGGTAAGTATTTTGACTTCTTTTTATAAAAGATACCATTTTAAACTAAAAGAACTATCCAAATTTTAAAGATTTTTTAGAAAGCAGAAAAATTTGGCTGCTCAATTTATATAGAGAATCGAAAATAAATTTTTCGACTTTCAATTTTATGCAATATAATCTGCAATATAATAATATAACCTGTCTTACTCGATGAAAAAAAATTTGTACGGTTAAAAGAAAAACAGTGTTTTCAGCCAACCTTACTCATCGTTTTGTGCTAAAAAGTTATACGACCAAAGTTATTTTGATCTATTGTTGTAAGCTCGTCCAATATCACGGACTAGATTTAACTACTGCGACTAGATGAAACTTTCCAAAAAAATAAGTTGGTTTGGTTGTTTAGGTATTAGCTATGTAAATTTTCTTTTTATCACTGGAATACCTACTTACTACGGTGGCGCAGCGACCCAAAGTGGATCGTGGCCTCCGACACTAGATGGCGCCATTACTTGCGGTCTTGTAAGCGTGGCTGCCAGTCGTCCACTCCGAGGCACCGCAGGTCTTTCTGCACCTCATCAGCCCACCTGTACCTGGGGCGACCAACAGGACGACGGCCATTCGGCCGACCCAAGTAGGCTCTTTTCAACGCCCGATCCTCTCCCATTCTTTCTACGTGTCCGGCCCAGCGAAGCTTAGCTGCTTTCGTTTCACCGATGATATTTGGTGGTATCACTGGAATATATAAATTTAAATATTTTTCTCAATTCACAGGTATAGTAGCATCAGTCCTCATAGCAATAATACTAATAGTTATCATCGTGCTCAAGTACATTGTGTTCAAACTGCCGTCGTATAAGGTGACGGAGGACAAGAGTTACCAGCAGGGGGCCAGTGCGGCGCTGCTAGGAAACCAGGTAAATATGACATATTTAATGAAACCATCATCATTATCAGTTTTTTATATCTCCACTGCAAGAGCACGACTCTCTCTGTTCTACCAAAGCCCAGAGATACTTGGCCAGAGCAGCCTTATATGCTTTGTTTAACCTGTAATTCCTAAGTCGCCTTCTACAACATCTACGGGAAGACTTGGAGTGGTCCTATTCTACTCTACGGCTAACTAAATATAGGAGGCAAACTAAAATACAGAAGACGATGAAATAAAAGAATGTCAATTATCCAGCTATGTATAAAAAAATATTATTTTATTTCGGAGAACTAAGATGCTGATCTTTCTTTATCACCGCCCTGAGGTCTTACAACCAAGGGTAAAGCATATTCTACTTATGTACTAAAAAACCAATTTAAAATGCACAAATTCAAATCGTTTCATATACGCAGCAAAAAAGCAAATAGACTTTGAAGGTTAATAAACTTACATAAACACTGTTTCTCAGCCTTTGGCTCTTGATATTGTACTTTGAAGAACAAGGTATACGTAGTATGGCATATACTTAAAAATCACATTTTATTCTTCACAGGCGCATTCAAGCTATCAAAGCGGAGCCTCAAGTGGTATGGCTGGAGGCGCTGTAAAGAATCTCCAGCCTTTACCATTAAATAGGAACGGTATGGTCCCCAATGCCCCGCTCCCGCAACCCCAACCAGTGAAACGAGACGGCATCAAGGAGTGGTACGTGTAAGAAATCATATCAGAGACAGTAGTTCAATTAAGTGAGTGAATGTAACCAGTAGTAGCTTGGACCCTTGACACCTCGCAAAACCACCCGGCGATGTTTATGTAGAATAACATTAAACAAATGAATCAGGAAGCGTGATTGTTGATATATGAGCCGATAAGGAGTAAGTTGCTTTATAAGACGATAATGTAAGATGAAATATGACTGATTCGCAAGTGTTTAGTATTGTAAATATTAATTATTGTAATGTTATAGTAATTCACTTGTGCGATCAAATGTGCAATTTTGAAGATCAGATATTCGATACCTATGTGGAACTAGTCAATCTGGAATTGTATTTATGCCCTTGTATGATATAGATTTTAGTTTTTTAAATGCATTTGTTTTTACTTGGCTGTTTTTGATGTATATTGCTACCATTACAGTTCATGTATGCAACTTTTCTATCTATATTGCCTTCGATAGTTTAACTAATACTAAGACTCACTTAATCATCATACAGTCACTTATCAAAATTGCAACAGCCCTAATTATTATTTTGTAAATAATATTTTCAGCAAAAAATTAGACTCTGTAACCTTAGAGCATAATATTAAAAATTTATTTTAAACTTGCAAGTAAAGTCATGTGAACCCGTGTATAAAATTATCTACCTATAAGTAGCGGTCAATTTTGATATGTGATTGTTGTTCATTATACAAAAACGATACTATTTGGGCTGCCATCTTGAAAATAAAGCATATCGTTCTATTGAAGACTATACTACTTTTACGATTTCAATTATCTTTCCTATATTTATTAGATCTTATACAACATTTTTATCGTTAGTTGAGATGCGGTGGGTAGAAAATTAGAGAACGGAATCATAATCATGAGACTAAGGACTAAATTCACTGGGAATTAGAACCAATGAGTTTTGTACATTATCGTAGAGAGCGTAACAACATGAGCTTGTAGATTTGGTATGAAATAGTTTTGGTTTTAAGTGCATTTTCCGTGAAAAACCCTTTGCTCAATGACTGTCCTTTAATATCTGATCTAAATCCTTAATGAAATATGATCTATAATCTCTATATACAACAATAGTCTGGACTTTTTTAAAAACAATAAAGCAATTAATAGAACAAGCACATATAAAAAGTGATTAAGAGGGACTACCTATACCGTAAAACTATTATATACTAACGTGACGCTTTAACACACAATTTAATATAGGATGGATAGAGACAAAGTAAAATTTAATTTTAAATAATAAAATTTAATGGTGTTCCTCAAGGTTCTAACCTATGTCCAATTTAAATCCTTAAAACATTAAATTGTTATTATCTCTCAATTTAAAGATAATTTCCATGTGTATACCATCTTTTAGTATTCTCCCATTGCTTATCTCCAATTTTGGCCCTTACCTTAATAGATTTTGCATGCAGTTTCGAATATCATTATTTATCTGCTTTCCATTTTTTATAACTAGAATATGTACCACCGTCCCGTTTTCCTCTTTCCGATTGAAACTTGAATTAGCTTTAAATTAAGACGAAAAAAAAACATATTTATATAGATTGTTATAAAGCACAGGTTCTAGATATTTGAAGTTGCATTTATTGTAAATAGTTAACATTATGATATTGTATTGTAAGCGGTACCATACGGTGTAAACACACTCGTTTTACGGCACAAAATGTTAGTATCAACAGTTTGTTTATCTGTCAATTTTAGTGGTAATTTATAGTTAATGTGGTTAATGATTTGTACCGTGTGGCGATTTAATTGTAATTATTATGTTATACATGTTGTTTTCTGCAACACAGCTGTGTACTGTAATTCTAGCGTAATCATCATGTTACAAATTTTGTGTTTTTGTACAGTATTTATTATCTACAGATTTTGTTATATATGTCGTAATGATTCTAATGTTTTTGTAAACAATTTCTTGACTTATTTTGTATTTTTTACTCTAACCGTTGTCTTATAAATTTCTGTTCGATGGTTTTAAAGTCTATTTGCGGAGAGTTGATAAATTCAGGGCTTCTTCTCATCACAATTTTAAAATAGTTATCAACGAAATGAAACAAAAAACAACACATAACACTCAAACGACTTATTCGAAGCACATTCCAGAACGGAATGGCTATAAATGGCCGCCGCGTCTGCTTACCTTATCGAGCCGCCGTTGATATCAACTGTGTGCCACGCAAACAGCGAAAGCGGAAGACAAGCGACTATACACTTTGCGATAATTAAGCGACTGAGACGAATTATAATATTTATCAACTCTGGGCGAACAAACTTTAGTAGCTCTAGACTGAGTATGTTGTCATTGTAAAGTTGCAATGGATGTCTCAAAACAGATCTGTGGGTTTTAAGTGTTTTAATCCTTCATAATCGTAAAGAGACTGTATAAAAATACATAACTTTGTGTCAATAGGAAGTAATCAATGTTAATATTTGTATCCAAAAAGAACTTACTTTTTGAATTTACTAAAACAGAAGTCTCCACTATTAATACCTTGGTTTTTGAGCATACTCAATTTAGACTTACAGATGCATTTTTGAAATATTTTTGCCAAAAAAATTGGCTTTATTACATTTTGTGTTCGCACAGTGACAGTTGTGTATCAAGAGGGTGACTCACATTTCTTCTGTTTCCATCTACTGGAGTTGTTGAACACTCGACTTCGGTCGGACCAAGTTTTGTTTTGTGTAAAGCGACAGTTTTTAAAATAATAATATATTATGTAAATTATATGTTGTGGTTTTATTACTCAATATAAATAGCCAAGAAACCATCCGATAACGTGGAGAAACTCATAGTGACCGGTGGAATGAAAGGAAAAGGGTCGTATCACGATACGATGGTCTGACAAATAAAAGAACATCTAAACAACAAGATCTCTAAAGCACTAGCGCAGGCAAAAGATCGTAACAAGTGGAGTGAGATCGTAAAAAAGTTAGGTCGGGCACATCACGACGCTCAGCAGTGAGCAGACGACTGAAGAACGGGTACAAATACACTAGTTCTTCCTTTTCAGGGTAGAAAGAGTCGTAAAATAGTTAGTACATAACCAACAGGAATCACAAATAGTGTTAAGTGGACAATCGAGGGAATGGATTGGCACCCACTTCCTCGATTGTCTTTTACAATTAAAGTCGAAAAAGCAGCTTGTCAGGGTTTTTCTTTGCTTCTAGATCAGGATGAAATTGTCGCATAAGTATAAGAATTATTTTCCCTGGTACTAATATTAATATAAAAGGCGTCGTACAAATTTAAGTCCACAATCTCCTTATCGAGTCAAAATGGCTGAAACTAAATATTATAGACCAGAACCTAGCCACGGCAACCCTTTCATTGAACACATTCAGATCTGCCTTAGTACAAGGAGTCGGGCAGTTGGAACATGACAAAAGATTGAGTCACAGAAAATGTTGTCAGGTATTTGCTAAAATCCCTAGCGCGCCCAAAACCGAAGTTTTCCCCATTGGGAGCCCTGGAAGTAGTTTATAAATATAGGAAGCTGGGCCTCTGGCTTGCCCCTCAAACCTTGTCTGGTGAAGTAGGAAATGCCGTCTGAGACAACCTATGTATGGCTATTCAAAAAAAACTTGTCAGAGTTACTATTTGGCTCTGGTGTCTCTGCATCTCCCTTTACAAGTCTGCGATGGAATGACGAAAGAGTTTAATAAAATCAACTAGCTGTACCCGTGGGATTCGCTCCCCGTGGGAATTTCAAGATAAAAACTATATCCTATGTCCTTCCCTGGGTATCAAACTACACCCATATCAAATTTCATCTAAATAGGTTCAGTGGTTGAAGCGTGAAGTGGTAACAAACAAACTAACAAACAAACAATCAATTCAGGATATAGGATGGTATAGTAGGATATGTCAGCTTGGCAGCATACTAGCGGCATCTGTAAAGTCCATGGCGTTTGCCAAAAATGACCACTTAATAGCTAATGTGCGTAGAAAAGCTTCACGTTCTCACTTGAAACTGTAAACAGTAATTTAGAAAATAGTTTAAAGGGTTATCTTATCTAGGGCTTGGTCTAGACAAAATTTTATATAGATTCTCTGTTTTCTTTCAAATGATTTATTTCAAATGGGGGCAGCACTGTACCCCAGAAAATTCAGGTATGGCCATAAGTAGTGGCGTGATAGCGTAGTTAACTTGAAATAGCCTTAGAGACAAACATATATAACCTATGGCCGATAGGGCAGGAGGGATTTTCGGATGGTAGACTTGTACCAGCAAGCGTAGCGTAGGATTAGGTAATCAGAAGACATTGGGAGAGTTGCAGGAAAATGCTGGATGCAGCCCGTTCTAATCGGTCGTTTTGGAAAACGACCGATAAGAACAGCAAGGGAATTCCTGTGGTTGATATGGTAATGATGAGGATGAGCCAAAATTGGACTAAAAAAATTTTTTTTAGACATATTACATTGATTGACCTAGCCCCAAAGTAAGTTCGAGACTTGTGTTATGGGATACTAACTCAATGATACTATATTTTATAACAAATACATATAAAGATAAACATCCAAGACCCAGGACAATTTGAAAAAGGCTCTGGATCGAACCCGGAATTTCTGGGTAGCGGACTAGCATAGAGACCACTACGCCACGAATACTAGAAGAATACATTGTAAAGGTGATGGAAAGGGATAGTAAGGATTGGCAAGTAGGTATACTATGCGACAAGACTTTTTAATTTCACCCTAGAAAATTGCTATTTTTGGTTTTGTGCATTATGCAAGTTCAATATTTATTTTACACTACGTGTCCCGCGTTCCTTCTTCTACTTAAAGTGAAGATTTATTTAGTAGAGTTCATGAGAATCAGACCAAGTTCACCTTGAGAGAAACGCGTCAAAACGTGAATTTAATTCATATATGGTGCAGTTCCAATTTCACTCGAGAAGATATTTGACTGTGAGGTGTGTGTGGTGGCCTTTTGCGTTATCGCGGGAGGCTATCGGACACTGCTACATTGTGCAGTGCGTCAGACATTACTAGAAATCGGAATCCGGGTGCTATTGCTATCAAAAGTATGGATATGACTAAAAGTCCATAACATTATTCATTACAAGAGAAAGATTTTGTATACTACAAACAGTAGAATAATCTTCATTCGAAATCTTAGAAATGTATTCACATCGGTTACTAAGGTACTGATTCTTGAGAAATCCTGGGAAATTTAGTCATGTCCATACTTTTGATAGCAAAGCACCCGGATTCCGATCTCTGGACATTACGTACAAAATAGTGTATTTTTTAAAAGGTTTAATATTCCATGTTTTTTGACCACCTCCGTGGCGTAATGTTTGGTATGGTAATGGTCAATCGCTACACTACACGCTAGGACGCCAATTCGGAGGCTTCAATACCTAACCAGGGCAAGTTGAAAAATTGCCTTTTTCAAATTGTCCTGGGTCTTGGGTATTTATTTATATTGTTTATTATAAAATAAAGTCTTTTTGAGTTAGTATGATTTATTACAAGTTTAAATTTACTTTAGGGCTAGCTTAATCAGTGTGATTTGTTCCTATTTATTTATGTATGTTAGTTGCCTGCCTTAAACGTATTATTATCTTCTTCTTATCGTGTGTGTTAGTGACTAACACTAGTGTCAGAGTTTTTAAACCGCCTTAAAGGCCTCTGACATGGTTTTAGGTAACGACCAATGTCAAAGACAGTTACCGGGACCGACGGCTTAACGTGCCCTCCGAAGCACGGATCATCTTAATTATCAGACAATCAGGTCAGTATTTATTATTATTGTTTACTATCTCAGAAATTAATTTTATGATTAAAAGGTAACCTAACATCCTAATTCAAGGCCTGATCGTTGTATCTAATCTTTTCATAATAATAGGGCTGTTTATGAAAATGTCAGATATGATTGTGATTTGAAAAGATTGAGCTGAATATGTCAATGGCAGAATCAGTGGAGTCAGAACTAAAGAACATTTTCAGCAATTGCATTTACCTGCGACTTCCTCTGCGTAAATGTAGTACTTTATAATAAAGTGTACTTTTATATGGCAAAATAAGAGTACACATACAATTTCCACTCCCTTTTTCATTCCCTTAATGGATGAGTTTTGGTATAAATTTGGCCAAGTGCGTGTCGGGACACGCGCAGTGTAGGGTACCGTAATTGATAATGCCGACTTTGAGTCCACGCCACTAGACATGCCTAAAAACTAATTTTCTACTCAATTTGTATAAAATTCCCTTTGCCAAGATTAATATAGGTACATAGCCATATCAAATTATAGCTCTCTAGTACTTATAGCCGCTGAGTAAAACCGCAGACGGACAGACAGACATGGCGAAATATATACCTAATACTTACTTTATAGTCTTCTTTACCCAAAGGTTGGCTGGAAGAAATCACTTCAGTATCCGCCTTTGTACACCTACTATATTTCAAATGTACTTTTGAATATTGTTATACTTAGTTGGTACATTAAAGACATTTTATCTTCTCCTTCTCCTATATTCAAAAGAAATTTAACTTAAATCGGTCTAATAGTCCAAGCGCAAAAATTGTATAAAGTATGGAAGTGAAGATTTAACATTTTAGAATAAGTTCAATGAATGACACTGAATAGTAACTCTGTGACTTTTAGATCTCACGAGTCTATCTTGCAATGGCTTTGTATTTTAAGAATTTTCCGAATCGACAAAAATGCGGGAAAATGATCAAACCTGCTCACCAAATTATTGTCAAACTATATTCACTTCCAATGCAAACTTCCATGCTGGTCTGGGAGAAAAGAAAAAACTTAGAATGTACCAGCTGCTTCTCTGCCCGGGCAGATCGTAAGAGCCGATCGAGGGAATGGGCAAAAAATCGAATCTTATTAATAGGCGATGCGGCTAGCAACCCATCACTATTTTGATTACTTTATCCACCTTTTTGCCTACATCAAGCTAAAAGTGGCCTTTGAGTCTTGCAGCCCTGAGTTCTATCTGCTTAAAGTCGCAAGACTCAAAAGCTCTGTCTGCCCCATTAGGGATAAAGACGTGATAGTATGTATGTATGTATATTCACTTTGCTTTTTGCATTTTACTTAATTAATTTGCCATTCGTGTGATTTACGACTTCAAGCCTACTTTCTCATAAAGCCCTTAAAATTCAAAGTTTTTTCTTTACTATTAGACCAGCATGGAAGACGTATCGTTAAAACGAAAACTATGTACTTTTCAAAAAGTAAAAAAGAACTTTAAAAAATGTACATTTCAAAATTTTAGAACTGCAGCCAGCTGCAGCGCTATTAATTTAAAGGAAGTTCAGTGCTCTCATAAAATAAATCTGGATTCCAAGCTAAGGAAACGAAACTCCGATAGTTACTTACCTCTGATAACTTTAAAATATCGAAGTTTCTTTGTTGACTTCACCATACTTTTATTGACTCAGCCCGAGCAGGATGTGCATCAGAATACTCTGTCGCTTTTTATTCTCCACTCTCCTCATTTATGTGGTCGTGAGCGAAAATCTACTAACGACCAGCAGGAATTCCGAGCAAATAGCAAAAACAGCGGAATGCGTTTTAAAACTCTCAGCTAAATATTTCGTGGAAAAGAAAGCCCTAAGCGGGAGCATCGTCATAATCAACATTAACTCTTTTGCCTCCACAACGCAAGAACTACTTTTGAAGACCATCCACAACGGAATCAAATACTCAGTTATGGTTAAAGATTCTTTTTACCCGCACGCCAACGCGTCGCATTTCCCTGAGAAAGCGAAAAATTATATGCTGATTTTGGAAGAGAAGTCCGAATTGACAAGGAATATACTGCAGCTGAATAAATTGCCAACTTGGAATCCATTAGCGAAGGCCATAGTTTACTATCAGTTGGGAGAGAGCGAGTCCGCAGAAAGAACGGCGATACAATTTATAAACGAGCTCCGACAATACAAACTTTTTAAAAGCATAATCTTCATATATTCCCCGCTCGATGGCGAAGTTGTTTCGTATTCCTGGCGGCCCTATAGCGACACGAGCTGCGGCGGAACTTGCGATTCAGTTTATGTTCTCGATAGATGTAAAGATAAAACGATAAAAGAGATTGAAAAACAAACGGAAATGTTCCCGCTTGATATGAAAGGTTGTCCTTTAGTTGTACACGCAGTGGTTTCGGAACCTTACGTATTGCCTCCAGTGAAAGAAATCGGGGATGCATACTTTAATAAAACATACACATTTGACAAAGGCGGGGAAATAAATCTGGTAAAAATTATAATTCAATTTACAAACATGACGCTTGTGACCACAATGTCTGAGAATGCCGAAAATTGGGGAACTATTTACCCGAATGGGTCTGCTACAGGCGGTTTTGGAGTACTGCGAGATTACAAGGCCGATTTAATGATAGGAAACATCGAAGTCACTAGGACTATACGGAAAATGTTTAACCCGACTGTGAGTTACACACAGGACGAAATGACATGGTGCGTGCCAAAGGCTGGGAAGGCTTCGACTTGGAACAATTTGGTCATAATTTTCCAATGGTCAACTTGGGTTGCAATGTTTGGCAGTTTGATCGTAATGGGGATTGTATTCCACTACTTTTACTACAGAGAACACGATCGTAAAGTAACAAAATGGCCGACAAATTCGCTACTTATGACTTTTAGCATGTTACTCGGCTGGGGATCATCTTTCGAGCCTAAAAGCGCTACGTTCCGGATCCTAATCTTCGGTTGGCTTTGCTTCAGTGTAAACATGGGGATTTCATACGAATCGTTCTTGAGAAGTTTCCTAATGCACCCGCGATTTGAAAAGCAGATAAGCAGCGAGGCGGATCTCATACAGTCTGGGATTCCTTTGGGAGGCAGAGAGATTTACCGATCCTATTTTGAGACTAATAACGCGAGTTCGTTTTATTTGTATCGCAAATATAACTCGACAACATTCGCTGCGGGCATCCGACGGGCTGCTTTGGATAGGAATTTTGCGGTAGTTTCTTCGAGACGACAAGCTGAGTATCAGGACCAAAAATTGGGTAGAGGATCCCATTTGATTTACTGTTTCCCGGAGAGTAATAACCTTTATAAATACGGAGTTGTATTGTTAGCTCGTAAATGGTTTCCGATGTTGGAGAGATTTAATAATATCATTCGTAGCGTGTCGGAAAATGGTTTGATAGATAAGTGGAGTGAAGAGTTGTTCATGAGGAGGGGAAGCATTGAAGAGGCGAGTACCATAGAACCTTTAGGTGTTCCTCACTTGTTGGGGGCTTTCATGTTCATCGGTTTCATGTACGCTGCGAGTATTGCCGTGTTCTTCGCTGAATTGGCACTCGGATTTATTAAAAAAAAGAGAGCGAGCTTCGGGAACCGTGTCATTTTAGTGCGGCCTAGGAAAGTAGTCAATTAAATATGTATTGAATTAGTTCAATGAGGTATGTAGACTAAATGTTGTTGTTTTAATAAATATTTTTGTTGCAGATTTAAATTTCTTTAGCATCTTTGCGTAGAATAAATGTTTAGGTACTTGTAAAACAATTTTTATTAATGAAAAAGATAAGACTTTTCTTCACCTAAAATTTTAAATTTTACAAGCTTGTCTCTTAATTAATTATCAAGAATTTTGCTTACGCTGGGAGTGGTCCACACCATTCTATGGATTGATGACGTTAAGTTATTTTACATCTGAAGCTCTTCTCTGTTTCAATAGTTATATATATAGTATAATTAGATAGCTCTCGTGAAGCTATGGTAAAAGCAGCTTGAACAAGTTTATTTTCCAGGCAGATTAAAAAAAGGTCTTTCAAACGTTCACTCCAATAACTTTGAACGGCTGCCACGTTTTTAATTTAAATACCGATTTCCTAATCTACAAATAACCCTTTTATTTAATATTCCGTTCACGTATATTTGCATACCGCTTATACCCATTTTCAGCCCCCAAAACTTTTGAATCGCTAAACGAATTTTTATCAAACAGCTAAGAACTATCTCAAACGAGTCAGCTTGTAAACAAAAAACCGCATGAAAATCGACTTATTTGTTCACATACAGACAGACAGACATGTCAATCTTATAACACCTCTACTTCTAACGGAGATAAAATATGACGCAAAAATATTGGCCAATAATATACTTGCAGAAATACTAAAACTTGCAGTCTATTACGATGCTTTCTATTACCCCGCACTCTAGTGACCCATTTTCAACTTCGCATACACAAAACCTCCTTCAATACAATCCAGCCACGATTTATGGTTCGTCACACATCCCCACAGCCACACATCGCAATAAAATCATTACTGATGCCTATGAAATGAATTTTGTACGTGAAACGCAAACCGCGTACGCTGATAGCCCTAATGTAACACCGACGCTTTCATACATTACCTAAATACGAAATTGCTATTTCGATCTTCAACTCAAAATCTTTGGGATAATGTTGAGTTTTGTGTGGCACGTTATGGAATATTTTGTCGCAAGAAATATGACAGTACTAATGCTCCCTTTGATGTATTCCATCAAATGGCTAATCACATATTAGAATAACTTATGTATTACGCTGTAGTTGACTATTAGGGGTTTTACCTGGAAGATGTGGTACCTGTAAGTAGTTATGTTATGGGTAATTATTATCCACCTAACTGTCAGAGGTTGTTTATTTTTCAGGATTTTTATATACCCTACGTTTTGCACGCCTCATAAGCGAAGCGTTGAGGTGGGTACTACTGTCACTTCGCGCAAAACATCTGATTTTTCAAACTTAAAATGTCTTTTATGTATCATACATTGCACTTGTAAGATAATATATACACACACATATTAAGAAAAAAACACTATTTTTAACACTCATGATATTTTTGATGTCATTTTTGTTATTTAAACTAGTTAAAAACAGTTTAAAAAAGTTCTGTCTTGGACGTCCGTGTGTCCGTGTGAAATACTTTACTAATCGAGTTTTTTTTTTCTCTTACGCTTGAGTATGCTCCGGAATAGAACCCTTTCATTTTTCGGGGTCTGATTTGATGTGGTTCAATTGTTATTATATAAACAAAAAAAAAATATCGACTGTTCTTCATAGTTTTAGTATATCTATATATATCTTTATTTTTCTATATGCGTAGGAATAAAAAAAAAATTATGGACCCTTTGAGGCGTGCTCTTTTGGATTTTCCAAACTTATTTAAAGTCTGTTCGCGGAAACTTGATAAATTCAGGGCTCTTTAACTTTTAACGAATTGCGGCCCGCTAATTATTTAAAAACTTATACAAATTTATTTTCTTTTAAAAATAATTATTAACTGTATAAAACAGAAAACAATTATTTAATTAAACTTTTATCCAAAAAATTAAGGACTCATTCTTTTTCGTTTAGCAAAGGAGTAAAAATTCATAAAGATACAGCGTGGTTTCAGTGTGGATTTGCGTTGTCTTTGGTTAAAAATCATAGCTGGTCGTAACTAAACGCGAAATTTAAATGCGCTGTATCTTCGTCATTGCTTGCTAATCAGAGAAAAGTAAAAATACATTTCACAAATCAAAGTAAATGAGCCAAAAAAAAGACGGGTTGCACTCTGGGAGTGCCGGCAGAAGTGAAAACTTGAATATTAACGTTGTGCGTTTTTGATATACGAAACAGCAGGCGCAGGCATACATTTTCGCCGCGCCGTAGAAAGAGAGGGGGATACTCCCTCTCCTACGCCGCGCCAGCTGTCTACTCTCCATCCGTCTTACGAATTTTCGATCAGGTCACGTGTCCTGACGCGAGCGTGTCCTGACGCGAGTTTAACATTTTTTACCCATTCCAAAAAAAGTGCACAACGCCGTTAAAGAAGTTTTCACTTCAAAAATCTAACAAGACAAAAACAATTTTTTTTAGTTTACTTCTCTATTCTCAAACTGTAAAACTCATTTGAAGATACTTCGTTAACACCTCTCTCTACCTGCTTCGTTAGCTGCACAAAAGATTTCTAGCAAAATCACAGAAAACAGCTAAATAAGGCCAACGCTAGCAAAATAGGAGGGAATAAAAATATTTTTTATTCCCGAGTGTCGTATTGTGCACAAAGCACATGATGAAGATAAGTGTGTACTAATGATGGACCACACGGCGCGCGACACTTGACAACTGAATTTCAGGGCCGGGTTCTAAATGTTGGTTTTGATCGGAGGTTTAAATATTTTTTTAAATAAAATATGAAAAAATATTTACAAAAGAAATAATGAATTTAAATAATTGAATGTCTGAAATGAATCCAAAAACTGTCAGTAGTTACCTATATAAAAAGTATTTATGTAGTTTATGTATGTGGTTTATTAGGGAATAATGTATATATGTATATTCTTGTGTAGGTTTATTATATTTGATATATGTATGTATATATTTTCGTTATGCTGTACTTACCCCCAAAAGATTGCTTGCTCAGCATCACCGTTGGTTGACTGGCAGAAAAGGCCTTAGGCCTTAGGTTCGCCATTTACATGTATTGTAATACAGTTAAATAAATAAAATAAAAAATGTAAGATCCGATTTCAGCATTTAGGCCATCTTTTATTTTAAACTGTAGTTAAAGCATTGATTTCCCGCCGTGTACTGCCTATGTACTTAATGATTCTGATGCATGAACATTCCGCTGAAATAATTAACTTGTTTTGGTCATCAAACAAAAATACATACTATCACGTCTTTATCCATAATAGGACAGACAGAGCTTTGGTCTTCAACTCTAAACAGATGGAGCTCAAGCAAGGCCCCATGACTCAAAGGCCTTTTTTAGCATAATGGTGGGCAAGAATGTGGAAATAGAAATCAAAACAGTGATCGAGAGCGCATCTCCTATTAGCACATGATTTGTATCGCGTTGTTAGGCGTATCGCCTATTAACATGATTTGCATATTCACCCATTACCTTGATCGACTTCTACGATCTGCGTGGGAAGAGAAGCAGCTGGTACATTCCATTTTTCTCTTTTCTCGCAAACAAGCGTTAAGGAAAACAAAACAAATTACCAATTTGAAAGAGGTTTACCCCAGGGTAAAGGCGAGGGTTAGCTTCGATTAACTTTTTGGTGTAAACAGACCTTAAGTAACAATTTATCTCCTACGCGCTTGAGAGTGACACGTGAGTTTCCACCATTTATTATGTGAACAATTACATACCAGTTTTTAAGCACATGTGCTAATTGGACGGGGCGTTGAACCAAAGCTTTTGTTTGTATGCAGTTGTTTTTTTTTCGGTTTGTGGGTTAAGTTGAGAGATTTTTAGGCTTCAGTCAAAAATGTAGCAAAAATTTTTGTTGCAAAATGGAAGTGGTGGTTTTCTGTTCTAGTTTTAAAATGAAAATACGCTTTGTATTCTTCTCTTCTACGTTTTTCCGTTACTTTATTTTAACAATATTTTTACTGTATTTTTTATTGACTTCTCCTAAATATGAATTAGGTTTCTTTCTTTGCTTCAATCAATACTTTTTCTTTACAAAACTTGAAGTGTTCTAATAAATCTAACGTGTACTTAAACATACATACATACATACTATCACGTCTTTATCCCTAATGGGGCAGACAGAGCATTTTGGGTCTTGCGGCTCTATGCAGAGCCCTAGGGCCGCAAGACTCAAAATCCACTTTTAGCGTCATGGTGGGCGAGAAGATGGAAAAGCAATCAATACAGTGACGGGTTGCTAGCCGCATCGCCTGTTAAAATGATTCGCATTTTTGCCCTTAAAAGCATCAAATTACATGGTTATACTGTAGCTAAAGAGATAGGTAAGTATCTTTTTGGACTGAAATAAATCACAGTTAATCTACAAGTAAGTTACTTCTTAAAACCTCTGCTTAGTCAAATATTGGCTTTTGACAAAATACTAATGTGTACTTATGATATGTTTTTTAAGTTGCCGTACCCAAAGAGCAAAAACGGGATCCTATTACTAAGAATCCACTGTCTCATGAACCGTGATAGCTGGATAGTTGAAATCTTTACAAATGATGAATTTTTTGACTACTATAACAAATACTAAAACCATATAAAAATATTTAATTTAATATACATAAAATATTTAAGTGGGATCCCAAACAACAAAGGTGGTTTTTATAAATAATGGCACGGAACCCTTCGCGCGCGAGGCCGACTCACACTTGGCTGGTTATTGTATTTTAATTATCAACAAACAACAAATGAACCTTTTGTCACCATATACAGGTCATCAGTCACATCTGTTCAGTACAAAGGGTACCTCCGACATTGATTGCCAAAGCGAAATTAAAAAAAAGTCCTCCTGAATTCTAAAATTAAAAATGGCGGCATGAACTGTGATGCGCGACGTAAAAGGGAGCATCTGTCTGTCAGGGACCACCTACTGGGAGACAGAACGACACTACCATTCATCTTTATTCAATTCTACCAACTTCTAAACTCACTCACAATGATTCTTACACTTTCTAACATAAAGTTGAAATTTGCGTAATTGAGATTTCAGAGTAAGTTGGTTCATGAAGAGACGCTTCGTAATTTATGGAAAACGGTAGTTTTTATCATAAAGGGATAGAGACTATATTTGAGTGAATGAAAAATTGTTACAGTGTTTTTGTTACGCGTTTGCTTGAGCATTGTTTGGTGAAAATGAACCTTATTAAAGGAACGAGCAAATTTTGCGAATGTAAAAGGCCGGGCCGGGCCGCGTAGTTATTTTGAAAATGTTATTCATTCAAAAAGGGCGTTGAAAAAAATTTCAGTTCAACTCCTGTTGTGACATGCATTCAAAAACAGAACATTTAGAGCCGGACTAGCAATGTTGAGACAAGCAGAAAAACCCGTCATTTCAATTATGAACTTTAAGCCCGAGTTTCAATACCTATCTAGTCACCATAGATAGCTAAACATATATTTGCCGTTATAAAAATAGGCTCATTTAAAAACTGCAACTTTCTTCCCTGAATTGAATATTCAAATGTTTATTTGCAGTAATATACCTTTATTGGCATTTTTACACGTCAATAAATATAATTTACATTACATGTATATTAAAATTTAATTTAATTTTTAAAGACAAGTTATCTATACATGATAAATAATCTTTGAATATTGGTATCACTTGATAATTATAGGGTTACATACTATTAAATTAAAGCATTTAGTTGACTTGAATTGTCCTAACAAAACGGCAACCACGCAAAGCAAAATGTACTTTGATTATAAACTTAACTCACCTCAAAACATAAATTTCTTTATATTATATGATCTGAGATGCTCACGCTTTATAATTTTTGAAAACTAAAATCGTCTTTAAATACCAAAATACATAACTGATTTTGATTATTTCTTATTTCATTTATTATTTAGGGTTTAGCAATGTGTACCGTAATACATGTTTAATTCTAAAATTCTAAATATTTTTGCAAAATGCGCATACCTTTTCAGGTGTATATTTCTATGGGACAAGTATATACTTGTCAGGTGGTCTCATATAAATTTATACTCCATATTTGTATTCCATAACTTTCTATGGGACCACCCACCCTAATAATTTTATAATAAACAATGTAAACATTAAAAAAAAAATATATAGTCGATTTTACAAATGAATATATACTAAATTTAACTATATTAAACTATAAATAAACGTAAGACTAAACTATAATAATTATATTATAATTATAATATATAAACCTACAATACCACTCACTCACTGATTGACATAGTTGTTTGCCCTGTTGTGGGGTTGGTGGGGTTTGGGTTGATGTGTGGTCGTATAGAGGGTGCTCCAGTGAGTACGAGAAAAATCTGACATTTGAAGATTTGCAGAAACCTGATGTGGAAGGGGTACGGCCTGCGAAAACGGTTAGGATTAGGGGTGTGATTTTTTTTCCAAAATGTAGGGGGTTGTAAGCAATTTGACGATCGTCATTTGTTTTTTATTTTTTTTCAAAATTCAAGATGGCCGCCATACAAGGACAATTCTCCTCCATACAAACTTACCCATTTTCTGAACTGGAAACATATCTTAGCCTACCTCAACAGCCCCACGATGAACCGCGGGCTGCTTGCAGCCCGCGCAGCGCCCGAGTAGCTAGTTATTTTATTTTATTATTATTATATATAAACCTACATTACCACTGACTGACTGACTGACTCATTGACATAGTTGTTTGCCCTGTTGCGGGGTTGGTGGGGTTTAGGTTGATGTGCGGTTGTATAGAGGGTGCTAAATGGAGTACCAGAAAAATCTGACATTTGAGGATTTGCGGAAACCTGATGTGGAAGGGGTACGGCCTGCAAAAACGGTTGGAGTTAGGGGCGTGATTTTTTTTCCAAAATATAGAGGGTTGTAAGCAATTTGACGACCGTCACTTGTTTTTTAATTTTTTTCAAAATCCAAGATGGCCGCCCTACAAGGACAATTTCTACCCATACAAACTTACCCATTTTTTGAACTGGAAACATATCTTAGCCTACCTCAACAGCGCCACGATGAACCGCGGGCTGCTTGCAGCCCGCGCAGCGCCCGGAAAGCTAGTTATATTATAATATATAAACCTACAATACCACTGACTGACTCACTGATTGACATAGTTGTTTGCCCTGTTGCGGGGTTGGTGGGGTTTGGGTTGATATGTGGTCGTATAGAGGCTGCTCCAGTGAGTACCAGAAAAATCTGACATTTGAAGATTTGCAGAAACCTGATTTGGAAGTGGTATGGCCTGCAAAAACTATTAAGGTTAGGGGCGTGATTTTTTTTCCATAATGTAGAAGATTATCAGCAATTTGACGACCGTCATTTGTTTTTTGATTTTTTTCAAAATCCAAGATGGCCGCCATACAAGGACAATTTTCCTCCATACAAACTTACACATTTTCTCAACTGGACATGTTATTTAGCCCACCTCAACAGCCCCACGATGAACCGCAGGCTGCTTGCAGCCCGCGCAGCGCCCGAAAAGCTAGTTATAATATATAAACCTACAATACCACTCACTCACTGACTGATTGACATAGTTGTTTGCCCTGTTGCGGGGTTGGTGGGGTTTAGGTTGATGTGCGGTCGTATAGAGGGTGCTCCAGTGAGTACCAGAAAAATCTGACATTTGAGGATCTGCAGAAACCTGATGTGGAAGGGGTACGGCCTGCAAAAACGGTTAGGGTTAGGTGTGTGATTTTTTTTCCAAAATGTGGGGGGTTGTAAGCAATTTGACGAGCGTCATTTGTTTTTTGATTTTTTTCAAAATCCAAGATGGCCGCCATACAAGGACAATTTTCCTCCATACAAACTTATCCATTTTCTGAACTGGAAACATATCTTAGCCTACCTCAACAGGCTCACGATGAACCGCGGGCTGCTTGCAGCCCGCGCAGCGCCCGAAAAGCTAGTTATAATATATAAACCTACATTACCACTCACTGACTGACTGACTCATTGACATAGTTGTTTGCCCTGTTGCGGGGTTGGTGGGGTTTAGGTTGATGTGTGGTTGTATAGAGGGCGCTAAATGGAGTACGAGAAAAATCTGACATTTGAGGATCTGCGGAAACCTGATGTAGAAGGGGTACGGCCTGCGAAAACGGTTAGGGTTAGGGGTGTAATTTTTTTTCCATAATGTAGAAGATTATAAGCAATTTGACGACCGTCATTTGTTTTTTGCTTTTTTTCGAAATTCAAGATGGCCGCCATACATGGACAATTTCCCTCCATACAAATTTCATACAAACATTCCAAGTAACTTGGCGCAGCCTGAGGCCGGAGGCCGAAGGCGAAGCCCCCCGGCGAGGCCGCAGGCCGAGCTGCGGAGCGAGGGCGAAGCCCGAGCTCCCCCCCCCCCCCTTTGACCACCCCTCCCCCCAAGTAATTTTTACGAGGCCGTAGGCCGAGTGATGCGAGCCCGAAGGGCGAGCTGCGGGCGAGGGCGAAGCCCGAGCCACTATCACAAAGCGCAGCGTCTTTTTTTTTTTGGAAATCCAAGATGGCCGCCAAAAGTCAACTGCTTGCGATTTGGCTGAAAATCGATATCTATATGTAATTTGACCCCAAAAACCTAAATTCAATATTTTTTTGGAATCCAAGATGGCGTCTGGATTTTAGAAAATTAAACTTATTTCGTTTATAACGTCTCACTGGGACTTCGTAGGGGTCTGAAATTTTGCATGTGGGGGTAAAGCACCCCGCGGTACTCGGAACTGGAATCAAATTTTAGATCCAAGATGGCCGCCCCCACACATATTTTGATGTTTCCCATACTGACTGCAGTTTTTACCAATTTTCTGAACTGGAAACATGTCTTACCCTAATTCAACAGCCGCACGAAAGACCGCGGGCTGCTTGCAGCCCGCGCAGCGCCCGAAAAGCTAGTATAAATTAAATCTAAATTATGTATAAACTAAATAGAATCAAAAATTCCGCCTCGGATAGTACCTGGTTCAAAGGTGCCCATCACACTAGCTGCGTTCCCTCTTTGTAAAATCGACTGTATATATATTTTTTAATTTTTAACATAAATAAAAATTATACAACAATTTAAATAAAAAATATATATCAGAAAGTGGTTTTAATGAAATAAAAAAATGAAGTTAATGGTAGTCTATTTTTCCAAAGTGGCTCCAAAAGTAGTCCCGACCCACCGCAACCCGCCCATATTTGCTCATTCCCTTACTCCACGTTTGTTTAATGACCGAGTTAAATAATATTTATGGAAGATGAGCGACTCGAGATGTTCCTGTGTTATTAAAGGGCGAATCATGGGAGGAAATGAAAGCCCATTGTCTTTCATACATTATTCAGGAATGCGAAAGGTCACGGGACTGATTGGAGGAATGACTACGGCTCTTTAATGGCTTTTTACATACGTGTTAAGGCCATACCCAAATTTTCCGGGGTCCAGTGGCGCCGCCATTTAAAATAAATCATTTAAAAGGAAACGGAGATATAATTTAAAATTGTGTCTTGGTCAAGTTTTAGATACCCATTCAAAGTATTTTTTAAACTACTCTTTGTAGTTTTAAGTGAGAACGTGAAGCTTTTCTACGCACATTTGCGAAAAACGGCCACTTTTAGCTAATGTGCGTAGAAAAGCTTCACGTTCGCACTTTAAATTATAAACAGTAGTTCATAAAATAGTTTTAAGGGTTATTATCTAGGGCTTGACCAAGACACAATTTTGAATGATATCTCCGTTTCCTTTTAAATGATTTATTTCAAATGGCGGCGCCACTGGATCCCGGAAAATTTGGGTATGGCCTTAATGCCGAGTTGTCACTTACGGGGTAGTCTAGGGCACAGAATAAAAACTAGTAGTTATATATAATATGTTCTTATATAAAATGGTTCAAATTTTTTGGGTTAGATAAAGATTTTATGGCTAGAAGTCTCAAAGACTACGTTAAGTGACTACAAAAAAATTTTTAACGCGAGTTTTGTAATTCTTAAAGTTAAAAATATATACATATATCCTACTTTCCTACTATCCTACTAATATTATAAATGCGACAGTGACTTCGTATATTTGTTTGTTACCTCATCACGCTTAAACTACTAAACCGATTTAAATGAAATTTGGTATGGATATAGTTTGAGACTCGGAGAAAGACATAACACGAAAGAAGTCTTATAGACTACGTTTAGTTACTACAAAAAAAAATGTGCTGAAATTAGATTAAATTTTTAACGCGAGTTCAGTAATTTTCAAAGTAAAAAAATAATATACGTATATGCAACATGGAAGGGACATATACATAACAAATCAAACTATGAACTATATTACTAGATCAGTAAAACAACAAGAATAAACGGCCAAGTGTGTCGGACTCGCCCATGTAGGGTTCCGTAGTAGCAAATAACATAATATAAAAGTATTGTAGTATGTTTTTTTAAATTTTTATATTTGAGTTGATTGAATGAAAGGTAAATTGCCGTTTATGATTTTTAACGTATAAAAAAAAACTACTTACTAAATCTCGTTCAAACCAATTTTCGCTGGTAGTTTTCATGGTAATGAACATCATATATTTTTATTAGTTTTAACATTCTCTTATTTTAGAAGTTACGGGGGGGGGGGACACACTTTTTTCCACTTTGGAATTGTCTCTCGCGCAAAGTATTGAGTTTAGAAAAAAATGATATTAGAAACCTCGATATCATTTTTGAAGACCTTTCCATAGATACCCCACACGTATGGGTTTGATGAAAAATATTTTTTTGAGTTTCAGTTCTAAGTATGGGGAACCCCCAAAATTTATTGTTTTTTTTCTATTTATGTGTCAAAACCTTAATGCGGTTCACATAATACATCTACTTACCAAGTTTCAACAGTATAGGTCTTATAGTTTCGGAAAAAAGTGGCTGTGACATACGGACGGACAGACAGACAGACAGACATGACGAATCTATAAGGGTTCCGTTTTTGCCATTTGGCTACGGAACCCTAAAAATCGATATTCCCATACAAATTTCCCGAGCGGCTGCACACTTTCGTATGGGAATGACATTTTTTTATGTTTTTTTTTTAATACCTTCATACTATAGTGATCTAGTCTAGCCCGTTATTTGTTACGGATATGTCCCTTCTACATTGTATTAAATTTAATTCAGGATACATTTATTTCTTACTAGCTGCTCCTAGCGGTGCTACCCGCAGAAAACGTAGCCTTTGTGTTAAGGGTCCCCCGACCATAGACCAAAATACAACTTTCCATACAAACGTAGTCTACGTTTTATTTCAAAACGACATGTCCGATTTGGGCAAAATTTTGTAATTTTAAAGATATTGCAATTATCTAGGTTTATAACTAGTTTCCGACACTAAAAATATGAACTTGAAATAGAATATAGTGTTTTATATCATTTTTGACCATTAGTATGGGAAACTTCTAAATCGTTATATTTTCTTTCCAGTTCATAATTTTACTGTAGGAAACCAGTTATAACCCTAGATAATTGCAATTTCTTTACAATTACCAATTTTTACCGGAATCTGACATGTGGTTTCAAAATTAAACGTTGTATGGAGAAGTCTAGGGTCGCCGGACTCTTAATCCAGGGTGTTAGCTTTCTGAATACCAAATTTTATCAAAATCGGTACTGCCTTTCACGCATGAAGAAGTAACAAACACACACACACTCACAAACTTTTGCTTTTATAATATTATTGTGATTGGAAATCAGTTAAAGTGCAATAGCTACAAACTTCTAACATGTCGCGCCAACTACTGCTGAGAAGAAACGCCGAATGAAACTCATTGAGATAGCATTAGTAACCTACTCGCCATAAGGGCTTTATTCGATAGGTTAAAAATTATTAACAACATAATGTATGTATATCTTGTCATCATACAAAAGAATAAGCATAGGGAATTTAATGTAGAGGTACATAGTCAAAGGCCGGCGCAGCAGCTGCCGCAGCAGAGAACCTTAAAAGGCGCAAATATGTAGACATCGGAGAAAACTACATATTTGAGCCTTTTGGGGTAGAGACTTTTGGTCCGTGGGGTCCTTCCACCCATAGTTTATTTCATATTATTTCTAAACGTTTATTCGAGGTATCCCATGACCAAAGGGCTGGTAACTATCTGGCTCAAAGAATCAGCATTGCCATACAACGTGGCAATGCTGCCAGCCTTTTGGCCACGTTGCCGAGGGGTAATATTTTAGTGGGACTACATAATTTGTAATTTTTAGTTTTAATTTAAATTTTAATAAGTTTGTATAGTTTGAATTTAAGTTAAATTTAATTTTTTTTCCAATAAAAAAAAGTACATACTTAATATTGTCATGGGTGATTTTTATGAAATAATACATAGTACTTACATACATAGTACACTTTACAACATAATTAAACTTGAGAAACAAAAAAACCTAAGTATGTTTCTAAAGACACTTGCGTTTTTAAAATGAATCTGTAGTCTGTAGAATATACACAGTAGATAATTAAAAAAAACCGGCCAAGTGCGAGTCGGACTCGCGCACCGAGGGTTCCGTACAAACGAGAATTTGGTATGAATTTCAATTTAATACCTCTACGCGTTTATGAGGAAATGGGTAGTAAGTTTAAAATTATTAAAAAAATATATATTATGTGATGTAACTAAAAATTTATGGTTTTCGTAATTTTTCCTTTATCTATGCTATAAGACGTTGCTTCGTACCAAATTTCAAGATTCTGAGTTCACGGGAAGCACCCTGTAGGTTTTGATTCCCTTGCAAGTGTCGAAAATTTGCGGCATAAACGGCTGTATCTTTTGATTGCGTTGGCTTAGAAGTTTGATTTTTTCACAGCTTCAAGGGACAGTAGACCTGAGTAATTGATATAAATTTCAGCTTCATACCTCCACGCGTTCCTGAGAAAAAGGGTCTTGACAGACGGACGGACGGACGGACAGACGGACAACAAAGTGATCCTATAAGGGTTCCGTTTTTTCCTTTTGAGGTACGGAACCCTAAAATTGTGTTAATCCAGGAGTGCCGATAGAAGTGAAAACTCGGTATCAATTTTGATAACAGTTTCGCAAGTTCAATGGTTTTTCCCATTTCAGAAAATGGCCAAATGCCCAAAGAAGTTTTAACTTCAAATATAATATTTTATTAAATAATTAAAAGAAAGTCCAAAAATTTTACGGAGACACAATAAATTAATAATAATAAATTATACGATAATATTTTAAAAAAATGGCGTATGCTAGATTTGCACCAGAAACATCGACCATCTAAGGTATACACTGTCGTAACTGAGCTATCGACAGTCAATCTTGTGTAATTACACTAATTACGTTTCAATTTTCTTTGGTGTCGGTAACAGTGTCGCGAGTTCAATGGTTTTTTCCTATCTTAAAAAAAGCCCAATGCACCTTTTAAATGCCCAAAAGCTTTCACTTCAAAAGATAAATAAATTAAAAACATGTAAGACACATCTGAAAAAGAACCCTGACTTGTCAGGGTTTTGTGTGCATTTAATTATGTTTGAGTTTGTCTGTAAGCTCTCACATACTTAGACATCTCATATTCATCTTCTTTCCAAAGACTATTAGGCCGACTGTTGCCAAATTAATTTTGTGTACTTGCAATGATTTATGACGTCATTTTGGGGGCAATACTAATGATTTACAAGGTACGTGAAGAATTACGTGTTCAATTTACGCACTTTAAAATTATTTATTTGAAATTGTTTTCAAGAAATTTCAAAATGGTATCATTTTTAACCCCTGACTAAAAGAAGGGTGTAAAAGGGTGGCTGGCGCTCGAACGGGTAAACCGATTTCGATTTAGTTTGTTTTACGTAAAAGCAAGTTCCCTTGTGGTAGTTCTTAGTTATGTTTATTAAAAATCGGTTCAGATGTTTAAAAGGGGTTTTTTAAGTTACCTGGCAATTAATAGATGGCACTAAGAATATCCCATGCTGGTCTGGGAGAAATGAAAAAACGTAGAATGTACCAGCTGCTTCTCTTCCCGCGCAGATCGTAAAAGCCGATCGAGGGAATGGGCAAAAATGCGAATCATGTTAATAGGCGATGCGGCTAGCAACCCATCACTGTATTGATTGCTTTTCCATCTCCTCGCCCACCATGACGCTAAAAGTGGCTTTTGGGTCTTGCGGCCCTAGGTTTTGCATAGAGCCGCAAGACCCAAAATGCTCTGTCTGCCCCATTAGGGATAAAGACGTATAGTATGTATGTATGTATGTACTAAGAATATCAATTCCACTTAACATCAGTTGGAATATGTAGTTCCGCTTTTTATCACTAGATGTCTATGATGATGTGTTTAGTATATATTACATAATTAAAAAATAAAAATATTTCACATAAGTATAACATAGTATTTTTTAAATTAAATTTATGTTTGGGCTTGCGTGTTAGGTTTAGTTTTATTATTAATTGTGAACGGTTTTGCCAAATATTTTAACAGATGGAAATATACACGCATATAGCGCTTTAAAATTTGTTGTATATAATTTGTGTCCTATTACACATCATCGCATTGTCTCCGCCTTGCTTCCGCCTTGCCTTCGCCCTGTGCGCGTGTCCTCTGAACGCGTCATATTTATTCGATATTCTTTTGCTAAGGGTTAAGCATTTATGGTGTTATTGCTAACTTTCGACGTCGTTTACCAGAACAGGGTGGTTTTACAGCTGAAATTTACAGTTTTGAGGCAATAAAGTATGTGTAAATATGAAAAATACATTCTCCAAATTTACGCGGACAAAGTCGCGGGCTACAGCTAATAAAGGAAATAAAAAAAACGACGGGTTGCACTCTGGGAGTGCCGGCAGAAGTGAAAACTTGAATATTAACGTTGTGCTTTTTTGATATTTTGGAATGGTTAGGGAATAATTTTGCACGAATTGCTTTAATTAATTATCAGTATAAAATATTTCAAATCTTTTCTGAACCACAGTCTGTCACAAATGTCACAAGCATGACCAAATTCATTTTCAACAAAATCATTTTCAAATACACAGCAGTATGGCCACTACACAGACGGTCGAGCCATCAGCTGTCACCATCCATGGATGCGCGTAGCACGCTGTAACATAAACACACACGAACATTCGCGCAAGCGCCCTGCGCCGTCTTACGAATTTTCGATCAGGCCACGTGTCCTGACGCGAGTTTAAAATTTTTTGCCCTTTCCTAAAAAAGTGCACAACGCCGCTAAAGTTTTCACTTCAAAAATTGGCGTGTGCTAGATTTGCACCAGGAACATCGACCAACTAAGGTATACACTCTCGCAATTACTGAGCTAGGAGACAGTCAATCTTGTATAATCACGTTTCAATTTTCACTTGGTGTCGGTAATAGTGTCGCGAGTTCAATGGTTTTTTCCAATCTCAAAAAATTCCTTATGCGCCTTAAAAGCTTTCACTTCAAAAGATAAATAAATTAACCCTTAACCGCCTACCATACGTCTCACAGATCCGGTTGATATAATAATTGTGAATATTTTTGCGCCGGAGTTTTGTATCGACTTGTTCGATCCTGTACCTTTTCCTTACGCCCCTCTGTACCATACAACAGCTCCTCGAGGTTAGACATGCGCGCGTTTGCCTCAGGTGGAAAAATAATTACCAGCGCGAGTCTGAGAGACCCCTGTTAGGAGGTTACGTAATTTTTTTTTAGTTGTGTATTTTTATTGTTTTAATTATAATGGTTATTAATAAAGCTGTAATTGAGCGTTGGGAACAAATATCATATGTGCCAAAACGAGACCGCATATGACACGTCGTAAAAGCAATGTGACATTGCAATGTGATATACGTACGTATTAGTTAGTATAAAACGCATCTTCCAAATCAATGGGACCCCTCTAGCAGCTGTTCCATGCAGGAGCACTGGTGAAGAGCGATTAGTGGATCGTTAAACTGTTCCACTTGCGAATATTAAAAAAAACTTAAAACGCAATACATTTTTCGAATGCGTAGCGCCAATTTTCCTTGAATGCACGAACAAGATGCACTGCTGTAAAAAGCTCGAAGTTTAAAGCCTGCAATTTTGTTGAATTAATTATTATAGTGAGCGTTATTTTTTTTATAAAGTTCCTTGTTGATTGATTGATATAAAAAATTTAAGGATTATTTCCTATTACTTAAAATATTTTTTTTAGATCCCATTTTCAATAAGCGTTTGTAAGTAAGCAAAAAACAGTGGATTATGCCAATTATTCGAAGTTATTAAAAAAAGTATTACTGATTTTCATGTTCCTTTTATTTAAATAAAGAGTATAATAATGTTCAAAACTGAATTTTAATTAAAATCTGTACCCACCCTTAATATTTATAGTAATTGTTTTTTTTTATTCTGGGGTCCCACAGACGTATGATAGGTGGTTGTGTGACAAAAACGTGAGGTAGGTAGTTAAGGGTTAAAAACATGTAAGACACGCCCGAAAAACAACCCTGACTTGTCAGGGTTTTGTGTGCATTTAATTTTGTTTGAGTTCGTCTGTAAGCTCTCACATACTTAGACATCTCATATTCATCTTCTTTCCAAAGACTATTAGGCCGACTGTTGCCAAATTAATTTTGTGTACTTGCAATGATTTATGACGTCATTTTGGGGGCAATACTAATGATTTACAAGGTACGTGAAAAATTACGTGTTCAGTTTACATACTTTAAAATTATTTATTTGAAATTGTTTGCAAGAAATTTATAAATTATATAATTTTTAAACCCTGATGAAAAGAAAGGTGTAATAAGTTTGACGCTAATGTATGTCTGGCTCGCACTCGAACGAATTAACCGATTTTGATGCGGTTAAGTTATTGAGGGTTAATGCTTGAAAAACGGGTTTTTAGGGTTCCGTAGCCAAATGGCAAAAACGGAACCCTTATAGATTCGTCAAGTCTGTCTGTCTGTCTGTCTGTCTGTCTGTCTGTCTGTCCGTCCGTCCGTCCTTATGTCACAGCCACTTTTTCACGAAACTATAAGAGCTATACTGTTGAAACTTGGTAAGTAGATGTATTCTGTGAACCGCATTAAGATTTTCACACAAAAATAAAAAAAATATATAAATTTTGGAGTTTCCCCATACATAGAACTGAAACTCAAAAATTTATTTTTCATCAAACCCATACTTGTGGGGTATCTATGAATAGGTCTTCAAAAATGATATTGAGGTTTCTTTCATAACTGTTTTCTAAACTGAATAGTTTGCGCGAAAGACACTTCCAAAGTAGAAAAATGTGTCCCTGTAACTTCTAAAATAAGAGAATGATATAACTAAAAAAAATATATGATGTACATTACCATAAACTACCAGCGAAAATTGGTTTGAACGAGTTCTAGTAAGTAGTTTTTTTTATTATGTCATAAATTAAATTAAAATACAATATTAATAAAACATCGATCAAAGTTACAACGAACTACAAGAACTTTTATTTTATGTTCCTCGCTGCTACGGAACCCTTCATGGGCGAGTCCGACTCGCACTTGGCTGCTTTTTTTAGTTACCTGGCAATTAATAGATGTCGCTACGGATATCAATTCCACTTAAAATCGGTTGGAATAATGTAGTTCCGCTTTCGTTAGTAAATGGTATTTGTGATGGTGTGTATAATGTAATTGATAATTCAAAAATTAAAATATTTCATACAACCTGTACATACATTGTTTTATTTAGAGAACGGGTTACTCACGTATAGAGTCAGCTACTGCCGACATGTTTCGACCTCATCCGGAGGTCTTCATCAGGGCGAATGTGACGAGAGGCCCGTACACCGCACCGGGTCGCGACACACTGATGTTAGTCGCGGGAGGCGCGGGGCGCGCGGGCAGCGCGGGCGATCGCCCTCTGCACCCGCAGCGACAGTTCGGTAAATGGTGGTTGCTGCTGGATAGTTGTGTCAAGGACGTGGACGTACATCCCGTGGATGTACTGGGAGCCGTTATTTCCTCTTGATCATTTTCTGCGGCTGGTGATAGCGCCAGTGCGTGAAAAAAGCTCACTGTATCAGAGACTGTCGGCTGTACATGGCATCTATTATGCGTCTCTTGAAGTACCGGTTTCCAGGCGGCGGGTAAGCTCCAACCAACATCACGATTAAAATTAGGACGTCGCTCAATTTCTATTGCTTCACGTATTTTACGAGGGACAAAACCTTTCTCTCTAGCTAAGACTTTGGCCCTGTCGAAGCGTATGTAATGTGTGACGTCCGTCTCTATCGCATGTTCGGCGATGGCTGACCCGTTGCTGTCCAGTTTCTTCAGGCTCCTTATGTGCTCCTGTAACCTGGTCGACACATTCCGACACGTCTCTCCAACAATCACAAGGGACTTCATAAACACCGGGAACGTTTAGTGGCTCACTATCTTTTGGGGAACGCACAAGCTGTCGGATTTTTGTGAGAGGCCGAAATATCGTTTTGATGTCAAATTTGCGACGCAACATTTGACCGATTTTGTCAGTCACTCCCTTCACAAATGGTAGGTACAATATCGCTCTATCTACCGATGTTGACTGCGTGCTCTTATTAGTACTAATCCTCAAGCTTTGTCGCAACTTGTATCCATTGCTTTCCAGCACTTGTCTTACATGTGCCAACTCAGACTCAATGTATTGCAGGTCACACAGACGCAACGCTCTGCCGATGAGAGATCGAGGAACCGACGCTAAATGGGCTGGGTGATGGTGGGAATCCGCTCTCAGATAGCGGTCTGTATGAGTCGGTTTCCGATAAACTGAATGCGATAGTGTGCCATCGGGTTCTCTCACAACCAGAACGTCCAGGAAAGCAAGGACTCCGTCCTTTTCTTGTTCACTTGTGAATTTTATTCTTGTATGCAGTGAGTTAAGGTGTTCTAGAAAAGGCATCACGTGGTCCTTGTGTAGGATAGAAAAAACATCGTCCACGTATCTCCACCAATATCTAGGTTTGTGTTCCACGGCGTTGAGTGCTCTCTCCTCAAACCATTCCATAAAAATGTTTGCCACCACTGGAGCTATAGGTGACCCCATTGCTACTCCGTCAATCTGAATATAGTATTCACCCCTCCAGACGAAGAAACCACTCCTCAGACAAAAGTCCATGACATTTATGTGCTCAGTGGGCAATTCATCATTATTTATTAACTCACTAATAATCTTAAGAGTGTCGTCCACTGGTACATTCGTGAACAAAGACGCTACGTCGAAACTCGCCATGATTTCTTCATCTTTCAGCCTCACATCCTTTATCAGACTGAGGAAATATAAAATATACACGTGAGTAACCCGTTCTCTAAATAAAACAATGAGTGTACCTCACGTTAGTTTTAATCAAAAAAAAAAAACCTGTACTTAGTTATTATATACTATAGTTTTCTTTTAATAAAGTTTATGTGTTTGGGCTGGTGTGTTAGGTTTTAGTTTTATTATTTTGTAAACGGTTTTGCCAAATATTTTAATAGATAGAAAGAAATTATACACGCATAGCGCGCTTCGATATTTTTAAGATATTTTTAAACTTTGTTGCATATAAATTGTGTGCTATCACACATCATCCGCTCTTGATCGGTAGGTAATTTTGGAAATCTTTGGGCCTATGTTCAGCAGTGGACGTTGTGCGGCTGAAATGATGATGATGACACATCATCGCCTTGCCTTCGCCTTAAGGCTCCTCCTTGCGCTAGCGACCTTGAAAACACAAAAAAAATAATTTCTCTTTCTGTAAGTAAGATTATTAGAAACCCTCGTACAACTTTTTAGCTAGTATCCTGAAGTTTCATTAGAACCTCGAAAGTCATTGAAATACTATCCGGTTTAGAAACCTTTACAAAAAGAGTCAAAAATGGCCGTTTTTAGTATTTTTTGCAAAGGAAAATTCAGGGTATATTATTTCAATGATTTTCGAGGTTCTAATGAAACTTAAGGATACTAGCTAAAAAGTTGTACGAGGGTTTCTGATAATCTCACTTACAGAAAGAGAAATTAATTTTTTTGTGTTTTCAAGGTCGTTAGCGCGGGGAGGACCTTTAAGTCCGTCCGGTGTTCGCCTCGACTGGACTTCGGCGCTTGTCATGCGCTAGGCGTGGGCTTGGCGTGCGGGTGTCGTCTGAACGCGCTCTTATTAAGCAAATAAAGAATTGGATCGAATTAATTTTACCTTGTTACAAGAAAGCTGGCTGCGTTTCCTTGCTGGATAGCTATGCTGATCCGTTGAGCGAAGAAAAAGCATAAATTAGTATAAGTTCATTTTATAGCTTAGTTTAGTTTTATTTAGCTTTGTTCTTTTTCTTTTTATCAGTAAACTCAATTATTTTCATTTTACTTTGATAAAAGTTAGTCTATCACGTATTATTTATTGTTCAAAATTTGTATTCACATGACTATATCTATGACGAACGTACAGAAAAGCGGACCCGTTGATCCCCGTCGCCTCGTAAAATTTAACAGTCAAAACAGAAAGTCCAAATTTGCAATGTGTGCGTCGACATATTAGAATGGTTGGGCTCGGTGCTTCGCCGATTGGTTTGGCTGAAATATGTTAGGTTTTCGAGACGGTAAATTTTGTTTGTCCCGGACTATTTTGAATTAAGTACGAGTTTAAAGACCTCGTGGGAAATGAGGTTTATCTTAAAAAGAAAATAAGTTTTTTGAAAAATTTAAATTTGTTGTGCAAGCTTTTATGGTGAGGCCAAAGTACTTATTCTGCTATTAAACTGCCTCCGTGGTGTAGTGGTTAGAGCGTTCGGCTCATACCTAGAGGTCGTGGGTTCGATTCCCGGAGGGGGCAACGACTTTGCGTTGTTGTCCTAGTTTGGTTAGGACATTGCAGGCTGATCACCTGATTGTCTGATAAGTAAGATGACCCGTGCTTCGGAGGGCACGTTAAGCCGTCGGTCCCGGTCACTGTCTTTGACATTGGTCGTTACCTAAAACCATGTCAGAGGCCTTTAAGGCGGTTTAAAAACTCTGACACTAGTGTTAGTCACTAACACACACGATAAGAAGAAGAAGAAGTACTTATTAAAACAAATCCGTTATGCTTTATTTGATGGAGTTGCGTCGTTTTTTTACTGAGTTCCATCGACCACCTTCAGTCTCCGTGATCAGTCCCTAGGCATCGTCTACCATAATGTGCTTGTTGATTTATATTATTTAATTTGCAAAAATCAATCTTTATTTTTCAATATGGCAATACTAAAGCAATCAAGTTGCTGTCTTTATTTAGTTGCAACGCCCAGTTGTCTCGTTCTTTCCGTTACCGACTGTGCTAGGCGTCAGACGTTTACACTTCCAAGTAAAAGTGAAATAATGTAATTTCATAGTAGTTGTTATTTCAACAGTGCTCGTGTGCAAATCAAACGCATCCTACTCAATGAGTTTACGTTGTTTTATAACTGAGTTCTGTCAAATATGTCCCGGCTCCATCATCAGAACAGCTCATTGAGTTCATAATCATCATCATCTTCATCAGGTCTTTTTATCTCCACTACAGAAGCACGATCCTCTCTGTACTACCCGAGCCAAACTTGGCCAGAGCTGCCAGAGGTCAGTATCAGAATCAGAGTTCATAATATTGTACTATAATCCGACTTACACAAAACTTCAGCTCAATCGGTTGAAGGTTGAAAATTAAGTTGCAAGATTTGACCTAAACAAACTTTCATACAAACATACGAGTACATTTTACGTACATACATTGCAACTAATATAAAAACTTGTAGAGTATAATTTTATTCGCCAAATAATAAGCGCCTATTCAATTAGAAATAAATAGACGAGGAAATACGTTGGGACACTTAGTATAAATAAATAATATAAATATATATGGACACATTACACTGATTGAGTATTATTGAGTGGTATTATGGGATATGGAATAATAAATCAACGATACTATATTTTGTAACAAATTCATATTTTGATAAATATCCAAGAAATCGAAAAATAAAAAAGAATAGAAGGCAAATTGAATGTTCGATGTTTAACAAATGACAGACTTATTAAACTCAAACGTCTATATGAACCTTCGTATTTATCCGTACAAATAGGCCGTATATCGAACATAAACAATTTGCCATCGATTCGTTTTACACGTGTCTCTGTAAGAAGTAATTTGGGGTATTTGAAGTCACACCTGAGGTTATTAAGGCTTTATTTACAAGCGAGACGAGGCGTGCTGTTTAAACAAGGTATATTGTCGTGAAATATTAACATATTGAGTGACGCTATGAAGAACTCAAAAGAAGCAATTTTCAGGTCTTTTTTTTTTAAACTTGTACCTAAATATCTCGCCCTTTGTCTACACAAGGTGCCAAGACATTTATTTTGTATTTTTTATTTTTGATACACCCAGCGTCACCCACGGGCTTGGTAGGCTGAGTTTTTCAGTTTTTAAAACTACCTGAGATGTATTGAAAATAGTGTTTTAAAATCTGAGGAAAAGATATGTCTCAGTTAAAGTTATAGAAGTTATGGTCTAGTCAAATTCGCATTCAGTCAGTTACGGTGCAAGCAAGCACCTGCATTCAGGTATGGTCTGACAAACTTAATTTTATGAAAAAATTCCAAAACAATCTCTATTTGTAATATTTTTTCAAGACTATGATATTTTACATTGAATTCTCATGCTCAATTAAAGCCACTAAATATTCATAGGCAAATTCCCTTTTATCCTTTTTAAAAATTAAATACCGTTTATTCTCCCCCTCCCGTTCCCCAGTCAGCCATAACATGATAAAGTCTGCGAGGTACCAGGCAGATCGTCCCGCAACTCATCCAACAGGGCCGTTAGACCATCTAAATACACCTTTCAAGTTGCATACCGTACCAAAGTAATTTCCGGCAGAGTAGAATAGGGCCACTCCAAGTCCTCCCGTGGATGTCGTAGAAGGTGACTTAGGAAATACAAGCTAAACAAAGCGAATAACATCGATGACACCACTCCAGCCCGTCTGGCCAAGGAGGACAGTTTAGGCCAAGTCCTCTGGCTGCTCCGGCCAGCTGCGGTAGTTCAAAGAGGGTCGTGCTCCTACAGTGGAGACAAAAAGACCTGATGATGATACAATTACATACATTCGAAAAACAACCTTTTCTCCTAGCACAGTCGGTTATAAAGGTACATTACCTTGTATCAAACGCTGAAACGATCCGTGACAATGTTCCAGCTATATTACGAGTTGATTACATTATCCGTCGCCACGTTGGCCTGATTATTATACAACCGTTGTCAGATGTCTTTAATGGCCCCCTATACGTGTTTAGTCTCCTTTAATAGTGATATTACTATCGTAAGGTTATTTGGAAATTGTAGGGGTAATAGCGGAAAATGTCAGGCAGAGTGAGCAGGTATCTTAATTGCCGAGAACGTGGTTTGCAGTTCACAGTTTGATGTAACTACTGAGAGAAGAAGAGACTACTGAGAGACATGGTAAATAACCGGCCAAGAGCGAGTAGGACTCGCGCACGAAAGGTTCCGTACCATTATCTATAAGTGATATTACCATCGTAAGGTTATTGGGAAATTGTAGGGGCAATAGCGGAAAATGTCTAAGAAAAGGCAGGTATCTTAGGTAATGAGAGAAGAAGAGACTAGTAGAATTACTGAGTATTTAGTTTAGTTTTAACCCCTTTGTGTATGAATTTTCCAATTTTCATAAAATAATACATCATGATTCAATAATAGTCCAAATAACATGGGAAAAATAAAGATATAAACCCCGAAATAAAATAAAAAACTATTTCGTTATGTTTTATTATGAATTATAAAAATATGTTTAATTTCCTATTTTATGCAATTTATTTTGTGTCAATTTGACCATTTTTTTTAAATAATATTGATTTTGGATGGTTCGATATCGTGAGAAAAATGACTTGGCATAAACAAAAAAGAAGAAAGGAAAAGTATAAAACAGTATTTTTTTATTATATACCAAAAGCAGATTACAATTGATTATAAAACATTTTAAAAATATTAAAAGCAATAAAAATAGTAATTAAAAATGTAAGTTTTAATTGAAGTGGCCTGATTATTATAAAACCGTTGTCAGATGTCTTTAATGGCCCCCTATACGTGTTTAGTCTCCTTTAATAGTGATATTACCATCGTAAGGTTATTTGGAAATTGTAGGGGCAATAGCGGAAAATGTCAGGCAAAGCGGGCAGGTATCTTAGTTGCCGAGAATGTGGTTTGCAGTTCACAGTTTGATGTAACCACTGAGAGAAGAAGAGACTACTGAGAGACATGGTAAATAACCGGCCAAGAGCGAGTAGGACTCGCGCACGAAGGGTTCCGTACCATTATCTATAAGTGATATTACCATCGTAAGGTTATTGGGAAATTGTAGGGGCTATAGCGGAAAATGTCTAAGAAAATAATAAATAAATAAATAAAAGGCAGGTATCTTAGGTACTGAGAGAAGAAGAGACTACTTAGAGAAGAATTACTGAGTATTTAGTTTAGTATTATCCCTTAAATGTATGAATTTTCCGATTTTCATAAAATAAGACATCATGGATCAATAATAGTCCAAATATCAGCCCCGAAATAAAATAAAAAACTATTTCGTTATGTTTTATTATGAATTATAAAAATATGTTTAATTTCCAATTTTATGCAATTTATTTTGTATCAATTTGACCATTATTTTAAATAATATTGATTTTGGATGGTTCGATATCGTGAGAAAAATGACTTGGCATAGACAAAAAAGAAAGAAAGAAAGGGAAATAGAATATGCCAAAAGCAGATTACAATTAATTATAAAACATTTTAAAAATATTAAAAGCAATAAAAATAGTAATTAAAAATGTAAGTTTTAATTGAAGTGGCCTGATTATTATAAAACCGTTGTCAGATGTCTTTAATGGCCCCCTATACGTGTTAAGTCTCCTTTAATAGTGATATTACCATCATAAGGTTATTTGGAAATTGTAGGGGTAATAGCGGAAAATGTCAGGCAAAGCGGGCAGGTATCTTAGTTGCCGAGAATGTGGTTTGCAGTTCACAGTTTGATGTAACTACTGAAAGAAGAAGAGACTACTGAGAGATATGGTAAATAACAGGCCAAGAGCGAGTAGGACTCGCGCACGAAGGGTTCCGTACCATTATCTATAAGTGATATTACCATCGTAAGGTTATTGGGAAATTGTAGGGGCAATAGCGGAAAATGTCTAAGAAAAGGCAGGTATCTTAGGTACTGAGAGAAGAAGAGACTAGTAGAATTACTGAGTATTTAGTTTAGTTTTAACCCTTAAATGTATGAATTTTCCAATTTTCATAAAGTAATACATCATGGATCAATAATAGTCCAAATATCATGGGAAAAATAAAAATATAAGCCTCGAAATAAAATAAAAAACTATTCCGTTATGTTTTATTATGAATTATAAAAATATGTTTAATTTGCTATTTTATGCAATTTATTTTGTGTCGATTTGACCATTTTTTTTTAAATAATATTGATTTTGGATGGTTCGATATCGCGAGATAAATGACTTGGCATAAACAAAAAAGAAGAGAGGAAAAGTATAAAACAGTATTTTTTATTATATACCAAAAGCAGATTACAATTGATTATAAAACATTTTAAAAATATTAAAAGTAATAAAAATTATAATTAAAAATGTATGAAAGTTTTAATTGAAGTGGCCTGATTTATTATACAACCGTTGTCAGATGTCTTTAATGGCCCCTATACGTGTTTAGTCTCCTTTAATAGTGATAGTACCTGGGCGACCGAGCTTTGCTTAGTTACATCTCAAACATAAACTAATATTTTTAAATCTTGTCTAAAAACAATGCAAAATAAAAAATTACATATAAACTTAAACATAAAAAAAACAAAAGGAAGTCACCGAGTGGGATTCGAACCCGTAACACTCTTTCTAGCGGTCGGTATCCTTAACCGCTGAGCTAAAAACAAGGCGGTCGGCGCGACGAAATTAGCGACCATATTCTGCGTGGAAAGAAAAACGCATGAAAACTCGAAAACACGCGTTTTCCCAAACATAAAACGAATCTAGATCGTTTGTTTACCCCCGAAAACCCCCATATACAAATTTTGAGCGAATTCGTTAGAGCCGTTTTCGAGATCACAGAAATTTATAAATAAATATATATATATAAATAAATATACAAGAATTGCTCGTTTAAAGGTATAAGATTACCATCGTAAGGTTATTCAGAAATTGTAGGGGAAATAGCGGAAATTGTCAGGCAGAGTGAGCAGGTATCTTTGTTGCCAAGAATGTGGTTTGTAGTTCACAGTTTGATGTAACCACTGAGAGAAGAAGAGACTACTGAGAAACATTGAATAAAAGAAATAAAAATATTTGCTTTGTTTAATCGTGCAAGTTATTGTAACCTGTGACGTGTAACTTCGGGGAGTAGGTTTATAATCTTACAACGGTTGACTAGCCGTGTGGTTTTCGGTAGAGTAGAATAGGGTCACTCCAAGTCCTGTGGATGTGGATGTCGTAGAAGGCGACTTAGGAAATACAAGCTAAACAAAGCTTATAACATCAATGAGACCTCTCCAACCCGTCTGACCAGCGAGAAGAGTGTGGGCCAAAGTCCTCTAGCTGCTCTGGCCAAGTATGGCTCTGGTAGCACAGAAAGGGTCCTGCTCCTGCAAAGGAGACATACCTGATGATGATGATGATGACAAGTGTTAACACAGAAAGTAATTAAAACCAATGTAGAATTTGAAGACTTAAATGAACTTATTATAGTATTGTTATTTTACAATGAATTTGAAAAAACAGTCCACGCGCGGTAGGAATTGACTCCAGGCGAATTTCATTTTAAAACTAGAAAAACCGAAAAATAACAAAAAAGTAAAATCCGACCGATACTGAAGTTCGGAACAAAAACCTTTAAAACGAAGTCCGTATAAAAATCGTACGGAATTCAATTAAAGGGGATCCACCGCAGACCGACTGAAATTCAGATTAGCTCTGTAGGTTCCGTATAGAAAAAAGAAATAGAATAGATACAGTGGTTAAGCAAACAATCTGTTTGTATTGTGAATTGAATTAAGATAGATATATTAAGTACTTTTCCCAATAGTAAGATTCTGAAATATTTTTTTAGATTCATAATGACATACATACAATATTATCCTCTTGATTCCCATCTCCACTTGCTACAATGCTTGTAAACCTCTGTCGCTTCGTCATTATTGTTGGGTTGTTATATTATATTACTTTATTGTACCCAAAAAATCGAAAGACCATCATACAGTACGATAAAATGATGACCTTATCTAATTTAGGCAAGGATGTCTTTCAGTCAATCTGCGCAATATTAAGGCCATACCCAAATATTCCGGGGTCCAGTGGCGCCGCCATTTTAAATAAATCATTTAAAAGGAAATGGAGATATCATTTAAAATTGTGTCTTGGTCAAGTTCTAGATACCCATTCAAAGTATTTTTTAAACTACTTTTTGTAGTTTAAAGTGAGAACGTGAAGGTTTTCTACGCACATTTGCGAAAAACGGCCACTTTTAGCTAATGTGCGTAGAAAAGCTTCACGTTCGCACTTTAAATTATAAACAGTAGTTCATAAAATAGTTTTAAGGGTTATCTAGGGCTTGACCAAGACACAATTTTGAATGATATCTTCGTTTCCTTTTAAATGATTTATTTTAAATGGCGGCGCCACTGGACCCCGGAAAATTTGGGTATGGCCTTAAGAGGGTATTTACTGAAATAAATTTATCATATTATGTAACACAATAAAATCACTTCCAGTCAACCTAATTTAACCAGTTACCCACACCTGGTAGAATCGCTACATTCATAAATAAACTGTCATTTTACAGGACGGGTTTGTATTGTTTTTCTTCTCCAAAGATAATATGGATTGAATGACTGCTCCAATTTCGCAAAAAGCTTGTGAAGTTAATAAGGACGCATTCGGACGATAAGCGCACGCCAAGCCACTCAAATTGCATTTAACGAAGTTCACACGCCCACGCCTCGCCTACACTACGCGCTCGCCTTGCTTCCGCCTTGCGCCCGCCTCGCGCACGCCTGGCGCTCGCCCCTGCTGGACCTCGGTAAATGCAATTTGAGTTGTATTGATGTGTTATAGGACTCAAATTATGCTGTATGATTTCCGGCAGAATAGAATAGGATCACTCCAAGTCTTTCCGTGGATCCGAACAAAGCTTATAAACATCATTAGACCTCTCCAACCTGTCTTGCCAGCGTGGAGAGCGTAGGCCAAACCCTCTGGCTGCTCTGACTAAATATGGCACTTAATAGTACAGAGAGGGTCGTTCTCCTGCAGTGGAAACTAAAAAAAGACCTGATGATGAGGACTCAAATTATATATATAAGCAAAAAAATTCAATGCGCGCCAGTCGTGGGTTAGGCCTGCGCGTATAGTCGAAGCGCGCCCTAAAAACCAGATCAATTTTACCATACATACTATATCATCGCAAGGCTGCACAAAATCCTCAGTATCTGCACATATGCGCCGCAAGTTATGCCCTCGCTTCGCGGACTTAGTTCACTTTATTGTGAACCGTTAAATTTTACAGCCTGCATCCACTGAGCAGGCACGCATTAAAAATCGTACAGAGAGGGCATCGAACTAGCATGGTCTTTTTTAAAATGTCACGGATTATGTGATGTGATATTTATCGTAAAATATAGTAAAGTTAGTATACAAGTTTAAAACTGACATTGCAGCTAGTTTTACCAAAAAAAAAGTTACCTTGGATTACCGCAGTTAGTAACGACCACTGCACCGACTTATAGCTTTCATTGGTCGTTAGCCCGCGTTTGGGAGGTCTGCCTGAATACTGTAAATCGACTGAGTTATCAACCAATGAAAACAAGCCATTAAAACTAGTTTGCTTAACACGTTCTAAAAACTTGAAGAAATGTCAGTATCTCTGAGAAGTTCTAGACTCAGGCTTTGTATTTTACTATTATTAGTATATTCAAAGAGTATTTATTCACTCTTTACTATTGTCTATACGCACTCTCCATATTTTGTGAAGTAGGGCTGAGAACTGTTCATAGACTAAATGTGAAACAGAAGCACAGATATGGCACTTCTTAGAAACGGAGCAGCACATATACCTAGTACTACTACAAACGAAACAATACATTCGTGTACACGTCAAATGTGTGAGTAAAACAATCAGGGTCGCCACCTCAGAATTTGTTGCTTTGCTTACCTGTTTTCATCACTCAGAAATCTATAACATTTTCGTTCTATATTGTTTTCCGTGGATAAACAATAATAATATGCGCAGTTTCTCACCATTATGATTCAATAATCCTAAGTGACTCGCGTAATGTCAACGTGCGACTAGCAACAACCCTGTTTTACAGGCGCTTACACGGCCCAATAATGGGGGAAGGGTTGCGGGGACGCCAGATTGCGGGGGACGGTGCGAGTTTCCGTTCTGTATGTAATACTATTAGTAATTCTGTAACAGAAGGTAAAGTCCAAGATAACAAATTAGAAAGTTAAAACGTCAATAACAATTTTTTTTTGTATAAGTCATCAAGCTATGACGTCACGATGCGATCTACGAATTTGATTATGTTGTCAACCCATTGGCGGGAGACCTTTGAGTCAGTGCCTTGAAGAAACTGCATATTAATTGTTTTTGTAAGCTAGGTGTTCCTGCGATCACTCTCGTTCTTCGTCCATTTTCTTTCACGTTTTACTTAGTGCAGTGTCGATCGTATTGTACAATGGTCAGATGATTAACATCAGAAAGCTGAGATGCCTTAAGGAAGCTTGTAAATTTTTACAGCTGTGTTGACGACTTACAAACATGGAAGAACAAAACTGACAAACCAACATTAGGACAAGTTATTATTTGATATATAATATTTTTAAACAAGCTTTTATCTATAACAATAAGCTAAAAAGCATTAAGTACTCCTAAAGACAAATAATCCGAGCTCAAACTCGGTGGGGTTATGTTGTTTTATCACAGAGATGCCATGACCACCTTCCAAATCCATCATCAGCTTCATGTCGTCATAATATTGCATTGTCACGCGATATACGTTCGAGAAATTTTTTAGCTCAATCGAAAACAGACTACGGAACATCATCATCAGGTCTTTTTGTCTCCACTGCAGGAGCACGACCTTTTCTGTACTACCAGAGAGAAAATTTTTAGCTCAATCGAAAACAAGCAAGACTACGGAACATCATCATCAGGTATTTTTGTCTCCACTGCAGGAGCACGACTCTCTGTACTACCAGAGCCATACTTGGCCAGAGCAGCCAGATAACTTGGCCTAGACTATCCTCACTAGCCAGCAGTTACGTGCACAAATAATTTTGATATGGTACAGGCACTAATTTTACGTAATCTACAATACAAGAACGGCTGCATCTTTTTGTCCCCACTGCTAGTCAAGTTAAATACATTTCTTGTAAGTATCCGATATCATTTTTTTTTTAAATTTATTAATGTCGCTTATAATATAATTCCAATTTAATGAGATAATTTTCATTGATTATTAAGTAATTATATGATTATTATTAGTTATGTATGTGTAATTTATTTAATTGTATGTTAATTTTATTTGATTATTCAATTTTATATTTGTATGACGTGTAAATACTTTTAATGAATAAATATGATTATGATTATCATTTGAGGCATAAGGTGGACAAAGTCTAAGTTTTATATAAAGTCTAAGTTTTATATAATTTTATATAAAACCATTTACTGATAAAGCTAGCCCCAAAGTAAATTCAAGACTTGTGTTATGGGATACTCACTCAACGATACTATATTTTATAACAAATACATATATATGTAAACATTCAAGACCTATAACAATTTGAGAAAGGCCATTTTTCTTCAAGACCTATAACAATTTTCCAACTTGCCCTGACCGGGGATCGAACCTCTGGGTGATGGACTAGCATGGTGACCACTACGCCACGGAGGTCATCGAAAAGTGTCTATATATGAAATGCACGCTACTGCTAGCCAGACGTTTTGTTTGAGGTCTCATTGATGTTTATTAGCTTTATGTTTACAACGGGATAGGTGAAACTAAATAAAATCTTGTAAAATGCCTTCTGCCATATTAACTACTCTTTGCCAGTAACCGTCCGTCAGAATCCTACGCTGTGTGCGACGTTTTTTTAATTCCTACAAAGTTGGTCTCATGTCCACTACAGTAAAAAATATAGATAAAACTTTTTTTTTTAATTTTGCCGTGTGGTTTCCGGCAGAGTAGAATAGGGCTACTCCAAGTCTTCCCATCGATGTCGTAGGCGACTTAGGAAATAGAAGCTAAACAAAGCTTATAAACATCAATGAGGCCTCTCTAATCCGTCTAGCCAGCGTGAAGAGTGAAGGCCAAATCCTCTGGCTGCTCTGGCCAAGTATGCCTCTAGTAGTACAAAGAGGGTCATGCTCCTGCAGTGGAGAGTAAAAATACTTCATTATAATGATGATGTTTAATTTTGCAATCATCTTGCATTACCCACTTTACCAGCACTTTCTTTAGTTAAGCAACTCCAGATATGGTCAGCAATAGGCTTGACGAATGGAAAAAAACTTTGGGCCATCGGTTAGATTACTAAAAAATATTATACACGTATTTTTTCTTTTCTCTGAGAAACAAAACGTGACAAAGATACAGGGCATTTGAATTTCGCATGACGTCACGGCTAGGTACGATTTTTACTAACTACTGCAGTGACGTCGCACGCCACCATTCCGGAACTTTAATGCTCTATGTCTTGAAAATGATTACTTTTTTTGTGGACTAAAAAATATGGGTCCATTATTTTTAGATAGTAATCGAAAAGACGGACTAATTAAAATCATGCTTTTCTGACCTTGTTGTCACCCCTTTGGAAGGCACGGTAAGCAAGCAGTCCTAGTTCCTAAATTATAGTCTTCAAGTACTAAGTATATATATACATTGTCCTTTTTTATTAAGTACAAATATTTTAAGGGGTGATTCAGTCCATCATATGGAACATCTTTTCCCAATAAATGTATATCGAAATACGAAAAGAAAATTTTCATTTTCCATAGTAATTATATCACGTGATTACTTCGATTTGTATGAAAACCGAAAAAATATTTTTCGTATTTCGATATACATTTATTGGGAAAAGTTGTTCAAAATGATGGACTGAATCACCCCTTAAAATATTTGTACTTAATAAAAAAGGATATTGTATAATACTTAGGACTTCAGATGAGCAGGTTAAAAAACCAAATACCAGATTATAAAAAAGACCACTTATGAAAATATGTAATGTTTTTTTTTTTAAATATATATTTAAAAAATAAACAGCCTTATTGTCTCCTCCATACAAAATTCGAGTCAGTATTTCCTTGCGCCGTTAATATTTATTAAAGGCGCCTACTAATTTCTCGATTTCGGTGGAAGACAAACACGGTTCTCTATTTACTCTCTTAATAATTTGTCATAATACAGCTTCATAATTGTTTAACCTAATTTTACGTTTCATAATTTTATTCAACACATATTTTAAATACTATTTTAACGTGACTTTGTTTTACATAACTATCAATACAAATAAATCATAAGTTCTATTAAAATATACAGAATACTTCGAATATTGAATTTGTTATATGTTTGCTGCTTAAGGGTTGCCAACATGTCACACCCTAATTTATACACTGGTTTCTGTCAAATAATGTTAAGTAATTTAGATATTTAGAGACTCGAAATTTCACGAAACTTTAGTTTAATGACGCCTATGTGAAACAAAAAATTATGACAAAAAAGTTATGACAATCAATATTATGGATAAAAAAATAGGAGAATCAAAGGGATCCCAGACAAACATTCATCGTTTACACAACAAATTGGACGCGTGAGGCTGTGTGTTTATCAACGGTAATTAGTGTTGCTATTAACATGAATGTGTTTGGTGACTGAATGATTTGTCGCTTTCTTAGCTACTCGTACTTACTGGCATTCTATCCCAAATTAAATGAAGTGTACGCTTTGCTCCTCCTTTAGACACTGTTTAATATGTATAGGAGACGTCCTGCTTTCTTTAATAATATTTGATTTTGATAAAATTTGTATAGAACCACCTAAAAAGTATACCTTAAAACAAAACAATAATAATTCCAAGTCGGTCCAGATGTCTTTAACTGGTCGGTGAACATACAATAAAAAAAAAACATTTATCGTATATTGTAAACAATTGTTAATTGTGGATCACTAAAGTCTTAATAAATATTGATTAACTCTAAAAAAGAGACTAAAAAGTCGGTTAAAAGTAAAAGAAATCTGCCTGATTGTAATATAAGTAAAATCACCCTTATCTCCTCGTAATAAAGACTGATCAGGCAATCAGTGTCGAAATCAAAAGGCCATCGGGATCTTGTATGTAATAGGCCAATAATTCGCACACGAGAGAAAAACGGGCAATTTAAACGCGTCCGTGTTCAGAATAGGACACTGATAGATAGATAGAAGCCGTGTGGTTACCGGCAGAGTAGAATAAGGCCACCCCAAGTCCTCCCGTAGATATCGTAGAAGGCGACGTAGGAAATACAAGCTAAACAAAGCTTATAAACATCAATGAGACCTCTCTAACCTGTCTGGCCAGCGAGGAGAGTGTAGGCCAAGTCCTCTGGCTACTCTGGCCAAGTATGGCTCTGGTAGTATAGAGAGGGTCGTGCTCCTGCAGTGAAGACAAACAGATCTGATAATGAGATAGATAGAAGCCGTGTGGTTACCGTCAGAATAGGTCCACTCCAAATCCTTCTGTGGATGTCGTAGAAGACGACTTAGGAAATACAAGCTAAACAAAGCTTATAAACATCAATGAGACCTCTCCAACCTGTCTGGCCAGCGAGGAGAGTGTAGGCCAAGTCCTTTGGCTGCTCTGGCCTAGTGTGGTTCTAGTAGGACAGAGAAGGTCGTGCTCTTGCAGTAAAGACAAAAAGACTTGACGATGATGCTTTATTATACGCGTTTGTTTAGCTTCTATTTCCCAAGTCGCCTTCTATGACATCCACGGGAGGACTTGGAGTAGCCCTATTTTATTCTGCCTTAAACCCCACAAAGAGGATTGTCGTTCAAGAGTCTCATATTTTGAAGCTAAGCGAAAAAGAAAATGGACCAATCTCAGTCACACGATAAGAAAGACTGCTACCAGCAGTCTTTCTTATCGTGTGTGTTAGTCTCTAACACTAGTGTCAGAGTTTTTAAACCGCCTTTAAGGCCTCTGACATGGTTTTAGATAACGACCAGTGTCAAAGACAGTGACCGGGACCGACGGCTTAACGTGCCCTCCGAAGCACGAATCATCTTAATTATCAGACAATCAGGTGATCAGCCTACAATGTCCTAACTAAACTAAGACAACAACACGAAGTCGTTGCCCCCGCCGGGAATCGAACCCGCGACCTCCGGGTATAAGTCGAACGCTCTAACCACTACACCACGGAGGCAGTCGCCTTCTACGACATCCACGGGAGACTTGGAGTGGCCCTATTCTATTCTGCCTTAAACCACACACAAATAAGATTGTTGTTCAAGAGTCTCAAGTCGTTCAAGAGAGAAGAAGAAAATGGGCCAATCTCAGTCTGGTAGCTGTGTGTGTACACGGACCCGACTGAATATTTATTAATGGCTGATGCGTCGAATTCGTCGGCGAATCGTGCCGCGAATGCGATCCATTGTTCCTCGACCGCTGTTGTTCCAATAGAGACGCGCTGGAGTGAAATACTACTAAATAAGTAGATTTAATTGCAGCTTTACAGACTGAATAACAAAAGAACATAGTCTATCACGCTGGTTTGGAAGAAAATAAAAAACTACTGTTATAGCTTCGGGCAGAGTAGAATAGGACTACTCCAAGTCTTGCCGTGGATGTCGTAGAAGGCGACTTAGGAAATACAAGCATCCATGAGACCTCTCCAACCTATCTAGCCAGCGTGGAGAGTGTAGGCCAGTCCTCTAACTGCTATAGCCAAGTATGGCTCTAGTAGTACAGAGAGGGTTGGGCTCCTGCAGTGGAGACAAAAAGACCTGATGATTCAAATAGCTGCTTCCCGACATACTAATATGATGACAAAGCCCTTCTAGTGAGTAGGCGACCAATACTGTGAAAATGAGTTCCTTTCGGCGTTTCTTCTCAGCAGTGGTCGTTGCAAAGAGAACTTAGGTATCGGTAGCTTCTCTTTAAATAATAAATTAAATTTTATTATACACCACGTACCTAATGTAAATTATACATGACGTGTAAAAATGCTTGTAAAGGTAATCTACACTAATATTATAAAGAGGAAAGATTTGTTTGTTTGTTTGTTTGATTGTATTGAATAGGCTCCGAAACTACTGGATCGATTTTAAAAATTCTTTCACTGTTGGATAGGTATGTTATCCCTGAGTGACATAGGCTATGTATGTACCACGGGCGAAGCCGGGATGGACTGCTAGTTATTGAATAAACTTTTGAATTTAGATTTTTTTCTTCTCCCGCGCAGATCGTAAAAACCGATCGAGGGATTGGCGAGGTTTGAATCATGTTCAAAGGTTTTTCTTTTCTCACAAGCCAGCTTGGAAGTAAATTTTTTTTTATAGGAATAAGACAATGTTCTGTATACCTACACAACGTGGAAGGGATATACTCATTACCCGTAATAAATCGAACCACGAGGTATACTAGACGACTATAGTTTAATGAAATTAAAATAACACTCAAGCAAAAAAATATTACATTTTCATACAAAAGTGTGCAGCCGGGCATTTTGTATGAGAATGTCAGTTTTTTCGTTTGTTTTTAGACTGTTATTTTAATTTCATTATACTATAATGTTCTAGTATAGCCCGTGGTCTGATTTATTACGGGTATGTCCCTTCCACAATGCGAATCATGTTAACAGGCGATGCGGCTAGCAACCCATCACTGTATTGATTGCTTTCTTTTCCATCTTCTCGCCCACCATGACGCTAAAAGTGGCTTTTGGGTCTTGCGGCCCTGGGCTCTGCATAGAACCGCAGGACCCAAAATGCTCTGTCTGCCCCATTAGGGATAAAGACGTGATAGTATGTATGTATGTATGTATGTCCCTTCCACGTATGTCGAGCTGCAACTCAAATCTCACACGCCATAAAGTTAGCAAGTCAAAACACAAGTAATAACAAGAGTCCGCCCTTTCGCTGTCGCAATTTACGCACTTTCACTTACTTTGGCGAAGTGCGAATGTACTGAAATTTTCGTAAAGAATTTACGTTTAGAAATGTGTAAGTTAAGTATGTTAGAATATATGAGTAGTCGTAAATGCATTCATCATCATCATCAGGTCTTTCTGTCTCCACAATCGAAAAATGGAATACTATTTTACACGTACATAAGTACCAAAAGTACACGGCAAATTGTGAGATTGTAAATATACAATCTCACAATTTGCCGTGCTCGTCAGTTGTATAAAGAGATCTCCGCACGCCTAATCGACACCTCAGGGGATCCAAGGGCTGGTGCGCATTTTGGCCAAAGGATTAGCTTGGCCATTCAACGCGGAAATGCCGCCAGTCTCTTGGGCACTCTACCCTGCGAGCGCAGCGATTTAGGCTCAATTGTTTATATAAGTAGTTTTTTTTTCATTGTATTTATATCTAGTTTAGTTTTTATCAATACTTTGTTATATTTAGTTTTTAGTTATTTAGTTTAATCAAAAATATATATCATCTCACAATATTTTTGGAAAACCTATTGAACGTTACCCTACATGATGGGTTCATCTTAATACATCATTTCCTTCCAGCCCAACGTCCACTGCTGGACATAGACCTCACCCAAAGATTTCCAAAATGACCGATCAAGAGCGGCCTACATCCAGCGCTTTCCAGCGACCCTGGTCAGGTCATCTGACCACCTTGCAGGTGGCCCTAGGCATCGCTTGCCACTACGCGGTCGCCATCAAAGAACCTTTTTGCCCGATATACACGATGGGTCAGTCAAGATTTAAAAAAAATACTCCTAATTTACTAGCATGGAAGCTACACCAAAAAAATTAAGATCTTTTTACCACTTTTTTGGCATAATTAATGTGCATATCTATACCAAATTACAGCTTTTTAGTACTTATAGTCGCTGAGTAAAAAATCTGACGGACATACAGACATGGTGACTTTATAAGAATTTCTGGTTTACTACGGAACCCTTATCAAATAGCACTTCTATTAGGTTTTTCTTTTCCGTGCTCAATTAATTCAGCCGTAAGTCCACTGTTGCAAGCCGCTCTAGATCGGTCATGTTGGAAATCTTTGGGAGAGGCCTATGTCCAGCAGTGGACGTTGTGCGGCTGAAATGATGATGATGATGATGAAGTCCACTGTTGGATTCAACAAGGATTTTCAAAAAGACCGTTTGGAAGCAGCCTGTATCTCAGCTTACACACGCTGAAATATAACCTCATTTCTAAAAAAAACTGGTTAAATCCGCTTCTTTTCCCATTCGTTTGGTTATGTCGTGACGTCATAATTCTTGATAGTTTTATCGTGTCAACTTGTGGGAAATGTGTGCTCTAGTTATTATTTCTTTTTTACTCTGGGAACATTTCGTGAATACGTTGCACATGTTTGTCGGTGGATTAAAGAGTTGTTTGGACAATATGGTAATAATAATGGTCATAATATTGTTGTTACTTTTATTTTTGAACGAGTTTTATGAACAGACGTTCGTTTAAAAGTTAGGTGCTTATAAACTGTGTTAAACATGATATAAGTACGTATAAAACGTGAAAATGATATACCCGTAATAAATCGGACAACGGGCTATGAAAGATCACCTCACTAAAATACAATAACGGTAAAAATAAAAATTCGGCATTTCCGTAAAAAAGTGTGCAGCCTTTATATTTGTATGGCCACTTTCTGTGTTTTGGAATATCGTTTTTTAACTGTTATTTTACTATCATAAACTAAAGAGATTTAGTACATTGCTCACGTATTGATTTATTACGAAAATGTCTCTTTCACGTTGAAGATGTGCTTTTTTAAGTACCTATGTTTAATTATATTAAAACCATTCTTGCATAACATTTTTGGACCTTAATATCAGGAGGATTTTATGTTACTAGAAGTTTAATGAGAAGAGCACAGAACCGAGATTAGTGGCGTAGACGAAGACAGGCTTATGTTCAACAGTGCTCGGAAAAAGGGTTGAGGCTAGATAACATCAGAATGCGCTTAAAAAACATGATTATGAGTAAATACCCTAGACCAAACTACGGTTTTCCATACAAACGTAGTCTACGTTTTATTTCGAAACGACATGCCCGATTACGGCAAAATATTGTCATTTCAAAGATATTGCACATATCTATACTCTGTCTGGTAAGGTATTGAAATAAATGTAAACAATCTTGACATATCTTTTATTGAAATAAACACTTTATAAATCAATACCTTTGCAAATTACAAATAATTAATTAACACATTCACGGACACTTACGGCTGTGGACGTAATTCAATTGTTATTTCTATTGTGTCTGGCTTAGTGTCCGTGAATGTGTTAATATGTAAATTGCTAAGGTATTGATTTATGAAGTGTATATTTCAATAAAAAGACATGTCAAGATTGTTTACATTTATTTAAATACCTAACCAAACGGAGTATAGGCACATAACTGGTTTTCACAGTCAAAATATAAACTTGAAATAGAATATAATGTGTTTTATCATTTTTGATAATAGTATGCTAAATTTCTACATCCTTATATTTTTTTTCCAGTTCAAAATAATCTTTTAAAATTGTAATTTCTTTAAAATTACAATTTTTTACCGAAATCTGACATGTGGTGTCAAAATAAAGCGTAGACTTCGTTTGTATGGAGAAGTCTTGGGTGCGAAATAAAAGAGAAGTTGGATTTTAAACCCTAACTTCTCAAAACAACATTGACTAAAATAATATAAATACACATACATATCTAACCGAAACGAATGTATTTAAGAACTCCTTAACTCGAAAAGAAAAAACAAGTTTAATGTAACATTTTATTAGCGGCGTTCTTAGAAGGCGTGATTTACTGCGACGAATCTCTGTACGGTCATGTTGAAGCCAGATGTAGATTGTAATTTGTTTTTCTCTCTTTTATACTTTCACTAGCTATAATATAATAATAACGGTAAAGTTAAGAAGCGATAGACTAGGATGGTATGGACGTGTAATGAGGAGAGAGGAGAGCCACGTTACGAAAAAGATGCTAAATTTGAAGATTAATGGATATAGAAACAGAGGACGGCCTAAAAAACGGTGGATGGAATGCGTTAAGCACGATATGGATAAAAAGAATGTAAGAAGTGCCTTGACAAAGGATAGAGAAAAATGGAAAAGACACACATGCTGTCCCGACCCCACGTAAAGTGGGATAAGGTGATGTTCAGTAGTTGAAGCGTGAAGAGGTAAGAAACAAACGAACAAATAAACAAACTTTTGCATTTATAATATTAGGATTAGTACTATACTACATATAGAAATGTAATTATGTTAGAATTTAACAGGAATGAAGAGTGTTTATTTTGATTATATCACAGATGAATATAAGTAAAACATGGCAACGGAATATATCTCTTTCTCGGCAAAGATATCTTCTCCTTGTGGACGGTGTTGAGCTGGCTGCTGTAAGCGCCTGCAGTCGCCTCTACAAGGCAAGAACGGAGAAGAGGTGCGAAGACATAATAGGATATTGTGCTGCGCGGGACCTTAGGAGATTATGTTCTATAGGTATGTAATACATTAGATGTCAACGAGTAAAAATTTTTAACTGATTTTTTTTGTAAGTAAATGTCAAAAAAAAAAACATTATGTACAAAAAATCTTCATGGTATGAAATCATTTTATGAAATACGAAAGCGTGGCGTCATTTTTTTAAAAGTCAAATAGTACGCTTAATATTCGTTTTTCTGCATTAATAAATCTAAAATCACCTTCAAAAATATTGATAGTTTGGGAACACTATTTTTCGATTTAAGGATCCGTTTCTAAAATATTTTATTAGTTTTAGGTATACTTAGTGCAAATTTTTGTTACACCTGCGGAGAAATTCACAGCCAAAGTATATATAACGAAGTTTAAAGGAAAACTATCAGAGCTAAGTAGGGTCTACAAATTAACAAGTTATAGGTAAACTTGTAAAACTTACTCGGAAAAGGAAAATTTCGTATAAATTTAATAGAAAATTCGTTTTTTAGACGTTTTTAGTGGCATGAACTCAAAGTCGACATTTACAACTACGAAACCTTACCCTGCGCGTAGTTAGACACGCACTTGGCCAATTATTTATGTTAGAAGACAGCAACCATTCACGTAGGGCCCATCTGGGTAACAAAAATAACTGATTCTTTTATTATTCTGAGTGTTTATTGAGTTATAGAATACCTAAGTCACTGTTATTGCGAATTGAATCCATAAAACAAATTTATTTGTATCAACTGTTTATTTGGTACGAATGTGCTGAGAAAAAGAAATACTTACATGCAAAGAATTTCTTTTTGTTGGTGCGATATTAATATTATCATTTATTCTACTTACGTCATATTTATTTATAGCATTATTTGTAAGATATTTATATTTAGTTTACTTATTCACGAATTTTATCACCCCAGCCACACATGTTTTCTGTTCGGTCTAATGGCTGAATATTTATTTATTTATTAAATCTTTATTTTTCATAATGTTACAAAAGGTGGATTTATGAAAATAATTTTGGAACTACTATAGAAATTGACTGATCGGCTGAGAGTTTGTATGGAAAGCAAAAAAAAACATTTTCCCCACTTCGATACACATGTTTTTCGGGGAAACTTAATTAAGAATCAGATACTGAACAGAATTTCCTTAGGGCCTGCGCAATATTTATTTATTTTTTATTTATTTAACTTTATTACAAAAATTGTAACAGGCGGATTTAAGGCCCAGGGCCTTTTCTACCAGTAAACCTACAGGTGATGCCGAAAAAAAACTAATTTTGGACGACAAGACACATTCTAATTAAATCTATTTAACTAAGTATAATTTTATTTATATATCTATAAGTATTTATAAACATACATGTAAATAATACACAAATTTGGCATAAAACATAAAACCTACATAAATTACATAAATATTTATAATACTCTATGACACTTGGTAAAGATAATGAGCGCGCACAGCACTCTTAAACGCTTGGCGACTAGGGGCTTTCAGGATATCAACGGGAAGGGCGTTCCATAGCATCACGGCTTGTTTGGTGAATGAATGATCGAAGAATCCACTCCGGCTGCGAGGCACATCAAGAAGAAGATTGTTGGAAGAACGAAGAACTCTGAGATCGGTATCAGCCAGAAAAGTGAACTTGTTTTTAAGATACATCGGAGTTTTTGGGTCGAAGAGTATGGAGAATAGAGTCGTGAGAACATGCAAATTGCGACGTTGACGGATAGGTAACCATTTGAGTTTAGACCGGTAAGCAGACACATGGTCATACTTCCGTAGTCCGATTATAAATCTCAGACAGTTATTCTGGAGTCTATCTAGTTTGTTAAGGAAGTTACAATTCAGATCCGAGTAACATACATGCGCGTAATCTATAATAGGAAAAATAAGAGAGTACACCAACATAGTCTTAATATTAATAGGGAGAAAGTTCTTTAATCTGTACAAGGAGCGGAGAGAATATGCGTTTCCGTTCCCTGTCCCCGCACCTCTCCCCCGTTCTCTCCTTGTAAACGGTGTTGAGGAGATGGCTGCAGGCGCCTACAGCCGCTTTTACAAGGCGAGAACGGGGCAAAGGTGCGAGGAAAGGGAACGACGCATATTGCGAACGACGCATATTGCGCGCGCAATATGCGTTCCCGTTCCCCTTAGATTTTCCGTTCTGTGTGTAATACTATATTGATTCTGCAACATTGGTTTGAACTATGGTACTCGTACTTAACACCTCACCAAACTTCTCCAAGTGCAATGACAAATGAACATATATATCAACGTCTCATTCAGCCATACAAACTTTCAATTACCGCAGACTACTGGCCGCCAGCCAGCGCATATGAAATTACCGAACTACTATAAATCTGATCATCGCATTTCGCGATAGACGACTAAATTATCTGGAAATCTATTGTCAATTGTTGAAGATTGTTATAACTTTCATATGTTACATTTGTTTACACTATGATATAAAGCTATTTTTAAGTGAGGTATGTTTTTAATCTTTGACAAATAAGATTAGTAACTCGGTTGTCTAGACACCTCTTAACACCAGCCCGGAGTCTATAGAGAGACTTTCAGATTACCCAGGGGAGGTCTTTACCCGGTGGGACTTTTCTGCAGGTGGAAGGTTTGACTCGTAAGGTGGATATGGCAGAGAGCAGCTAGTACCTTGGAAGTATTTTTCTTGTCTTCCAGGAACAGAATTTACATAATTATTACATACAGAACGGAATCTTCTATAATGTCCCGTGCAATATGCGTCCCCGTCCCCCCATCCTCGCACCTCGCCGGCCAACGGGGGAAAGGACGGGGGACGGGGACGCATATTGCGCGGGACCTTAGGAGATTCCGTTTCAATCTCTCTCATCTTTTTTGCCTTTCCATTTTGATTTGGCTTTATTTTACGACCGGCCGCCTGCCTGACGTCAACCCTCCTTGGGAATGCTATTGTAGCACGAGCTTTTAGTGCTATGTTTCCTTTAGTCGCCTCTTACGACATCCACAGTAAGAGATGGAGTGGTCCTATTCTTACCCGGAACCACATGGTATGAGATTCCGTTTCAATATGTGACGTTATATTAATTCTGTGTCCCAGACTAGCATAGAAGATTAAAGGAAAATGTATGATTTTAAATTTAAACGATCGACAAAACCAAAGGAGCTCTCTTCTTGTCTTCCAGGTACAGAATTTACACAAGTATTACATACAGAACCGTCTCCGTTCCCCGTCCTTCCCCCGTCAGCCGGCGAGGTGCGAGGATGGGGGGACGGGGACGCATATTCCGCGGGATCTTAGGAGATTCCGTTTCAATATGTAATGTTATATTAATTCTGTGTCCCAGACCAACATAGAAGATTAAAGGAAATTGTATGATTTTAAATTTAAACGATCGACAAAACCAAACGAGTACTCTTCTTGTCTTCCAGGCACAAAATTTACACAACTATAAAAAAAATCTCTTAATAGTTCGCATGCAAAAATTCATAACTTTTAAAAACGCTATGCGCTCGTCGCTTACTCACCATAGTCACAGTACAGACAGTATTGCAACTCGGCGCTGTCCTTGAAAAATATACCTACGCCACGCGTACGCTAGGGCTGCCCGTCTACAGTATTTTAACCAGTCAAGACCCGCACGACATTAATAAATGTCCACGTTCATTGTCTTACTATTGTGTTTGGTATTGACGATACGGTAAAGGAACGGTTAATTTCATGTACCTACTTGAGTAACTAGTTTTGTGATTGTAAGGTAAATGAAAAAGATAGCGTTAAATAAAAATACATGTTATGTTTTTGATTATATCAAATTTAATATCCCTTAAATATTCATTTTGTTTTGTTTTTAGTATTTGTTGTTATAGCGGCAACAGGAATACATAATTTGTGAAAATTTCAACTGTCTAGCTATCGCGGTTTTTGAGATACAGCCTGGTGACAGACAGACGGACAGACGGACGGACAGACAGTGAAGTCTTAGTAATAGAGTCCCGTTTTTACCCTTTGGGTACGGAACCCTAAAAAGATCGCGATGAATTGATTGCCTCCTTTTTAGAAGTCGGTTAAAAAGGAACGGTAAGTTATTCTGGTTTGTTCAGTCCGGTCGGATTACAATCCCTACATACAGCACGAAGCAACTCGAAACAATTTTTTTTTGTTTACCATCCCATATTGAAACGCTGCGAACGTAACTTAACATTAACCATATCATCGCGTACGCTTCCTACAGCAATCAAAACCCTACTACAAAATCTCAACTAAAAATTTACTAGGTAGGCAACTAAAAGGTAGGTAATAATTGTTATAATAACATTATAATCATTTGTAATGATATTTTATTTAAATTATATATGTAAGTAGCTAAGTACCCACATCAGTAAGTAGATATGTAGCCTAGGAAACCACTACCTAACCTAGCTAGTTTTTTTTATCGCGAGCATAGGTAAGATAGCTTTCTCGTGTTATGTATTAAGTCTTTTAACATTATTACTTATTTATTTTTTAATTTTTTATTTTTTATTTATTAAACTAACATATTACAAAAATAGATACAACAGAACATTATAAGACATTTACATAAACCACTGAGGTCTGTAGTGAAATGTTAGAAGTTATTCTACGTACAATGTAAATTCTAAAACACAATCATACCTTATCTTACTTACTAATAGATATAATAATCTAGGTATTTGTGGAAAAAGGGAAATACTTACCTATTTGAAAAAATAAACAACATACTAGTAGGTACATATATAAAAACTATTTTTATTAGTCTTACTTACTTTTCGAAGTTTTGAAGTAACCTAAAAAATGTAATCTCTGTGTGCTTAACCGACGAGTTTAAACAACCAAAAACAGCACAATATTGTCGGTGTTTCGCTATATTATTAACGCACGACTACTGCTTGCATCAAAACACCGTTCGCCACAGCGACGCATTCTCGGCTGTTTGTATACCGAGTCACGGAACAAGTGTATACTGACCTTCGAGGCGCGTAGGTATAACTTGCGTTCCGACCGTTTGTATGAAGATACAATACTGTATGATATCTATATTGTGCCATAGTACGGCAGACGTGCAATGCACAACGCGAGGCCCGCGGCCGTGCATTAGTTTTGTAACTACCCTAACTGCATTATTATTTTTTATCTTCTCGCAAATTGTTACATCAAGTAAGTCCCGTGGTAGTTGTAATAAATGCATTGCTAGCTGTTTTTTTTTCTTAGCGTAAATTTAAGTAAATTATCATTATTTAAGTGAATCACCATTATTTATGTATTTTTTTTCTTCCTTTATTTTAGAACACACTTTGGGGTGGAGGGTTGATAACCTGAGATACAGGATACTTCCTAGTTTAGGTATCAACCCACCATAATCCTCTTTAGTATAGTTTATTAGTTTTAAGACTTTTTTTTTAAATTATGTGATTATGGTGAGAAATAAATAAATGTTTATATTAATTCTGTGTCCCAGACCAACATAGAAGATTAAAGGAAAATGTATGATTTTGAATTTAAACGATCGATAAAACCAAACGAGCACTCTCATTACTCTGATATCAATTTGAAATGTCCCTGATGAGCTGCAATCAAATCAGCAAAATTATTTCGACAAAAACTAAAACCAACGTCCTTATTAGTGAAATGAAATTGGATGCCAAATGACACAGAATGTTAAAGTGAAAAATTAATAAATAAACTTTTTTCTGCGGTTTATGTTTTTGTGATATGTTTTGAAAGGATATAAAGTGAATATGATCTTTTTTAGGGTTTCAAAGTAAACAAGGTTATATTTTCGTCATGTCTGTCTGTCTGTCCGCGGTTCTACTTAGAGACTATAGTTCTAGAAAGCTGCAATTTGACAAAGTGGTAAAATAAAAGCAGTCAATTTTTTTGGTATAGCTGCCATACTTGTAAAAAGTAGGAGTCAATTTAAAACTTAAGTAACCTTTCGCTTGGGGTATCGTTGAATAGGCCTTTCAAAAATATCGTGTGCTTGTGAGCACTTTTTTTTATTTATTTAGAAATCCGTTTCAAAAATATTTGATTGCAAATTTGTGTGATAAAACTATTGTGTGATAAAAATATATGAAAAATTCACGGCAGTGGTATATGAAACGAAGTTAAAAATAAAAACTCACAACTAAGTAGGGTTTACAAATTAAAGAGATATAGGTGACTTATAAAAATGTACCCGGAAAAGTAAAAAAATGCTTGACATGTCAGTGTTGAGAATAATGCACAACCCCATTCGCTCCGCTTTCCGCTTATGAGGAGTGCAGTTTCATACAAATTCAATAGAAAATTAGTTTTTTTACAAGTTTTTAGTTCCGCAAACTCAAATTTGGCAATTGCAACTAGGGTTCCGCCCTACAATGCGCGTGGCTAGATGTGCTTTTGGACAGCTATTTATTATATTTTCTTTGTACTCACTTAGAATTGTATTTATCAAAATGATAAAATGCGTTCTAGCCGTATTTGAAAAATTTGATACAAACAAGTAATTTGACACTATTTCGTGTACACTTTATCACCAAAAGCAAGAAGTGAGATTAAATAAATCAGACCTTGTCAACACAAACCCACCCGCGGCTCAGACAAGATATTTCCTCTAAAAATATTCCCTAAATAACGCTTGAAAAATTCTAAAGGTCTTCATAGCGCCGAGGCACTTACGTGAAATGGGTTCGTCGCCGCAAATCTGACGGTAGATTTGACACGTGTTGATTCTTGACGTAATGCGATTCCGTGACACAGTGTAAGGCTGCGTTCACGTCAACGATATTTAGATTTATTTTAGTACTACCTGTGTCCGTTCGCTTCGCTCCCAACTATCTTATGTCCGTCCCTAGTTATCAAACTATATCCACAGAATTAATAATAGTATTACATATATATGCTATATCCATATAAAATTTCATTTTAATACGTTGAGTTGTAGAAGCGTGAAGTGGTAACAAACAAATATACAAACTCAATTTCGCATTTATAATATTAGTAAGGATAAGGATAAGGAAGTCAGAATTTAAAACATGGTAATGCCTGCATTACTGTGTTGTTGTCCGCTGCGTGGTTTCCGGCAGAGTAGAATAAGACCACTTCAAGTCTTCCTGTGGCTGTCGTAGAAGGCGACTTAGGAAATACAAGCTAAATAAAGCTTATAAACCTAACGAGACCTCTCCAACCCGTCTGGCCAGCGTGGAGAGTGAAGGCCAAATACTTTGGCTGCTATGGCCAAGTATGGCTCTAGTAGTACAAAGAGAGTCGTGCTCGCTCATGCAGTAAGCTAACAACCACAGCAATGGAACTTGCTAAAAAACCGTTTGAGCGGTACGATGCCGCAGTCAGACGGACAGACATTAGAGTAATACTTATAATACCCCTCATTTTGCTGGGTGTTAAAAATGATATCAGTTGCGTTTAGTCCCGTAATATTATCCTGTTATCTTATTATATACTAGCCGAAGCCCGCGACTTCGTTCGCGTGGACTTTATGTCTCTGGAAAATGCTCATCAGGCCGAACAACTTTTACAAAGGCGGCATTTTTATATCTCTTATAGTTTAGCTGGACCATTATGGTTCTGCATCAGGCGTTCCATTTTCCAAAACCATTTATACCCTATATGTTGCCCAGGCTTAATAGCTAAATAACAAAAAAAGTTTCATTCGAATCCGTCCAGTATTTCCGGAGATTAGCGTGTACAAACAGACAATCAGACATACAGACAAACAGACAGACATTTTTTTTAATTCTTACTCTATTACTACGTCTCCATCGCCCCAATATTTTTTTTGGAAATATATTTAATGTACAGACACACTTTTTTACTGTTTTATTATATGTATAGATTTCGCATTCCTTCTCTGTTTGGTTGCCTGTAAGAGATTGCTTCGGCGATAAGGCCGCCTCTTGTACCTCGTTACATGTTGTTATTTAATAAGTGTTACAAAATTATAAATTTCTTTTGGTGCAATAAAGTTTTTGTATTGTATCTCCTAAACCATACAGTGTAGACGCCACCTAACGCCATCCCGTGACGTGGATTGTATTCGCTGCGCCGTGTACTTCGTTCTCGTCCCGTATTCTAGAAATGGAATAACAGGGTTTTCTACGTTATAGTACGAAGCTATGACAAATATGACTAACATTGGTGTTTCTAGAATATTTTAGGTCCTTAGCACTACGACTTTGCAAGTATAATCTCATACGAGATGTTATTATGTATTATTATCTCTTATTTAATACAAAGAAGAGTTATGCCTCCGTGGCCTAGTGCCATGGGCGTGGCCGAATAACAGGGTATGCTACGTTATAGTACGCAGCTATGAAAAATATGTCTAACATCAGTGGTTCTAGAATATTTTAGGTCCTTAGCACTAAGACTTTGTAAGTTTAATCTCATATGAGCTCATGTTGCTATATGTTGCTATATGCTATAAATTCTCTAGATACTGTAATTGTAAAAAACTGTTATCTTTAGTCTTACAATAAATAAATAAATGTTATTATTATCATTTTTCCTTTAACACAAAGAAGAGTTATACCTATTGCTTAGTGCCATGGGCGAGGCCGAATAACAGGGTTTTCTACATTATAGTACGAAGCTATGACAAATATGTCTAACATTGGTGGTTCTAGAATATTTTAAGTCCTTAGCACTACGACTTTGCAAGTATAATCTCATTTGAGCTCATGTTATTGTTATTATCTATCCTTTAACACAAAGAAGGGTTTTTATCTGGGGCCTAGTGGACATCATGAGAGCTTTTAGACCTTTTTTTGCATTGTGGTATTCTTTGCGTCTCACTTGTAAATAACAAGCCAATTGATTATTCTTAACCTTATCATTTACCCTTATGTTTATCTCCCATGCTGGTCTGGGAGAAATAAAAGAAACTTAGAATGTACCAGCTGCTTCTCTTCTCACGCAGATCGTAAAAGCCGATCGAGGGAATGGGCAAAAATGCAAATCATGTTAACAGGCGATGCGGCTAGCAACCCATCACTGTATTGATTGCTTTTCCATCTTCTCGCCCACCATTACGCTAAAAGTGGCTTTTGGGTCTTGCGGCCCTGGGCTCTGCATATAACCGCAAGACCCAAAATGCTCTGTCTGCCCCATTAGGGATAAAGACGTGATAGTATGTATGTATGTTTATCTCACCTTATCCACTCGCGTCACCCCGCAAATGCAACGCAATATTTATGCTGAATGAAGTTCCTTATCATCTTGTTAATATTTTTTGTGTGCAGTAGTAGTCATCATGCCACGCAGTCAGCCGTCCCGGGTTCGATCCCCGGTCAAATCAATGTGAAAATTATCTATTTCAGATTGACATGATCTTGGATGTTTATTTAAATATGTATTTGTTATAAAATATATATGTAGCGTCGTAAAACAAGTCTTTAACTTACTTTGAGGCTAGCTCAATCTGTGACTTAGCAGTAATAAAGGTGTATAAAGTTATTCATAAATGTTATAAAAAAATAGCTTAAATTTAATTATATAACCATAATTAAATATACCTATATGACCTCATATCTGCGATCTAACTGCCTGTTTTATCTTACAAAAATCATTTTTTACAACTCCCTGTGTCAAATGAATAAATCTCATACGAAATCATGTTTCTTTCACAAATAATCGTCTGGATTGAGAGCGGGACTCATCAGCGATATGTAAATCAGAAAATTCAATACCGCCCGATACTGCGCTTATGAATATTGTAAAACGCGATGGTAATGTGCTCACACGTAGGTATGATGTAAGATTCTCAAAACATATAACCTACCTTTGTTTGTTTGAGGTTTCATGCTGATTGCAGAAAGTGTGATTTACACTACTATTGGGAATGAAACAAATAAAAATAATTTATTGGGACTTTATGCCCAAAAAATAAATTAACAAACATGTAACTTTTTAGACCGAATAATTAGCCAAGCAGAGATTTCCCCTTAGTTGATGCCTATCTTACAACCGACGACAAAATGTACGAGAAGGGCGCATGGAACTTCATATAAAGCTCGATGGGGTTGCCAGAGAGACGGCGTTAAATTTCTTTTCCTAACACTACTATTATCATCAGGTCTTTTTGTCTCCACTACAGGAGCACGACCCTCTCTGTACTACCAATGACATAAATTATAAACGAAAAATGTCCTATACGAAAAATGACCCTAACATACGAAACATGTTAGTTAGTATTTATGACTCCTAAAATTAGCTGGTGTCTATGGTTCTAACATGTGCGATTTAGTCCAAACCTAAGTACAAACGTTAACAAAAACAATAATTGTCCCCTGATAGGTATTTTGCCTTGTTTTTCCAGCGTAATTACATACAACTATCATAGCGATTGGCGGCCGTCGTTTTCGATTACAACCAGTAATTTTGTTTATGTCAACCCATTTACAACTCACTACTTTTGTACAGAACGAAAAGTGGCTAGCCTGGTGGTTTGAGCTGTGAGGCACGAGATCCTGAGTCCCCTTACCCTAGACCAAACTACAATTTTCATTACAAAATAAGTCTACGTTTTATTTCGAAAAGACATGCCTGATTTTGGGAAAAAAATTAGGCATTTATAACTTTTTCACAGTCAAAATATGAACTTGTAATGGAATATAGTGTGTTATATCATTTTTGACCATCAGTATGGGAAACTTCTACATCCTTATATTTTCTTTCCATTTCATAATTTATGTCGGAAACCGATTCTAACCCATCATGCGGGATATCTTTAAATAGTTTTTTTTTTTAAATATTGTAAGCTTGGGAACACCATTTTTAGATTTAGGGATCCGTTTCTGAAATATTTGGTTTTTTAATGCAAATTTTTGTTAGAGTCAAGTGTGCCCCCCCTCTATCTGCTAAACGGTTCTATACTGACACGTGAAAAACTCGAAGTTGTAGTATATATAACGAATTTTAAAATAAAACTATCAAATACTTCCATCAACTTCGAATCTTTGTCGTTTGTCAAACATAAGTCGTATCGTCCGGTGTAAATAAGACTCAATACCAACACGATTTTCCCACTGTTTTGTGTTATTTGCTTTTTGCACAATTATTGTAACACTATCAGAAATGAAGTCTAGGCATGCCATGCCGTGTTCGATGCTGGATTAGTGGTTAACCATTGATGGATATAGTGAAATTACTATGTAACTTAACTTTCCTTTAACAAGTTCCTTTTTGTCTGGATCTTGAACAAATTCAAGTTAATTGGGGTGGAGTAAACATTAGCACTAATCCTATCCTATGCATTTATTATAAATGCGAAAGTGAGTTTGTATATTTGTTTATTTGTTTTTTACCTTCACGCTTAAACTACTGAACCGATTTGGATGAAATTTAGTATGGATATAGTTAGGGAACCCAGGGAAGGACATAAGTAGGGATTAAATGGTGATTTTGAAACTCAGTTTTATACGCCATTTTCGGTCATTTTATTCCCTCAATGGCGTATAAAACTGAGTTTCAAAGTCACCATTTAATATCTGGGAATTACTTTACCTTTAGAGCTTATTTTCAATCGCTCAATGACGTGTTTTGAATCGTATAATAAAAGAGCACCTAAAAATCAACGTAACTTCACATATAACACTATATTTCGAAAGTCGCGTAAGAGATATTTTGTGTAAAACTTACCAATATTCATTTTCAACTCGATCCGCAACACATTACACCACTTTTAGAATTTTAACTCTAGCAAATTCACATGTAACACTGCTTGTTTCAGTTAAACACAGACATGTGACATGTTTCACTAGACACTCAGAAACACTGAGTTTTAGCAATATAAAATTGCTGAAACCTAAAAGATCTGACCATAGTGCATAATGCAATGGATAATCGCTTTACCAAGGCCGTTTGCTCATGCCGGTGATCTAATTGGTGAGCACCTAGAACGAATAGTCTGTCGCAAGGTCATCGGGACGCCTTGGGATCGAGTTTTCTCATTACTGGCCCGATTGGTCGTGCCGGTGACCCATTGGCTATTGGCACCCAGTAAATACGAGAGCACTGTCACCCGTTAAGACATTGGTAAAAAATACCCACCGAGACCATGCTGAGAACTTTTCGATGTTTCTAGGCCGTTTGCTCGTGCCACACCAAGTTCGATTGTTGGCATCCTGGACCACGATAAATCCTATCACAAAGCATATGGGATCCATTTAGAAATTTAGTAAATTTATATTACATTTTACTCATAACTTCACAATGCAACGGTCCAAGTTGAAATGCATTGGTAGGTAAATTAATAGGGTTGCGAACGCACGTTGTGAAGGAGACATCGATCAACTATCGATAAAAGTTTTGAATAATTATGTTAAGATATTCTTCAATCGCAATTAATTGATTACATTAACAATCTCATTAATAAATTTGCTAATAATTACGGGAACTGTAACCAGTTATTTATTTCTTGTAGTCACTATCAAAATGAATTATCAAATAAATACTCGTATATGTAACGTTTATACAGAATACAATAAATATATCTTAAGGGTAATTATTTTGTGGTAACACCCGTTTCATATTAAATATACTTATGGTTATAATCAAAACCTTTCCACTTGAAAAAAGTTTAGTTGTAATATAAATTATTTGCATATAATTTTATCGATTCTAATATCTTGAAATCACTACGACAAAATTGTATAATCTGCATTATTCGTTCCCACGGAAATATACCACGAGCGTACATGTCACAGCGTGTTATGCTTACCTCAGCTCAGTTGCGGTTTTAGGCGACCAACCAGGGCGCCGGTATAAAGGGGGCCATGACTGCTCATGTATATCCCCTCGCCAATTGATCGAGGCCTACTTACTTTTTATAAACAACTATTTCATTACGTATATTCATTTTATTGTGGATATCTATGTGTTTTTCACCTTAGCATCCATACCGCTTATCCACTTTTGACAAATGAGATGTCAATCGATTCTACTTTATTGTCCGGGTGACAAAGTTTACAATTTGTATTCAATAAATGTATATAAAGCATTCTTCATACAATAATTGCGGGGCATAAATTTTTTTTTGTTTTGGTTTCGAGATGTATATCAAATGGAAGGTCTTAATTAACACATTTCAAAAATATATACATTGTTAGCTGTAAATGGCTTCTGTAATCAGGTATTAGTTTTTAAAACATAAATCTTGTTTCGAATGGGTTTGCATTGCATTTAGGTGGGGGCACCTTAGAAATTTCGCCCAGGGCGCTGGTAGGGCTAAAACCGGCACTGCCTAAGCTTACAAAACAGTTGTAAAGGATAGTTGCGACCAAGTGCAAATATATAAAGTATAAGTAGGTAGTAAAAAATATTATTTTTTTTTCCTCTCCACTTAAATTTCAAAATCTCTTTCCTATAACTTGTGAATTAAAATACCTTTAGCAAATTTAATTCTTCATGTCTAAAATTTATATCTTTGATTCGCAACTTGTAGAAAATGTTTTTTATTTGCTAATAATACCTATACAAGATATGATTTCTAGTTTAACCTATATCACTACATGTTGATTGCAAAAAGATGATTAGTAGTACGAACACAAGTCATTTTAAACAACACCTAATGTGATCGCACCTTTACATACAATTTTTACCCTTTGCAGCTTCTCCTCCCGTGCAGATTGTAAAAGTCGCTTGAGGAAAATTCTGACGAACTATGGTAATAGCTGATGTGGTTAGCAACCCATCATTATTTGGTTCTATTTTCCACCTATGCACCACCAATATATGCTAAACGTAGCCTTTGGTCTTAATGCCCTAGGTCTGATACAGTTCCTGTTTTCTGTTGTTTAACCCTCTTTTGTCAGTTGGTTAATTAGCTATTGACATAGGCGGCCTTTTTTGATGATCGTATTTCAAAGGAAGTTTGCAACATGAAACTTTTGTTTTCGAGTTCTGCTTTAATAAATTCGACTAAAATAAAGTGCTTACCTATGCTATCAAAACTCAGACTTTGTACACCGTTTGGCTTAAGTCATGTATTATTATTGCTAATTTTTATATGTGAATCGGAAATTTCTTCGGCACACCTAAAGGTTTACAATATCTGTAAAAATATTCATGATTCGGCTAAAACGCTGTATATATAATCTTGTAGGGTGGTTTTTCACCCAATTAATTTCGACGAGTGCCAACTTAAACACAGTCTACTGAAGCACTAGTGTGTGTGTGTGACTCTACGACGTCTCCCTGCCTGTTGCCAACCAGCAACGCCGATCCAGCTGCTAGCCAGTCTTTCAAGACGAGAATCTACGCGAGAACTATAATGTTCGTAAGTTTATATTCGTTATATTGATTTAAAAAAATAAGATAACGTGATTGCAATATATTGATTTATCCACACTTTATTTGTTGTGTAAGTCAGACTCGCATTTTGACTTTGACTTTAATAATAACATTAATTTCAGGTCGGAGTCTGATTACATCAAGAAGCGTCCTACTAAGGGAGCGAAAAAACAAGTGCGGGACCCACTTTTCGACTCTGACGAAGAGCCATCAACTTCTAGAGTAAGGTAAATATCAATTTTAAACATTCATTATTTGAATCAATCAATTATTATGAAAACGAAATCATAATACTATATAAATCTAATTTTAAATTACATAACTACTTAAATTAAATTATACCTCTATAAAATATACTAAAACTACTTAAAACACTATTTTAAACATTATCTAATTTTAAAGTGCCTGAAAGGATTTTAGAATAGTGTTAATCAACATAGTGTTTATATTTTCAATGCTTTTCTAATATTTTAAATGTATTTGATTGCAGATCAAGCCCCGCTGCCAGTAAGCAGTCGAAAAAGCGACAGCAGTTAGTGGACGACATAATCGAGTCAGACGAAGAAGTCTTACCTAAAAAGTAAGTTTTATAATATTACTTAAATTACCTTAGATTTGAAACGAGTATACATAGTTTTCTACTTCTTATTTCTGTCTGTTCACATTATTCGTAATACTTCATACTCCTGTATTGATAATTACGTTACACACTTAATTCATTACACCTAATCACTAAAGTTTTATAGAAGAATTATTACTTCAGCTAAATAAATCAACTTTTTTTCTCTACTATGCAGATCCAAGCCAGCGAAGCCAAGACAGCAACCGAAAAAATCCGCAGCGCCTAGTAAGACCGGTTGGCATGACAGCGATTCCGAAGACGAAGTCTACGATAAGACTGTCAAGAGCCCGCAGACCCTGCAGTCCGTTCTAACACGGCGAGTGGCGGACGGTGTCGTGAGGCGTACAGCCAACTTAGACGGCGATGTATTCGTAGAGGTGAAGGTATACAACACCGCGGATATAGCTTTCGTTGATCCAAAAGATAGATGGGAGCACGCTGTCTTACTGTTAAAGTTTAGAGCAGACGGTGACGCTCCTGAGTTGCGCTCACTAAAAGGTTTTTTGAAAAAGTGCAAAGCGCACTTTACAGCTGAAGGCAAATTTATTCCTAATAAGAAAATTTAAAATGTTTTACTACCTGTTTAATAGTTTTAATAACATAAGTAAGTTTTGCGCTTCCTAAAACATTTCTTAAAAAGTGCAAAGCGCACTTTACAGCTGAAAGCATTTTTTCTAATAAGGAATTTTAGTTCTTTTTATAACTTTGATTAATACTTTTTTTAACATAAGTAAGTTTTGCGCTCACTAAAAGATTTCTTAAAAAGTGCAAAACGGACTTTACATATGATAGCAATTTTTTATAATTTGACAAGTTTTGTCTTTTTTACATTAATACTATAATTGTTTTTTTCTTAATAACAAATGTTCTATGTTATTCAATTACCGCATATTAACTCTCTTTCCATCAACCATTCGATTTATTTAAATCTAATCTACAATAATCTAAAATTTATGTAATATAAAGTTACAATTGTATTTTGAATTAAACTATAAAATAAACTTATATTTATGAGTTAAATAATTATTTTACTCTTCACTCATACCTACCTATCATATTAGTAAATTTTATTGCATATTTACTGTAAATATGACTAATAAAACAGTCTACTGCACTGTTTGCGATTTATCAGTAAAGAGTCGCGCTTTCTCAAGTCATCTTAGAAGTAATATACATAAAAACAATTATTCTATCGATATTAGTAATGATATTCAAAATATAGGTGGGGCGTTCAGAAATAGAATTGCTTCATACAGAGTGCTGCCTATGGTCGCAGATGGAGATGACCATGCAGTAACGCTACCAATGGAATTCTTACAAGGTTTAAGATCTCGTGTAAAACATCTATTAGCCGCAAGACGCGCTACATATAATTCAATCAAAGTTAACTTTGAGTTGTTTGCCGAATTTAATCTACCTTCAACATTAAACAACGATATAAAATCATTTTCTACTGAAAACTTTATATTACATAACTATTATAATTTTAACGAAATTTTTTCCAAAGTCGTTTGTACTATTATTAATAAAATAGATGAATTTCAAGAAAGGGACAGCGGCTGGACATTTCTACGCAATTTGTACTTAGAAGTAAACATCAATAAGTACAATCCTTTGAGAGGTGCTAGATTTATTGAATTACCGAAATCTATAAAATTAAAACGCGCCTGTGTCAATGTACAAAATAATGATGAGTTTTGTTTTTTGTGGTGTATAATGGCTGCATTATTTCCAGCTGTCAACAATCCACATAGAATATCTTCTTATCCCAGATTTGAAAATAAACTTTATATCAAAAATATGACTTTTCCCGTTGGTTTCTCGGACATCAAAATCTTTGAAAAAAATAATCATCTAATTAGCGTCAATGTATACGGTCTTGGAAAAAAGTCAACAATTGTGGGTCCTTTATACAAAACTAACCATAAAAGAAAACATCATGTCAATTTGTTACTATTAGAAAAAGGTGAATTTCGTCATTATTGCCTCATAAAAAATTTGAGTAAATTACTGAGACCTCAGTTAACAAAACATGCCGGAAAAATATATTTTTGTGATGAGTGCATGATATTTTTTAATATAAAACAAAAATTTGATGACCATATTTGTGGTGGGGTTCGAACAGTTTTACCTGAACCAGGAACTGTAATTCAATTTAATAATTTCGAAAGAATGCAAGATATGCCATTTGTTATATACGCTGATTTTGAATCTTTATTAGTTGAACCCGAATCAAAAAATCATGACTCGAAATGTACATCTATTATGCAGAAACATGTACCAGCAGCATTTGGCTATTATATCGTCTGTTCTTTTAATAGCTCTCTCAATAAATATGTGTCTTATCGTGGGAAAGATTGTATCGAAAAATTTCTGAAATTTCTTGGTAAAGACGTAAAACAAATATACAAGATTTTGAAAACTCCAATTCCTATGTCTTCATTAACACCAGATGAGCAAGAAAATTTTAATACATCAAAATTTTGTTTTCTCTGCGAAAAATTGTTACTTGATGACAAAGTAAAAGATCATTGTCACCTAACAGGAACATACCGTGGAGCGGCTCATTCTTACTGTAACCTTAAATATCAGTTACCAAAATTTGTTCCAGTATTTTTTCATAATTTGTCCGGATACGATAGTCACTTATTTATTCGAGAGTTAGGTGAAATGCAAGGCAACTTAAAGGTAATTGCGAAAAACAAGGAAAACTACATATCATTTACAAAATTTTTTAATACAGGTTATCAGGAATATATACCGGTGCGGTTTGTGGATTCATTTAAATTTTTAGGTACTAGTTTAGAAAAACTTGCTGCAAACTTAAACGAAAGTGACTTTAAGCACTTATCAATTTTTTTTCCAGAGAAAAAGCATTTTGATCTAGTAAGACGAAAAGGTGTGTACCCATACGAATATATGACTAGTTGGAATTCGTATAAAGAACTTAGTTTACCATCGCGAGATTGTTTCTATAGCCATTTAACTAACGACTCTGTTTCAGAGTCTGATTATCGTCATGCAAATCAAGTTTGGAAAACATTTTGTTTAAAAGATCTCGGTGAATACACGGACTTATACCTAAAAACAGACGTAATTTTACTGGCAGATGTTTTTCAAAATTTCCGTATAACTTGTAAAACAAATTATAAATTAGACCCAGCATTTTATCTAACAGCACCGTCTTTAAGTTTTGATGCAATGTTATTGATAACTAAAGTAAAACTTCAACTTATAAACGACCTAGAAATTATACGCATGATACAACAGGGTATTCGTGGAGGAATCTGTTTGTGCTCTACCAGATATGCAAAGGCAAATAATAAATATTTGGATAATTATAATTCATCCTTACCCGATAACTATTTGCTGTATATAGATTGTAATAATTTGTATGGTTATGCTATGTGCTCTTATTTACCCTATTCAGATTTTACGTTAATGAACCAATCTGAAATTAATGAACTTAATATTCTTAGTGTACCCGATGACTCACAATATGGTTATATCTTGGAAGTTGATTTGGAATATCCTGAACATCTCCACGATGCTCACAATGACCTACCATTTTGTCCACAAAAATTTACACCACTAGCATCTAAATCTCCAAAGTTAATTCCTAATTTATACGATAAATTTTATTATGTAATTCATTATGTTCATTTAAAAACATGTGTACGATATGGATTGATATTAAAGAAAATTCACAGAGTAATAAAATTTAAACAACATCCATTTTTAAAACAGTATATTGATTTGAACACAAAATTACGTCAAAAGGCTAAGTCAACATTTGAACAGGACTTTTTTAAATTATTAAATAATAGTGTTTTTGGAAAAACACTAGAAGATTCTGAGAAAAGGGTTAATATTCATTTAGTGAATCGATGGACTGATACAAGAAACAAAACAAATAAAACTTACTCAGCTGAACAACTAATATCAAAACCAAATTTTCATAGCTGTACTATATTTTCAGAAAATTTTGTAGCTGTACAAATGAGACCCGAGTCAGTTATCTTAGATAAGCCTATTTACATAGGGTTTACAGTATTGGAAATGTCTAAACACCATATGTATGATTTTCACTATTCTATTATGAAACCATTCTATGGGAAAAGTTTAAAGCTTTGTTATACAGACACTGATAGTTTTTTATATTCCATTGAGACAAAGGACGTATACAAAGATATTAAATGTTTTTTTCAATCATACTTTGACACGAGTAATTATAAAAATAACAACCAGTATGGAATCTTATGTCAAAATAAAAAAATACCTGGGCTCTTTAAAGATGAATTCGGAGGAGATCTGCTTTTGGAATTTGTGGGTCTTAGGTCAAAGCTATATTGTATTAAAACAAAAGAAAAGGAAATAAAAAAAGCTAAAGGTGTCAAAAAATCTGAAATAAAAAGCTTAAATATAAAAGATTATAATGATGTTTTGATGTATAATACATCTCTGAAGAAAAGAAATATTTTATTTAAATCTCTTAAACATGAACTTTTCACACAGTCAGTAGAAAAAGTTGCACTCTCTGCTAGCGATGATAAACGCATAATACAAAAAAATAAAATTGATACCTTATCTTGGGGTCATCAATCAAGTTGGTTTTAAAATAAAATGTTAACGCTTTTGTATGACGAATGGTCGATGGAAATGAATGAAAAAATGTTTAACTATAATTTAAGGTAAACTTGTGTATCAGCAAGATGCTGAAGATTTTATTTTGTATATTGTCTATACATATTCATTATGATTTATAATAAACATCTATAGTACCATATTTAGTCGATACCTTATTTGGGGTCATCAATTAAGTTGGTTTTAAAATAGATATATTGTTATTGTTACTCTTTTGTATGACAAATAGTCGATGGAGACGACTAAAATGTGATTTACTGTAATCAAAAATAAACTTGTGTATCCGCAATATGCTAAAGATATTATATTGTATATTGTCTTTTTTAATTATGATTTATAATAAACACCTATTATACCATATTTAGTTGTTTTCTTTTCATATGCTACTTTTAAAATATAAAAAAAACACTACTAAATGTATTCGGCGTGCGTGATAGACAGTATTTAAAATAAGCAGGCGTTCAAAATACAATTTTACTAGCTATGCCCATGGGCTTCACTCCCCGTGGGAATTCCAGAATAAAAACTATCCTTTGTCCTTCTCTGGGTCTTAAACTATATCCATACCACATTTCATCTAAAACGGTTCTGTGGTTGAAGCGTGAAGAGGTAAAAAACAAATATACAATCTCACTTTTGTATTTATAATACTAGCTGTGCCCACGGGCTTCGCTCCCCATGGGAATTTCAAGGTTAAGAGTACCCTATGTCCTTCCCCAGTCTCAAACTATATTCATACCAAATTTCATCAAAATCGGTTCAGTAGTTTGAGCGTAAAGAAGTAACAAACAAACAAACACACAATATGAACAACGTTTCGGCGCGCTCACGCCTTATCACATTGTTTTTATAACTGAGACCAGATGTTTACATTTAGGATTGCTGCCGCGACAATTCTGAGAAGCTATTGAGCCAAACTAGCGACTTAAGCATAATGGAGAGATTTATGATGTTTATATTATTTTTTGTTGGCGCCTAAAGCAGCCGGTGTGGAAAAAATTTGTTCGTGCGAATTGAAAAATCTGTAATGAATATTTGGAAGTCGTAAAGTATTAACACCTTATGTATTTATATTCTGCAGTATATAAGCTTTATAATGAGGGTAAAACATAGGTATAGGTGCCTAGTAAAAAAAGAATTACTCGTATATAAGGTCTAACCTGAAAAATAACATGCTGAAACTATTTGACGGGTGAATTGAGGCCATGATACTGAACAACTTTCTTGAAGGAACATGTATCGAAATATGAAAAGTAATTTTTGCCCACCCATACAAGTTGACTGATTAGCGATCCAAGTTTGTATGAAAAGCCAAAAATTTTTTTTCATTTTTCGACATATGTTCCTTGGGAAAAGTTGTTCAGTATTACAGGCTGAAATCACTCTTAAAATAGTTTCAGTATATTTTGTTAGACCTTATATATGTGAGGTAGCTTTTTTTTTTCAATTTACGTTTTGCGCGATGTTTGAAAAAATAATGTAAAGAGATTATTGTATTTAGCTATTTTATTTTTAGTTTATGGTATATGTTATATATTCAACAATACTAAAGGTATAATTATAAGTATATATTTTAGGAAGGAATCATGTATGAAATATGATAGCTATTCGAACTTAACACCTGGCTAGTGGAGATGAACATGTCTATTCTTGTTTGGTTTGCGAAGAACGTCGAGTTTTGCAATACAATCATAATGTATATTATTATATAAAAGACTCGTGCTGTTTATAATCGTCTTTCAGTTGTTATTGAACAGCCAATCTGCGATATATCATCGTCTGCTAAACCGATTCAAACCCACTGCGGTTTATAACTTAATGTAAGTAGACATATTTTTTCTTTAATATCACTTAATGTCTAAATATTATATGTGTTACTTAATATTAAATGTATGTTTTGTTCTTTACAGATCATGTTGGACTCACAAGAAACTTGCATATTGTGCTCTCAATACGCTCAAGATCCCAACGAAGGTCTTACAGAAGACTTACAGTTCATTCATGTGCTGAGAGATCGAGCTGCAGAACTTAAGAAAATCGAAGATAAGAAGGAGGCTGCGTTGAAGAGAAGCAAGGAACTTGCATCATCGTCTTATGTAATTAAAAAGGCGCGAAAGGGCATCCGGGTGATTAAAATTCAGATCTTGGATCTAGAGAACGAGCGTGAGCGCGTCCCAACATACAGTGCTTTGTCTCCTTCAAGTTCTCCAACTCAACGCCAAGACGATGATAGTGTGGTGTTAAGTGCGCAATATGTGATCAGTGACTCATTTGATGAAATATTGGAATTGACTGAAAACGTAATTAGTAAGATAAGTAAAAAACTTAGTGATAATTTTGATTAAGTACTTATGCTGTAAATAAACTTAGTTAATTTTAATATATGTGTGTATATACTTATTTATATTAATAAAAATGATTGTATTTAATTAAGTAATAAATAAAAGATAGTATATAATTTTTTTGTGATAATTAAGATTAAGTATGTCTTTGATTTAGTAATAGTTATATAAACATATTTTAATATAAATGATATAATGTATTTGTAGAATTAATTGAGTAATAAATAAAAGATGGTATATATTTTCTTGTTTTATTATTATCCATAACCATGAACTATATTTACAAAAAATATTCTATTTTCTATCAACTATACTAAAAAAATCTTATAGTTATAACATTATTTTATTTTCCATCAACCATTTCTTTATACATAAAACATTTTTTAGTGCACATTGTCTTAGATGAAAAATACAATTTAATGAAAAAGATCCTTTACAATACTTAGCTTGAAGCTCTTTTAAATTTGGAATATTTTTATTTGTAATATCTTCAATATTTTGGTGGTCACATAACTGCTGAACCCACAACACTTTTTCTTCACCTTTCACAATATTTTTTCGTCCATTTAAATAAGGTTTTATAATCCTATGAAATTCTTTGTAATCGACAAATCCAGAGCCCCATCGATATCCGAGATTTTTTTCGATCCACCGAACACGTTTCCTTTCTTCAGGGGTAAGTTGGGAGAAAGCATAAGGCGGTTTTATTAAAAATATATGAGTATGCTCTTCAGTAGCTATTGCAAATTCCTTTACAATGAATTCATTGCTAGGGTTTTTGAAACCTTGTAGATCTACGACAATTGTGTTTTTATTCATGATATCTTTTTAACAATGTTGCTCAAAGGCTTGTATTCAAATATGCAATCGTTTAATATCAAGCAATATGCTGCTGTCTGATCAGGTATTTCTTGGTCAGCTTCAATTTCTACTCTCACGTCTATAGAGCCCTTCAATGTTTCCTGCTGACGGGAACAGTCGATAACAAATAATGGAGAAACGTCTTTGAATTCTTTTAAGCTCAACAAAGGTTCTGCTCGACGTCCATAATAAGACTGCTGAAATCTTGCATATTGTTCGTATAATAAAGAAAACTTATTTTCTGAGAAACTTATGTTCAATCCTTCATAGGGGTAATACGATGAATTTAAAAAAACTTTTATATCACGAATATTACAGTGATCGAATTCTGCCATTGACGTTTGTGGTTGATGTTTACGATTGGTTTGGAACCCAATAATAACAAACCGTGGTTTCTCAGTTTGCGATGTAGTTTTAATTGCCCAAGTGTGTTTACGAGTTCTGGGGAGTAATGGGTATTCATAGAGATCCCAATTCCGGAAAGCTAATGTAATAGCACGATCTTTTTCCAGATGTTTCAATAAATTAATTCTTTCACGATCAGATACTTTGACGTGTGGAACTCGCCAAACTATTTTATTAATAACTATATCATCAACAATTTCTTCATTATTTAATATTAATGCATTAAGGTTACTGTTGCTTCTTAGTAACACTAACTCATGTTTGCAATTTATTATGATTTTTTCGTAATCTTCCGCGAAGCCTAATATTCTGTTTAATGGTATTGAAGCAGAGAATGAACCGTCATGAACATTAGTTGTACCAGTAGGAGACCACCCCCATACTTTTGCAGATTTTGATTCATTTTCATTTAAGGAAAGATATGATTTTATGGTTGTAGTAATACCAGCATTTTTTATTCTATCTATTTCAACTCCATTTAATTCATACCGAATATCTTGAAATAAAAATAATGCAGGATTGTTGACAAAGCTAACACTTGAAAGTACTTCTTTTGTTTTACTATTGTATACGTTTGCTTTACCTTCAATGTACAATGTGCTGAGAGAGGGTAATATGTTCAAGTCTTGTTGGTTAATAGGGATTCGGATTTCATCATTCTTGTTGAAACTTGTCACGTACGGCTTGTATGAATGAAATTCGAAACTTTCCACGCTGTTGTCGTAGGCTGTTGGTTGAGATATATTTAAAATATTCATTTTAATAATCCTACCAATTTCAAATATTCTTGGTTAGTTTTTGAAAGCTTCGTCTGTGAAGAATGGAGAGGTCTTCTTTTCTGAGATGTTTTCTTGAAACTAACTTGAAGAGAGGATGGAATAGGGTTTTTATTAAAATTAATCATTTTCTTCTGAAATGTAAATACAGCTGAACCTCCTCACCGCGTAAATTGATTTGATTGTTTTCAGCGTCTAGCAATCTGATATTCAGATCAGTAATCGAATTTTGGTTGATTGGGAAATATATTATATTCTTGGGAATTTCAATAATGCGATAACCAGGTGGTACGTTAGGCACAAATTCATGAATTATGTGACTAGGTTTTCCGTTTACAAAAGATCCGCTCACTACATCACATTCGATGCGCACGAGAGTAGTAGATATAATGCTGACAGGATAACGAGATTCAGTACTTTTATTAGCTTTAACAGTCTCTTTTCCGAATCCTAAGATTCTACCAATTGAATCACGTTTTTCAAAATAAATATCTTTGGAACAGAAAATATTAGTTTTCAGTGTATTGTTATTACAAGTAAGTTTAAAGGAAGCATTTGTAATATTACTACTTAAAAAATCTTGTATATCTTGAAGTTCATAAGACCCTTCTGGAATCTCGATAACTTCATTTCCATAATATAATTTATTATTTCTCTCGTCTATGTTGGGAATCGAATTAAAAGTAGAAAAGTATAAAAGACCACATTCATAATCTCCAAGTAATTCTAGAGTTGGTGAATAGTTTGTTGTCAAGGAGCTTCCCACCCCAGTTATTGACACAGTGAAAGACATGTTTGTACTAAAAAAAAAATTTTTTTTATTCACTTAAATACATTTTTCCAAAAATTTATTAAAAAATTCAAGCAATGATGTCCACAGTTCGTGGATCCGAAGTTCTGATGTTGAATGTAATTATATTTAATGGGTGTATTTTTCAAATATTTTATTAACTCTAATGGTGGTTTTAGATTGCCAAAACTATCAAAATATTCAGAATAATTATCAAGCTTCGCGTAGGCTACCCAGTGAGTTCCAGGGTTATTACAACTATCAAGGTTGAGTATTGCGCACTCTATTTTTCTTGGTTTCGTAGGTAAAGAATCTCTCATAAACACACCACGAAAATAAGGTATATCGTTAGCATACTCTAATAAATCGAAATTAGTAAGTGGTCGTTTGGGTAGCCATTTCATTAGTTTTTTGAATTTTTAAGATATAATCCCGCTCCTTTTTTACTATGCTTGATGTATAATCCTTTTCCAAGAGCAACTGCTTCCATTGTTTTGTTGTGTCGTGCAGACTCTTGAAGATTCTGTTTAGCCACTTTGTAATCATTTACAGCTTTTGCTATACCTGCAGCTCCACCAGCTAGTGAACCGAGAGCCGATAATCCAGCAAAGATGGGAATCAAAGGCAAAAATCCACCACACTTAGGAATAGGTATATAGCGTGGTAAGCGCATACCACTTTTGTTTGTAAATATTTTCTTTGCAGCTGCATAAGCATATTTAATAGCAGTGTTTTTGTCTTTACGTTTAATTTTTTTCAAACCAGACTGTATTTTTTTCACAATTTTCATAAATGATTGCGCTCCTGCGCCTGCTTTTAGTTTTGCTTTCATAGCATTTTTTACAATCCATGAGGCAATTTTTTCTCTTTTACCTGCATTTTTGGATTTTAACCTTTGTTTTGCCATGTTTAAAAGTTCTAAATCAGCGTTATGTCGAATGTTAATATCACTGTTATTATACGCAATATCGTGATACATGCACGCCCTATCTAAATCGTTAATACCTCGGTCACCTCTTAATAACCTTTTCTGTAATTTGGTTCCTGGACCGCAAAACTGATATCCGGGTAAATGTAGTTCAAACGGTAACTTATCAATTAAACTGTTAATAATACCACTTCCTTTCTTCATGAATAAGCCGAAACTGATGTTTAACCTTCCGATACTTGACTTATATTACTGCAACAGCGCACTTTTGTCGACCCAACTGTTTTCGGAATCACTTAGTCCTAACCATTTTACAAACAATTTAGTTCCTTTTCTTTTTATAACTTTTTCAATGAGATAAAGATCAGGAAACTTAGTCTTCTGTAATTCATAACCGTAAAATGTTCCCAAAATTAGTTGCTTATGTTTGTCTTCTATTTGATAAGTAGGTGGTTTGGTACAAGTTACTTTTTTAACAGTAAATATTTCCGTTGACCAGTTACGGGTGTAACCTTTACTAAAATCTCCTTTATACTTACTAATTCGAACATGATCACCAACATGAAACAGGGATTTCGTGATATGTTGTTTTTGAGTTTTATTTATATTAGCCTTGACTAAAGTCTCATTATACTTATTAACGTCTATTGGTTTAAACTTTGTTATGCTATGGGGTGTCCTGTTATAACGTTGAACAACGGATTTCAAATTACTGCCTAACCATTGATACTGTCCATAAAGACTAAATAATTTGTATAGATGACTTTTTAATGTTCTTATTACTCGCTCAACTATCGATGCTTTTTTTACAGAATAAGTGGAATAATGGTTTATTTTATATTTGCCCATCAATCTTTGAAAATGTTCATTGTAAAACTCTTTACCTAAATCTGTTTGCAAATTGCTTGGTTTTCGAGTTGATTCAGTCAATATATGTCGCATTGCATCTGTAACACAGTCCTTTGTTTTGGCTTTAAGAGGATTCACCCAAACATATTTCGATAAAGCGTCAATAACAACCAATATGTATTTGTATCCTTTATTAAACTGTGCATATTTTTGTAAGTCTATAAGATCAGCTTGCCACAAATCATCCATTCCTTTTATAATTGTACAACGACGTGGAAAATTCCTTCTCGCTGATCTATGGAGCTCGTCAACTATATTCCGTTTACTCATTTTTATTTAACCTTGACATCATTGAATCTATATCAGTTTTTGTATAGTATGTGGAACTTATATTAGACGAAACAGCTTTTTCTAAACCACTAAGATAATTTTTTACATTTGTTTGTATTTGTTTTAATTCAGCTCTTAAATCTTGAATTTCTTTATCCAAATAGGCTTTGTTAACCGCGTCGTTATCTTCCTTTGGATGTAACAATCCCTTTAATCTTGTTAGTTTTAGATTGTAATCTCCTGTTTCCGATTTGGTTAATAGGTCGTTTAGAGAGTCAAAATATTTAGAAACTCTTAAACGCTTATGAACGTGGTGACCGAATTTGTCTATATTCATTGCAATATAATATAAGTATATAGAGCGAATATTATATGTAAACTGCTCAAATCTCTTAATGTATGCTCTTTATATATTCCTAAATTATCTCGATACTACTAAGATATAATACTACTTAATTTTCCCAGTGAATGCTCTTTAAGTTGTACATTCACTATCCCAGCTTCTTGTAATTCTGTTATAATTTCAATAATTTCGTTATCTAATCCTGTGTTGCCAGCTGCCCGTGACCCTAACAATAATTTTAGTCGTTCTACTAACTCATTAGGATCATTCCAATAAACCAAATCAGTATTTTTTTTAAGATTTTTCAACAGCTTCATACCTGACCCCTTTGAAAGACTCTCAGTACTAGTGGTTACAGTTCTAGTAAATTTAAATAGAGGTTTAATGATGTTCGTGTATTTAAAACCTTTATTACTATTAATAGGCTTCTTAGGATCGTAGTTACGTCGATGAGCATTGGTTTCCAATAACAACAATTTGTAATATTGTAAATCTTCATCTGTAATTAAATCCATGTTTGGTATTTTCTTGAAAAGTAATTCTTTTAAACCCGGTGTCTTTTTAATAATACGAGTTCCTATTTTCCATGTTACATCTTCGTCGAAGATACGTATGTTGCCTAGCAAGACTTTTCCGCGATCATGTCTGATACCAAAAGGAATATCATTAAGTGCTTCGGATGACCAAGACATATCATCATGATGTGTTTGATCTTTAGAGGTCGGTGATGAGCGAACAGATTTGAAGGACTCATCACTTAGGTTGTGTTCAGAGGGTGATACAGTAAGGGTTTTGTTAGAATTGTGTTCATGAGAATCATAGTTTTCTTCATCGTGTTCTTCCTCGTCAAATGGTTCATCTAAGTCTTCTTTAGTAAAAAATGATTCTTCATTTTCACTTAACTTCCTTATTTTTGTTTCGGGTATATAATTCTCCTCTTTTTCTTCGTCATATTTTCTAATGTTTTTACTTGACAGTTGATTAAGTGGATCAACGATAGGTTTGAATATTGTTTCTAAAGCCATGTTGCTCGCGTTTTTTGTATCTCTTATCAAACCCACCTTTCTTTTTACAGCAGCTGCGGATTTCACGATTTGTTTTTTTATTTTTTTCTCCATTTTATGATCCGTTCTTGTTCAGAATCTCACATAAAGTGAGTTGTTATCATAATGACAGTTTCTTTTTAATGCTAATCTATAACTATAAATGTATCAAATTTCATCCTGTAACATCCTTTATTTCGCTCACAATCCTTATTTATTACAACATAACCATACAGTTCTTTCCATACTGTTGAACACAATTCACGGAATTGATACCATGACATATCAGAACGCACGTGTTCTTCATAAACGTGTTTTAAATTGACATCATCCTGTTTGATTAATACAATAAGGTTTGCATTATCTCTCACGAGTTGCTTCGGTATTTTGGTATAAGTTTGATTAAGATAAAAACAGTCAATATTCTTATGACGTCCCATAGCGAAATAATCCCGTATATTATTTTGATTTTCACAGGCAACATCGTCAAATATTATAATAGAGTTTGGATCAGCTTCTTGCGGATTCAACACTTCAGTATTATGACTATATTTTTTAAACGATACACCTGGCACCATATTTAATACTTTTTCTAGAAATAAGTATTTTGGTTGGTATAAAGATTTTGAATATACGTACAGATTACGAAATCGTAGACCATTTTCATGCAATAATAAGCTTATCACTAAATTTGTCTTTCCACAACTTGATGGTCCGCATACAATGCAACGTATTGTATTTGGCAACAAGTTGCCATGTCGCTTAACCCCATTCGTCAGCATAGTAGGGCAAATACATTGTAAGTTTAAGGATTCTTTTTGTTTTATAAATTTCATAATTAGACAATTTAATTAACTTGACTGTCACCTTTGCTGTATCTTAACAAAATGAAAAGTTACAACTTTGCTATTATATTTATTAAAGGTGCCCACGAATTAGATCACCAGCATGAGCAAACGGCCTTGGTAAAGCGATTATCCATTGCATAATGCACTATTGTCAGATCTTTTAGGTTTCAGCAATTTTATATTGCTAAAACTCAGTGTTTCTGAGTGTCTAGTGAAACATGTCACATGTGTGTTACATGTAAATTTGCTAGAGTTAAAATTCTAAAAGTGGTGTAATGTGTTGCGGATCGAGTTGAAAATTAAAATTGGTAAGTTTTACACAAATATCTCTTACGCGACTTTCGAAATATAGTGTTATATGTGAAGTTACGTTGATTTTTAGGTGCTCTTTTATTATACGATTCAAAACACGTCATTGAGCGATTGAAAATAAGCTCTAAAGGTAAAGTAATTCCCAGATATTAAATGGTGACTTTGAAACTCAGTTTTATACGCCATTGAGGGAATAAAATGACCGAAAATGGCGTATAAAACTGAGTTTCAAAATTACCATTTAATCCCTACTGACATAGGATAGTTTTTATCCCGAAATTTTCACGGGGAACGTAGCCTACGGGCATAGCTAGTCCTATCCTACTAATAAATGCGAAAGTGAGTTTGAATATTTGTTTATTTGTTTGTTACCACTTTAAGCTTCAACCACTGAACTTATTTAGATAAAATTTAATACACAGCTAGTTTAAACATAAATAGGGAATGGAAGCAGCTCCACTTAACTCCACCGACAAGAGCAAGGTCTTTAATTACAAGAAGGGACACGATGTTACGTCTTTGTACCTTATAAGGTAGACAGAGCCAAACTTCGAGACAATAAATAAATAAGTACGCATAAATCACATAGATTGAGCTAGCCTTAAAGTACGAGACTTGTTTTATGGCATACTAACTCAACGATACTATATTTTATAACAAATAAATATACAGATAAACATCTAAGATCCACGTCTATCTGAAAAAGATAATTTCCCATCTTGGCCCAATTTGAGACAGCCAGGCATGCACCCTTCTGCCGTCATGGTCAACTGTCGGCCAGCGACCATGACGGCAGAAGGGTCGTGGAAATATTTGCCAAAAAACAATTTTAATCGCGGTAAGTCCCATGCTATATAATAACATTAAAATGTTTAATAATAGTAATAAAAGAGTGTAATGTTTTAATTATTACCTACACAAGGAAGCGACATTTTTATGTTTATAAATGGCAATGGATAGGCACCTAAATGATATACGAGTAGGTCTTCTTATCGTGTGTGTTAGTGACTAACACTAGTGTCACAATTTTTAAACTGCCTTAAAGGCCTCTGACATGGTTTAAGGTAACGACCAATGTCAAAGAAAGTGACCGGGACCGACGGCTTAACGTGCCCTCCGAAGCACGGATCATCTTATACTTATCAGACAATCAGGTGATCAGCCTACAATGTCCTAACCAAACTAGGACAACACAAAAGTCGTTGTCCCCGCCGGGAATCGAACCCGCGACCTCCGGGTATGAGCCGAACGCTCTAACCACTACACCACGAAGGCAGTTACGAGTAGGTTAAGAGTCCACGTTTAATTTTGAAACCACATGTCAGATTCCGGTAAAAATTGGTAATTGTAAAGAAATTGCAATTATCTAGGGTTATATTGGGTTTCCTATGGTAAAATTATGAACTGGAAAGAAAATATAACGATTTAGAAGTTTCCCATACTAATGGTCAAAAATGATATAAAACACTATATTCTATTTCAAGTTCATATTTTTACCGTCGGAAACTAGTTATAAACCTAGATAATTGCAATATCTTTGAAATTACATAATTTTGCCCAAATCGGACATGTCGTTTTGAAATAAAACTTAGACTACGTTTGTATGGAAAGTTGTATTTTGGTCTAGGGTCGGGGGACCCTTAAGTTACAAGTCAATTTTCAGATTTTCTCAAATTCTGATGAACCCGAATACCCGATGTATGAAATAAATAAATATATAAGGACAAATTACACTGAAAAAGTTTAATATTGACTTTGGATCGGGGGCGATTATCAAACGCATTAAATATTAAAGTAATGAGCTTGGAAGTTTAATACTCTGGACGAAATTAAATGCAAACCTCTAGAAATATTCGATTTCAGATGATTAAAATAGTTTCATGGCTGCCGATTATTAATCACAGATTAAATGTGAGATGGAATCTGTGATTTATTGGAAGTATTTTATGACTTTCTTAAGATTTTACCCTCCGACAAAAAAGAGAGGTGTAAGTACATACATACATACATACTATCACGTCTTTATCCCTAATGGGGCAGACAGAGCATTTTGGGTCTTGCGGCTCTATACTCTATGCAGAGCCTATGGCCGCAAGACTCAAAAGCCACTTTTAGCGTCATGGTGGGCGAAAAGATGGAAAAGCAATCAATACAGTGACGGGTTGCTAGCCGCATCGCCTGTTAAAATGATTCGCATTTTTGCCCATTCCCTCGATCGGCTTTTACGATCTGCGCGGGAAGAGAAGCAGCTGGAACATTCTAAGTTTTTTCGTTTCTCCCAGACCAGCATGGGAGAGTGGTGTAAGTAATGTAAGTAAAAACACTTTATTGCACCAAAACACATGAAAATAACATTTAAATATAAATTCAGATGTACAATAGGCGGCCTTATAGGCTTATAGGGTGTAATAAGTTAGACGCTAATATCTGTCTGCTATGTATCTGTCTGTCTGAATGAATCGATTTCGATGTGGTTTTTTCATGCGAAATTTTACTCAACAGTATCATATATACAACGTGGAAGGGCCTGTAATAATACAAACCACGGGCTATACCAGATCACTATAATATAAACAGTATATTAAAAATAATTCGACATTTCTATACAAATTTCTCCGGCTGCACACTTTAGTAAGGAAATGACATTTTTTTTGTTCTTTTAATGTTATTTTAATAAAATTATATTATAGTGATTTTGGGTGAGGCCTATATGTCCAGCAGTAGACATTATGCAGCTGAAATGATGATGATGATGATCTAGAATTGTCTGTGGTTCGATTTATTACCTGTATGTCTCTTCCACGTGGTATATTAATTAAAAAGTGTTATACAGAACAACCGACATTTCCACAATCCTTTTTAGAAAATTACATTGGAAAAGCTTGTGAAATACAATCCGCATAGGCAAACCAATTCAATCTAAAACAAACTGACACAGGAGCTATAAAAACGCGGTTACAGATTAACCTGAGTAAAATTTTATCGATTTTATTATACCAGCCGAGGCGGGACAGAAGTGCGATTTTTGAAACACTGAGTCACCTAAACAAATGGTTTTTCCATTCAAAAAACCGTTCGTTTAGTGACTCCACGTTTGAAAAATAGTACCTCTGATCCGATTCGCTGAAAGTACATCGGTCTCGCACCCGTTCACACTTAACACATTGCTGGACACTCAGTCAGACACAATAGAAATGACAATTGATGTACGTCTATAGACAGTGTGTCTAAGAATGTTTTAAGTGTCCCCTTAACCTAGACCAAACTACACTTTTCCATAAAAACGTAGTTTACGTTTCATTTTGAAACGACATGCCCGATTTCGCTAATTTTTTTCTAGGCATATAACCAGTTTTTCCAGTCAAAATGGGAACCTAAAATAGAATCTAGTGCGTTATATTATTTTTAACCTTCAGTATGGGAAACTTCTACATCCTACTTCCTACTAATCCTATCCTACTAATATAATAAATGCGAAAGTGAGTTTGTATATTTGTTGCACACCAATTCAATCTAAAACAAACCGACACAGGAGCTATAAAAAACGCGGTTACAGATTAACCTGAGTAAAATTTTATCGATTTTATTATACCGGCCGGGGCGGGACAGATCCGATTCGCTGAAAGTACATCGGTCTCGCACCCGTTCACACTTAAGGGCTTCGCTAAGTTAGGCGGGCGCACGCGGCGGGTTCTGTCTGTCTCTGTCACAAACGCTACGTGCGACAGAGACAGGTGACCCGCGACGGATTCCTGCTATCTCTTTCACAAGTAGCGATTGTGATAGAGACAGACCGAAACCGCCGCGTGCGCCCGCCCAACTTTAGCGGAGGCCCTCACACATTGCTTGACACTCAACCAGACATAATAAAAATAACAATTGATGTACGTCTATAGACGTAGTGTGTCTAACCATGTGTTAAGAGTCCCCTTACCCTAGGTAGACCAAACTACACTTTACCGTACAAACGTAGTTTACGTTTCATTTCGAAACGACATGCCCGATTTCGCCAATTTTTTTCTAGGCATATAACTAGTTTTTCCAGTCAAAATTGGAACTTAAAATAGAATCTTGTGCGTTATATTATTTTTAACTTTCAGTATGTTAAACTTCTACATCCTACTTCCTACTAATCCTATCCTACTATCCTATCCTACTAATATTATAAATGCGAAAGTGAGTTTGTATATTTGTTGCAAACCAATTCAATCTAAAACAAACCGACACAGGAGCTATAAAAAACGCGGTTACAGATTAACCTGAATAAAATTTTATCGATTTTATTTTACCGGCCGAGGCGGGACAGATCCGATTCGCTGAAAGTACATCGGTGTCGCATCCGTTCACACTTAAGTATGTAAGGACAGAAGATTCACTCCGAAAAATCAATTAAAGGAATAGCGACTCTCGCTACGACACAATTAAGTTTAATTCAGATCGCACAACGCTAATAACCTACAGTTATATTCACCTAGACGTTCCATCTCTTTCCGTCTCTTTCTATAGCGTAACGCTTACCTTTTCTGCTGCACTGATTAGCCACGCTGGCGTGGCCGCCGTACGTACTTTTTTTGTACCTGCGTTTTCAATACCTGCTGCGGAGTGAGACAGGCCTGCCAAACTACACTTTTCCGTACTAACGTAGTCTACGTTTTATTTCGAAACGACATGCGCGATTACGACAATTTTTTGTCATTTGAAATTGCAAATATCCAGACATATAACTAGTTTTCACAGTCAAAATGTGAACTTAAAATAGAATACAGTGTGTTATATAATTTTTAACCTTCAGTATAGGAAACTTCTACATCCTTATATATTCTTTATTAATTCATAACTTTACCGTCGGCAAACAATTATAACCCTATTATTCCTATAAATAGTATCAAATATTTGAAATATGACATGTGGTTTGTACGAAAAAGTCTAGGGCAAGGGGATTCTTAAGATAACATACCTAAACACAGAACCAAATCACTATATATATATATATATTTGTTTATTTTCCGATGATAGATAATTTCCTAAAATAGCAACATCAATAATATCAGTAACAAAAGTTCAGTGCTGAATGAAGGTCTCACATAAGGATTTCAAAAACAACCGATTGGAAGCAGCTTTTATAGAGCGTCTCCTAAAAGAGTATATTATACAACGTAAAATAGACATACCCCTAATAAATCGAACCACGGGCTATACTAGATCACTGTATAGTATAGTAATAATAAAACAACAGTCAAGAAATAAAAATAAAATTTCGGCATTTCCATACGAAAATGTGCAGCCGCTCGGGCAATTGATATGGTAATGTCTATTTTGTTTTTGTTTTTTTACTCTCATTATATAATAATTTAAGAAATTACTAATTAATAAATATATAGGGTCAAATTACACTGATTGAGCTAGCCCCAAAGTAAGTTCGAATCTTGTGTTATGGGATACTAACTCAACGCTACTATATTTTATAACAAATACCTATATAGATAAACATCCAAGACCAATTTGAAAAAGGCCATTTTCCAACTTATCCTGACCGGGAATCGAACCCGAAACCTCTGGGTGGCGGACTAGCATATGGTAACCACTACGCCACGGAAGTCGAAAATAATAATTATACCGTAGGAATAGAAACTTTGTCAATGTAGAATGCAAAATCAAGAGGTAAAAGGGTACGCGACCGTAACAGCCAAATTGGAAACAGGTCTCAACAAATTGGTTTACATCCAAACAAGGATTATTTTAACTCACCGTGGCAGTGGTTCCCAAACGGAACTGCCTTTCCTATTTAGGGATTTATTTATCAGCCTGTGGCTTTTGTTTCCCATAACTGTCCCATAACCTTTCCCTTATTATTTATTTATTAAAATCTCTGCATGCAAGTAGATAGTTGGGCCCATAAGGTCACCTTGTGGGTACCAGAGGGAAGAAGACGTAGAGGTAGACCAAGGAAGAGACAGCGGGATGACATCGAGAATTTCTTAAGTGGATGGCAGCAAATTGCTCGGGATAGAGATAGATGGAGAGGAAAAGGGGAGGCCTTTGCCCAGCAGTGGGACACAACATCAGGCAACTAAAAAAAAATCTTTATTGACCACAATGGTACAAAAGGTGAACTTAATGCTAATGCATTCTCTACCAGTCAACCTGTAGGAAAACAGAAAATTTTAATCAAAATTATAAATAATTATATTAATTATAAATAATTATTTTACTTATCTCTGTCAGTCGCTACTTCTAGAGGAGCTCGGTGGCATATATAAAAAAAAGAAAACCGTTTTCACTCCCCATAACTTTAGAACGGCTGAACGGTTTTCCAACGCAAGGAAACTTGCTTTCACGTAAAAAAACACGTTCAAAATTAGTCCTTCTGTTCGAGAGCTACGTTGCACAGACAGACAGAAAGACATTGGCGTCAAACTTACAACTGTTGCTGGCAACACAAAGTTTTATTTCTTTTAGTTTTTGTTATGTTGTCATTCATAATTGAACAAATTACTTTAAAATTTTGACATTCTAAAAATTAAATTTAAATTATGATATGACATAACAAACAAAACAATGTATTCTCTGTCCACATTAACTTTAAGTATTAATTTAATTGTGAGTTGACGTCCTTGGAGAAAAGGTGCAGTGCAGTTTGTTACCGCTTTTTCTGCACTAGCGCTTTGGAAGCGGTAGTAAACTTAGCTGTAAGTAACTATTTGACGTCAACAATTGTGCAACAAAATAATGACGATTATTAAGAGATATTATAAATATCCTATGATAATAAAGATATATTTGATTTGATTTGATTTGAATGTATGCCCTCTCTTTTATACAAGATCGCTGTATGTGCTAAACGTGTCCCCGTGCCCTTGGTGAGAAATAAATACTATTCAGCAAGCTTGGACTTTCATTTACATCCAGCTCCAACATCAACAGTCTGCTGCTAACAACAACACCCCTCTTTTTGTAGGGGGTTTAAAAAAAGGTGGTCATATTTCCGTTGAAGTGAGAACAAGAAGTGATTTTATTTTATACTAGTTGGTGCCCGCGACTTCGTCTGCGCAGTATTATCACACAATATCTTTATAAATTGTAGCGTATGTGTTATTCTGATGTATCCACAGATATAGATGTAAGATGTATCCTATTCCTATTCCTACTAATATTATAAATGCGAAAGTGAGTTTATTTATTTGTTTGTTTGTAACTTCTCCACGCTTTAACTACTGAACTGACTTGGATGAAATTTGGTATGGACATAGTTTAAGACTCGGGGAAGAACATAGGGTACTCTTTATCCCGAAATTCCCACGGGGAGCGAAGCCCGCGGGTACCGTTAGTAAGCTATATTATTGTAAAGTATCATTAAAATCCATTTAGAAGTTTTTACGTGAAAGAGTAACAAACATCCATCCATAATTACAAACTTTCGCGTTTATAATATTAGTAGGAAGGATCTTGTTGAGTTAAACAAATTAAAACCAACTTGATTGTGAGATACAAACCCCAATAAACTAACGGAATTTACAATCTTGTTGAAACATGTTTATAATAATGCATATGTTGTTTTGCAAACATGTCGGGAATACAATTAGTTGCTCTCCTGAATATGGTCGCACCTGTGGGTAGTTATTTTTAACTGATTTCCAAAAGGAGGTTAGCAATTCGTCGCGATCGTTTTTTTACGTATGTTCGTCGATTATTTAAAGACGCCTGGAACGATTTGGAAAAATCTTTTTTTTGATTAAAGGTGTTACTTCCGAAGTTGACCTATATTTTATCAAAATCCATTGTGTAGTTTAAAGGTGAAGTCAGATTTAGTTTTGTAAAATTATGTTATGACATTTCTACCAGTTGAAGAATGACTGACTGTTCTTGACATTTCTACAACTAGTACATTGACTCTCTATTCTTGGCGGCAAACCTTAACTTCATACAAAAATCTTAACCTACAATTACTTTTAGACGGCTAAGAATCAGCGTAAGAGAACTTGCTTTCACGTAAAAAAGCCGCATCAAAATTGGTCCATCCGGTCGAGGGCTACGATGCCACCGACATTAGTGTCAAACCCACAACACTCCTCTTTTTTGTCAGGGTTATTAAAAACGTAATAACGTATTTGTATCTAAAAATGCTCCCATGCTGGTCTGGGAAAAATAAAAAAAACTTAGAATGTACCAGCTGCTTCTCTTCCCACGCAGATCGTAAAAGCTTAACAGGCGATGCGGCTAGCAACCCATCACTGTATTGATTGCTTTTCCATCTTCTCGCCCACCATGACGCTAAAAGTGGCTTTTAGGTCTTGCGGCCCTGGGCTCTGCATAGAACCGCAAGACCCAAAATGCTCTGTCTGCCCCATTAGGGATAAAGACGTGATAGTATGTATGTATGTATCTAAAAATAAAACCGAACTATCTAGAACTTCTCTAGGAATCGTAGTAACGAGTTACCACGAAACGAGCGCAGATGTGACATCCTATAATTAGTTTAATGCCTACAAGGCCGCATGTAGCACGCGACATCCAACGGCGGTGCATTCCTGTTGTAAATATGGATACTTGTACTTGCGGCAAAGATGTTTAATTGTGTAGAAGTAGCATTTGTAATAGCGAGCTACTTGGGCAATCTGAAGTTGATACAAATGAACTTGTTACATGAGAAGATAATTATGACAAAAAAATGCGTGAGTGTAAATGAAACAACGATTACGTTCGAAGTCTATTTATTTCTCTCTCTTTTTCACATACATTAATATACATTGACCTATCTCGCTCACACACAACTGTCTAACTTTCTTATCCACTCTTTCACTCATACCAGTTTTTCCATACATTCTGTCTCTTTCATTCGGAATACGTTCCTTTCCCTTACATGAGTGTCTTGGAACACTCAGTTGAAACGAAAAAGTCAGTTGAAAATATTACACTTTTTTTCGCCTAACCGAAAAAACCGAAAAAAACTTTGATCGAATAATAATAATGAATTAAACGTGGGTCGTGGACGTGGCTTCAAATCCCACAGGACAAACATACTTTGTGAAAAGTTGTTTCTGGTTTGGTTAGGATATTAGGCTTGAATCACCTGATCCGTGTTTTGGAAGGCACGTATAAACTACAGGTCCTAGACGCTATTTAGCGTTTGCTCAAATCTATTCAAGGATTGATACTGGTCTACCCTATGGGTTGTGGTCGGATGGCAGTCGCATTGTGTAAAAAACCAGTGACCTCGACAAATCGTCTTGGTTAGGTAGCAAACCCTTAGCTCTGAAGCGCTACCGCTGAAGATACAACCGGAAATACGCTCGTGTGATAATAATGAAAATTGAGTTTAACCACTCTGTCGTCTTATTTATTCTGTGGCCAGACTCTCACCAGTTGTTCACAAATCAGTCGTTACAGTATCGGCACAAAGAAATACCTTTAAATGTTATTTATTCGGGTATTTGTGGATCGAGACGGCCATGTGTTTTTGTTAGGTACAATTAGTAAAGATAAAAGCTGGCTACAATAAGATGACTTGCCCCTTACTTCTTATTTCCCTCGAGGACATTTTTCCGCAATTAGGCCCGTAGGTTCACTTTTGCGTAGGGAGCTGACGCCGGCCTCAGGTCTCGAACCAGCCCAGCTCCTGTAGGAAGCCCAGAACGCCTGCTGACGCCCTGCACGCTTCCGCCATGGTTCCCGAGTGTTCTAGAAATCTTCTTCTTATGTATGCGACACCATCGCACTCTAGGAGGAGATGGCTTGCAGTTGCTTCAGCCTCCATACGTGCACAGAGGACTGTTTGTTTGACCTAGGGTGAAAAGGTGTTTGTTTAGTGCACAATGACCAGTAATGATGTCAATCATAGGTGCCACCGGTGCCCCCTATATGCAAGATATAATTATTCATTACTGCATCAATGTAAAAAGTTATTGTCAATTTTCTTTTATGCTTACACTAACTTAAAATGTAGGATAAAATTTTAAAATTTAATACACGTAATCATATTTACTCACAATACGGTGTTTTTTTACTGACTTGCAAAAAAGGAGATTATCAATTAATTTCTTTATATAGTTTTTAAAATCGTATCTTTACTTACTTGATTTTGAAACATTAACTATGAAATGAATATAGTGCAAGTGAAATGTCATAAAATATACAAAGTCTCTACCTGTTGGGAACAGGATTGAAGTGCATGTTAACGTATTGTGGTTAATCTTTACAACCCTTGATTTATTTTTGTGTGCTTTTAAATGGTATTTGTTAGTTAAAAGGAAGATAAACGGTATGTTTACTTAAGAGGGGTGATGAAAATGTTGTATTGATAAAACTATAAAGAGAGATGTGTGTATTGTGAAGTGCCCTGAGAATAAAGGAAATACAGGGTGGCCAAATAACAGGTATACACTTTAGTTTTGTAATTTTATTCTACGAAATTCAAAATATATCAAGTATTTCTTGTTAAATATAATATTTAGGGCCGGCAGTTAAACATGGAAAATAATGTCAGACATGTCCACCTCTAGCAGCATCATAGATGTGAACCCTTTTCATCGCGTTATTCCTTACATTTTCACACATTTCCTACAATATCTAAGAGACTGTGTCTCGAATATTTTGTTTTAATTGCTGAAGGTTCATTGGCCTATTAGCATAGAAACGTCCCTTTAGATAGCCCCACAGAAAAAGTCAGGGACTGTTAAATCAGGCGATCTTGGGGGCCAATCAATGTCACCGTTTCTCGAAATTAATCGACCGGGAAACATTCTTTTTAATGTTTCGTAAAACGTTTTAATAATTAAAACACGTTGTTCCGTCGTAAAATGCTCCATAGTAAATTTGCCATATCTACACAAAGTAATAATCATGCAACAACTGTCACATTTACCGCCAAAACAAAATGGCGGCAAAAAAAAGTTGTATACCTCCAAGTTGGCCACCCTGTATAAAGTTTTAAACACAGTTCAACTATAATTTATCTACCTTAATAAAATGTCTACCAAATTATTCTGAAACTATTTAATGGTTTAAATTCAGTACATGATACTGAAAAACTTTCCCTTCACAACTTTCTTAAAGGAACATGCTGATCAGTTGAGCTGATAGATCATTTTTTATATTATTATATTCCTTGGGGTAAGTGTTTTCATGGACTGAATTCAGCCTTAAAATAGTTTTAGTATATTCTGTTAGATCCTGCATCATCATCAGGCCTTTTAGTCTCCACTGCAGGAGCACGACCCTCCCTGTGCTACCAGAGCCATACTTGGCCATAGCAGCCAAACGACTTGGCCTACACTCTCCTCGTGGCCATTCGGGTTGGATGTCTAATTGCTTAGCTTATATTTCCTAAGTCGCCTTCTCGGGAGGACTCGGAAGGGCCCTATTCTAGTCTGTCAAAAACAAGACCCTGAATAAAAAAGCATTCCGATTAAAAAGGCCAAAAGCCTGACTTGGCTTTTTAAATATTTAATCAACAGACATGGGAAAATGAGTGAAGAATTCGCACAAAAGGTTCCAATTGATTTCGTACAAATTGATTCGAACGAGAGACGGCGAAGAGCGGAGACTGCAATCAGTCACACGGAGACAGATTCACAGATCCAATATTTTATTATATTATTTATACGTTAAACAGATATTTAAAATATCCAATTCCTGTTCCTAGAAACAAAATAATAATCATGCAGCTACAGGAATTTTATCCCTACCAAGATAAACAGACCCTCGGGCCATAAGTGAATTGTGTTTAGGTCTAACGGCTCTAGGCTCTTTTCTTCTTACATATTTATAGACACATTCAATTCTAAAAAGGGGACGAAATATAGAGGCATATTATGAAACTACACTACTAAACCTTGTCTTATGCGTATTGCACTCTTATGTAAAAAATATCAAGCGTTTGCTATATATATTTTGTCCTTATCTCTCTTTTCAATGTTTAATATAAATAAGAACAAGATAAAACAATTTTTAATAAAAATATATTAAAAAAATTATCGATTTTTTTATGGATAAGAGTGTCAATATTTAATCAACTGACATGGGAAAATGAGTAAAGAGTTCGCACAAAAGGCTCCAATTGATTTAGTACAATTTGATTTGAACGAGAGACGGCGAAGAGCGGAGACTGCAATCAGTCACATGAAAACTGGTTCGCGGATTCAATTTAAAAAATATTTATACGTTAAATAGATATTTCAAATATTCGATACATAGTTTCCTAGAAACATACTCGTAATCATGCAGCTTCAGAAATACTTTATTCAGACTGTAATCAGTCACATGGAAACAGGTTTATAGATTCAATGTTAAAAAGTCAAGTGCGAGTCGTATTGGTAAGTACGGTTACGTACTACGTACCTTCGTGCAATGTCTTTAAAATTAAATTTTTTGTGTTTGTTGTTAGAGCGACAACTGTAACACATAATCCGTAAAAAAAATCAAGTGTCTAGTACGGTTCAAGAGATAAAGCACTGTGACAGACGGATGAAAAGACGGGACAGCGGAGTCTCAGTAATAGGGTCCCGTTGGCATCTTTTGGGTACGGAACCCTAAAAAAGCTGAAGCCCGCATCGCGCGCGTCGTGTATCAAAATTTTGACAGCGCTACGGGAACCTAAAGTTTTCCCGGACAAAGTTTCATGTTGTACTAAATTGCTACAAACAAACAATTTACAATTGTTTGTTTGTTTGTTTGTAACATTATTGTACTATGAAAAAACACAATTACATACAATATCAACAGAATAAATTGACAACGGCGGACTTATCCCATAATTGAATCTCTTCCAGTCAACCGGCGAATAAGAAGAAAGGACAATCACTCACAAGAAGGGTATAGAAATTATTTTGTTTTTAAAGGCTTGTTCTATGAGTTTTGCTTCTGCAAATAATTTGGAAACATTTTCCATTTTCGTTCATCAAATACCGAATATTAAAGCACAAAAAATCGACACCTTGCAACAAAAGGGAAGGAAATGAATCAATTTTGAGGCACAGGCCGGCAATGCTACGAAACGAGCGTATCGCATGTCGGTATTACAGAGATCTCTTAATATTATAGACTACAGATTTGATGATCTCCGTGGTGTAGTGGTAAGCACGCTAGTCTATTCAGAGGTTTTGGGTTTGATTCCCGGCCAGAGCAAATTGAAACAAAGCCTTTTTCAAATTGTCCTTGGTCTTGGGTGTCTATCTATGTATTTATCATGAAAATAGTATCATTGAGTTAGTATCCCATAACAAAAGTTTAAGCTTACTTTGGGACTAGCGCAATTAGTATGATTTGTCCCTATATCAGTATTTATTGATATTTACATTATTATTTTTATTTACAGATATGTTTCCCAGGTCTCAAACTATATCCGTACTCATCTAAATAGGTTTAGTTATTGAAGCTTGAAGAAGTAACAAACAAAAAAAACAATTTCATAATTATACTATTAGTTTGGATATTTTTCACGAGGTAGATAGATTCCACGATGACAATAAAAAAAATTGAGCCACATCGACATCAATCATCATCTCTATGTAAGTATAAAAAGCGACGCTTTTTTCTCCTTTTACTGATGATGACGAATGCTTTTGCCAAACAAAGGGACACTAAAATAAACTAAAATAGTAAGCGCGCTTGATTTTAGGACACAATTTATAATTCATTTATTCATAGTGATAAGAGAAAGAATCAATAACAATCCGTGGTCTAGTTTTAAGTAGTCTGTGACCATGATCCGGTATTTCTTGGGCCTGTAATATTCAAAACATAATTATTATGTGAATAGTTTAACGTTGTTGCTGAAATACATAACGTTAACGTTGGTTATAGTAATTGCACTAATTTTATATGGAACTTTTCAAAGAAGAAAGATACAATAAGTAAATAGCTATATATGGACAAATCACACGGATCACATAGCCTCAAAGAAACTTCTAGACTTATGATATGTTATACTATCTCAACGATACATACAAACAACGTGGAAGGGGCATACCCGTAATAAATCGAACCACGGGCTATTCTAGATCAAGACGCAAGTCCTGGTGTAAATACTGTACGAGTATCGAAACGTCCGAAGCCTCCAGAGTCTGCAAACTACTGTCAGGCGGGGGTAATAAAACGATTGGCACCCTTAAAAACAGGACGGCAGCTACTCTGCAAACACAGAAGAAATATGTGAAATACTATGAGAAACTCACTTTCCAGGATGCCTTAATTACGACTACCTGAAAAAACCAGAGGATCCCATACACGATCCTACAGAACTAGACTGGAAATTAGCCCAGGAGATAGTTACATTGGACAGAGTAGAATGGGCAATTCACAGCTTTCAACCTTTCAAATCACCAGGCCCGGATGGCATCTTTCCTGGCCTCCTTAAATGGGGAGGAAAAGTCCAACTGGAACATCTTACCAACCTACTAACATCCTGCCTAGCCCACAGGTACATTCCTCAGCAATGGCGGGAAGTCAAAGTAATATTCATTCCAAAACCTGGTAAAACAGACTAAACAAATGCTAAATCATTCAGACCTATAAGCCTATCCTCCTTTCTCCTCAAGGTGTTAGAAAGACTGTGTGACAGGCACATTAGAGATACGGCATTAATCAAACATCCTTTACATCCCAAGCAACACGCGTACTGCACGGGAAAGTCAACAGAAACAGCGTTACACGAAGTTCTAACAATACTGGAAAATGCTATACACAGCAAACATCTTTGTCTGGGAACCTTCATCGACATAGAAGTATGTAAGACGTGTATGGGTTCGACAACACAAACTTCAAATGTATACAAGATGCCCTTTACAGACATGAAGTGCCGAGCACTGTAGCCGGCTAGATTTCCAACATGTTGAAACTACGCAACATAAAACTAGACATGAGTGAAACCACAAAAGTAATGGCAACCAGAGGGTGCCCACAAGGAGGGGTACTTTCACCCCTATTTTGGAGTTTAGTGGTAGATGATCTAATTACATCTCTAAACAAGAAACACTACTATACAGTAGGCTACGCTGATGACTTGGCCATACTCATACAAGGGAACTCTGCAAGCGTCGTATGCAGCCTAACCAGAAGTGCACTACGCATTGTAGAGGAATGGTGTGATAAACATGACCTCTCAGTAAATGCGAATAAAACAGAACTAGTCATGTTTACCAACAAAAGAGCTCTAGGCAACTCCGCACCACCTAAGCTCTTTAGTACGACTCTCACACTATCGAAAGAAGTCAAATACCTAGGCGTAATATTGGACTCCAAGCTGAACTGAAGCACGCATCTTGAAGAAAAATTAAACAGAGCCTACATAAACCTATGGAACTGTCGAAGACTAGTAGGCAAAAACTGGGGACTTTCCCCGAAAATCATGAAATGGCTGTACATCACAGTCATCAGACCAGGACTCACATACGCTGCAATAGTTTGGTGGTTTCGAACTACATTGACTACAGTACAAGACAGATTACAGCGATTTCAAAGAACAGCATGCCTGGCGATAGGAGGCGGCATGAAATCTTGCCCAACGGCGGCATTAGAGCCAATTTTAGATATTAGATCGCTACATCTACACATCAAACAAGAAGCACAAGTCGTAGCCGCTAGATTTCAGCCGTTGGCCCTATGGAAACATAAAGACAAGGCACCACATACACAAATCCTGCCTATAGCCCTCGGGGCATCATATCTTATAGGTGCAATAAATAACAGGATCTGTAAGCAATTTATTTTTGACAAAAAATACAAAATACAATTACATAAAGCCCCATCAGACAGCTCAGGTACTGAAGAAGTGAGAGTATACACAGACGGCTCGAAAACACACAACGGTGTAGGTGCTGGTGTATTTTCTCACGATCTCAACATCCACTCTGCAGCTGCTTTGGGTGAGGAGAACTCTATCTTTCAAGCAGAGTGTGCAGCCATGATCCATGCAGCAACAGAAATTACCAGAAGAAAAGTATCAGGTTTGTCCATCCGTATCCTGACAGACAGCGCAGCAATTCTTCTTGCCCTGAAGAGGGACTCTGCCTTAGAACAAGAATGCCACAGATCCCTGGATAATCTCTGTAAGTAAAAAAAAGTAACTCTTCAATGGATCAAAGGTCACAGTAACTCACTGGGTAACGATGCAGCGGACCAGCTGGCGCGTCGGGGATCGAGTATGACACCTGAGGGACCCCTCCCGATGGCCCCGATTCCCTTCACGCAGGTTCGCTCCTGGATCAAGAGTCGTATTGGCGAAGAACAGGCTCAATCATGGCAATCCCTTCGAACGTGCCGACAGGCTAAGGAGGCGCTGCCCCAATGGGACAGACGTTTATCCCGACGTCTGTTAGCACTACCAAGGAGGAACCTACGCCGTATGATTGACATCATTACTGGTCATTGTGCACTAAATAAACACCTTTTCACCCTAGGTTTAACTAACAGTCCTCTGTGCAGAGCATGCATGGAGGCTGAAGAAACTGCGAGCCACCTCCTCTTGGAGTGCGATGGTGTCACACACATAAGAAGAAGGTTCCTAGAACACCCGGGAACCATGGCGGAAGCATGCAGGGCGCCTACAGGCGTTCTAGGCTTCCTATGCAGGAGCTGGGCTGGTTCGAGAACTGAGACCGGCGTCAGCTCCTCGCGCAAAACGGGACCGGCAAATAATTGCGGAAAATCTGTCCTCGAGGGAACTACGAACTATTCTAGATCACTATAGTATATAAAATATTTTATTGACGAGCATTTTATAATAGACGATGCCTATAATCTAATCACGGAGACGAAAACTGGTCGGTGGAACTCAGTAATAAAACGACGCAACTCCATCGAGTTTGAGCTTATTTCATTTGTCTCAGTAAGTACGAGTACTTTAGCCTTACAATAAACGCTTGTACAAAAATGTATTTTTTTCTAGAAACTTCTTTTAATTAAAAGCTGATGTTTAACTCGCAATGTATCTTGTATGTATCTATGTTTGTTAAGCTCAAATCTAGCAACTCACTTTTCAACCAGTTATCTTCAACTGATTTAGCTGAAATTTTGTATATTTGTGTAAGTCGGCTGTTATGATAATGAAGGTGGCCATAGGAACCCTGTAATAAAATGATGTAACTCTATCGAGTTTGAGCTTATATTAACAGTAAATATTTACCTATTTTATCTTAAAAGTATACTTTCAAATATTCCTACAATGTATGTACAAATATAAGAGAAAATAAAGTAACATTTTCAAACAAAACAATTTGCTTGTCTACGGCTGCTGTAAATCTTTGTGGTTTTCGTCGTTCCTTTTAGAGCATCAATAAAGTCTAGTCTAGTTTACAGTCTAGTTCCACTGTTAGCGATAAGCGAGAAAAATATATCTTCTGCTTTATCGGTGTGAATAGCTGGCCTGTGTCACTTCCCGTTTAGGTATCGAAAATATGCGTAAATTATTACTATGCGCGCGGCGACCACTCCAAAGTGGTAAATTCAGTGACATGAATTGTATGTCTAGAGTAATAAGAATGAAATTGGCTTGCAATGCACTTCTAGGTATCTAAACGAAAAGGTGCCGAGTTCTGATGCGAGCTAAATTAAACCATATCGCTAACGACATTGAGTATATTTCTTTGAATTCCTTTGTTGAATGAGACTTCTGTACGTGAGTATAGAAGAATCTCTTTTGGATAGAAATTTTGCTAAATTAAACCCAGTTACAGCGTACTAGAGCCATTTGACTTTACACAGCGTATGTTTATTTATTTAGTTTGCACACTGCGCATACGCCGAACGAGCCAAAATGTACCTTACGTCTGCGAAGCGACGGTCCATATTCCTTTATCTCTAGCTTGTATGTCTAGCGTTAAATTTTCTATAATTTCAACCTTATGTCTATGAATAAGCCACGGGGCCGCTTAGCTTCATACCTAAACTGCAGTGCGGTATGCACCTGTATCAAATTTTTCTAACAAGAGTTACATCCGTCGTGGTCGCAGAGTCTGTCTACGACTACGAAGGATGCAGTAGATGTTCAAAACGTTAGACTCAAAAGGTTCGTGCTATGCTAAGTCCCTTTATACAGTACTAGCTGTACCCGCGGGCTTCGCTCCCCGTGGGAATTTTGGGATAAAGAGTATCTTATCTCCTTTCTCGAGTCCTAAACTATATCCAAACAAAATTTCATCCAAATCGGTTCAGAAGTTTAAGCGTGAAGAGGTAACAAATAAACTAACAAATAATACAAACTCACTTTCGCATTTTATAAAAACCCTGTCCGATCCGTTAAGGTAATGTTGGGAAGCTTGTGAAGGTTCTATTTATCAGTTTCTCCCGAACCTGAAATCGCGAAAAAAAACTGCAGCATCAGACATTTTGACACGGTAGGTATGTATGTATAGAGCCGCAGATTTTTTCGCGGTTCCATAAAAAAATAAATTTGATATTATCAGATCAGTTATGGAATTAATTCCATAACTGATCGTTTATATATATATCGGTATATTCTTCTATGCTTTGCGTTTTCTGCACACTTCAGAGAAAAAAGTTTGACTTTCTCTATGGTCTCATTCAGACGCTGTCACTGTAATTTGTCTAGATCTAGATCGTCATTCTGTTTAGAGCTGAAAAGGAAACATACACACAGCACAAAAGTCTTGGCATTTCCTAAATGGGAGGAGACAGGACATGTTTGTGCATTTACTATCTCCATGGGTCGGGTGGGAGTTAAAATCTTCGAATTAATAAACTCATAAAATTATGATAGAACTTCACTTAGGTAAGTTCGTTTAATCATTAATTTTATTCTCGTTTATTAATTCTCGATTTTAACTATCAGGTAGACTTTGAGAGCTTAAGAGTCCCCTTACCCTAGACTTCTCCATACAAACGTAGTCTACGTTTAATTTTGAAACCACATGTCAGATTCCGGTAAAAATTGGTAATTGTAAAGAAATTGCAATTATTTAGGGTTATAACTGGTTTCCTATACTAAAATTATGAACTGGAAGGAAAATATAACGATTTAGAAGTTTCCCATACTAAAGCTCAAAAATGATATAAAACACTATATTCTATTTCAAGTTTATATTTTTAATGTCGGAAACCAGTTATAAACTTAGATAATTGCAATATCTTTGAAATTACAAAATTTTGCCCAAATCGGACATGTCGTTTTGAAATAAAACGTAGACTACGTTTGTATGGAAAGTTGTATTTTGGTCTAGGGTCGGGGGACTCTTAAAAAAGAAATGGCAAGACTCCGCAATCAAGTCAATATTTTAAGTTTACTGTTTGCTTCATCGTTTAAACATCTCGCTTGCAGTAGTACAAATCTTTATTTCTAGTGTGGTTTTACTGAGCTCCAGTTTACGTCAAGCGATTAAATCTTATAAACCTGACTTGAATACTCTAAGTTAACGTTGAATACGACATTTTGATTACACCTATTTATAAATTGATATGCATAATACCTACTATGACTTGATTAATAATGACATACAACGTAGAAGGGACATAGCCGTAATAAATCAAACCACGGGCTATTCTAGATCACTATAGAATAATGCAATAAAAATAACAATAAAAAAAATTGGTTGTTTGTAAAGTAGGTTTACGATCGAGATGTTTACGTGATAACGTCGTTTCACGGAATGACTGGCAGCGCTCGAGATGAGACGGGAGATCGGTCCGTCTCTCTCTCGTTATACCTGCGATCGCGCTCGTGAGGTTTTGGTGTGACACAAGTTTCTGAACATGTCACCCGACTAAAACGATTTTAAAGACGTTATCACGTCAAAAACAAATAAAATTTGGCATTTCTATACTAAAGTGTGCAACCACCAGGGTAATTTGAATGGAAATGGCGATTTTTTTTAATGTAGTTACTAATTTGTATGTATAACTAGGTACTATTTAGTGAGTTATGAATTAAATTATTTTGCGCCGCACCAAATTATCTGTGGTTAATTATTTTTTTAAGTTTTTTGAAGCATTTATTAAAGTCTATGGTTAAATAGGAGAGAACTTTAATATTTAATAAACATTAATAACAAGCGTTAATGTCGCTATTTATATAGTGAAACAATAAAAGTTTTATAAATAAATAATATAAAAACACTTAATTGCATCAAGTATGATAGTAATCAAAAGTACATTCAAAATATAGTAGATGCAAAGTAAGGTAAGGTAGTACATAGAAATAAAAAAAAACGACGGGTTGCAATCTGGGAGTGCCGGCAGAAGTGAAAACTTGAATATTAACGTTGTGCATTTTTGATATTTTGGAATGGTTAGGAAATAATTTTGCACGAATTGCTTTAATTATCAGTATAAAATATTTCAAATCTTTTCTGAACCACAGTCTGTCACAAATGTCACAAGCATGACCAAATTCATTTTCAACAAAATCATTTTCAAATACACAGCAGTATGGCCACTACACAGACGGTCGAGCCATCAGCTGTCACCATCCATGGATGCGCGTAGCACGCTGTAACATAAACACACACGAACATTCGCGCAAGCGCCCTGCGCCGTCTTACGAATTTTCGATCAGGTCACGTGTCCTGACGCGAGTTTAATTTTTTTTACCCTTTCCAAAAAAAGTGCACAACGCCGCTAAAGAAGTTTTCACTTCAAAAAACATTCAATTTTTAGATTAAAACTAACGTGAGGTACACTCATTATTAAATTTAGTAAACGGGTTACTCACGTATAGAGTCAGCTACTGCCGGTGCCGACATGTTTCGACCTCATTTTTTGGACAGTACAGACTTGGCGGATGGCTGCTAGGCGAAAAAAAGTGTACGATTTTTCCATCTCAAAATTTTTAGGGGCTGGATTTTTTTTAGGGATTTCACTTTTTGTAACTTCGTTCGGAAAGCAATGTGTGATATACATAACGTTAAGTAGCATTTTATAGCTAAACGGTAAAAGCTCAAAATGATCTATCTTCTACCTTTAAACGAGCAATTCTTGTATATTTATTTATATATTTCTGTGATCTCGGAAACGGCTCTAACGATTTCACTGAAATTTGGTATATGGGGGTTTTCGGGGGTAAACAATCGATCTAGATTAGTCTTATGTTTAGGAAAACGCGTGCTTTCGAGTTTTCTTGCGTTTTTCTTTCCACGGAGAATATGGTCGCTAATTTCGTCCCGCCAGTTCAAGTTGATATATTTCTTTTTAATTTTTATTGTTTTTAGCCAAGTTTAAAAAAATGTAGTTAATATTTGAGATGTAACCGAGCAAAGCTCGGTCGCCCAGGTACTGTAAACTATAATTAAGAACCATAGATCACTGGGTCTATAAGTATTAAGTACCTCGTCTAACAAGCGGATATTGCGACATGGTTGCATTCGGTATGTTGCAAATGTTATTCTTGCTAATGCATTTATCGTGAGTGGTATGAATAACATTTGCAAAAGGGCAAAGTAACGTTTTGTATGAGTTATCATCATAAATAAATAAATATATAGGGAAATTACACTGATTGAGCTAGCCCCTAAGTAAGTTCGAGACTTGCGTTATGGGATACTAACTGAACAATATTATATTTTATAACTAATACATTTATAGATAAACATTTCAGACCCAGGACAATTTGAAAAGCCCATTTTCCAACTTGCCCTGACCGGGAATCGAACCCGGAGTCTCTGGGTAGCGGACTAGCATGGTGACCACTACACTATGCTGCGGAGGTCGATAATGTTATTCTTGCTAATGCATTTATCGTGAGTAGGTACTATGAATGGAAGGAAGAGAGACATGGAAAGCAATCCACCGACAGGAGCCCAGCTTTTAAATATAAGAAGAAGGTACTATGAATAACATTTGCAAAAGAGCAAGTAATGTTTTGTACGTAATCATTATACATACATAAATAAATATATAGGGACAAATCACTGTAATTGCTGGGAAATAAAATTACATAAATAGTGTTTCCAAATGGCGTAAGAAACCCGATTAACTTTAAAAGTAAGTATATTTAATTTGTGTTTTGACATACATACATGGTATTTCGTTTTTATCCTTAATGGGACAGACAGAGCATTTTGTGTTTTGTGGCTCTAAGTTGACAGAGTCAAGGGCCGCAAGAACCAAAGGCCACAATTCAGCGTGATGATATGCAAAGAAAGTGTAAATCAAGTGATAGGTTATTATATGATACAGATTTTCACCCACTCCCTCGATTGGCTTTTACTATTTGCGCGGAAATGGAAGCAGCTAGTACATGATTAGATGCTTTTTCTTTTGTCCCAGACAAGCATGATAAAAAAACTTTTAAACTTCATCATCAAGGCTTTTTAGTATCCACTGCAGGAGCACGACCCTCACTGTACTACCAGAGCCGTACTTGACCAGATCAGTCAGAAGATTTGGTCTACACTTTCAACGCTGATCAGACGGGTTAAAGATGCCTCATTGATGTTAATAATCTTTGTTCAGCTTGTATTTCCTAAGTCGCCTTCTACGACATCCACAGGAAGTCATGGACTGGTCCTATTCTACTCTGCTGGGAACGGAAGAGAAAAAAGAGAAAGATAAAGTACAAAGTAGAAAAATAAACCTAATTGATGAGGCCTTAAAGCCATTAATAAGTTTTTATCGTTTGAATTTAAGTTAAATTTATTTTCCAATAAAGAGATCAATAAATTATATAAAAATCAGTTAAATGCAAATGTGAATATTGGTTTATTTGTGTGAGTTTGGCGACAAGGGTTCCGATACTAATTTTGTCAAGTAGCATTTCCACTACTTTTTTCTCTTCCGTGGCTGGAAACCATACGGCGTTCTTCTTCTTATCGTGTGTGTTAGTGACTAACACTAGTGTCAGAGTTTTTAAACCGCCTTAAAGGCCTCTGACATGGTTTTAGGTAACGACCAATGTCAAAGACTTAGACCGGGACGGCTTAACGTGCCCTCCGAAGCACGATTATCTTACTTATCAGATAATCAGGTGATCAACCTGCAATGTCCTAACCAAACTAGGACAATAACACAAAGTCGTTGCCCCCGCCGGGAATCGAACCCGCGACCTCCAGGTATGAGCTCAACGCTCTAACCACTACACCACGGAGGCAGTCCTTAGTTATTAGTCCTTCGTCCTTATTAGTGGTTTATTTGTGTGAGTTTGGCGACAAGGGTTCCGATACTAATTTTGTCAAGTAGCATTTCCACTACTTTTTTCTCTTCCGTGGCTGGAAACCATACGGCGTTTTAGACCTAATATAACAGAAACTACCACCCAGAAGCTATAAACACTGACCGTTGCCTTGTGCCCTAAACAATATGTGTCTGTCTGTCCGTACTATAAACACCGTTGATGTGTTAGTTTACATCTGTGATCGATACCGTTTATATCGGCCATGTGTTTTATTCGCTAGTGTTTGCTACATTTTGGAAACAGTTAATAAAGTACCTTCTTTCTAACCGGCTTCAAATAATGATGTTATCAATTCGTAGGAATCTTTTTTTACCGTTCACCGATATAACTCTAAGACGTCAGGTAATTTTTTTTTTGTTTTCAATAGGCATACTTGTCATTTGTTTCCTTACACATTTTATCAAAATCAATAATATTTCAAGGTCAGTATGCCATTTGGTTTTCGGCAGAGTAGAATAGGGCCACTCCAAGTCCTCCCATAGATGTCGTAGAAGGCGACTTAGGAAATACAAGTTAAACAAAGCTTATAAACATCAATGAGACCTCTCCAACCCGTCTGGCCAGCGACGAGTGTGTAGGCCAAAGTCCTTTAGTTGCTCTGGTCAAGTAGAACAGCAAGGATCTTGCTCCTGCAGTGGAGACGAAACGACCTAATGATGATGATGACGATGACACTACACATTTAACAGCCTCCGCGGTGTAGTGTTGAGAGCGTTCGGCTCATACCCGGAGGTCGCGGGTTCGATTCCCGGCGGGGGCAACGACTTTGTGTTGTTGTCCTGGTTTGGTTAGGACATTGCAGGCTGATCACCTGATTGTCTGATAAGTAAGATGATCCGTGCTTCGGAGGGCACGTTAAGCCGTCGGTCCCGGTCACTGTCTTTGACATTGGTCGTTACCTAAAACCATGTCAGAGGCCTTTAAGGCGGTTTAAAAACTCTGACACTAGTTTTAGTCACTAACACACTCGATAAGAAGAAGAAGAAGAAGACTACATATTATTATCGCTTTGTGATCAGAGTGCCTATAGCTTCTAATTCGTCTATGAAGCATAATGCTAAAATGCAATAAAATTGCTAATTAGGTTATTGGTAGTACCGTGGTTCTTTCTATTATTCAATACAATGAAATGTAATATAATTTCCAATTTTATTATTTTGTTACAATATTTTGACAGTAAGTGAGCAGGCGTCAGCGCCGCCTAGTGTTCACAACTGTTGGTTTTGGAGAATGGAACACCTGATGTAGAACTATAAATGGTCCAGCTGAAGTAAAAGAAATATAAAAATCGAACTTCACTAACGGATTTCATTTTTTTTTGTTTCTTTCATATCTCCAAAGTTCTTCATCATCTTCACCAAATTAATATGAGACCAATTTGGTAGTAAAGTTTTTTAAATTAAAAAAGAACCATCAAAATTGGTCCATTGTTGACAAAGATATCGCGTAACATAGATACAAAAAAACATACAGTTGAATTGATAACCTCCTCCTTTTTTGGAGTCGGTTAAAAATGACGCCACAGCAGAAGCTGTTCAGCCTGATGAGCATTTTTGTCCACGCACTAAGGCGCAGGCATCAGCTAGTAGCAAATAAGAAAAAGTAATGAAACTTTTGAAGGGACTATCTTTAGACCAAAGAATAACATCCCGCAGTGCTACTTCCTAAAACCGTACCATTTAGGTAATAACTCTACCGATTTCACGTTTCTGTTGTTAATATTTTTTTCTATGAATCATGAAAAGACAACTTACTTAAATAGACAAGATACAGTGCGTCCTGTCATCGGTGTCGTAGCCTTTTGTGGTAGGTATAATATAATATGACATAATAATTGTTAATCAATTACATTTAGCTTTATTTTATGGTGATTGTAAAAATTTAATTCATAATACGGTATTTTTAATAATAAATATAATAATCCGAAACTGAAAACAAAATAATTTTATTAATCTAGCCAAAGATAATGAAGTTTTAAACCTTTTAAAATCTGATGAAAGAGGAAACTGTCAAGTTACAGCTCTTACGTACAGATCTTTTACTTGTTCTTTTTGTTATATTACTTGACAGTTTTCCTTACCATCAGATTTAAAAAGATTAAAACTTATTTAAGGCTAAAATTTTAAATAATTCGTTTTATTGGCGGTCTTGGATTATGTTACTTATTGATATGAATAATGAAAATAATTGATTAAAATACCGTTTTAAATTTGGCTAATGACAGTGTGTCATACACTGGTCCACAATCTTATAAAAAATTATATTCCTACTTGCTAAGAAGATGATAAAACTTTTAATGTCTATATTATAAGTTGTCTAAACGTCTAATTGAGTAATGTGTTGTTTCAGGCCCAAGATATGTGTGTATTCCTGGTAATAAGTATTAAGTTTTCACTTTTTATTACCATTTCTTTAGGAAAAGAAACATTACAAATACAAAATAATAAGGGCTAACGTACATACACCATATCATCGAGTTATGGATTTCTTCGAGTTCAATATTTTGTTTGATGCTGTAGTAAAACCTTTACATATGCAAGAAAATTGTGTCTATGTCATTATCATCATCATCAAGTCTTTTTGTTTCAACTGCAGGAGCACGACCCTCTCTGTACTACCCGAGCTAAACTTGGCCTGAGCTGCCAGAGGTCTTGGCCTACACTCTCCCCGCTGGCCAGACGGGTTGAAGAGGTCTCATTGATGTTTATAAACTTTTTTAGCTTGTATTGTGTCTATGTATAGTTATGCAATTGTAACATCTAGCAACATCATGCATTATTTTTGGATAATCTAGATAATGGACTAATTGAAATAATGTATTTTTTATTCAGTCCTCATCCCTATTGCTTATCAGTAAACACGTTATGAACGCACCCTTACGGCTGTTAACCTACTTTGCTACATGAGTATTTTGTGTTTACAGAAAGAATTTTGGTATTTGGTTGTCTATGATGTACTTTTCGTAGCTATTTCATAGTTGGTTGCATGGTTTTGAGGATTAATGACATCTGTAGCGTAGTGGTTGACATGCTACTCCGCCACTTCTTGAGTTCTGGGTTCGATCGCTAGCCAGGGCAAGTTGGAGAATAGCCTTTTGCAAATTCTCCTGGGTCTCGGGATTTATTAGTTTCCTATAATACAAATTTTAGCTTACTTTGTGTGATTTGTCTTCATGTAATATTTATATCGATGACCTCCGTGGCGTAATGGTCACCATGCTAAGCCGCCACCCATAGGTCCCGGGTTCGATCCCCGGTCAGGGCAAGATAGAAATTGGCCTTTTTCAAATTGTTCTGGGTCTTGGATGTTTATCTATATATGTTCTTGTTATAAAATATACTTAGTATCGTTGACTTAGTATCCCATAACACAAGTCTCAAACTTACTTTGGAGCTAGCTCAATCAGTTTAATTTGTCCCTATTTATTTAATATGGGTCTTTATTTCTTGACTCAGTGTTTCTTTATAGTGTCTTAGAGGCTGCTTAAAGTCTATTTTCACGTTCTTAATTGATAATAAATAAAATAGTGTTATTTCGTTCAAATAATTCCTACATGACAGCTTATAAGGCACTTATTTCTGATAAGAAATCCAGATATTATGTACTATCTTATTTCTGCAACAATATTTGTATGAGTAAAGCCGAAAATAAAAGTATTGTACAAGCATCTTAGTAACCAGTTATAAAACCAGTAACATGCATTTTTGGAGTACCTAAGTATGTAAATAAGATTTAAAAAAATGGTACTGAAACTGCACTTCCCCAAGGAACATGCATAGAAATATAAAAAGTAATTGTTGGCTTCCCATACTAGTTGACCAATCAGCTGATTCGGATCAGCTGATGTTTGTATGGAAAGCCAAAAAATATTTTTCATATTTCGACATATGTTTCCTGAGGAAAGTTGTTCAGTATCACGGTATGAATTAACCCTTAAAATAGTTTCAGTATATTTTGTTAGACCTTATATAAGTGTTTTGAACACTTAAACTACAAAGATACATCAGTACTTTTGTCATATTAAGACGAATGAACGGAACTGGTAATCTATACATATAATAAAACAGTATAAAAAGTGTGTCTGTACATTAAATATATTTCCAAAAAAAATATTGGCGGCGATGGAGACGTAGTAATAGACTAATCATTAAAAAAAAAATGTCTGTCTGTTTGTCTGTTTGTACACGCTAATATCCGGAAATACTGGACGGATTCGAATGAAATTTTTTTTGTTATGTAGCTATTAAGCCTGGGCAACATAAATGATTTTGGAAAATGGAACACCTGATGCAGAACCATAATGGTCCAGCTAGACTATAAGAGATATAAAAATGCCGCCTTAGTAAAAGTTGTTCAGCCTGATGAGCATTTTCCAGAGACATAAAGTCCACGCGAACGAAGTCGCGGGCTTCGGCTAGTTAACAATATGTATAATATCCATAAAGATATTGAAAACCAGCTAAAAGGATTGAGATTGCAAACAGTTCGACATAGACGTCCGAAAGGTACGTATGTTGGGTGTCACGCGACATGCATAGCTCAATTTCGGGGGCTGTACGAAAAAGACTACTCGGTGTAGTACGGGAGACAGCATTCAATAAGCGTCACTCAAAATATTTTTAGAACGAAGTTCCTTATCGCGCGTTGCGAAAGGAGACTAGACGGGAAAAATTAAGACCAAAAGTTGTAACGACACTAGTTGTAAGTCATGCGGCGTGCGCGTGTTTCTCTGTCTGTCTCTCTCTCTCTCTCTCTAATTTCGTTCCATCCGGGTGTCCCTTGACACCTTTCAAGATTTTTATGTTTATTTTATAAAAGCCGAAGCCCGCGACTTCATTTGCGTGGACTTTACTTAAAAAAGTTTCATTCGGATCCGAAAGATTAGCGTGTACAAACAAACAGAGAAACAGACACAGATAAACAGACAGACAATTGTTTAAAGATTCTTACTATATTACTATGTGTCCATCTCCCCTAATATTTTTTTTGGACATACATTTAATGTTCAGACACACTTTTTTTACTGTTATATTATATGAATATAGATATATGTGTAGATAGATTATAGGGAATTTTATATTACAGGGTAAACGAACAAGCGGGTCACCTTATGGTAAGTGATCACCGCTGCCCATGGACAACTGCAACACCAGGGTGTATCTAGAGCGTTACCGATTCATGAAGACATAGACTCGTTTTTTGAAGGTTTCAATGTCGTATCGGTCCGGGAACACATTTGTTATTCTATAACGTTTATCATCATAATAGACAAAGCAAAAACTGATGAATATAGGATTTCCAAATTGGAGCGGCCTGCATCCAGCATTTTTCTGCAACACTGCTACGAGTAAGGTCATCTAATACACTGCGCTTGATGTTTGAAGATTTGTGATTATTGAAAACAGTCAACAATTTGTCATTGCTTTTTACGTCATAAGATGAAAGTAGAGTAAGTACTTACATTGTAAACATTTTAAACAGTCCTCGTATTCTATATTTATGCCCAGCAGTGGACCAGGCCATTGAAATCCTACATTTACGGCAATTGAACTTTACAGTAGTAAAAGTGTTTGTTTAAACTATTTGGAAGCATTATTTAGGTTTTAATAGAAGAACGTACCTGCGAAAAAAACATAAAAAAAATTATACGATCATTATTATTAACCCCTGACAAGAGGTTGTAATAGGTTTGGCGCTAATAAATGTATGTTTGTGTGTGTCTGTCTGTAGCATCGCAGCGCTCGAACGGATGGACCGATTTCAATTCGGTTTTATTTACATGAGAGCAACTTATTTTGTGGTGGTTCTTAGTCACGTTTAATGAAAAGCGGTTAAGTCGTTCACAACGTATTGGGCATTAACGCTTCAAAGACGGGGTTTTGTAGTTTACCTGGTACTACAAATATCAATTCCACTGAACTTCGGTTGTAAAATTATGTAGTTCCACAACTAATCACTAGATGGTGTCGTGGGATTTTTTAATTTGCCTAGCAAATAAACTTATATAGGTTAAAATGGTCCTTTTATAATCGTTTCCACTCTTAAGTTTCCCTCGCTATACGACAAACGAGACTCAAAGACCGCAGAAGATTAACTTTTAAATTGTTCCAACGCTTATAACCGCAACTGCTGAGAAGTTGTTAGGAATACGTAGAACAGTTTCATTATTATTGAGAGCAATTATTTATTGTATACGACATTTTCTTAAAAATATTTTATTTTTATTTTATTTTATTTTATTGGTTCATGTACATTAAAATTATAAAATTGTATTAGCTACATCTGCATACCAACCAAGTTTCATAAAGCTCCGATCCAAATTACTCAAGTTATCGTCGAATGAACATACATACAACTACATCATCATAAATTGGTTTCGGTACTATTTTTAAGATAAATTAGAATGCGCCATGTCGTCCAAGATTAGTTTCTTTTCTACATTACCTGTATAAGTTGACTGGTAGAAAAAGCCTGGGCCTTGAATCAGTCTCTTACAATGTTTGTAATAAAGTTATATCAATCTATACATATAATAAAACAGTAAAAAAAGTGTGTCTGTACATTAAATATATTTCCAAAAAATATATTGGGGGCGATGGAGACGTAGTAATAGAGTAAGAATTTAAAAAAAATGTATGTCTGTTTGTCTGTTTGTACACGCTAATCTCCGGAAATACTGGACGGATTCGAATGAAACTTTTTTTGTTATACAGCTATTAAGCCTGGGCAACATATCGGGTATAAATGATTTTGGAAAATGGAACGCCTGATGCAGAACCATAATGGTCCAGCTAAACTATAAGAGATATAAAAATGCCGCCTTAGTAAAAGTTGTTCAGCCTAATGAGCATTTTCCAGAGACATAAAGTCCACGCGAACGAAGTCGCGGGCTTCAGCTAGTAAACAATAATTTTCCATAACTTAAAACTGACTACTCCCCCAAACTAGGCAACCGATTTTAATAGAATTCCTATGGGAACACCTCAAAAGTATACTCTTTCAAACAAAACAAGAATTTTCCAAATAGGTTAGGCTAGGCGTCTATGAATAATCAGTGAAAATGCATAAAAAAATCGAATTGATAACCTTTTTTGGAAGTCAGTTTAAAAGTACGACTAACTTCATGAATACTCCGTTCGCTTAGCTCGCTCGTTCAACAAACCATTTGCGCACCGAGCTCCCGCACTGGATCCGTAAAAAGACAACAACCTGAAAAAGACACGTCCTCCTTTGACAGGCGCGCGACCTGATTTGGGCGGCTTTCACGCCCTGAATGTATGATATTTGGGCAAATTACCGCTTTTTACGTGTGCATAAGGACTGGATAAGCTTGTTTCGCAATTCGGTTTTACTTTCTCACCCTAACTATACAGGCGATTTTGCTAAAATGTCAATAGGACCACCTAGAAAGTATAGCTTTTAAATAAAAAAAATATTTCCAAATCAGTGTGCATATTTGAATAATCGGTAAACATACATATAAAAATAAAAAACCGCGACGAACTGATAACCTCCTGCCTTTTGGAAGTCAGTTAAAAAGTATCACTAACATAATGAATGCTCCATTCGCTTAGCTCGCTCGTTCAACAAACCATTTGCGCACCGAGCTCCCGCACTGCATCCGTAAAAAGACAACAACCTGAAAAAGACACGTCCTCCTTTGACAGGCGCGCGACCTGATTTCGGCGGCTTTCACGCCCTGAATGTATGAAATTTGGGCGAATTACCGCTTTTTACGTTTTTCACGTGTGAATAAGGACTGGATAAGCTTGTTTCGCAATTCGGTTTTACTTTAAATTACTTTCAGAGTGTTATTGGCGAGCTTTTGTCGGTTTTGTGAGATTTTAGTACTATTTTTTCTATGTTTGATTGCTTGTTTTTAACAATCAAACATCCGTCCTGTATCTTATACCTTTAAACGAGCAATTCTTGTATATTCTATAAATTTCTGTGATCTCGAAAACGGCTCTAACGATTTCGCTCAAAATTTGTATATGGGGGTTTTCGGGGGTAAACAATCGATCTAGATTAGTTTTATGTTTGGGAAAACGCGTGTTTTCGAGTTTTCATGTGTTTTTCTTTCCACGCAGAATATGGTCGCTAATTTCGTCGCGCCGACCGCCTTGTTTTTAGCTCAGCAGTTAAGGATACTGACCGCTAGAAAGAGTGTTACGGGTTCGAATCCCACTCGGTGACTTTTGTTTTTTTTTATGTTTAAGTTTATATATAATTTTTTATTCTGCATTGTGTTTAGACAAGTTTAAAAAAAATTAGTTCATGTTTGAGATGTAACCGAGCAAAGTAGTATACATTAAGAAAGCAATAAATAATTGATTAATGAGTATTGAACACTGGTGCTAGATTCTTCAAGCTGCCTAAAGACATCTGACATATAGCTTGACTAACTGATGATAGCCGAGACGAACGGATTTTCGTACTTTGCGAAGTACGGAGGAGCTCCAGATTTTTATGTGCCACTTGCGGTCACCTATCCAAGTGCGGACGATGCCCAGTGTCGCTTTACTTGAAAAAGAGCAGTAATACGTGCCGCTCTTTTTAACCCCCGACAAAATAGTCTGTCTGTGGCATCGTCGCGCTCTAATGATCGATTTCGATGAGGTTTTTTTTACATCCGCTATCTACTCCGTGGTGTAGTGGTTAGAGCGTTCGGCTCATGCCCGGAGGTCGCAGGTTCGATTCCCGGCGGGGGCAACGACATTGTGTTGTTGTCTTAATTTGGTTAGGACATTGCAGGCTGATCACCTGATTGTCTGATAAGTAAGATGATCCGTGCTTCGGAGGGCACGTTAAGCCGTCGGTCCCGGTCACTGTCTTTGACATTGGTCGTTACCTAAAACCATGTCAGAGGCCTTTAAGGCGGTTTAAAAACTTTGACACTTTGTCATTAACACACACGATAAGAAAGAAAGATGTGGTTTTTTTTTACATGAAAGCAAAGTCCCTTGCGGTGGTTTTCGATCGGATCAGCCGTATAAAAGTTATTTGGGGTTTGCTTGAAAGTCAGTGCTTTCTCGAGCAAATAATAGATGGCGCTACGGATATCAAATCGTATCGATAGTTCCGCTTCTCATCACTAGATGGCGTTTTTGCCCAGAAAATAAAGTTGTTAATCTCTTTCATGGTGTGCCCTGTGTAAGTAGTTTTATGGATTTTTGTAATCTGAAGTAACTGTTTTCTAAAATCACCCTCTGTGGCCAGCACTGCATCAAAATTTTGTGTTGTGACACTTATGACGTCACTAGTGAACCCGTGTAGACCCACTCTTATAAAGTCACACACCAATAACGAGTACCTTAGGCAAGCTTAATAGGATTGAGCAAATCAGATATCAGGTTGTTCAATCACAGCAATTAGTGCTAACGCTGCCAATAGTGCCTGCAATCTGTGGTTATAGCTAATGACTAGACGGCTGCCATACGCAAAACTGACTACTATGTTTGTTGGCTTCAATTTATATATCTACATATGTCAAAAGGCAAAAGTGATGTATCAACCAACAGCCTAAACCGCTGGGTCTACAGACTCCAAATTTTCGACATAGGTTCACATAGAGGAAAGGATTTTTCAAAACTTACCCCCTAAGTGAGTGAAATGGGGTCCTAAGTTTGTATGGAGAAACAAGATTAGTTAGACCATTTAATTCAAAACTTTGCAGGAATTCCTGGTGGTAAATGAGTTAGAATGTTTTTCAGGATTTTTCCAAATTTAACCCATAGAGGGTGAAATGGGGTGACATTTCGATTTCTACTACAATGAAGTCGCGGTTAAAATGGTTATTAAATGTAGCGGGAGCGAGGTGGTACGCTTGACCGCCACAAAGGGAAGATCTTCCCGTCATGCACGGTGCGCGGGGAACCGGTGCTGCGTCAATGTATCGTCGGAGGTGATATTTAAGCAGCGAATCTGGCGAACTCTGATATCGAGATGTAGGATATTACTAGCGCCATCTCGTAGTCTTCTTGTGAACTATGTTATCGCTTCGTTGTTGTGGTTGTAGTTCCTCGTAGTGCCGTAGAAGTCGCTACATACACAAAAGCATTTTTTACAAAGTGAAAATGTTATTTTATGTAATGTACTGGTACTTTCCAGATTATTCTCTTCCCATACGTAACATAAATGCTAAGCTGTAGTGATCAAGAATTTAAGTGCAATTTTGTGATTTTTCCTTACGATTTTAAATAAGTCCATGATACTAATAAATTTCAGTAATACTTAGAGAAAACTAAAATTAACCGTTCCTTTACCGCCAATACCAGACACAATAGTAAGACAATGAACGTGGACATTTATTAATGTTATCCGGGTCTTAACCGGTTAAATCTTCTATTACAAAATAAAATACAGTTATAATAATTTTAAATAATCAAAAACACATTAACACAATAATTGTTTTTTTAACAGCATTACAACGCTAGAAGTATTATGGAAGGAAGTCCAGTTCTGTTGGAGTTTGCTATAAATTGCTGCGGACTAAGGTGGACGTCTTTAGGCGACCCGTCCACCACTCAATCGGCTATGGAAACATGTAGACTCGTATAGATTTGTCGCCCTTCCCGTCGTCCCTGTCGTCCCTTGAAGCAATCAAAGGTCTTCCTACATCAACCTTTGATTGTATATTAGGGTTAGGGTTAGAAATAAATAAGGAAAAAATAAAGATGGACTCTAAAGAACTAGTAGGTATCGCCGTAAAATAATTATAAAAAAGTGTTATTCAATTTAAATCATGGCTAATATACAAACAATGGGTAGTGCACTCGCGGCGTTAATGTGAGGATCGTGGGTTCAAATCCCACTCGTAGCGAAATTTTTCATCACGTTTCAATTAGCACAAGAAAGACAGACTTTGAAAAGAATCAAAGATACATTAATACATTAACTAATTATTAAAGAAAATACTAAGCAACAATACACCAGTTAATGTGAAAAACATTAGGTACTCTAACAAATTGATGAGTACAAAAGAAATTAAGCTTTAATATAAAAGTATAATGTTAATGACATGAAGCGAAGACAAATAAACAAATTTTAATTTGCCGTTATATAAATAAAATTTGTTCTAGCAATATACGCACTAGATGAAATCGGGGGTGAATAAATAACTTGGCAAAGGATATAAAGAAAATAAAGAAATCTTCTACAAAAGAAACCTCAAAAATCGAAACAAAGGAATGAAACAATAGACTGCGACCGCTCGCTGAAACGGAGAGCTAGAAACTGCGTACTTTAGTAATAGAAGAACGGTAATTAGTTATTTCTAATCTCTTTTTAGGGTTTAGGGTTCCGTAGCCAAATTGCAAAAACGGAATCCTTGTGAATCCGTAATGTCTAGTTGTCAGTCCGTCTGTATGTCACAACCACTTTTTCCGAAACTATAAGTACTACTGTTAAAACTTTGTCAGTAGATGTATTCTGTGAACCGCATTTAGATTTTCATACAAAAATAGAAGAAAAAAACAAAAAAACTTCGGGGAGTCCCCATACTTAGAACTGGAACTCAAAAATTGTTTTTTCATCCCATGTGTGGTATCTATGGATAGGTCTTCAAAAATGATATTCAGGTTTCTAATATCATTTTTGTCTAAACTAAGTAGTTCGCGCGAGAGACACTTCCAAAGTGGTTTAATGTGTCCGCCCTGTAACTTCTTAAATACAAAATAAGAAAATGATAAAACTAAAATAAATATATGCAAACTTCCACTGAAAATTGGTTTGAACGAAATCTATTATGTAGTTTTTTTTAATACGAAATCAACTCAAATATAACACACACATACTATCACGTCTTTATCCCTAATGGGGCAGACAGAGCATTTTGGGTCTTGCGGCTCTATGCAGAGCCCAGGGCCGCAAGACCCAAAAGCCACTTTTAGCGTCATGGGGGGCGAGAATATGGAAAAGCAATCAATACAGTGATGGGTTGCTAGCCGCATCGCCTGTTAACATGATTCGCATTTTTGCCCTCAAATATAAATGTTTTTATATTTGAGTTTTGTTACTTGCTGCTACGGAACCCTTCATGGGCGAGCCCGACTCGCACTTGGCCGCTTTTGATTTTCATTTCAGCTAAATACCTTTCATTGTTAGAGTAACTAGGTACTTTTATTATCATCATCTCAGCCCCTCTTCCGCCCACTGCCGAGCATAGGCCTCCCCCTTCCCTTCCCTTAAAGTAGGTACTTTATTCATAAAAAAATCATCATCGCGCGAGTGTATTTGCCCGGTTGCATCCTCAGCAGTAACGCTTAAGAGCCCGGGGTCCGCTACCTAACCTAGGAGATTTGACGAGGTTACTGGTTTTTTACACAAAGCGACTGCCGTCTGACCTCCGCAACCCAAAGGGTAAACCAGAACAACAACGAAAACAATTATGCCATGGTACAATAAAATAAGGTATTCTCTTCCCGTGACAGCTGATGACGTAGGTGGAACTTGACTACGTCATCAGTTTGATATGTTGCCACTGTGTAAAATTGAATTACTCGAGCGTTATGCATTTTTGAACTTTATATACCAATTTTGAATTAATAATCCATTATAACAATTTATAAAATATTGAATTGATAAATCACGCGAGAATCGCGAGATACTAAATAGCTAAGTTACCAAATATTTTTTTAAATATTCATGAACTAATTGAGAAAGTCCTCAAATTTACTGAAAAGAACAATAAGTGGCAACACTTTGTGACGTAGTCAAGTTCCATCTCGGGAAGAGAATACCTGTTTTATTATACCATGAATTATGCTAGGTAGTAGTAGCCCGAGCCACTCCCTCCCTCCCTCTTTGATTGTTTTGTATTTTTTTTTTCGAATTCAAGATGGCGTCTGGATTTTGGAAAATTAACTCATTCAAGGACACTAAGCCAGACACAATAGAAAAAACAATTGATGAATGCTATAGAAGTCCTACTGTCCGTTAACGTTTTAAACTTATTTCGTTCATAACATCTCTCTGGAACTTCGTAGGGGTCAGAATTTTTGCATGTGGGGGTAAAGTACGCAGCGGAACTCGAAACTGGATTCAGATTTTGAATCCAAGATGGCCGCCTCCACACATTTTTTGATGTTTCTTTTACTGATTGCAGTTTTTACCTATTTTTTGAACTGGAAACATGTCGTAGCCAACCTCAACAGCCGCACGAAAAACCTGCGCGGGCTGCAAGCAGCCCGCGCAGCGCCCGAAAAGCTAGTATACTGGTAAATACGGTTCATTCACGAACTTAGTCGGGAAAGCCAACTAGGTTTCGATCAATTTACACGATTATCTTTAGAGCGAGTTTTAAAAACGGTACCCGCCGGTATCGCTCCTTGCTTTGCAAAATGAAAACAAAAATCTGGTCGGTCTTTCCGACTATATTAAGTGAGTGAACCGTTTACTACTATGTAATGAATCTATCTCGCATTTTAATATAATCAAATAATAAAAAAATACATTCAATAAGATTAATTAGTTAGGTATTAGAAAACGAAACTAAATATTGAAATATAAGCTTATTTTCCGTTCTAATTTAAAAAAAGTGGACTTAATGAACGATTCTTTTGAGATTGGCTTCGCTTTAATTACTTCTTGAAAATATGTATTATGGAAACCTCAACGCAATTTCAATTTCAATTTCAAATTAAAATATTTTTATAGAAATATCTCCATGAATACCTAACTAAAATATGAGATTGCTAATAATGTTGTTATAAAGGAAAGGAAAGGAAAATGAATACAGTTCATAAATAATACAGTTCAAGGGGGGTCATTAATTTTCCATCGGGTGGCGCTATCGGCTGTCGCTTGTGTGGGATGCTACATGCGTAGACACTGTAGCTGCATTGCATCCCATGTACGGGCGACAGCCCGAAAGGTGCGGCTCTGGGTCATGGGTTAATATATAATATTAAGAAAAGTCAATGCATGGTCTTTGGGGCCGGTAAAAATTATGTCCAAGACGTAGGTACCAGTAATTAGATTAGATAGTGTGCCTCTTGCGATAGTTACTCAGTTTAAATACTTGGGACACATAATAACTACCGACCTCAAGGACAATGCTGACATAAAGCGGGAGCGGAGAGCGCTGTCGATTTGAGCTAATATGATAGCCCGCAGGTTTGCGCGATGTACACGGGAAGTAAAGGTAACACTGTTTAGAGCATATTGTACATCGCTATACACCTGCAGCCTGTGGGCAAACTACACCAAGCGAAGTTACAGCTACCTCCGTGTCCTGTATAATAACGCGTTCAGGGTGATGGTGGGGCTGCCCCGGTTCAGTAGCGCCTCGGGCATTCCCTGGTGCTATATTTATGGGAGAGCCACACTTTTTCACAAAGTATGCTTCCCAGTGTGATTCGAACCCATGACCTTCGGGTCACAAGGCGAACGCCTCGACCACTGGACCAAGGAGGCAGTCCTTTATTCATAAAAGATATATACTCCCATGCTGGTCTGTGAACTTAGATATTGAACTTATATACATACATACTATCACGTCTTTATCCCTAATGGGGCAGACAGAGCATTTTGGGTCTTGCGGTTCTATGCAGAGACCAGGGCCGCCAGACCCAAAAGCCACTTTTAGCGTCATGGTGGGCGAGAAGATGGAAAAGCAACCAATACAGTGATGGGTTGCTAGCCGCATCGCCTGTTAACATGATTTGCATTTTTGCCCATTCCCTTGATCGGCTTGTACGATCTGCGTGGGAAGAGAAGCAGCTGGTACATTCTAAGTTTTTTTATTTCTCCCAGACCAGCATCCTTTTTGGAATTCAGTTAAATAGGATTTCAGCGCACGTGAGTAGATTATTTCAGATCTAGATTTAATTCAAAACCAGAGGATCAACACTATTTGTACAGTAATATCTGAGCTATAAATTGGACAGGCTGCCTAGAATGATATCGCATCGCAAAGCATTAATCTCACACTTTGTTTGAGGTATATTTGAGTGTACTCACGAGCGTTTATTGTACCAAGCAAAATGTATAATGCGTATTCTTAACCTAAGATCATTTCACTTACTCAAATTATCATCATCATCAGGTCTTTTTGTCTCCACTGCAGGAGCACGACCCTCTCTGTACTACCAGAGCCATACTTGGCCAGAGCAGCCAGAGAACTTGGCCTACACTCTCCTCGCCGGTCAGACGAGTAAGACGGGTTAGGAGAGGTCTCATTGATGTTTATAAGCTTTGTTTAGCTTGTATTTCCTAAGTCGCCTTCTATGACATCCACGGGAGGCCTTGAAGCGGTCTATTCTACTCTGCCGGAAACCACACGGCAGCTCAAATCATTAACTATTATTAACATTTTTTTATCAAAACTAACATGAGACACATTATTAGCAAGAATTAAATTACAGAAAAGAGTCAGCTACTTGCCGTCATGTTTTGACCTCATTCGAAAGTCATCATCAGGGCAAATATGACTTTCAGAAGCACACACACGATGTCACTCGTTGAAGTGGCAGTGGGTGGCATACATAACGCAACCAACCGATGGCCGGTGGGGAAAAAAGCTTCTCGAATGGCGACCACGTACTGGCAAGCGAAACGTAGGACACTCACCAACAAGGTAGTGTGATGAGCTGACAAATGTCGCTGGAAAGCGCTGCATTAAGGCCGCTCTAGATCGGTCAATTTGCAAATCCATAGAAGAGGCCTATATCCAGTATAAGACGTTATGCGGTTGAACTGATGATGATGATGATGAGAAAATAACATACTACCTCCAGTGAATGTTGTTGTATCTTGACTGACTTAGGCTGCGTTTCCACTGAAGCGGAGCAGAGCGGAGAGGAGAGAAATTGACCAATCACAATGCTCGAAATCTCCGCTCCGCTGTTTGAATTGAAGCTGAGCGAAGATTTCAAGCATTGTGATTGGTCAATTTCTCTCCTCTCCGCTCTGCTCTGCTTCAGTGGAAACGCAGCCTTAGACTGAATGCAATATTCTCATTACTCACTCTTGTGATATAATGAAGCTCTCTCTTTTGTGTTCCCATGTGTACCCTATTAATTAAAGTACACTCTACGTAGGCCTCAAAACTAGACACGGCTCGAAAAGACTGAGGTTTGAATGTTTTAGGTTGTAATGCTGTCTTTTGAATTTCATTTCTATTGTTTTATGTGTTCTTTAAGTAATATCTATTGTTATGTTATTATTCACTTATTAATTAAAAGTAATTTGTTTCTTTGAAATTGTAATGTGTTATTGAAAAAAATAACATTTTAGAAATTTCAAAGTAGGTATTAAACAAAAAGTTTTTATCTCAGTTTTAGTCTTCTTCCAATAAGGGGGAGGTTATCAATTCGTCGTCAATTTTATATATGTTCACCGGTTATTCGAAACGCCTGGATTTAAAAAAAAATGTTTAAACGGGCAATACGGGCATGCTTGTCAGATGGTTTGTTTTGTTTATCTTATACCTTTAACGAGCAATTCTTGTATATTTATTTATATGTATATTTCTGTGATCTCGGAAACGACTCTAACGATTTTGCTGAAATTTGATATATGGGGGTTTTCGGGGTAAACAATCGATCTAGATTAGTCTTGTGTTTTCGAGTTTTCATGCGTTAATCGATCTAGATTAGTCTTATGTTTGGAAAAACGCGTGTTTTTGAGTTTTCATGCGTTTTTCTTTCCACGCAGAATATAATATAACCGAGCTAAGCTCGGTCGCCTAGGTACTAAAGCTTTTTTGTACACAAGAAAGTGCACAGATACAAATTGGAAAAGTAAACATACAACGGTAGACTTATCCTGTATAGGGATCTCTTCCAGTCAACCGGCAAGTAATTGAAAGGAATGTTTACCTATTACACGTTTGGGGTAGAAGTGGTACAATTTAAATTTACAGAAATCCCATGAAAATTTTATTAAAATCGGTTTGGTGGGTAGTTTGGGGATGAAGTGGGTGTTTATTTTTGAAAAATTATGAGAAGTAAGATTAGGGCTTTAAGGAAAAACACATGGTATTTTAAGTTCCCTCTTCAAATAATAATCAAGTGATTTGATAATATGTAATAATCATTCAGAGCAAAGTTATGATTTTGCATTTGTGAAGATTTAGTTTCCGTATGTTACGTTTAAAACATCAGCTCTAAGACACATCACAGGTGCCGGGTATTAGGTTGGCCTAGATATCTGACACTGGAGTCTCAGTAGATGATATAATTTATACAACCCAGGTAGAATTGAAGATAACGTACAATGATAAAGTTTGGTTAGAGAATACTTGCACGTCTGCTTTTTTGTTAGTGTAAAGCCCAACGCAGACGACAGACTAATCAGTGCTGCACTTTTTAGTCTGTGAAAATAGAACCTACGGAATCATACACAGTAACGCACACGACGCGCGCCGGTCGTTTAAGCCGCTTACACACGACACAATTTTTAATACAATCTGCAGTAACAATCTGGTGCTGTGCTGCAGATTGTGATGTGTGTAGACGTGTTGTGGGCGTGTCCCAGCAAATTGCGTGTCGGCTGTATCTGACCGCTGTTGTACAGCAAGTTGTACCCGCGGCGCAACGTGTGTAGCGCAGTTGGTATGTTGGATGCAATTTGCCTCAGTCGCGCGCACACCGTTGAAACGGCAACACGTTATGCTACGGTTCTCTAAGTACCTAGTGTTTAGTTTAAACTTTTATTGCGTACACACGTAACCTACGTTACTTAAAATTAAATATGAACAAATACATAAAAATATAGGGACAAATGACACTGATTGAGGTAGCCCCAAAGTAAGTTCGAGACTTGTGTTATGGGATACTAACTCAACGACACTATATTTTATAACAAATACATATATAGATAAACACCCAAGACCCAGGACAATTTGAAAAAGGCCATTTTCCAACTTGCCCTAACCGGGGATCGAACCCGGGACCTTTGGGTGGCGGACTAGCATGTTGACCACTACGCCACGGAGGTCGTCAACAACACAGCGACAGAACAGCGAGGAAAAAGTGTGTGGCTAAATATTTTAGAACTTTATAAAGACAAGCGTACTCTTTCTATGTTATAATCTTCTGGTTTTAAATAAAATAATTCATATGTGATTTTTTTGTAGCCTTCTTTCGTCCAATATCTTCTTTTATTTTTCTTAGTAGACATTGTAGCTAAATGTAAGATAATCGTGAGCCCCGCTTTTAATTTCGAAGCTAAGAGCCATTATTACAGGCGCACACTGTGACGATAGGACGCGCACCGAAGTTGTGATTGAAATTGTGGTCGCAATTGTTATGTGTGTAGAGCACAGCCGACCGCGACTCCAACATGCCGCAGCTGCAGGTTGCATGGCAAGTTGTGTCGTGTGTAAGCCGCTTTAGTGCGACGTTTGACGACCAAAAAGTGCGTCACGGATAGTCTGTCGTCTGCCTTGGGCCTAATCCGCTACTTTCCAACAACTTAAATCAGACACTTTTTTCTAAACGTCAAAACAAACGTTTTCTATTGAATTTTAATGAAATATAGACTAATTACGTCATCGTTTCTTGGACTCAAATAGCGCTCTTAATACCAAATAGTTTTTCTGCAATAATCATTGTAAAATCACATTGAAATTGGATAAGATCACGACAAGCAATAAATGAGTTAAATTGAATTGAACTATCTTTAGTACTATCACGTATTCTGCGTGAACGTATAAGAGTCCGCTTTGGAGTTAACTGCCTCCGTGGTGTAGTGGTTAGAGCGTTCAGCTCATACCCGGAGGTCGCGGGTTCGATTCCCGGCGGGGGCAACGACTTTGTGTTGTTGTTCTAGTTTGATTAGGACATTGTAGACTGATCACCTGATTGTCCGATAAGTAAGATGATCCATGCTTCGGAGGGCACGTTAAGCCGTCGGTCCCGTTCACTGTCTTTGACATTGGTCGTTACCTAAACCATGTCAGAGGTCTTTAAGGCGGTTTAAAAACTCTGATTCTAGTGTTAGTCACTAACACACACGATAAGAAGAAGAAGTGCGCTTTTGGCTATCACCAAAAATATCTTGAAGTGTAATTTTCCACCAAACATCAACAAAAATATTTGAGTAATATACTCAATGTCAATACTACACTAACACACTTCTCACAAACACAAGCAAAAATATACTTTAACAACACAACATAAAGCTGAATTCAGCTAGATTTTTTACTAGACTGAATCGATTTGCTTACATCTTCGCGACGTATCTTTTCAGATGCAAATTCTAAACTAAAAAGTATATTAGAATACATTATATATATAGAATACGCTAAGAGGTTTTCTATGGAATTGTTCACGGCCGAAGACTGGTGAAATATGGGCACAGATTTTAAATAACAATGTGTATTTGGAAATGGGTTGTTGAAACGGGAAATACATAGTTTTGTTTGTATTTTCAATTGTTTTTATTACACTAAGCTTGTGTTTGAGATGAATATTTTATTCCCACTTCGTGTAATGTTTCAGTCTTGAAAACTTACTAACAATAAAAGGTAGAAGACCTTTTGTTAACCAACTTCCTAAAAAGGAGGTTATCAATTCGTCGCGATCTTTTGTTTTATGTTTGTCAGTTTGTTCGTCAATTATTCAAAAACGCCTAGATCGATTTGGATTTTTTTTTCTTTGAAAGAGTTTAATTGTCAGCTGGTCCCATAGAAATATTATAAAAATCTGTTGTGTAGTTTGAGGGAAAAGTCGGATTTAAGTTTTGAAAAATTATTTTCTATCTTATTTCCTCGCTTAAGTCCTTATTGTAATAATTTGGCTTTGTCTTCTCGTACTATGTAGAGGTACTTTACAATTCGCTACTTTCCAACTGAAATCAGATACTTTTTTCTTACAGATAACTTGTGGTTTCCGGCAGAGAAGAATAGGGCCACTCCAAGTCTTCCCGTGGATCTCATACAAGGCGACTTAGGAAATACAAGCTAAACAAAGCTTGTAAACATCAATGAGACCTCTCCAATCTGTCTGGCCAGCGTGGAGAGTGTAGGCAAAAACCCTCTGTACCTATACTGTGACCAGGTATGGCTCTAGTAGTGCAGCGAGGGTCGTGCTCCTGCAGTGGAGACAAAAAGACCTGATGATGATGACAGAAGCGCGACGTCATGCTTTTTTGAAGTCAAAAAGCGCTCTTAATATCAGTTTTTCTGTTTTATAAATCTAAAATCATGTTGAAAATGGATATGATCAATGAAAAGTGACTCTATTTTTTGAAGATATATTTTATGAACTGTACCGCATAATTTATATTTGACCCAATTATGAATGTCATGTAAAACTACGATCTACAAATCAATGGTCTAGGTCACAATATGCACAGCTGGAGTTAAACCACTAAACTATGCAATTTATTTATAGTCAAGTCACCAGTGAGGATCAGAATGACAGTTTCGTGCAGCGCAGCGGCGCGCGCGCTCGTCTGGTCATGTGACATGTGTGTTCGAAAGATCGAAATTCGAAAATTTGAAAATGTAATTCGATGTTTTGAGTGTCCGAATTGTGTTGTGGATAGTTTTGTGCTTTGTGCATTTGGATGCGAATATTTTTATGAGGTTTGTATTTTTCTTTAAAGTAAATGTTAAGCGGTGTTTTGGTTTAAACATATAATATTAATATTTACAGTTCAACTAATAATATCTTACCTTAATGACTATAAATAAAAATACTACAAGTATTTACAACTTAAATAAATATATTTATTCTATGATTATTACTATTTATTAAAAAAAAAAACAAGACTATACTCATTAAAATTTAAATTAAAACTAAAAATAATTTAAAAAGTCCCACTTAAATATTACCCCTCGGCAACGTGGCCAAAAGGCTGGCACAGTTGCCACTTTTAATATATATAAATTATAAAACCAATATTTTATAGGCCGATTTTGTACACTGACGTATCTTTTCTTGCTGTGGGGTCCATAAATTCTGTCTGTCTGTTTTCTGTTATATTGATATAACCGTTTGGGCCACTTGGCAAAGTCTTCACCGAGTGTCTCACACTGACGTTAGATGTCTTTCATATTTTGCAATTAATGTTTTTATTCTAAATGGGAAATTAATAGACATATATACGAATTATTGCAATTATATATGAACACTGAAAACATTAGAAAGGAGAAAATACTTTTTATGAGAACTTTTAATGAATACATTTATTAGCCTATATTATCTTCCACGATTAACATTTTTATAACAAAGTTAAGCACAAGTAAAACCGGGTTAAATTGTTAGTTATTACTTAATTTAGTTAAATATTTGATTAATTAATGCGAGGGTGACTTTGTGAAGTTTTAATCTTCATTAATAACGTTTTACTTGTAATGAGGCAAGTTGTGGAACTCGACCTTATTAGTAGATTTTCTTTGAATTTTATCAGCGAGCTAATACAGATTACAAATGTTTCTAATTAGGTTTAGCTTTTTTTTTTATCAAAACTTCAAATTAATGATTTATTATTTTAACTTGGTAAAATTTTAGTTTTACATTCTTAATTCTTAGCATTCATATTTAGAAATTATATCTGTCGAAAAAATGAAAATTACATATTTAATAACTACAGGTTTCAGAAAATTCGGGAACGTGATTAAATATTTTGAAAATAATAATGTTTAGTTTTCTTCCAATAAAAATAGTAATAATTAGATCTTCTGAATCTAATTCTAAAAGTCTAGTTTATATCTAAACCACCAATTTTTCCAATAAGCTTTTACTACTAACAACTACGTGTATCGGCAGTTTATAAACAAACAAACATAATTTTTCTAAACAAAGAATTGACTTCAGCATCAAACTAATGTAACCAATTTTATCAAAACCAATGAAGTCAAGAAGAAAATCAATTTGAAGACCAACTGATAAGTATGACCCGTCAAACAAAAAGAAAGAATATTCCAAATTGGTCCAGGCGTCTTTCAGTAATCAGGGACCATACATAAAAGACATTTATAGAGGTACATTCCCATTGATAACCTTTTATTTTGAAGTCGTTCAAAAAGTCTTATTCAGATCAGAACTCAGAACAAAACTTCCAATTTGCTTACACTATGTCGTACCTGTATCGGCAGTATACACTGTAGGTACACAAACACAAGTCAATTTTCGTCAAGGGCGGTCCCACAATATTGTCAGCGATACGTTACGCCGATCATAACACGGCTAACAGATTGATGTATTGAGAGCGAGGGGGCCTAGATAGTAGGCTAACAACTCTAACAAGGTACACACGTCGAATGGCTTTTGGGGCTGAATTCGAAGAAATGTGTTTTCGATGTTTTGATAGGCAGAAAAAAGTTTGAGATCTAGGGATAATGAGTAATTAATGAGAAAATGTGTAATAGAAATGAACGAAGGATTTTATATAATTACGTCTTTATCTCTTACGGGGTAGACAGGGCCTAGGACTTTCAGCCAGATGATCGACATGCAATGGGTGAAAAGGGAATCAAAATAGTGGTAGGTGGCTAGCCACATCGCCTATTGGCATGATTCTTCGAAATTTCGCCCGTACCTTCGATCTGCTCTTACGATATTTACCAAAAGCTGCAGGTATATTCTATTTTTCTTTTTCTCCCTTGCATGAAAGTTGTTTTTCTGTATTATTCAAAAGCTAGATAAATACAAACATTCGGATTTAAGTAGGACTTACTTAAATTTGTGCAGTGCCGGATTAAGAGCCCTATGTCCAGTTATTCCCTATTCCGCCCTAAATATTTGACGATTTTGACGCCCCCTGAAACGATCGCCCGGGGCGGGTGCCCCGATTTGCCCCTCTCTAGATCTGGGCCTGAAGTAGGTACAACGTGGAAGGGACATACCCGTAATAAATCAAACCACGGGATATACTAGATGTCTATAGTACAATTAAATTAAAATAACCGACCAAGTGCGAATCGTATTCGCGCACTAAGGGTTCCGTACCATTTTCTTTAAAAATCTCGTTTTTTGTATGGCTCTTAAATATATTTTTTTTTTAGTATTTGTTGTTATAGCGGCAACAGAAAAACATAATTTCTGAAAATTTCAACTGTCTAGCTATCGCGGTTCTTGAGATACAGCCTGGTGAGAGACAGACGGACAGACCGCGAATTCTTAGTAATAGGGTCCCGTTTTTACCCTTTGGGTACGGAACCCTAAACATAGTCAAAAATTGAAAAAAATCGGCATTTCCACACGAAAGTATGCATCAGCCCGAGCAATTTGTATGAGAATGACTTTTTTTTTGTTTATGACTGTTATTTTATTATATTTATACTATAGTGACCTAGTATAGCCCATGGGTCGATTTATAACGGGTGTTCCCTTCTACGTTGATATTTAAAGTTATTAAAGTCTAAAAACAAAGATGAAAGCTATATCGCCAACAAGGTTATTACCGCTTTATAGAAACTGAGACACCTAAAGGATACTTCATAATGGAAGGTATCTTTGATAGAACAGAGCAATCTGCGATAGGAAACTGCCATCAGCATTTTAATGAAGCTATCCGGCCGGGGACGCAAATAATAGTAAGTTACCGATGCAGCGACCCTGTATTGTGAGGCGCCATTTTAAGCACTGTCTGCCGTGACAGGTAGACAGTTTTTGTTAAAATAACATTTGAGACTACTTGCAACTTAGACGAGTTGCTATTTAAACGAGTTCCGAGTTGCGTTTGAGACGAGTTTTCATATAGACTATTTGCATTTAAGACCATTTGCGACATACCCAAAAAAAAAACACTGAACGAACGGTTTTTTGTATGGAACCAAGCATTCGTTTAGTGACTCCGCGTTTCAAAAATGGCACTTCTGGTCGTACTGATGATGATGATGACTGGTTCTACAATTTTTTTCACGGGCACTTTGCACTAACTTTTGTTTAACATATTATAATTAAAACATATTTTGTCTGTTTTCACGTTTATAATATTTGACATTGATAGAATGAGACAAAATATTTTTAAACTAAAATACGTATAGCGACCTATTAAGTTTACATCAAGCGCGATGTTCATGGGAAATACATTTTAAAATTGTCAAAAGTAAAAAAAAAAACTTTTAAAAATAATAGTTAAAAAGTGCCTGTTCTTTTAATAACACAATAGTAAGACAATGAACGTGGACATTTATTAATGTCATCCGGGTCTTTACCGGTTAAATGCAACGAACTTGAATTGATATCTAATAAACTATTAAAGTGACACAGTGAAGACAATAATTCTTTGGATTCGTTCAGTCCGTTAGTTTACAACAATTGACATAAAATACTTTTTCCTTATCAAAAATAAACAAACGTTTTCCATAGAATTTTTATAAATATAAATAAACAGTCAAATATAGCTCTTAATATAAGTTGTATTTTATAAATAAAACTATTATCACGTCACTAATAAAAAAAATAGATTATTTTGTGATACAAAATTTGTTCTTGTAAAGGGTTGAGTTTGTGTGTTCAATTTCACCGCAAGAGGTTATTCTTTCGTTACTATATTTAGTTTGGTTGTCAGATAACTGAGTAAATACGTTGCTCTAGTGTTGCCAGTCGGGTCCGTCTCCAACCAATGTTAAAGAGTTTCTTTGATTTTGCGATGTTAATTTAGGCGTGACGTTTATATTAGAGTATACCTATAGAATAGGACACCCCTAGTCTTTTCGTGGGTGACTTATGAATCACAATCTTATTCTTTTGTGACACACGGACATAGATGTATGACGATTATTAAGAGATGTTATAAATATCCTATGATAATAAAGATATATTTGAATTTGAATTTTTGATTTGAGCTGCCTGTAGACTGCCATACGATGACTACGGCCGGGACCAACGGCTTATATACGTGCACGTGCCTTCCGAAGCGCGAAGGAGCTCAATAAAATTTTGATGCCACTTGCTGTGGTCACCCATTAAAGTGCGGACACTCCTGGCGTCGCTTTACTTGCAAAAGCGCTATAACTCTTTAAGATGCGACAAAACCCAGACACAATAGTAAGACAATGGAAGCCGGATGGAATTCAACCCAGCGACAGCGGAAAGGATAATCCGCACTCCCGAAGGTCTACAGAGCGAAGCAAAGCTTATACATACGTGACTTCTAAACCTGTCTGGCCATCAGAGTGGAGAGTGTAGGCCGAATCTTCTGGCTGCTCTGGCTGAGTATGGCTCTTATTGTACAAAAAGGGTCGTGCTCTTGTAGGAGACTAAAATAATTGGCCAAGTGCGTGTCAGGCCACGCGCAGAGTAGGGTTCCGTAGTTGTAAATGCTAACTTTGAGTTCATACCACTAAAAAAGTCAAAAACGTCTAAGTATCTTTTGAATTTGTATGAAATTTACCTTTTCGAGTAGATTTTATAAGTTGATCGCCTATAACTTTTTAATTTGTTAACCCTACTTACCTCTGATAGTTTTCCTTTGAAGTACATTATATATACTATAGCTGTAATTTTTTTCCCGTAACCATATATGACCGTTTAGCAGATAGATGGGGGGGAGGACACGTGACTTTAACAAAAAAATTCTCTTTAAACCTAAATATTTCAGACACGGATCCGTAAATCGAAAAATGGTGTTTCCAAGGTTTTCACAATATTTTTGAAAGACCTATTCAACGATATCCTACACAATGTGTTTGTAGAGAAAAAAAATATTGACTTCCTCTTTACTAGTACGGCACCTACCCTAAAAAAAAATTATTACCATATTTTATTTTACGACTTTTTTGCCATGATTGATATACATATCCATGCCAAATTACAGCTTTCTAGTACTTATAGTTTCTGAGTAGGACCGCGGACGGACAGACAGACAGACAGACAGACAGACAGACATGGCGAAACTATAAGGGTTCCTTGTTTACTACGGAACCCTAAAAAAGACCAGATGATGCTAAATTATCTATAAATGGGACCCTATTACTAAGACTTCGCTGTCCGTCCGTCTATTGGTCTATCTATTGCCAGGTTGTATCTCATGAACAGTGATAGCTAGACAGTTGAAATTTTTACAGATGATGTATTTCTGTTGCCGCTATATAACAACAAACTAAAAACAAAATAAAATAACTATTTAATTGGGGCTCCCATACAATCAACCCGATTTTTATAAATAGTGGTATGTACGGAACACTTGGCCGGTTATTAATCATACGAGGAAAGATAATAGATGCTACATACTTTTTAAATTTGGTAAATTGTGTTTTCCTAAACACCTATGTTTATGTGTAAAAACTTAACGTTTAAGTTACAACAAAACGAGTCTAAAATTTGCGAAATTTAAAACAGAGAAACGAATATCTTTAGTATATCCAATAAAATTAAATCACTATGATACTTGTTAATTAGAAAAATAGAGTAGTTAATTATTAGCTACTTCATTACTTGACAAAAACAGCGTCTGTATATAGATCGTAATGGCATCAAATTCAGAAGTTTACGTCCGTTTTACACAGCCGCTGGCCATTCGTTTTAATGGCTCGATTCATGGTCTGAACTTGCATTAAAGGGTTTAATGAGCTAAATCTGTTTTGCTGTTGACTTTGGCCGACTTTTATAGGTTTGAGACGTTATAATTGCCACTACATCCAGCGCCTTCCAGCGATCTTGCCTTTTCCGTGTCTAGTTTTGAGGCCTACGTACAGTGCACTTTAATTAATAGGGACATGGAAACACAAAAGAGAGAGCTTCATTATATCACAGGAGTCTGAGTAATGAGAATATTGCATTCAGTCTAAGTCAGTCAAGATACAAATAACATTCACTAGAGGTAGTATTAAATTTTCTCATTATCATCATCATTTCAGCCGCATAGCTGTTGGATACAGGCCTATGAATTTTTAAAATGACCGATCTAGAGTGGCCTGCATGCAGCGCTTTCCAGCGACCTTGGTCAGGTCATCAGACCACCTTGTTGGTGGGTGTTTTACGCTTCGCTTGCCAGTGGTCGCCATTCGGCCACTCTAGATGGGTCATTTTGGATCTTTGGGTGAGGCCAATGTCCAGCAGTGGATGTTACGCCTATGCTGAAATGATGATGATAATTAATTGCCACTGATCAAGTCTTCAAATTTAGTAGTCAGACGACCCGACCAAGGTCAAGAGTACACACGGGAACATAAAAGAGAGAGCTTCGTTATATCACAAGAGTCTGAGTAATGAGAATATTAATACTAATGTCCAGCAGTGGACGTTATGCGGCTGAAACGATAATGATGATGAATTGTCACTGATCAAGTATTTAGATTTAGTAGTCAGATGACCTGACTAAGGTCGCTGGAAAGCGCTGCGTGCAGGCCGCTCTACATCGGTCATTTTGGAATTTCAATAGGAGAGGCCTATATCCAGTAGTGGACGTTATGCGGCCGAAATGATGATGATGATGAGAAAAATACTTCCTCTAATGAATGTATTTGAATCTTGACTGACTACTACTTGGACGAGGCCTAAGTCATTAGAAGTAGATGCTATGCGGCTAAAATGCTGATGCTGAAGTCTTTCGATTGAGGGTTAGGTAAGTATATTGGAATAAATAAAATTAACTGATTAAAACTATACTTCTTCTTCTTATCGTGTGTGTTAGTGACTAACACTATCGTCAGAGTTTTTAAACCACCTTAGAGGCCTCTGACATGGTTTTAGGTAACGACCAATGTTAAAGACAGTGACCGGGACCGATGGCTCAACGTGCCCTCCGGAGCACGGATCATCTCACTTATCAGACAGTCAGGTGATCGGCCTGCAATGTCCTGACCAAACTAGGACGACAACACAAAGTCGTTGCCCCCGCTGGGAATCGAACGTTCTAACCACTACACCACAGAGGCAGTTAAAACTATATTTACTTAATTAGTTAAATTTTAATTAAAACTGAAAAAATTGCAAATTATGCAGTCCCAACTAAAATATTACCCCTCGACAACGTACCCAAAAGCCTGGCAGCATTACCACGTAGCAAATACATTTACGTACGCAAAAATTCGCAACAGTTCGACCTCAAATCACCTCCCGTTGGAATTCGCCAGTTAAAATCGAAAGGAAGCATCGAGTTGAACAGGTGCCCCCACACACTCGTGAGACCTGGTCTGGAGATTAATTTTAACTGGATAGGCACTCGACACCAACGAGGGACAGGCCTAAACAGGAACACTCCGATTTCAGAATAATAATTGTATGCCTCATCACAACAACTTCTTCAAAGGGCTACTACGTGTTGGATCTGTTTCAACACGTAAGTCTCTCAAGAGATACAAATAATAATACAATACCCTTTATTGAACTTAATAAATTAAGTACCTGGGCGACCGAGCTTTGCTCGGTTACATCTCAAACACCCAGGTAGCAAACTGACGTCAGCGACGTATAAGCGACGTCACTTATAGGTCATAATAGGGTCGGTCATTTATTCGTCGAGAGCAGACGTTAAAGTGACGTCAGTTTAGGGTCAGCGTTGAGCAGGACGTCGTATTTACGTCAAATTAAAGGCAAGTATCTGGACGTACCATATACGCCGCCAAGAGGACGTTTTGCTGACGTCTATTTAGGGTCAGTTTTTAGACGTACCATATTCGCCACAAAGTGTACGTCTTACTGACGTATATTTAGGGTCAATATCAGGACGTACCATATACGACGCCATAAGGACGTTTTACTGAAGTAAATTTAGGGTCAGTATATGGACGTAAGTACCTACCATATTCGTCCCAACGTGGACGTTTTATTGTTCAAGACTTTTAAGGTAAAAGTAACATGTACTCAGTGATACAATTAAGTGAAAAAACAAGCGGAACCGAATCGGTAGTAGACGCCAAGGCATTGTGAAGTTGGCCACCTGTTAAGTTTAAGTAAAAGTACGGTTTAAATCATTTTTCCATGTCCTTAAGTCTATGGTCTTAAAAAACATGGTCCCTGTATCATTGTTCTGGCAATTATACTACTTACATTCTAGATACTCATTCAAAGTATTTTTTAAACTACTTTTTGTAGTTTAAAGTGAGAACGTGAAGCTTTTCTACGCACATTTGCGAAAAACGGCCACTTTTAGCTAATGTGCGTAGAAAAGCTTCACATTCGCACTTTAAATTATAAACAGTAGTTCATAAAATAGTTTTAAAGGTTATCTAGGGCTTGACCAAGACACAATTTTGAATGATATCTCCGTTTCCTTTTAAATGATTTATTTCAAATGGCGGCGCCACTGGACCCCGGAAAATTTGCGTATGGCCTTAAACCCGTATTTTTATATCGACAGCGATTCACGGCCGATTATTTTGAAATTTTTTTGTTTTTGTGAGTTTTGCTCTCATGTTACTTACTTCGTATGGAATCGGATTTCATGCGTTACAAATTCTTTTCTTCGTAAATTTTGACTTGAATATTTAGAATTAATTAAAATTTTCACACTACGCTCTCCCTTGGCCTATGTCGGTGCCTACAACTAAACTAGAATCCAACTTTCTTGTCTGTATTCGTTTCCTAAAGGTTGACAAGGAGAGAAAGCTTAAGCATTAAGTCTGCCAATTCTGGCTTTTGGTTCAATAAAGTTTTTGAATAAAAAATAAAAATAAAACAGTACCAAACAACGTATTATTTTCCCTGTATTTTTTTTCGATAAATTGACATTACGTCACACAAACATCACACCCTTCAATTAATGCCGCCACTACAATAAAGGTCTCGCCACACTCAGCGGGCGGTCTGTCAGAAGTCAACAATAACAACGTATTGACCCGGCCACTCGGCCACCCTTTGTCATCGGTTTTGCTTCGTCACATCTCAATTTGTATTGATAGGTGGAACACCAATTTTTCTGTCAAGTTTGCATTCTTTAATTTGGTAGCATACTCATTATATAGCTTATGTATTGCTATATTTTACAAGCGCTTGCAATAATAAACCTAAAATCACGTTGAAAATGGATATGATTAGAGACAAAAGACACTATCTTAAAACGTTTACTTCTAATAACAGTACCAAATATTTTTTTAACTCAGGAAACTCCCTTATTGCTGTATTTTACTAGTGCTTGCAATAATAAATCTAAAATCACGTTGAAAATGGATATATACAATGACAAGTGACATTATTGTGTGACGTTTTAAGTTACTCACGAGTGGTCTTACACAAATAGACTATGTAGCAACTCGTCTAAAACGCTCATTGTCTAAATCGCATATCGTCATAATAGGAAGAGGTCTAAAGATTAATCCCGTCCAAAATCTATTAATAGTACCAAATATTTTTTCTTGACTCAAGGAACTAACTTAGGGCTTTATTTTACAAGCGCCCATGTTTTTTTTTGACAAATTGACATGACATCTCACAAACATCACACCCTTCAATTATTGCCGACACTACAATAAAGGTCTCGCCACACTCAGCGGGCGGTCTGTCAGAAGTCAACAATAACAACGTATTGACCCGGCCACTCGGCCACCCTTTGTCATCGGTTTTGCTTCGTCACATCTCAATTTGTGTTGTCAGGTGGAACACCAATTCTTCTGTCAATTGCATGCAAAAGTTTGCGCTTCTTAATTTAGTAGCATACTCACTATATAGCTGATTTAAGAGGGCAGGTTTTTTTAACCCTATGGGGATAAAAATATTTTTGTTTTAAAGGGGTTTTTAGGGTTTAAAGGAAATTCCCTTTTAATTTGAGTGGACACTATTATTATACGTGTTACATATAACACGGATAATAATGGTGTCCACTCAAATTAGCGGGATGTAAGTTTGACGTTAACGTCTGTCGGTGTGTCTGTCTGTCTGTGGTCTGAGGCTGGTAGTGCTCGAAATGATGGACCGACTTCAATGCGATTTTTTCACGTGAAAGCTAGTTCCTTTGCGGTAGTAATTCTTATGGTTTTTAGCAACATTACATGAAAATCAGTTCAGCTGTTATTTGGGGGTTTAAAGTCAGGTCTTTTCCTAGCAAAATATGGACGGCGCTATGGACGGGTAATGGATATCAAGTCGTTTAGGTAGCTTAGTAGCTTGTCAGTCAGAGGATTTTTAAATTTGCTCAGCAAATAAATTTGTTACGAATGTAATCTACTCTATAATAAGCATATTTAATGTACTTACCTACTTTATTTTTTTTTTGGACATATTTTTAATAGTGCGCAAAGTTTTTTAATTTTCTCATCATCATCATCATCATCAGTCCTAGCCATGGTCCCATTTCATTTAGGGTCGGCTCTCCATATCTTCTCGCGCCAATTTTCCCTATTATAAATCATGTCAGGGGTTACCCCCATCGTCCTCATATCTTTCTTAATGGTACTGGACCAAGTCGTGAGGGGGCGTCCTCTGCCTCTCCGTCCTTCGGCTATATTAATCACTTTCTTCGTCATGTGGTCATCATCCCTGCGCATTACATGACCGTACCACCGGAGTCTGCTTTCTCGCATCTTGTCTTGAATGCCGGCCACTTTAAGAGACCCACGGATGTGCCTGTTCCTAACCTTATCTAAAGTTTTTTAATTTTCTATTTAATTTATAAGGGTAGCTGAAAACTTGCATACAATTATGTATCGACTGTACATTTACACACGGTATATTTTTTTTATTTGAGACGGAAATCGTTATTGCATCTTGACCCGATAATATGTGCATACGGCCGGGCCGGGTCTCTCTCTCTCTCATCTGAGCGTTTTCCCAGTTGCATCCTCAGTTGCAATGCTGAGAAGCCCGGGGTCCGCTTTCCGACTTTTTCTTTTCCACTTCGCACGGTCTTGAGCATCCTTGGTCGTAAGACGATTAGCACGCATATCATCCTTGACTTGCAATTCCCATGCTGGTCTGGGAGAAATGAAAAAACTTAGAATGTACCAGCTGCTTCTCTTCCCGCGCAGATCGTAAAAGCCGATCGAGGGAATGGGCAAAAATGCGAATCATGTTAACAGGCGATGCGGCTAGCAACCCATCACTGTATTGATTGCTTTTCCATTTTCTCGCCCACCATGACGCTAAAAGTGGCTTTTGGGTCCTGGGCTCTGCATAGAACCGCAAGACCCAAAATGCTCTGTCTGCCCCATTAGGGATAAAGACGTGATAGTATGTATGTATGTATGTATCATCCTTGACGACGTCAAGCCAGCACTTCTTGGGTCTACCACGCTTGCCGGGCCCCGGCGGAGGCGGCATGGCTATACATTTGTTTCCCACCGCCGTGTCTCATTACTATCAAGTAATTAGACCCGGCCCGTTACGGCCCGACCAAATCTGCCCGAACCATAACATAGACAGCTTCTTTGCAGCTTGCAGAACACCCGTGACATCATCACGCACTCCGTATATTGTTATTAATTGTGTGGCCTAACAAAATTACCTCTGTTTGGGCGCAGTCGGGTAATTATATAAAGGACAGATCGTGAGATGTTTATTAAGGAGGGTAACAATGAACAAACTTGTTTGGTTTGTGCGCGTGTAAATATATATTTTTTACGTAAAACATATATTTATTTACATAATTGACATTAAAATTTGAATAAATTAATTTACATAATTGACATTGATTAAAATTAGTGGCTCTATGGGCCAAGCTAAAAAACATTTTGTTTTTCAAAATTAAATGTTACTACTTTTTTGGCATGACTATCCACAAACTCTACAACAATACAAATAAATAATATACAAATATCCTGACTTTCAAGAGATAACTTTTAAATGGCCGAATCAATTCCATCAATAAATATAAATAAATAATAAATATATGTATAGGGACAAATTACACTGATTGAGCTAGCCCCAAAGTAAGTTCGAGACTTGTGTTATGGGATACTAACTCAACGATAATATATTTTATGACAAATACATATATAGATAAACATCCAAGACCCAGGACAGTTTGAAAATGGCCATTTTTCAACTTGCCCTAACCGGGAATCGAACCCGGGACCTGGGTGGCGAACTAGCATGGTGACCACTACGCAACAGAGGTCGTCGTTATTGTCGAATCAATTATAACTAACAACGACCGCAAGTAGTTTGTTTTCGTAAAAAATAACCGCATCGAAATTGGTCCATCCTTTCGAGTGCTACGATGTCACAGACAGTTAGACAGATAGTCAGAAAGACAGTCAGACAGACAGACAGACAGTCAGACAGACAGTCATTAGCGTCAAACTTATAACACTCCTCTTGTGTAGGGGGTTAAAAAAGAAAACAAAGTATGAACCAATGCTGTATCAATTGTTCGCAACCAGCTTCCTGAAACGAGAACAATGCTGAGAGTTTCTAGAAATCACATCAAAGACAGCGCTAATACACAACTATCGCTAACATTGACATAACTTGTGTACAAAATAACTATGGTACAGAAGACGTGCGGTTAGCGCTCTTACAGACAAGCGATAATAAATAAATAATAATATATAGAACGTGGAAGGGACATACTTGTTATAAATCGAACCACAGGCTATAATAGATCACTTTATTATAATGAAAATAAAATTACAGTAAAAAAAATACAAAAAAACTACATTCCCAAATAAATTGCCCGGGCACACTTTTGAACGTGAAAACCGTTGTTGAAAATATTTAGTTTCACAATAAAAAAATATTGGCACTGTGAGCTGCAGATCTCGCAAGTCGTCCGTCCCGTTGATGTTTATCGAATAAAAAAGTGGTTCAGACAAAATAGTAGCGTCGTAACCCCCTATTTCTGCATATTTTAAACAATTTCTTAAAACTGAATCGACAAAAATAATATAAATAAAAAAAATATATAAAATTCATTATAATTTTCGAAATATCTCACAAAATTTAATGAGGATCGGTTGAGACAAACTGACAGTCGGACAAAAGCATTTTTGGCCAATCTCGAAACTGAGACGCTTCGCTCGCTCAGTCAATCATAAGGGATCATCCATTAATCACGTGAGACTCGAAAGGGCTTCCCTGTAGGTGGAAGAGGTCCTTTTAGGCTGCAAGTTTTCTTCAAACTAAGTAGCCTCATCTGTAATTTTTGTAATGTTTGTTACGAACTCTTGTTTGCCTAGTAATTGTCGCGACCAATTAAAACTATTAAAAGTCGTGAGAATGACGTACTGATTTTTTTCTTTATTTGCTGATGAATGAGTTAATCAGACGAGCTGCTATGTAATTTGTATATTAGAAGATATCCTGTGTTGTTTCTTGGAAGAAATTGATTTAAGCATCTCTAGGGATTAAGAACAGTTTTTGATTGGCATTGATTCGTTATATAATTATAAGTTAAGCAAGTGTAGAGGGGATACCGCGCACATGTTCAGTATTATTTTTTGACTTCTGCGTGTAAGCAAGGACAGCGCTTGAGTTTCGTGCCGTTACCTGTACTCACGTGGCTACAAAGTGACATAAACTAGGCAAAACTAACGTGGCTTAAAAAATATTGACACCAGTGTAGGTCACTGATAAGTGTTGAACTATTTTATCTATGATCTATGACTCTTAGCTGTCAAGTTGACAATTGATATAAGTACTCCTTCTTCCGTGACTGACCCGTGTGCTGATGGTAATGGCTGCCGATGTTATATTGGAAAATATTCTATAAATAAATATCTAGCTAGCTACTCAGTGTTTTATTACATAAACTAGTTCTCATAATAAGTGCTTACCATCCTTACTTACCTAGGTATTTAGGTTTAGACCTGTTAGGGGGTATGATGACCTAAGCAAGGTTACAGAAAGGCGTTGAAGGCAGGTCGCTTCCGAAGTAGACGTCCTGTAGCTGATAAGACGAAGATTATGATGATGTTGGCCATTTACATACACAAAAACAATCATTATCACCATCATCATCAAGTATTTTAAGTTTCCACTGCAGGAGCACGACCCTCTCTGTATTACTAGAGTCATACTTGGCACGAGCAGCCAGAGGATTTGGCCTACACTCTCCACGCTGTCCAGACAGGTTGGAGAGGTCTCAAATGTTTGTTACTTAGTCGCCTTTTACGACATCTACGGGAGGACTTGGAATGATTCTATTCTACTGTGCCGGATACCTCACAAAACAACAACAACAAAACATTGACTGACGTTAGATGCCTTTTATGCCGTGTGGTTTCCGGCAGAGTAGAATAGGGCCACTCTAAGTCCTCCCGTGGATGTCGTAGAAGGCCACTTAGGAAATACAAGCTAAACAAAGCTTATGAACATCTATTAGACCTCTCCAACTCGTCTGACCAGCGAGGAGAGTGAAGGCCAATTTCTATGGCTGCTCTGGCTAAGTATGACTCTGGTAGTACAGAGAGGGTTATGCTCCTTTAGTGGAGACAAAAAAAACCTGACAAGGAAGATGCCTTTTAGGCAGTTTCAAAAATCTAGCACCAGTGTAAAGTCGTCACGATTCTCTCGACCGTTGAGCCAAAACATTCGGCTACTTTATATGCCTTGTAGGCAGCTCGAAAAATGTAGCACCCGTGTAAGGTCATCGTGATTCTCTCAACGCCTTTGCTAGAACAACTTTACTAGTCTTACAAACATTTAGAGCTTTATCGCTTGCAATAAATTAGTGGGGTGTTGCATAGCGATCTCTCCCCTCTATGCACCGACTTCATGATAATGGAATGTGCAATTTTATTGCTGTCTTAAATGTTGCGTTGTCTTGAGATGGGGCCATTAATTATATGCTCGCAAAATAAGGAGAATACAGGGCTAGTATCTCTACTTGCTTGTAGAAAAATCATTAGTCCGGTGGTCAGTATTGTAAGGTTATACGGAAAGCAGTAGAGAAGATAGGGATAAACACAGGATCGAGCAAAATGTAAGCAAGCTCTGATCTTCAATCCTAATCCTTACTAATATTATAAAAGCGAATGTGTGTTTGTATATGTGTTTGTTACCATTTCACGCCTTGCCGTGTGGTTTCCGGCAGAGTAGAATAGGGCCACTCCAAGACCTCCCGTGGATGTCGTAGAAGGCGACTTAGGGAATACAAGCTAAACAAAGCTTATAAACATCAATGAGACCTCTCCAACCCGTCTGGCCAGCGTGGAGAGTGTAGGTCAAGACCTCTGGCAGCTCTAGCCAAGTTTGGCTCGGGTAGTACAGAGAGGGTCGTGCTCCTGCAGTGGAGACAGAAAAACCTGATGATGATGATTTCACGCCTAAACCAATTTAAATTGAATTTTATATAGATATATTTTGATACTCAGGAAAGGACATAGAATAGTTTTTATCCCGAAATTCTCACGAAGAGTGAAGCCCACGGGCACAGCTTGTCAATTATAATTTTTCAAAATTAAAAACCGACTTCATCCGCTAGCTATACAACCTATTTTGATAAAATTTCTATGGGAACTACATAACAAGTATGCTCTTTTAAACAAAAAAAAGATTTTTTTTAAATTAGTCCAGGCGTCTTCGGATAATCAGTGAACATAAAAAAAAGATCTCGAGGAACTGATACGCTTCTCCGGATAAAAATACACATTAATTGGGTATTTTCCTTAGTCAAAAATAAATTGTTTTGTACTGATAACAAAATAAAATGTCCCAAAATAATGTCACTTGTCTTTAAACATATCCATTTTAACGTGATTTTAAATGTATTATTGCAGAAAAACTGATAATAAGAGCGCTAATTGACTCCAAAAAACTGTGACGTCATTTGCCTGTATTTCATACAAAATTCAATAGAAACTGTTTGTTTTGACGTTTAGAAAAAAGTATCTGATTTGACTTGTTGGAAAATAGCGTATTTACGTAGCAAAAGACAGAGTTTATTAAATAATGCAAGATTGTAAGAGTCAAAGAGTTAGTCCTAAATTCGCAAAGGTTTTGTATTTTTGGCTTAGGCCATAAATTACCTTAGAAAGTTTATATAAACAGAAGTGAAAATGCAAAAACATTTTTCATGTAACAATCTATCACAAACATAACAACACCAAAAATTTTGCATATTTGCATGAATGAATATAAATTATTAAAATGTCACTTTAAGTGTTGATGGTACACCTTTTAAAAATCGTTGATTTTCTCTATATTTCATCTTTTTAAAATTTTTTTTGCATGGAATTCATTATAATGATGGTGATGACGCGATCCACTATTATTGTGACTATTTTCATATAATATTTATTATAACAAATTATGTGAGTCAGATTGTATACATACATATAATAATAAAACATATGGATCAGATTTTATAGTTTTTTTTTTTTTAAACTGAACAAAAATTATTTGCTAGACTTTAGCAACAGCATCGGTTTTGAGTGTCACTTCTAGATCTACTACAATTTGCGATAGTTACATACGCTGAGACATTCCTATGTTTTAAATGCTGGAATAAATAAACTAAATGTTGCAATTTAGAAAAATATTCTAAAAGAAAAACAAAAGTTGAGGTTGAACCTACGCAAAACTTTTAAATTAAAATAGAAATAAAATTACTCCAGGCTAAATACACAAAATAAATTAATTTGTTAATGTAATGTCAATGTTTAGACTTACATTACATAGTCGTGTAAATTTAAATAAATTAATAACTGAGCAGTACAAGAGCAAAAGTAATGTTGTTGGATTCATACGCGAATAAATTAAGTTGGCCAGAGTAGCCAGACTTGGCCTACACTCTCCACGCTGGCCAGACGGGTTAGAGAGGTCTCATTGATGTTTATAAGCTTTATTTAGCTTGTATTTCCTAAGTCGTTTTATATGACATCCACGGCTTGGCGCCATATTTTATTTTAAACAATTTATTTCAACTGAGCTACTTATGCTACCATTACGCCTTTAAATATTTTCAGTATATTTTGATTATTTTGTATTAATTATTTACAAAGATATAACATCGAAATTGGATGAGCAAAAACCATTCATGGTTTGTAAGCACACCCAACTTGCAAAAACATATTCACACACTTAGTGTTATGTTGTTAGACTTTTCATACTAAAGTGCGCAGCTACACGGGCAATTTGTATGGGAATGTCGAATTTTAATTTTATTATGCTATATATATATTAGACTGCCTCCGTGGTGTCGTGGTTAGAGCGTTCGGCTCATACCCGGAGGTCGCGGGTTCGATTCCCGGGCAACGACTTTGTGTTGTTGACGGTCGCTGTCTTTGACATTGGTCGTTACCTAAAACCATGTCAGAGGCCTTTAAGGCGGTTTAAAAACTCTGACACTAGTGTTAGTCATTAACACACACGATAAGAAGAAGATCATTCTATACATACATACTATCACGTCTTTATCCCTAATGGGGCAGACATAGCATTTTGGGTCTTGCGGCTCTATGCAGAGCCTAGGGCCGCAAGACTCAAAAGATTATGCTATAGTGATCATATATAGCCCGTGATTCGATTTATTACGGGCATGTCCCTTCTACGTTATTTATTATATTTATAGCATTCATCTAGTCCCATCGCAATGCAGTATAATCTTTCAGATAATCCGCCTCCATTGCTACAATTGAAGCGGCGTGCGGCGCGCGAGGCCGGTACTTAATTGTGGTCCCTTTACGTTGACAACGACCTTTATGTAACGCACTGGACACGCGATGTCGTGTTGTTATATAAACTGTGTAATGCCATGATCACGAGCCCGTAAGTAGGCAAAACTAGTAGGCGAAATTAGTACCGGAAACAATGTTTTCCCTGTTAGACATTATCATCATCATTTCAGTCGCACAACGTCCACTGCTGGATATAGGCCTCACCCAAAGATTATCTACACTTCTACACTAATATTATAAAGAGGAAAGATTTGTTTGTTTGATTGTATTAAATAGGCTCCGAAACTACTGGATCGATTTTAAAAATTCTTTCACTGTTGGATAGGTATGTTATCCCTGAGTGACATAGGCTATGTATGTACCACGGGCGAAGCCGGGATGGACGGCTAGTTAGACATAAAGAGGAGTAATGTATAAGTATGTTATAAAAAAATGAGTGTCGTGAAACACTTGGTTTGGAACGAAGTAACAATAATTCCAGTCCCTAAAAAAGTTCGTGATGTAAAAAGTGACAGAAAAATCTTACACTTTATTTCTCCCATCCGCCAAGCTCGTAGCATCCGAAAAGGAACTTCGTTAATATCCCATAACCCATTACACACGTCTCGAACTTACTTTGGGGCTAGCTCTAACTGTGTAATTCGTCCGTATACTTATATACTTACTAGCTGATGCATCAGTGCGACTATAACTTGAGATGTAAGCTATCCTATCTTTTAAGTTGGATCAAATTGCACACGGTGTGCAAATCCAATTTAAAATCAGTTCAGTTGTTTAGGAGTTCATCGCGGACAAACAGCGTGACACGTAATTTTTATGTATAAAGATTTATGCCTTGTCTAGTCAAAATTAAGACATGTCTGCTAATTGAGGGCTTGATTTCTGTGGTGCTCTAGTCTTTTTATTTGACAGTGATATCTTCATTACGGTTACTTTAATAGTCATTTGTCAAAGCGTGGAATTCGCAAAGTCATTGTTAGCTTCCTAGAAGTTAAGAGGCTTTCGACCTCTAAGTCGTCCGTGAAATTCTTAATTACAACGTGTATAAACTAGTACTATCTTAAGTAAAGTATAAATATTTATTTATAGGGTAAATTAATAGATTCTTGCTTTTATTAAATTCAAATGAAAGTTCCCTGTGACAAGAAAAGAGGAAAAGGACCTTTTACCTGGAGTCAAACCATTTTTAATCATTCTTATAAATAGATTTCAGAATTCTCTACAGAACTTGGCGGCCATTTAGATCTCAATTCTTTTGTCGGATATTGAACTTAGGTCCCAGTTTCACATTTATGTTTTTGGGCGGTTGGAAAACAACACGTTTTGTGTTTCGGTGAGTCCCTTACTGAAACATGGCTCTCCTGGACTTTTTCAGTAAGCCTTGGGTATTTATATAATTCGCGAAAAGATCAAAATTGCGCTCAATGTTGCTTGATACTGCAACGCACTTAGCTTAGTACCTATATAATGTCCTTTTTAATTAAGTACAAATATTTTAAGGGGTGATTCAGTCCATCATTACTAACAACTATTCCCAATAAATGTATATCGAAATACGAAAAAAATATTTTTATTTTCCATAATACTGATATCACGTGACTAATTTGGATTGTATGATAAGCTAAAAATTTTTTTCGTATTTCGTGATACATTTATTGGGAAAAGTTGTTCAAAATGATGGACTGAGCCACCCCTTTAAATATTTGTACTTAATTAATAAGGACATTGTATATCCTGTCTTGTCGCTTTTGGAGTAAAGGTGTAACAGATATGTCAAGCGCGAAATATCCAAAACAAAAATTACAAATATTTTCAAGTAAGTTCATCGTTCTTGTTACTTCCGTGAAATCTTAAGCGAACATTTCACCCATTTGGACTACAATAGCTGTCGTCGTATTTACATGTGAAAGGGATTCCTCTCAAGCTATTTTTGACCGAGATTTTATTCGTGATGTTTTCTTATGTCTGTTAAATTGTCTCTGAAAAATGCGTGGAGCGTTTTTGTGTGTGGAAAGTTTGTATTTTGTAAGAAATTGTAATGTCATCCATTGTTTGTGGCTGCAAATAGCCAAATAATGTGTAAAGTGGAATTTAGGACGTATCGTTTAATGTTTTTTGATCGTTTCTGAAGATACTCGCAATAGCGTGAAAATTTAAAGTAATTCTTTCAAAAATAGAACCGTTACATTTTTCAATTAAAATCACATACCATTAAAAAAATTGTACGCAGTTATACGAGTATTAATATTTCTTTTATATTTTTGAAACGAAAAAGAATAAAATTTAAAATATTGTAATAAGGCCTAAGTTTTATTATTCCATTTTCATAGTACAAATAAATCTCAGACATGAAAACAAAATTATTTATACCAAAAATGTAATGTGAACTCTAATATTTAGTTTAATTTTCGTTTTCTAAATGGTTCAGAACGCAATAAAGCTTTCAATGTAACGAAATTAGACAAAAATAAGATAATTACATTGAAACAACGCTGAAAATAGTTCCAAAAACCACGTAAGAACGACAAACGTCAAGGGGGCACTAAACATTGGATCATTAGGGAATTCTAGTTACGCACCATCCAATTTTGTCATCAACCCAGAAAAAGTCGGGATAAATCTCACAAAGCCTAAGAATAACCATGGAACAGACAAAAATGAACTAAAACACGTTGTAATAAGAGTATTAATAAGTGTAGATGAGATTGCAGGGTTAGTTGTGGCAGCGTTTGATGTTAGTTCCTTTGATCTAAATGACATTTTGTAAACCGTGTATGATTTGTTTCGGTTGGTAGCACTTTCCGAAGATGTACGAACCGCTGGAGTTATTGTTCTTCTAATTATAGAAACAATTTTAAAAGGCAGTTAGATTAATAGTGTGTGGAGTGACGAGGGTGTCTACCGTCTTGGTAGGGTTATGTGAGAGGGAGAGATATGATTGATTAATCTTTTTATGGATGGTGTTAATAGATTGCTTTGAGGTAACAGATTTAGATTTACATCCTTTTAATGTGGGTACAGATGGTTTTAATTATTTTTGACACAATGAAAAAGGATGACCACTTAACAATTCAATTTGATTCTTTTTATAGTTGGAACGAAATAGCATGTTTAGAATTTTGCAAAGATCTTTACTGTAGCATTATTTATGCAAATGTTAAGTCGGTATTTATAAACGAGATAATGTGTGATATTTTAATTCTAACTATGATGTTTTTTGTTATATTAGGTATACATTAAAATTACTAGCTGAAGCGTGATCAAATTTTGACAATTCACACAATTTCCCGCTGCTTAGCCGCTTTAAGCTGAGTTTCATACAAACTTTCACCACTTATTGCCCTTAAAAATGTTTTTTTTTTTAATACCTATTGAATAACTTGTTATTGAAACCGTGAGCTCATTAGTATGTTTTTTTACATTTTTAATTTCAATTGATCAAGTTTCATTTAACCCTCAAGTTTCATACAATCTTAGCACATTTACATAATTTAAGTAATGTTTGTGCGAAAATTAATTATTTTAAACTGAGCCGTTCCAGCTGTGCGTTGCTCGATTTGTCAATTTATATAGATTGTCAGTTCTTTAGTTAGTTTTTACTTTAATACATAAAAAATACTATAATAATAATAAGATTTAGTACCTTTCATAGGTATATCCAGAAATAGGTTTTGGCGGGAGCGCCACATGACAACAACTTCTCCAAAGGGCCTCGACGTGCTGGATCTGTATCCACGCAAGCCTCTCAAAGGACCGGGGTGAAAAGACCCGTGATTCTCAAAGGAGATTTAGTACTATGCTTTTAATAATATTTTTCCACAATTAATTAAATATCCTTAGTTCCTTCACCAGTTTTTAATCTTACTCGGGGGAGACGCAATAATAGAAATTAAAAAGCAACGTAGGTACTAGAAAAAAAATAAACAAGTAATATTCTCATATTGCATACTAGCAGTCCATCCCGGCTTCGCCCGTGGTACATACATAGCCTATGTCACTCAGGGATAACATACCTATCCAACAGTGAAAGAATTTTTAAAATCGATCCAGTTGTTTCGGAGCCTATTCAATACAATCAAACAAACAAACAAACAAATCTTTCCTCTTTATAATATTAGTGTAGATTCAAAGTACGATAGATGAAAAAGTGGGTTCATCAACCGAGGTGGGTGTTTCAAAATGGATGCGTCAAAAATATTTACAAAACTAAAACGCTTCGTCTAATTAGCGTCAAGCACTTCTATTTTGGATCGTGAGGCTGCCCCCTTGCGGCGGCTGAGTAGGCGATCGCCCTGGGATGTAAGTTGTAAAGGGGCATAGGCGTAATATAATATTATAATATATATAATAAAATAGACAGTTGCTCGTGGAACAAGAAGTATGCTATATTCAATTGTAATTATATTGTGCTGTGCTTTATTGTTTAAATTTTTTGCGCCGCAACAATTTATCTGTTTATCCCTATGGTTGACTGGGAGAGAACGCTCTTAGCGTTAACTCCGTCAATTGTAAAATTTTAGTTCAATAAATTTTAAACAAATAAATGTTGATCACTAACATAGTTAGACACTAGACTTTCCTGAAGAAAGTTTAGTTTAGTGAATACCTATGATTTTTATATTTCTTCGGTAAAGAAGTGTCTCTTTTAATCAAAGTAAAGATCAAGTTTCGTTCACATCATTATATTAACTTCAGGAAATTTACTGCTGAACATTGGTCTCCTCCAAGGAATACCAAAATTATCTATTGGAAGAGGTTCTCTCCCTTCTTTCTATCCTATCCGGTCTAACTTCTAATCCAGATTTTTTCTGCAACCTTGATAAGTTAATCCAATTACTAGTAGGTAGGAATCCTACACTTTGCTTGGCCGTGACTTGGGATTGGCTGGTCTTTTATAATAAACTCTGCTAAATGTTGTTTGATTTCGGCAATTAAGATGTAGATTTTATTTATTAAGGATTAACAAATAGTTACATTAAGTTTGAAGTGCTTATACAGTAACGCCACTATGTCAGTCCGAGTACAGGAGAAATGCACAAGGGTGATTCCACTGCATAGAGGTGTAGGACAGGGAGACGTTATATCTCCGAAACTGTTCACCTTTACGCTGGATGTAAGACGCTCTAGGTCGGTAATTTAGGAAATCCTTGAGAGAGGCCTATGTCCAGTAGTGAACGTTATGCGGCTGAAATGATGATGATGACATAATAAAATCTGAACTATCTATCAGATATATGAGTAATAAATATTACATATTATATGAAGTGGTAATGATTAAGTGACCCAGTTTTATATTCTAAAGCAAAACACTACTAACTTTATTCTGAATGTGAATATAATTCATTATAGTAAACTAAACTAACTAACAATAATTACAATTAAAAATGTAATTAATTACAACTTTATTCTTGTTTTAATTTCGTTGCCTGACTTTGAGTGGAGGATAAGGTTATAGATCTATATAAATATTATAAAAGGGCGCCATATAAATCTCGCCCATGGGCACTGGAAGTTCCACGTCAGAACTGAAAGGGGGTTTTGAAATATACTCCTTTTAACTATTAACTTTCCAAGAATGGATCAAATTCAGTTGGCGCCGGCACAATTAGGGCCAGCACTAGTGTGACAGGTCTAAATGGAATGCTTGTGTCACGAGGATGAGTAGAGGATGAGTGTCTGTGGAAATCAAGTATTCTTATATCTCGTAAATTTGCTTTTCTATTGAAAGTACTTTTTTGTGATTGAGTATGTTATATTGGCAATTTTTCGACCTATTTTAAACCCGGGAATGTTCTCTATTGTCAGTGAGATTATCAGTCCCCACTGTCAGGTCCCGGTAGGTGCTACAATACACTGAAAAAAGTTATAGCTGAACCAGTTTTGCTACTTGCAATTTGTCTATTAGATACCAAAGTTTTGTTCAAATTAGCAAAACAATATAGTTTTAATTAAAACACATTGTAACTACTTGAACCCTGAGTTCAGCAGTCACTCGATTTCGATAACGTGTAGCAATAATTTTTGTTATTAGCAACCTTTCTTTCTACTCAATGTACAATTAAAAAAATTAAAGTCACAAGGCCTCTACCTGTTGGACCTATATCCCAAGCTTCAAATAGTCTTAGAACATAATAATATTCTTCTGTATATGACACTTCTCTTCTCTTGCTTATCTATTAACAAATAAATCAAAATTAACATATCAGCCACCATTTCCGTCACCACAGAGTTAAATAACCCTAACCTAATAGAACTGACACGGTTACAACGAATACATATGACCCTAATAATACAAATCACACAGTAATTGTTTATGACATCTCTATCTGCTTCCCCCAGCCCTCATATCCGAATTCGGAGATAAAGATTTATGACGGTATTTTTAATGTTCTTGCATGCTGGTTTGGATATATCACGTCTTTATGCTTAACGGGGCAGATAGAACGTTTTGAATCTTGTGGCTTTAAGCAGACAGAGCTCAGGGCCTGTAATAAAATTAACATAAATAAAGTTAATTGGTCTTTTAATATACATAAAATTATACATAGAATACATACATATATCTATATATTACAGCAGAGAGTCTATTCCGATTCCAAATATAATTAAGTTTCATCATCATCATAATTTAAGAGCGATGCTCTTGTCGGTGGTGTTTCTTCAATTCTGTTCTGTTTTCCGCCAACCTCTCGACATTTTGATACGACACTCCTGTCACCTTTTCCTTGACTTACTTCATATTGCTAAGTATAAAGTATATGTAAATAGTTAGTTAGTTACTTATTATTCATCTCTTAATAGGGATTATATATTTGTACCGTTTGGTGTTGAAATATTTGATCTATGGGACCCTGGCGCGAGGAGAGATTTTAAGGAGATCTCCCCGTGACTGATAGCTGCCGCATGTGACAAGAGGGCTGGCTGCTTTTTCGTTTAACGGATCAGCATTGCTATCCAGTGAGCAAACGCAGTCAGTGTTCTTACTACCATGCCGCATGGGCAAGATGACATTTTTTAATTGAGCATAATTTAGTATAGGTTTATTTTTAAGTTTAGACTCGTGTATTTATCTGTATTCCTATTCTTATTTCTAGTATGTATTATATTTTAAAATATTTACTTGTACCTTGTAATTGAGTAAATATTCTTTTAATGTATCTCAGGTGGCTGGAAGAGATCCCTAAATGAGATAAGTCCGCCCATTCATATTGTTTGTACTTTATTTTCTTTGGTACAAAAAAGCTAAACATCAAGGGTCAAAATTAAATCAATATGGTGGCTGGGCTGTTCGAAGAAAACTTCATAAGAAAGATACTTAACCAGTGCAAATGCCGTCGTATACTTATTTACGGTCGCAGTGGATGCAAGATCAGGGTTTTGAGGGGTGTAAAAAGTTTAGAAGTCGTAAGGGTCATGGTATATGGCCGTTTTATTATCTCCTGGTCACATCTGCTTCAGCTTTTATGCTGAAACCAGCCAGAAAATCTATAAAATCCGTCGTGAAAAGTTTTGCTTAAAATCAATTTACTTACGATCACCGAATATTAAGTAATCAAGTTATTTTACAGCTGGATCTCATGGTTTCAATATTTATTTTAGATAGTTTACATATTACGTACTCTCTCGTTGAAGTTGGCTCGAAGTGGCCGAGGACTGGATTCATAGCGCGAAGTGTCGATGGCCGATAGTGCAAAAAGGTTCCCGAATAGCGACCACACAAGCGAAGCATACGACAAGGTGGTCAAATGACCCGACCAAGCTCGTTGGAAAGCGCTGGAGGTAGGCCGCTCTAGATAAGTCATTTTGGAAATCCATGGAAGAGACCTTGTCCAGCAATGGACGTTATGCGGTTAAAACAATAATGAAGTCTCATTACTATTAATATCAAAACACGGGTAACTCACGTATAGAGTCAGCTACTGCCGACATGTTTCGACCTCATCCGGAGGTCTTCATCAGGGCGAATGTGCCGAGAGGCCCGTACACCGCACCGGCTCGCGACACACTGATATTAATAATGACTGCATCTCACGTTAGTTTTAACCAAAAAGTCTCATTACGTTGCCTCACAAGATAGTAACAATTCTTAAAACATCTCTGTTTCCGTTCGGGGTTAAAAATAAGTAGCACAATCCAAATAGTATATAGATTTGTCACCGCACAATAATAGCAACGCGACACATGTCGCGTTCACCGGTCACTCCAAATGCCTTTCTATAAATACAACATTTATATCTGAAGAAAGGCTGGAATATAAATATAAAAACATTAGTTTTTACGTTAATAACTGGCCAAGCGCGTGTCAGGCGCTGCCCAGATTAGAGTTTTCAAGGAATACGTCACAATATATTATCAGCCATTTTCCCATAATATTTCCCTACCTAAATAAATTAAAACTTCGTGTTTAGTACTGATATTTTTTTTCTAATCAGTAAGGTAAAGATACTAATATAGGTACTAAAACTTAGTTCCATATTTCATGCTGCCTAAAGACGGAGCTCAATGACTATCATAATAAAAACCCCATTTTACGCATTCTTGAACTAATTTCGTACGTCGGTCTGGTTTCCTCACTATGTTTTCCTTCACCAAAAGCAGGTGTTGATAGCTGAAAATTACAAGTTTCTCCCTAAAAATAAGTAAGTAAATAAATAAAACGACCCAAATAGTAAATAGATTCGTCACAGCATACCTGCCCCGACACATGCTGCGCCCAACGGACTGTCGGAAATGCCCACCTCTATAAATACAACGTTTACAAATACACGGGCGGTCGCGTTTTATTTGTATTTCTATATAGGATTCTCTCTCTTTTAGTTTTGTAAATAACGACCCAGAATTTTCAAAATAAAAAATATACAAAATTCAAATATTGATTCAGTAATAACATCTTTACAGGCATTTTTACACGTCATTAAGTATAATGTGAATATAATGTAATGTGAGTTAAGGTACCACATTAAAATTTAATTTATTTTTTAACACATTTCAGGACACTTACGGCTGTCGACGTAATTCAATTGTTATTTCTATTGTGTCTGGCCGAGTGTCCTGCAATGTGTTAAAAAAAGCTACCGATGCCAGCGCTATGCAAGGACCATTGCTGAGAAGAAACGCCGAAAAAACCTAATTTTCACAGAACTGGTCGCCTTCTCAATCTGCTTAAAGGCATCTAACATAGCTTGATGACAGCCAGAACCGATAGCTTAACTGCTTTACGAAGCACGGAGTAGGTCGAGAATATTTTATTGCCTCTTATGGTCACCAATCCAAATGCGGAACACGCCCATAGCCACCTAACTTGCAAAGCGCTAAAAATATCCTTCCACCAGCCCACAAAGCTCCTTAAAGAAAACCTTGGATAACAATCAACAAGTAACTGAAAAGATAACATAACAGATTAGTACAAACCAGTAGTTTAACCGCTATCGAATTAGATTAGGCCTAATTTTTTTAGTCACGCTATACTTTGTCACCTTGCGTAGGTAGTATTTTGTTTATTAAATTCTTGATTAGTTCTAAAGATAGTTTTTTTTTATGAGCCTGTAGTGTCACATTGTTGGGCAAATGCCTCCCCTCTAGTCTTCCACAAACTTCTATCAGTGGCGATGGTTTGCCAGTTCTTTTCATGGGCCCTTAGTTCGTCTGACCACCGTGTTCGAGGGCGGCCTCTTTTTCGTCGCCAGCCTGCAGGGACCCAATCTGTTGTTATTTTAGCCCATCTATCCGGAAGATAGTTAATTATAAAAAAAGCCTGTTTATTTTTATGTTAACTTTAAATATTGCATAACTTGTCAAAACTAAAAACCGACTTTAGCTCCAAGCTACACAGTTTTGATAAATTTTGATTGAAAATGGGACAACCTAACTAGACCCTTCCAGACGAAAAAAGGACTTTCCAAATCCATCTAAGCGTCTTGGAATAATCGATAAATGTTCATATAAAAAGGTAGCGACGATATGATAACATCCTTTTTTTGGAAAGGCGGTTAGAAAGGTAGGTCTATGGTTACACGGTTTGACGACCTCCGTGGCGTAGTGGTCACCATGCTGGTCCGCCACCCAGAGGTCCCGGGTTCGATTCCCGGTCAGGGCAAGTTGGAAAATGGCCTTTTTCAAATTGTCCTGGGTCTTGGATGTTTATCTATATATGTATTTGTTATAAAATATAGTATCGTTGAGTTAGTATCCCATAACACAAGTCTCGAAATTACTTTGGGGCTAGCTCAATCAGTGTAATTTGTCCCTATATATATTATTTATTTATACACAAAGGTTGTGATTTCCATCAAGATGGAAAAAAGATAAAAAAATTATTCCATGCTGCATTGTTTATTGTCATAATTCGTATTTTCGCCCATTCCCTGTATCAACTTTTACGATCTGCGCGGCAAAACAAGGCCAATTTGAATTGAATTGAATCCGTTAGATGACAACAATTCTAATCAGGCACTTTTGTCTTAACTTCAAAACAAACCTTTTTTATGGGGTTTGTATGAAATACAAAAGTGTGACGTCATGCTTTTTTGGAGACAGATAGCGCTCTTAATGTAATTTATTCTGCAATAATAAATCTACAATCAAGTTGAAAAATATATAATCAATGAAAAGTGCCACTACAGTACTGAATAATTTAACTGCCTCCATGGTGTAGTGGTTAGAGCGTTCGGCTCATACCCGGAGGTTGCGGGTTCGATTCCCGGCTGGGGCAACGACTTTGTGTTGTTGTTCTAGTTTGGTTAGGACATTGCAGGCTGATCACCTGATTGTCTGATAAGTAAGATGATCCGTGCTTCGGAGGGCACGTTAAGCCGTCGGTCCCGGTTACTGTCTTTGACATTGGTCGTTACCTAAAAACCATGTCAGAGGCCTTTAAGGCGGTTTAAAAACTCTGACACTAGTGTTAGTCACCACTAACACACACGATAAGAAGAAGAAGACTGAATAATATATTTTTAACCCAGTCATCTGTCCAGACGAACTGATACAATCTGGGTATTTCACCTAAACCAGCAAAAACGAATAAAACAATTTTTCTTCTTCTTATCGTGTGTGTTAGTGACTAACACTAGTGTCAGAGTTTTTAAACCGCCTTAAAGGCCTCTGACATGGTTTTAGGTAACGACCAATGTCAAAGACAGTGACCGGGACCGACGGCTTAACGTGCCCTCCGAAGCACGGATCATCTTACTTATCAGACAATCAGGTAATCAGCCTGCAATGTCCTAACCAAACTAGGACAACAACACAAAGTCGTTGCCCCCGCTGGGAATCGAACCCGCGACCTCCGGGTATGAGCCAAACGCTCCAACCATTACACCACGGAGGCAGTTAATAAAACAATTATTTTTTACTAGCAGTCCATCCCGGCTTCGCCCGTGGTACATACATAGCCTTTGTCACTCAGGGATAACATACCTATCCAACAGTGAAAGAATTTTTAAAATCGATCTAGTAGTTTCGGAGCCTATTCAATACAATCAAACAAACAAATCTTTCCTCTTTATAATATTAGTGTAGATGAAAATAACCCTCTGAAACTTGCCTGACAAATGCCACAGAGTAAATTAGACATTGAATTCCCTAATTGGAGCGGGAAATTCGTCGGTCAGTCCGCATTGTTTGGGACCTCACAAAGGACGTAATTACGATAGAATAGACCCACGTGATTACTACGTTGTTTTCACCATAAACGGACTAAATAATTGCCTTATAGATTATGCTTGGAGAGAAAAAAAGTTAGAATAATCATTAACATATTTTTAAACGTTGCGTACAAACTTTTTTTTATATGTTACGTCTAACGTTTTTAATAAATTTGCCTGGCAAATTAAAAAGTCCTCATTTAGTGATAAGTGGCGAAACTTCGTAATATATTGATGTACACTCCACTGACAAGAGCCCAGCTCTTAAATATAAGAAGAAGAATATTGATATAGTAGCGTTATCTATTATTTGTTAGGTATATTACAAAACCTCGAATTTGAAGTTATTACCCAATAACTTTTAAACAACAAAACCGTAAGAGAAGTTGATTAAACGTAAAATAATAACCGGCCAAGTGCGAATCGGATTCGCGCACTAAGGATTCCGTACCATTATCTATAAAAAATCGCGTTTGTTGTATGGGAGCCCCTCCTTAAATATTTTATTTTGTTTTTAATATTTGTTGTTATAGCGGCAACAGAAATACATAATTTCAACTGTCTAGCTATCGCGGTTCTTGAAATACAGCCTGGTGACAGACAGACGGACAGACGAACAGACAGCAGAGTCTTAGTAATAGTGTCCCGTTTTTACCCTTTGGGTACGGAACCCTAAAAACCAAGAGCTTCGATGCCATAGACAGATACACAGACACTAGCGTCAAACTTAAAACACTCCTCTTTTTATCTATGATTAAAAATGGTAACAAAAATAATTTCTGCGAACAAATATGGTGCGAAAAACTCTTATACTTGTCATATTGCTTCTCTACATTTCCAGTCTAATAAAGCTTTTAATCAATCACGTGTTTGTCGGGGACACTACAGTGTAGGGGTGTTTTGTGCTTACATCACACTCCAGTCACCCTTTATATTACAAGTGGGTGGCTTTTTCCATGACTTGCCTGGAAAAAAGTGTAAATTTATTTGTTTGTTTGTTGTATCTTTATTGTACATAAACATAAGACACAAAAATAGAATTTTGAAGTAGAAAACAGTACAAAGGCGGACTTATCCTAGATAGGAGCCAATCAACCTTGAAATAAGAGGACAAATTACACAAAAACAGAATTCAATTACACCTACCTACTTTACTACACTAAACTCTTGAATAGTAAATTAACCAATAATTTTCGTGTGGCTTGCGGAATAATGTAATATTTTTCTGCATTATTATACTTTTCTTTTCTTTTTCGTGTGTGCAACTGGCCAACACTGATGACAGATTATTCAGGCAGCCTAAAGGCATAAGCACTCCACCGACAAGAGCCCAGCTCTTAAATATAAGAAGAAGAAGAAAGGCATCTGATATAGCTTGACGAATGCCATATAATGATGACAGCCTAGACCAACGACTTATACATGAATTCTAATACACGGAACAGCTTGAGATAAATATTTAAAAAAACTGAGTGTCGTGGAACACTCTTTTGGAACGAAATTACAAAAATTGAAGCCCTTAAAAAACCCCCCAAAATATTCCAAACCCTTAAAAATTTGTGACGGAAAATCCTATACTATTTTTGCCTAACCTCCATCTGCCAAGACCGTACCATCAAAAAAGGAACCTTGTTCAAAAAAAAACAAAATCAAAAAGCTGTTTTTTCTTTAAAATACTCATGAGATAAACCCCGCTTCCTGTTATGTCGCATTATTACGTCACTTTAACCTAGAACATCCAAATTAAACAAACTAAAGCGTACCTACGCTTGTAAGCAAATAAATGCACAATAACAAACTCAGTCTCAAGCTGCTACAACAGCTCATTTTTAGCGCACACATAGACAAACTATAGACATAGACAAAGAGTAAAATTTTCATTCAACCTTATTTCCCATAGCTTTTTCCAACAGCAAGCTCTAAGTTGTAAATGTGAGAGTGCAGACAACATAGATATCATTAACATAGGCTAGGTAAAACTAACACAGTTATGCATCTTGTAATCTAAAATAAATGATTTTTTTTTAATTTTTTCTATAGTAGCGAGGTTGCCTGGGAGAAATAAATTAGGGATAAGACCGCCTTTTGCGCATTTCCTGGTTTTTCAGGTTCCGTGCCCTATTACTAAGACTTTGATGTCCGTCTGTTAATATTTTGTCTGTCACCAGGCTGTATTTTATAAACCGTGATAGCTAAACAGCTGAAATTTTCACAGATGATGTATTTTTATTAAAATTATGTATTTCACAAAAAACGGCACTTTTGGCAAATGTGCAGAGAAAAGCTTCACGTTCTCGCTTCTTCTTATCGTGTGTGTTAGTGACTAACACTAGTGTCAGAGTTTTTAAACCACCATAAAGGCCTTTAACATGGTTTTAGGTAACGACCAATGTCAAAGACAGTGACCGGGACCGACGGCTTAACGTGCCCTACGAAGCACGGATCATCTTACTTATCAGACAATCAGGTGATCAGCCTGCAATGTCCTAACCAAACTAGGACAACACGAAATCGTTGCCCCCGCTGGGAATCGAACCCCCGAACTCCGGGTATGAGCCGAACGCTCTGATCACTACAATACAGAGGTAGTTAAACGGTCTCGCTTAGAAATGTAAACAGTAGTTCATAAAATAGTTTGAAGCGTTAAATAGGGTTTGGTCAAGACAAAATTTCAAATGATATATCCATTGCCTTTTAAATAATTTATTTCAAATGGGGACAGAACTGGACCCCAAAAAATTATTGTATCCCTTAAGGCCTGGAAAATCTGTCACCAATATTAGCCACTTACATACACGAAAAACAAAACAAATATTGAAGAATGATGCTCATATAAAAAAATAGGATATAGGAACTAATTACACTGATTGAGCTAGCCCCAAAGTAAGTTCGAGACTTGTGTTATGGGATACTAACTCAAAGACACTATATTTTATAACAAAGTACCTGGGTGACCGAGCTTTGCTCGGTCGGTTACATCTCAAACATTAACTTCATTTTTTTAAACTTGTCTAAAAACAGTACAAAATAAAAAATTATATATAAACTTGAACATAAAAAAAAAACAAAAGTAAGTCACCAAGTGGGATTCGAACCCGTAACACTCTTTCTAGCGGTCAGCATCCTTAACCGCTGAGCTAAGCGGATGGCGGCCGACGCGACGAAATTAGCGATCATATTCTGCGTGGAAAAAAAACGCATGAAAACTCGAAAACACGCAAACATAAGACTACTCTAGATCGATTTTTTACCCCCAAAAACCCCCATATACCAATTTTCAGCGAAATCGTTACAGCCGTTTTCGAGATCACAAAAATTTATAAATATATAAATAAATAAATATACAAGAATTGCTCGTTTAAAGGTATAAGATACATAAATAAATAAACAAAAAACCCAATTTATCCATCATCTATTTGTATTATGTCTGTGCCGCAAACTTTATACACTAGAATGACAACCGCACATTTGTTCTCGCTCTAATTAAAAACAGAGGAATGAGTTGTCAACTGAAAACAAATAGGACTGCACTCCGCCTCGGGCGAAGGCAGCTAAATTAAAGGTTGTAAGTTAATATTATAAAAGTAAAGGCAGAAAGTTCCTTTTGTTGGAAAATTCACATTAAGTATTCTTTTTGTTTCTTCTCCTGTATTTTTATCTGTCATTAACATAGTCACGAAAACTAATATCATCCGTGTCCGGCAGAGTAGGATAGGGCCACTCCAAGTCCTCCCGTGGATGTCGTAGCAGGCGACTTAGGAAATGCAGGGTTAAAAGCTTATAAACATCAGTGAGACCTCTCCAACCGGTCTGGCCAGCGAGGAGAGTGTAGGCCAAGTGCTCTGGCTGCTCTGGCTAAGTATGGCTCTGGTAGTACAGAGGGTCGTGCTCCTGCAGTGGAGACAAAAATACCTGATGATGATGATGATGAGGAACACAAATATAAGAACACAAATAATATTACTTCAGTAAAGTCTATGCCTCAAAAACGCCCTTGCATCGTAATGTGGTCAAAACTTAGATCATTTAATACAGTATAAGTTACGCAGACAAATCTTCCTAAAAAACTTTCTACTACTAAATCTTAAAAAACCACACATTGACAAAAATAATTTATGTCGATATAAACGCACACTTACGGAAAATTGCAACACTATAATAATAATAAAGGCTGTCATATCGTATTACGCGAAAATTCCTACAATAGCATACAATAATTACAAGATCATCTAGCACTTGGCTCTGGCCCGTGCAACAATATTCTTTACCCCTTTTAGCGAAAAAAGGGAAAACAGATATATAAAAGTACGAAATAATAGTAATAAGTTTATTTTCTCACCACAATATTTAGATACATACATACATACTATCACGTCTTTATCCCTAATGGGGCAGACAGAGCATTTTGGGTCTTGCGGCTCTATAAAGAGCCCAGGGCCGCAAGACCCAAAAGCCACTTTTAGCGTCATGGTGGGCGAGAAGATGGAAAAGCAATCAATACAGTGATGGGTTGCTAGCCGCATCGCCTGTTAACATGACTTGCATTTTTGCCCATTCCCTCGATCGGCTTTTACGATCTGCGTGGGAAGAGAAGCAGCTGGTACATTCTAAGTTTTTTTTATTTTTATTTCTCTCAGACCAGCATGGGCAATATTTAGATGAGCTATATTATACAGTGTACTTACAAACACTAGCTTATTTTCCGCACAGCAGTAAAGATTGCTGAACCGCGATAGCTAGACAGTTAAAATTCCTCAAAGATGATGTATTCTGTTGCCGCTACAACAAAAAATACTCAAAACAAAATAAAATAAATAGTTAAGTTGGGCTCCCATATAACAAACGTGATTTTTTATAGATACGGAACTATTCGTGCGCGAGTACGACTCGCATTTGGTCGATATTTTTTGTTATTGTTGCAATTTTTTTTTTTCAATAAAGTTGTTTTGTGACTAACAAAATATTTCGCCAGGCAACAGGAAGGCAGCCTTCCGGGAAGTAATGTTTGTGCGTGTTAGAAAAACAAACAGTTTCACAAAGTCTGTTTTGATCGAACTCAAACAAAACTTGGAAATAATTGGAAATCATTTCCAGGAATTGGCCATAAAACACGATCGTTTAGTCTGTAATTTGTTTGTTCTGTTCAGTTGTTTGTACATACATACATACATATATCACGCCTGTTTCCACACAGGGGTAGGCAGAGACTATGGACCTCCACTTGCTACTATCCTGAGGGACCTCTTTTGCTTCATCTAAACTTATCAATCTCTTCATACATGACATGCCCTTCGGTTACGGGTACTTTGTACCTCTCTTTTCCTTAGAACGTCAGCAAATTGGGCGCAGAGTGTTCGCCTTGTCACAGGTATGGCCTTTCATAGAAACGGAGAAGCATATATACCTAGTACTACTACAAACGAAACAATACATCCGTGCATACGTCAAATGTGTGAGTTATACAATCAGGGTCGCCACCACAGAATTTGTTGCTTTGCTTACCTATTTTCATGACTCGGAAATCTATAAAATTTTCGTTCTTTATTGTTTTCCGTGGATAAACAAAGATAGTTTCTCATCATTATCAATCAATAATCCTAAGTTACTCGCGTAACGTCAACGTGCGACTAGCAAGAACCCTGTTTTACAGGCGCTTACACGGCCCAATAACGGGGGAGGGGTTGCGGGGACGCCAGATTGCGGGAGACGGTGCGAGTTTCCGTTCTGTTTGTAATACTATTATTAATTCTGTGGCCTTGTTGCGGCAGTAGTTTGTAATTCATCAATGTTTGCTATCAGTAAACCGTCGATGCTCAGTTGTTTTACCCCAATACTGCGAAGCCAAAGTAGGGATGTTTTTCGCCGCTATGTATAAGTATGTATGTTCATCTGTTCCCTCGTTTTTTCATAGATATCCTTACTTATATCATACCTTGATAAATGAAGTATCGTTGGTTGCGTCGTGGTTGTTCACAGACGTCACAGTAAATTTACAGTGCCGCCTTCTATAAGCTATAAAGTAATGAACTAAAAATAAAATAATATATTTCCGCGTGGTATTTGGAAAAGTAGAATAGGACCACTCCAAGTCTTTCCATGAATGTCGTAGAAGGCGACTTAGGAAACACGAGCTAAACAAAGCATATAAACATTAATAGGACCTCTCCAATCCTTCTAGCCAATGATATAAGTTTTATGAAAATTGGAAAATTCATGCATTTCGGGTTAAAAGTTATGAGGGTAAACCCTTTAAAGTCGGGGCTTTTTAATTTGCCTAGCAAATAAACTTGTTATAAAACGTTATAAAATATATAACTCTCGCTTCCGACCCCACCGGATGAGCTTCCTTTGCCTTGAAAACGCAATTAACTGATTCAATTAACGCGTTTTTAACTGGCGTCAATTGGGCGCAATTTACGTCACTGCCGGGTGTGAAGTAAAGAGATCTGGTAATGTGGGCTACTTTATTAAGTTGGGAGAAGTTTTAATTTAATTATTGAAGTTGGTTTCGGTAATAGGGATGTGGATTAAACAATTTTTTGACTCATTATATACACGCTGGCTTTTCATTGGGTTTGGAAAAAAAATGTCGTAGAGTATATAAATTCCTCTATCCATATACGTAATCCAAATTCTGTATGTCATAAGATAAAAAAGTTGCGTAAATGATTTTCGATCGAGACCACGTAGTTATACCGGCCAAAACAGCTGCGTGGATGTCGATGACCTCTGCCGGCCGGCGGACGGTGTATGGCGGCGATATTACTAATTGATCTCACAATTTTGTTTTCGAGTTTTAGTCAACATTTTTTGTTTCTGAATTTTTATTTTGACTAGCTAATTAGGTATTACTAACGATGCCTATGAAGTGGGCTTCGGCTCCAAACCCAATAATAAATCACCGTGTAGATTATTAAAAGCATAAGTATTTTTCTTTCTCTCTTTAGCAAATAATGTCGAAGATACAGCGCATTTGAATTTCCCGTGACGTCACGATTGGCTACGATTTTTAACCGACGGTGATGTAAATCACACCCCCTCTTCGAAGCGCTGTATCTTCGTAAATATTGACTATTTTGCTTAACAAAAAAATATATGTCCTTTATTTATACGTCCTATACATAATTATAGATATTTTATTTAAAAAATGGTGTTTTTACGAAATGTATAACCCTCTCACGACGAAATGCTGGTCTGGGAGAAAAGAAAAAACTAAGAACGTACCAGCTGCTTCTCTTCCCGCGCAGATCGTAAAAGCCGATCGAGGGAATGGGCAAAATGCGAATCATTTTAACAGGCGATGCGGCTAGCAACCCGTCACTGTATTGATTGCTTTTCCATCTTCTCGCCCACCATGACGTTAAAAGTGGCTTTTGAGTCTTGCGGCCCTAGGCTCTGCATAGAGCCGCAAGACCCAAAATGCTCTGTCTGCCCCATTAGGGATAAAGACGTGATAGTATGTATGTATGTATGTATCTCACGACGAAATATATATGGACAAATTCAAACAATTATTTGATAACCATGAGTAGGTATATTGATGTTATAATCATAGCAATTTAAAGAGTATTGCAAATGCAATAAGTAGATATCAATCAATTAAATTCATAAACTAAACATAACTAAAAATAATATTACAGAACTAAATTTCATGCATAATGTTACAGACGGCCTAAATTTATTACAATTAACGATTGTTCATAAAATAATTTAAATCTATCTGCCTAACAATTTGCAAAATGTTAATTGGAACGAAGTTCCGTAGCGCGCGTTGCGAAAGGAGGCTAGACGAAAAGAATTAAGACCAAAGTTGTAACGACACTTTTTGCTATAGTTGTAAGCCGTGCGGCGTGCGCGTGTTTCTCTGTCTCTCTCTTTCTCTCTCTTGAACTTCGTTCCATCTGGGTGTCTCTTGACACCTCTCAAGTTTTTTTCTTATCACATTAACGACTTAACAATTTATTACAAATTTCAGGGCGCCACAACTGCCCTGTCTTCGCTTTAAGAGACCAAAGAACGCACATCCGTTTGTAGTAGATATTATTAGACAAAGGAAGTGACGCACGATGGCATCCACTGTGAATTTATTACACCTTTTTATTTTGATCGAGTTAGGTCAGGGTTTCGTATTAATTATCGTGTGACGAAAATATCCTGAGATTAATATATTGTTTTGGCTTTTAATATGAATGAGTCACTTTCGGATAGTACTTTAAATACTTGCATAAAAAGTCACTTGACAGACGCTGTGCTTAAAGTAGTCTTTGGATCCTATTCCCCTAGACTATGTCTTTTAGATACAGTATATTATGAAACAACCTTAAGTGTTGTGGAACACTGGGTTGGAACGAAGTTACAAAAATTCGACGACTTCCGTGGCGCAGTGGTCACCATGCTAGTCCGCCACCCAGAGGTCCCGGGTTCGATTCCCGGTCAGGGCAAGTTGGAAAATGGCCTTTTTCAAATTGTCCTGGGTCATGGATGTTTATCTATATATGTATTTGTTATAAAATATAGTATCGTTAAGTTAGTATCTCATAACACAAGTCTCAAACTTACTTTGGGGCTAGCTCAATATGTGTGATAAAAAAAAATTAAAGCCCTAAAAAAACAAAAAAAAAACCAGTCCGTGCAAAGTTCCTGACGGAAAAATCTTACTCTTTATTTCTCCTAGTAGCCCCTGCCAAGTCCATATCGTCCGAATAGGAACTTCGTTCCAAAAAAAGATTCCGACGAATTGATTTCCTCCTTCTTTTTGGAAGTCGCCTTAAAAGTAGTCTGGATCCTATTTCTCATGACTATGTCTTTCTTGCGAGACATAAAGACATGAAAGTGAATATAGAGTAACTATACGTTTAATATGGGAATAAGTTTATAATAGATACAGATATACAGATACATTTTCACGTCTATATCCCTGACGGGGTAGACAGAGCCCAGGGCCGTCAGGCCCAAAGGCCACGCTTAGCGTGGTGGTGGGCGTTAAGATGGAAAAGGAATCAAAATATCTCTGTAAATTTTAATAACAGTGAATTGTTCATAATTCTCAGCCTAAGAAAATTTAAAAGAAGATACATAAATTATTTTAATACCTTTGACCGCAATTCCAACTCATCACAATAAAAAATGACATAATTCCTTTATATTCTCTTCCATGCTGGTCTGGGAGAAAAGAAAAAACTTAGAATGTACCAGTTGTTTCTCTTCCGGCGCAGATCGTAAGAGCCGATCGAGGGATTTGAATCATGGTAATAGGCGATGCGACTAGCAACTCATCACTATTTTGATTCCTTTTCCATCTTAATGCCCACCATCACGCTGAGCGTGGCCTTTGGGTCTTACGGCTCTGGGCTCTGTCTGCCCCGACAGGGATATAGAAATGAAAATGTGTCTATATCTGTATAATTCCTTTATAACCGTGGGTGGCTTATTTACAGACTCATAAGATGAACAGAAGTGTTTACGCAATCATTTTTTTTCCAGATTGTCAGTTCCGGGCCTACGAGAAATTCACTAGAGAAAAATATATTTGGATGAAGTCCAACAAATATGAGAGAGGGGACAAAAATAGAGCCGTATTTTTGTGCAATGTTGGATTAGTAACCAAAATCTACATCAATGTTTTCGAGTTGTGCGAGTGAGACGGAAAATGTGATTCGGACGTCAAGTGCGTGTTTTGAAAATGGCGAGAGATGCGAATTTATGTGCTTTTGTGATAGTGTTTGTGATACAGACTTTGATAGACACCAGTCACGAGATTGTGGATTCACGTAAGTAACCTATTTATTCTAATTATTATTTACTAGCCGAAGCCCGCGACTTCGTTCGCGTGGACTTTATGTCTCTGGAAAATGCTCACCAGGCTGAACAACTTTTCCTAAGGCGGCATTTTTATATCTCTTATAGTTTAGCTGGACCATTATGGTTCTGCATCAGGCGTTCCATTTTCCAAAATCATTTATACCCTATATGTTGCCCAGGCTTAATAGCTATATAACAAAAAAAGTTTCATTCGAATCCGTCCAGTATTTCCGGAGATTAGCGTGTACAAACAGACAAACAGACATACAGACAAACAGACAAACAGACAAACAGACAAACAGACAAACAGACAAACAGACAAACATTTTTTTTAAATTCTTACTCTATTACTACGTCTCCATCGCCCACAATATTTTTTTTGGAAATATATTTAATGTACAGACACACTTTATTTTACTGTTTTATTATATGTATAGATTAAATTCTTACTCTATTACTACGTCTCCATCGCCCACAATATTTTTTTTGGAAATATATTTAATGTACAGACACACTTTATTTTACTGTTTTATTATATGTATAGATATAGATACGCCAATGTAAATGCGGTATTAACCGCATTTACATTGGCGTATTCGCTATTCGCCTCGATATTCGACGAAACATTCGTATACGAGTGCCGTCGCGAACTACTGTTCATACCGCATTTACACATTCGTGTTCGCCATTTGCCTCGTTATTCGACGAAACATTCGTTTACTGCACTGTTTACATTTGCGTGGTCGTTATTCGCCTCGCGATTCGCACGAATGTGTAAATGCGGCATAAAGAGGTAAGAATACTGGCGATATTTTCTGTGATCGCTAGTTAATCCGATAAATAAAAAGAAGAATAAACTTAGTAGTTACTTTCAGTTAAAAAGAGGAAAAAACTTAGTAGGTACTTTTTTTTGGTTCCGTGATTCAAACTAGATTGCACTCTGTACTGATAGACTGTCTTAACCATTACGTCATTGATGACGTCAGATGATAATGATGAAATAAGACATAGCAATCGAGCAGTAGTAAACACACCGTGAACTTCTCTATTTGAGTCGTGGTGACCCGCTTTCTGTTTCTGGACTCAGGCCAGATTGGACGGCTGCAAGCATATTAGAAAAATTGGTGGCTATGATATTTAACACATTGGATGTGGTATACCTTAAAATTTTATTTTGTATGGATCAAATTAATTATTCGAAATTTTAAAATGAAAAAAGAAGAAACAAGATGTTAAACTGTATTTAATCAATTTAAATTTTAATACTACTGCTGTTATTCATTAAACCGTATTAAGTACAACCACTAATGTAAGATATACAGTACACTCCAAAGATCTTTCAAAAATAAAAAAATTCGGGACTCTTTAATTTTAAACAGAAGGTGGTATTTGTTTTAACTTAATTCTTTTGAACTTGGCTAGGCCGTTAGATGCCACCATTAGGTATAAGAAAATGTAATTTGCAAATGTCAATGGCCATCATTTGAAAACCTTTCTACCTCATAGGCTAGGGGACATTTTCAAAAGCAATTTTCTTCTATCGAAACTTAACTTTTAATGCTGAATTTAACGTTTTATAGCGGCAGTTATAAAAAAAGTCAATACTTATAAATACAAACTATCACCTATATCCCTAATAGGACAGACAGAGATTTTTCTATCTTTCGGCTCTAAGCAGTCAGATCCTAAGGCCGCAAGCCTTAAAAGCCACTTTAAGCATGATGTTGGGCAAGAATACAGAGTCAATATTATCCTAAATTTTTTTCCGAAATTTAAGGCTAGTCAATGCAAAAAAAGCTATAGTGCCTATTGCCTATAAATCTGGCTTATATCTATATCATTAAAGACCTGTTCTCTACTCGGTAAAGTGTGAATTTTCTTCCACTTTTCTCATTCTTCCGCCAGTTGTCTACTTCGCTGTACAACACGACGTTCTCCTTTATCTGTTTCAAGCAAATCTGGCTTCTTCTTCTTCATATATTTAAGAGCTGGGCTGTTGTCGTAAGAGTGCTTTCCATGTCTCTATTCTTCCGCTAAGTTCTTAACCTCCTTATATGTTTTCAAGTTTAATTTTTCTTTTATTTAAATCTACGAGATCGATATTTCCAAGTGCCACATCTACTTATTTAGGAACATCTATGTACTCAGTGCAACGTGCCTGTCATATGTGCCCTGTCAATAGCAAAAAATCATTTGAACGAAAACAGTTTTTTACACGCACGAAAGACGGCAGTGAATTGAAACGATCTAGATTTCAGACAAATACTAGACTGAAATATGTAGCTTCAAGAATAACATCTAGAAAATCATTTTTTTTTTAAACGCTACTTTGATTTCATTCTACGTTGGTGGGTGTTAGTAAATTCATATGTTTTTTTCTCGTTATGAAACTACCTAATTTATGCCATACTAAATTACTATATTATTGTAATACTGTCTATTTTATTTATACTGTTGCAACTTATATGTGATGAAAAGGCCCGACATATTAATATATTTAAAAAAAAACATGACATATTTAATAGGTAGGGTACTAAAAAATGACACTGAGTTGATGCTACTAATGCTACTACAGCATACCTACAGTGAGAAAAAGAAATAGCTGAACCTGTTTTGCTTGAGAAATGGTTAGTAGATACCAAACTTATGTTCTCCCATGCTGGTCTGGGAGAAATAAAAAAAACTTAGAATGTACCAGCTGCTTCTCTTCCCACGCAGATCGTAAAAGCCGATCGAGGGAATGGGCAAAAATGCAAATCATGTTAACAGGCGATGCGGCTAGCAACCCATCACTGTATTGATTGCTTTTCCATCTTCTCGCCCACCATGACGCTAAAAGTGGCTTTTGGGTCTTGCGGCCCTGGGCTCTGCATAGAACCGCAAGACCCAAAATGCTCTGTCTGCCCCATTAGGGATAAAGACGTGATAGTATGTATGTATGTATGTATGTAAACTTATGTTCTAATTAGCAAAACCATGTGTCACACCGTTAGGGTGAGTTTTGAAAAAAAAATGAAAGGGAAAGGGAGTTTTCAAACATTTTAACATTAGAACTCAGATATGTTATAACAGAATTAATAAAGTAATAAACCAATTAAAAATCCTATTAGAGCCATTTTCGCCTTCTTCGCGGATGAAGTCGCAGGTTAAAGCTACTTATCTATAAAAAACACTTTTTTTGTATGAGCACTTAAATATTTGTTTTAGTATTTTATTGTTATAGCGGCAACAGAAATACATCATCTGTGAAAATTTTAACTGTCTTGCCATCATAGTTCATCGTGATAGACAGACGGACAGCGGAGTCTCTGTACTAGGGTCCCTTTAAGTACGGAACCCTAATACGTTGGTTTTGTTAAGCCAACGATTATAAACTAGTAGATATTCCGAATCTCACACATGAACCACATATTGGGTTCGGAAGTAAGCCAAATTGTGACACAATTCTGGCTTATGCAATGGAGCGGGTTCGGTGCCTTTAGCCAACGACGTGTTGCGTATGGAATAGACTTATTTAATAATAGATATTATTAACCTATATAATGTCTGACCAAGTTTGTTTGAAGGAGTTGGATGCAGGCCGCTCTAGTTCGGTAAAAAACCTTATGTGAGAGGCCTATGTCCAGCGGTGGATGTTATGCGGCTGAAATGATGATTATAATATTCTATTATGCCGTTTACTGTATATGTATACCGTGTATTGTATATGTCAATGGAATATAGCGTTACTCGAGTTCATTGTAATTTGGTCACTATTACACAGCTGTATAAAGGTGCACAAAGGGTAACCTACTCTACTTTTGACTGTATTTAGGTTTAGTTATCACACTAATATTATAAAGGCGAAAGTTTGTAAGTTAGTGGGGGGGGGGGGGGGTGTTTGTTTCTTACTTCTTCACGCGCAAACGGCTGGACCAATTCTGATAAAATTTGATATGCAGGAAGCTCACATCCTAAATTAACACATAGGCTTTTTCCGCGGGTAACACCACGTGGCGCAGCTAATTAGATATAAACGCGTACGCGTACGCTGGTGCTGTAACCCGACCTTACCCAAGTTTTGTTAGATATTAACGAATAACGTATAAATCGCCTTTATTTGATATAGCCTTTTTTATTAAGCTGTATTAGACACAACAAATATTTGTGATTTATTTATGTTGTTATCTATATAATGGCATAGAAGTGACAAATCAATAAGTTCTCAATATATTTCTTCGACCAATCAACATTGTTATTATATAAAAAAATTGAATTATATCTGCCATGCTGGTCTGGAAGAAATAAAAAAAAAACTTTGAATGTACCAGCTGCTTCTCTTCCCACGCAGATTGTAAAAGCCGATCGAGGGAATGGGCAAAAATGCAAATCATGTTAACAGGCAATGCGGCTAGCAACCCATCACTGTATTGATTGCTTTTCCATCTTCTCGCCCACCATGATGCTAAAAGTGGCTTTTGGGTCTTGCGGCCCTGGGCTCTGCATAGAGCCGCAAGACCCAAAATGCTCTGTCTGCCCCATTAGGGATAAAGACGTGATAGTATGTATGTAAGTATTAACATAGTTTATAAAAAAATGCTTGGATGATTTTTGTCATCTCTTTGCAATGTTATTGTACTCAATGCATCTTCCTATAGATAAATATTGTTTATAGACACTTCTGTAACCACTATCTGCAGCTACCCGTGGATTAGTTCATAAACAGGCAGGGTTAAGTTATTGGGGGTTAGTATTAATGTGGTGAGGGTAAGATTGTTATATAAATTGGTGTCTTGTAGCTGTGAATATTTTATGCTATTGGGAGAATAATTTGGGGTTGTACTTAGTGGTAACACCTGCGGGTACTATATTATGTCCATTACTGTCCACCATATGGGTGAGCTTTTGTAAAAATCTTTGAAATCTTCATCTTCAAAAATATTTTTTCTTGACTTTTAAGTTTCATGCTAGGATTAGAGAATGTAAAAAGTTATATAGTCTAATATTATCTTTATTTTCAAAAATTACGTGTCACGTTTGTCCGCGATGGACTGCCAAACTACTGAACCGATTTAAAATTTGATTTCCACACCGTGTGCAATTTTATTCAGCTTTAAAGATAGGATAGCTTTAAAGTCCACGCGAACAAAGTCGCGGGTATCAGCTAGTAATATTATAGAATAAGACTTATAACTAGAAGTTTAATTTTAAAATCCTTGTTGTAGGCTAACGATACAATTATGTATCAGTTTTCCAGAACCCGATATTAGATTATTTCTTCAATTGTTTGATTATTTACTGACACCAAAAAAGGAGGAGGTTATCAATTCGTCGCGGTTTTTTTTATGTATGTTCACCGATTATTTAAAGACGCCTAGACCGATTTAGAGAATTCTTTTTTTTAAAGAGTATCTTCGCGAGGTAGCCCGATAGAAATTTATCATTGGTTGCACAGTTTGGGAGTGAAGTCAGTTTTTACTTTTGAGAATGTCTTGTTCTTTATTGACCATTGATATCCAACGCAAATTGTAAAGTTAACGATCTTTCTTCACAAAATCTGGAGTCTGACATCTTGCTTCCTTAGACAGTGTTATCAAGTAGTGTTGTACCTCGCTACCAACCAAAAACAAACAACAAACACACAGGAACAGGTGTGAGGTGTGAACAGAGCTAAATGCGTCAGTTCGGTCGTAAACCCCGTCTAATTGTGGCGCCGATTGCTAATTTGTCAACTCTACAGACATTTTCTGTCTAACGAACTGTAATTGTATCCTAGCTAGAAAGTTTATGTCTGTTCGGACACCTAGTAAGCTTTTGAACACTTGATATTGAAAATTAAACAGCAAAGAATTAAATCAAAGAATCATTCAAAGATTTGTTCCAAGGATCATTCAAAGATTTGTTCAGAGGATCATTTAATTAAAGGAACATCAATAGAATTATTCAAAGTATAATTCAAAGGCTCATTCAAAGAATCATTCAAAGTATTATTGAAAGGATCTTTCAAAAGATCATTCAGATAATAATTTAAAGAATAATTAAAAAAATAACAACAAACACACGGGAACAGGTGCGAAGTGTGAACAGAGCTAAATGCGTCAGTTCGGTCGTAAACCCCGTCTAATTGTGGCGCCGATTGCTAATTTGTCAACTCTACAGACATTTTGTGGACTAACGAACTGTAATTGTATCCTAGCTAGAAAGTTTATATCTATTTGGACACCTAGTAAGCTTTTGAACTATTGATATTGAAGATTAAACAGCAAAGAATTCATTCAAAGAATCATATAAAGAATTAAACAAATAAATTATTTAAAGTATCATTCAAAGATTTATTCAGAGGATCATTTAATTAAAGGAACATTCCATGGATCATTCATAGAATTATTCAAAGTATAATTCAAAGGCTCATTCAAAGAATCATTCAAAGGATCTTTCAAAAGGTCATTCAGAGAATAATTTAAATAATAATTAAAAAAATAACAACAAACACACGGGAACAGGTGAGTATGAACAGATCTAAATGCGTCTGTTCGGTCGTAAACTCCGTCTAATTGTGGCGCCGATTGCTTATTTGTCAACTCGCTACAGACATTTTCTGTCTAACGAACTGTAATTGTATCCTAGCTAGAAAGTTTATGTCTATTTGGACTTCTAGTAAGCTTTTGAACTATTGATATTGAAGATTAAATAGCAAAGAATTCATTCAAAGAATCATTAAAAGAATTAAACAAATAAATTATTTAAAGTATCATTCAAAGGATCATTCAAAGAATCATTGAAAGGATCATTCAAAGAATCATTGAAAGGATTATTCAAAGAATTACACAACACAACAACATCAAAATATGTGTTGCTGGCGTGATAAATTCGTAAATAAGTAAACTAAATATAAATATCAAACAAATAACCTACCAGTTTCGGGGCCTCCTTAGAAACCCATTCCCATCGAGTTCTCTTAAGGGTTTCAAACATATAAGCATTTATTACTAACAACAATATCGGCCTCCCATGGTGGTCTGGGAGAAACGAAAAAACATAGAATGTACCAGCTGCTTCTCTTCCCGCGCAGATCGTAAAAGCCGATCGAGGGAATGGGCAAAAATGCGAATCATTTTAACAGGCGATGTGGCTAGCAACCCGTCACTTTATTGATTGCTTTTCCATCTTCTCGCTTTTGAGTCTTGCGGCCCTAGGCTCTGCATAGAGCAGCAAGACCCAAAATGCTCTGTCTGCACGATTAGGGATAAAGACGTGATAGTATGTATGTTTGTAACAATATCGGCCATAGGCAATCGCCACTAGGACTTGCAACTCTCTCTATCGCACAATATGGGTCGGGAGGCAGAGCAGCTTGAAACAGGTATAATATTTGCAAATACCTACTAATCGCGACGCGTATCGACACTACACAATCCTCTTAAGGCCATACCCAAATTTTCCGGGGTCCAGTGGCGCCGCCATTTGAAATAAATCATTTAAAAGGAAACGGAGATATCATTCAAAATTGTGTCTTGGTCAAGCCCTAGATAACCTTTAAAACTATTTTATGAACTACTGTTTATAATTTAAAGTGCGAACGTAAAGCTTTTCTACGCACATCAGCTAAAAGTGGCCGTTTTTCGCAAATGTGAGTAGAAAAGCTTCACGTTCTCACTTTAAACTACAAAAAGTAGTTTAAAAAATACTTTGAATGGGTATCTAGAACTTGACCAAGACACAATTTTAAATCATATCTCCGTTTCCATTTAAATGATTTATTTTAAATGGCGGCGCCACTGGACCCCGGAAAATTTGGGTATGGCCTTAAGATTTCCAGTATGAAAATGTTAATATTTGACACATGCCGAAATAACGTCAAAATTCTTGACACAACTAATTAGCACCTTTCCTACACCTTTATGTTTCCAATAAGCGGTCTCTATTTTTATCAACGCATCATGCCAATCATTCTTACCACCACGTCTCAATTTCTAAAGATAAATTGAGAATATGAACCCTTCAAAGGGCTAATCCTACCCACCTTGAAAATCGATATTTTTAATTTAACCCCCCCATATGACATGCGAGTGACACAGGGGAGAATAGAAAAATAATGAGTTTTATATTTCTGGTTCCGCAGTGAAGATATTTTTGGTATCATCAAATGGTGACATATTTATTTATTACCTACCTAAATTTAAATAAAGCTATAAACTTAAATAATCTAAATAAAACATTGTATTAAAAAAATAGCCCTCAGATCGCTACGGTCCCACGGCAGGGTACCTAAGAGACTAGCGGCTTTGCCTTGTTGTATGGCCATAATTAGGGCTATAATCTTTGGCCAAAATGCCAATATTTTATTCCTAGCAAAAAATGGTATAGGTAATTTGGTACATAATCAATTTACAAATTTACATTATAATTTTATTATTAAAAAAAAAAACCGGTCAAGCGCAAATTTTATTCGCGCACGAAATAACGTCAAAATTCTTGGCAGAACCAATTAGCTACTTTCCTACACCTTTATGTTTCCAATAAGCGGTCTCTATTTTTATCAACGCATCATGCCAATCATCCTTACCACCACGTCTCAAATTCTAAAGATAAATTGAGAATATGAACCCTTCAAAGTGTGAAGGGTTCATATTCTCACTAATCCTACCCACCTTCATAATCGATATTTTTAATTTAACCCCCCATATGTCACATGTGAGTGACACGGGGGAGAAATAGAAAAATAATGAGTTTTATATTTCTGGTATCATTGAATGGTGACTAATATCTTAAGATAGTAGACGGGTTTAGTAATTACTAGCAAACAAATGGTAGGTCGTGTCTGACCCTCCCCCATGTAACTTATAAAATAAGAGAATGATAAAACTTAAAAGATATATATATATATATATATATATATATATATATATTAGGGTGGTCCAAAAAAAATTTTTTTTGATTATCTGTCAGGCCACCTCGTATTTTTGTGATACCTACCCACAAACTTATAATGCTAAAATTTGATACTTCTAATCATAGCAGAAGTCAGTGCTCAACGGACTTTAAACTTTGATAAATTTGTAAAAATTGATTATTTTGATCTTACTTGCAACATGCAATAAAATCATATCTACAAGTTATAGTAGTGAAATCAAAGTGTGCTTGTAATTAAAATACTATCAATTAACCTTAAACTTTTACATAAAAGTATATTAGTGGTTTAAAATGACTGTTTCTACTCGTCATAAAGATGATATTTATCTGGTCGGCGGTCTGGATTTGGAGCCTCTATGTCGCTTAAATCAGTTGCCTACAGTGAGACAAGTTCTGCAGTGTTTCCACTTTTTTTTGAGCAGAATAAGAGTGTAAGGCTTGCTTCACATTTGCTTATAGACGAGGTCATAGATCTTTGGAAAAAAGCTTACATTCCTACTCAACAACCAAAACATTGCAATGAAAAACTAGAAAAAATTCACAATAACTAGCTTCTTATCAAGAAAAACAAGGGACGGTCTTCTCAAGCTCAGAAACAAGAAAGGGAACACCAATTTGGTAATGAATTAAATCATCTTTTTGATATCGCATACTCAGCAGCTCTTTAAACCGTAAAGATTATTGAGGATCGAGATTTTCTTTTAGACCAGAGGGTAAAATGGTTATAACATTCAGAGCAACAAGAACGAGCTCAGAAGCGAAAGTTACGTGCTGAGAAACAACAGCAAAAGTTTACTCAAAAGCTTGCTTTCACGTCATCAGTAAAGTCAAGCCAAGAACTAAGTTTTAGTAACAGCAGCTCATCAGAAGAGAAAGATCAAAATCATGAATTGTAACCGTTACAGAAACGTCAGTCCACGTAGACAAATAGCTCATTTTCAACTACTTTAGACAGCATTTTTACGTCACATGTTACCAGCGCTTTAAACCGCAATAAGATAACCGACCGAGAGGCGGTGCGATTGATGATTTCACTGGCTGCAGCACTTGAATATGATCCATCTGTTCTTCCTATATCACGGAGCACTTTACGTCGAGTGCAAAAGAAAGCAAAATTAGAGTTCAATGATGAAACGAGAAGTGCTTTTGCACCTGACAACCCTTTGGTGGTACACTGGGATGGAAAGATCTTGCCGGACATTCTAGATAACAAGAAGGTAGACCGTCTTCCAGTCCTTGTTTCTGGAGACGGTGAAGAGAATCTCCTTTGTGTGCCGAAGCTTTCATCTGGAACTGGAGAACAGGTTGCTAGTGCTGTAAGTAAGTTACTAGAAGAATGGAACCTGAAAGGTCTAGTTCGAGCCATGAGTTTTGATACAACATCATCAAACATTGGTCACATTAAAAGAGCATGTTCTTCCCTTGAAGCTGGCTTGTCTCGTGAACTGTTATGGTTAGCCTGTCGTCACCATATGATGGAAATAATCCTTACTAAAGTCTTCACTCTATGCTTTGGCTCATCAAGTTCCCCTGAAATACCTTTATTCAAAAGATTTAAAAATTTGTGGGACAATATTTCTCGTGATCATTTCAAAGGTCTTGATTTGAGCTCCGATACAGAACGGTTTGTGAAAAGTACCTTAGAATCGATTTATCATTCGGTGAGCAGTAAAAACCATGCAGGGATGATTTTCAAGAGCTTATGGAACTGACAATGGTCAAAAGGAACCGAAAAGTTGACCACCCTAATATATATATATATATTATATATGCTGTACATTACCGTGTAAACTTCCACCGAAAATTGGTTAGAAAGAGATCTAGTGAGCATTTTTTTTAATGCGTCACAAATCGTAAACCGCACTTAACACTTTTAGTACCTGGGTGACCGAGCTTTGCTCGGTTACATCTCAAACATTAACTACATTTTTTTAAACTTGTCTAAGGACAATACAAAAAAAAATAAAAATAAAATATAAAGTTGAACATAAAAAAACAAAAGCTATTCACCGAGTGGGATTCGAACCCGTAACACTCTTTCTAGCGGTCCGCATCCTTAATCGCTGAGCCAAACGGATGGCGGCCGGCGCGACGAAATTAGCGACCATATTCTGCGTGGAAAGAAAAACGCATAAAAACTTGAAAACACGCATTTTCCCAAACATAAGACTTATATTATGTTACTTGCTGCTATACGGAACCCTTCATGGACGAGTCTGACTCGCACTTGGCCGCTTATTTAGTAATTGTTGTTATAGCGACAACATAAATAAATCGTCTGTGAAAAATTTAACTGTCTATCTATCACGATTCATGAGATACCGCCTGGTGACAAACAGACGGTCAGTGGTCAGTCCTAGTAATAGGGTCCCGTTTTTACCATTTAGGTACGCAACCCTAAAAAGTAAATAAAGAATACTAGGTACCTTTTCTTAGTGTAATGTTAGGACGTTCTTAAATGTTGCCTTCCTCTTGCAACTCTGTTCTGTGCGTAAAAAATGACTTCACCCCCAAACTTCACAACTGATTTTAATAATATTTCAATGAGAACATCTAACAAGTATAAACTTTCAAACAAAAAAAAAATCTTTCAAAATCGGTCCAGGCGTATTTGAATAATCGGTGTACAAACATTATAAAAAGACCACGACGAGTTGTGTATTAATCCCAAGAACTTCTTCTGAATTAAAACAACGATGGATACTGCTATGTTTATTTCGGTTAGGTACTTTGCTAGCCCACTGATATTTTGTTCGACATGCACAAATAATACAAAATACCTATATCTAGTTCTACGTTTGCACAACGCGATCTATTATGATATAAAGCAACTAATGCCGTTTATACAAATTGATAACCTCCTCCATTTTGGAAGTCCGTTAAAAAGGGTGAAAACGTGATCGCTAAAGTACTTATCTAGCCTTGCACACAACAGGGTTTCAAAAATACCTACATTTATATCAACCAATCTACCCTGGTTCCGTGGGCAATTTTTTCTTTACTAGGGAGCAAAGGCAATATATTACTTTTTGATCTATGCTAGGGAGACAGCAACATTCTTCTGTGCCTCCTCTTTTTGGACTGGAAATTGTGGTTATCCAGCCAGCCCAGTTCGTCAAGGTAGCGGAGTAGTGCAGAGGGTGTGCAGGCCTCTGTCTTCTGCAGATCCCAAGTACCCCTCTCGTGTTGATGCAACGCACAGACACTCTAGTATCACGTGCTTCGCTGATTCTTCTGTCTTCATACAGCCTCTACATAGAGGGCTATCGGTTTTATCTATTGTTGGACATAGCAATAATTTATAACTTTAAAACTATAAAGTATTTGTAGGATGGCAACTCGCCTGTCATTCACTTTTTCACTCTTTCTCTAAACTTAGCCTCTCTGTAATCACATCTCACGCCGCCATCATTTTGTGGTCAAATAAAAGGATTTAAAGCGACAACCCGCGGTTTCTAGAATCTTCCACCTATAACTTATAGATGTTTATTAAGAGTACAGTGTCTTGTTAGTAAGCTTACCACTTTTCTGAGTTTTAGCCTCGAAAGAGTAAGTAGCAACCAATCTATTCCGGGCCCCCTTCAAAACTGTCCTAAATACAGAATTGCACAGCGACATCATATTAAGGGATCAGCATGCTTGGCACAGGGCCAAAGATCAACGCGACTAAATTAGCTACCGTAGTAAGCGCCACCCAAAAAATAGTATCTTTAGATTTAGCAGCACATACGCTTTCAGTTTACAAATTGACTTTGATGTCAGTGCGTTCTTAGAATTGATATATCTTGTGATAAAAACTAAAAAGATAGAAATGTTTAAGAGTGTTTCACTCAAGTATTTTTTTAACTTTAGACGAAATGAAAAATTCTTATTGGTTTTATTGACGACCTTCGTGGCGTAGTAGTCACCATGTCCGCCATCCAGAGATTCTGGATTCGGGAATCGAATCCGATGGTAAGTAATGTTGGATAAAATGGCCTTTTTCAAATTATTTTTGGGTCTGAGATGTTTATCTATATATGTATTTATTATAAAATATAGTATCCCATAACTTGAACTCTTGAAAGTCTTGAACTTACCTTGGAGCTAGCTCAATCTGTGTGATTGGTCTGTATAATACTAGCCGAAGCCTGCGATTTAGATAAACATCCAAGACTTAGGTCAATCTGAAAAAATCCATTTTCCATCTTGACCTGGCCGGAGATCGAACCCAGGACCGTCGTTGTGACAGCGTGACATGATGACCATTAGACCGCACAGGTCGTGGTTTCACTCAAACGTACATCAACGTACTCAAGCGTTGACATCGATGTCTTAATACCCAAGACATCGATGTCAACATAAAGTAACGGGAGTTAAAGGGAGAGGTCTGCGTTCATCATCAGACCTGTCCTTTTATATGGCAGTGAAGCTTTACCTTCCTTGACCCGCACAAGTAGGAACTGCGTGTCACGAAAACAGTTCCCAGGCTTGACGGCAATACAGCTGAAGACGCGACTGGAATACGCTGATATGAAAGAGATCTATCATTCGTGTGGGATTGAAACTTTTCACACGAAACATAGCGCGACGAAACGATGGCCGATGTGGCAAAATGGTTCTTGAATGGCGACCGCGTACTGGCAAGCGAAGCGTAGGGCACCCACCTACAAGGTGGTCAGATGACCTGACCAGGGTCGCTGGAAAGCGCTGGATGCAGGCCGCTCTTGATCGGTCTTTTTGGAAATCTTTGGGAGAGGCCTATGTCCAGCAGTGGACGTTATGCGGCTGAAATTATACACGAAAAAAGTAATTGCCAAGCAATTTAAGAAAACCCTGACTTTTAAATAATTTCATAGGTAAACGTCATCTAGTAATGGGCGAAGGAACTAAATAGTAGAATTAATCCCTATCGCCAACCTAATGTATCCTTAGCGCAATCACAAGATATATCAAACTACCCCGACTTTCAATTGATAACTTGATAACTTTTAAACAGTTGAACTGATTTTCATCAAATATAGCTCAGAATCACCGTAAGAAACTTAATTTTACGTAAAAAAACCTTATCGAAATTTATCCACCCGTTCGAGTGTTACGATGCCATAGACAGACAGACATATATAAGCGTCAAATTTGTAACACCAATCTTTCGTAGGGGGTTTCAAATAAAAAAAAAGACGTGTGGCACTCGGGGACTGCCGCGGTAAAGCTATTGCATTAAGGTGGTTCGATTCGGCTGAGGTGAATTTTTACAAGGAAGGACGGCAACGTCGCAAACGGACGACGGAGACGAAGCGGCAACCTACATGGTAGGCGGAATGGGGAGCGTGAGGTTTTTTCGTTACGGAATTTCTGGATTAGGTCCCCGCGCTCAAGGCCCGCGATAGAAGCTATGCAATAGCTTAAAAAATGATTTTATTATTATGGAAAACAATAAAAATACTGAGTATACGTACTAGGGATCCTAAAAAATGTTTACTGTTAGGAATTAGTGTTCATTCCGTAAGTGGGTAGTAACATAGTTGAAAAACCTCAAGTTTACGTCCAGCTTCCGCCCAGGTCTATTTCGCTCCGGTCGCTATATTGGATGCCTGGCCGCTCGCCAACATACTTACCGACCGCTTACTACGACATGCCAGTTTGTGGAGTTTTATCTCATTGATTGATGCTGTACTCGCATTGCTTGATTGATTGATCATTTATTTATTTGGTCAATTAGCCTTTCTTTAAATCCAGCCACAACCAATGTTTAGCCGTAAAGAGCTTATTGGCGCAGCAGACATGCGCAGTGCAGTCAAAAGTCAAAAAAGTTCCGTTTCTATGGTCCTTAGCTATGTTTTATGAAAATCGGTTCGGCCGTTTAAAAGTTATTGAGGGTTAAAGCTTGATAGTCAGGGTTTTTGGGATTTTTGTCTCGCAAATGATAGATGGCGCTATGAATATTAGTTCTACTATTTAGTTCCTCCGCTTATCACTAGATGGCGTTTACATGTGAAACTATTGAAAGTCGGGGTTTTTGAATTTGCTTGTCAAATAAACTTATATGCCATTGATGAATGCGGCCAGTCGATTCCATTTTATGCTCTAAGTAAGAACACGTTGGAAATATCTAGTGATTTCGATTCATAGAAGGACATAGAAACAGATTTTTAAATGGTTTAGGAATCTTTTTATTTTTTAGTTGTCTAGCAAATAATAGTTGGCAAAACTTGTTGGAACGAAGTTCCTTATCGCGCGTTGCGAAAGGAGGCTAGACGGAAAAAATTAAGACCTAAAGTTGTGACGAAACTTTTTGCGCGGCGTGCGCGTGTTTCTCTGTCTGTCTCTCTCTCTCTCTCGAACTTCGTTCCATCCGGGTGTCCCTTGACACCTCTCAAGTTTTTTTAAGGCTTATAATGAACAATACACGTATTGTCAATGTAGTCCCATTAGTAGACTCAGTCGCAAGGCGGCAAAGGGTCGCGTCTACACCCTTACATCAAAAGAGACGCGCGGAATATAGTTAGATGATGTTTATGTCCATTGTTACACGGCACGATAAAATTATGTGCACTTAAAAAAATTTTTTTGGCTCATTTAATAGATTATTAAAAAGTATGGTATACGTATTAATTATTTTCTCTCATTAGTAAATAGTGACGATGATACAGCGCATTTAAATTTCGCGTGACGTCACGATTGGCTACGATTTTTAACCACGTAAATCACCCCCACTCCAAAACTTCGAAGCGCTGTCTCTTCGTGAAATTTGACTACTTTGCTTAACGAAAAAATACGAGTTCTTTATTTTTGGATAATCTAGTTGACGGAAATAAAATAATGTATTTTTGAGCCACACACATTCCTATTGAGAGCAAAGCTATATAACGTTGAAGTAGTAGCAAAGATCGTGTCTACACCCTTACATCGAAGGAGACGCGCGGAATAGAGTTAAAGGATGTTTGTGTCTATTGGTAAACGACACGATACAATAATATAAATTGACACTAAAGCTGCATGTTGAAGTTGTAGCAAAGGGTCGCGTCTATACCCTTACATCAAAAATGACGCGCGGAATACAGTTAGAGAATGTTTGTGTCCATTGTCTCACGACACGATAAAATAATATAAATGGTCAGTGAAGCTGTATGTTGAAGTTGTAGCAAAGCAAAGGGTTGCATCTAAACCCTTACATCAAAAGAGATGCGCAGAATACAGTGAGAGGATGTTTGTGTCCATTGTTACGCGACACGACAAAAAAAATATAAATTGACATTTTAGTTATATCACAGAATGTATATGTTTTTGTTGTAGTTTTTAGCAAAGGGTCGATTTTACCCTTACATAAAAATCTTCATTGTTATACGAGAAACAAACTTAACCAATCGAACTCAAACAGATGGTAAAAAAAAACATAAACGAGTTTTTTTAGATTTGTGTACTTATTAAAATTTTCCCCTTTTTCCGTTGTAATGTGATTGATCTTAATCAGCCACATACCGACAGGTCTCTTGGCGTCATCACAGGAAGCAATTTAAAGTTCAAGAATGCTAGAGAATTTGACAGTGGCGTAAAAAATGATGACAGAGCAGTCAATACATAAACGGAGTCAGAGTTTTTAACTAAGCTGCATTTTATTCTGAATACACACACATTTTTTATCCCTAACGGGACAGACAGTACCCCGGACCGTCAGACCTAAAGGCCACACTTAGCGTGATGGTAGAAAAGGAATCCAAATAGTGATGGGTTCCTAGCCGCATCGCCTAATATCATCATGATTCAAATCTTACCCATTATCTCAATCGGCTTTTATGATCTGCGCAAGAAGAGAAGCACCTGGTACATTCTATGTTTTTCCTTTTCTCTCAGACCAGTGCGCGTTTAGTATTTTGATGAATCAGTATCAAAAAAATAATCATTTGTCGTAACGTAACGTCAGCAAGAATGGAAACGCTGCAAGCACTACGTACGTTATTAGATCCGAGCGCGGCGCGGTGAAAGACGATGTTTTATGTATGCGGCGTCCGACTACACTTATTAACTAATGACAATACAGCGTTTTTAACAAAGTTGCAAATTTTTCTTGCTTAATGTGCATCATAATATTGTCGTAACGTCAGTAAGAATGGAAACGCAGCAACCACTACGTACGTTATTAAATCCGAGCCGAATGACAATACATCAGGTAAGTACAATCAGCAGTAAATTTAGCAACCTATAAGTAAATGATCTAACGTCAACACTTACCTTTTAAGAAATTTAAAGAAAAAAAAGTGGATGTTATCATGTGATACAAATATCCAAATATAAATAAATAATTTTGACTTTAACTTTAAAATAAAAAAAATTTACTTTGACTTTGAAAAAACGCGACTCCGACTACGCTTATTATTTTATGACAATACAGCGTTTTAACAAAGTTGCAATTTTTTCTGACTTGATGTGCATCATAATTTTGTCGTTTTCCCTTTTCTCTCAGACCAGTGCGTGTTTAGCATTTTTATGAATCAGTGTAGAAATAATTCGTTTTCGTGCCGTAACGTCAGTAAGAATGAAAACGCAGCAACCACTACGTACGTTATTAGATCCGAGCGCTGCGCGGTAAAGGGCGATGTCAAAGTCAAAGTCAAAAACTTTTATTCAGTGTAGGATAAATTTATCTCCCATTGAAGGTCATTTTTTAAAATATAATTTTAGTGCAAAAGCTAAAAACTACTAGCATTTCGGAATGACCACTGCTGGGAATATATAACTTATGCGACGTCCGACTACACTTATTAACTAATGACAATACAGGTTTTTAACAAAGTTGCAAACTTTTCTGACTCAATGTGCATCATAATTTTGTCATAACGTCAGTGAGAATGGAAACGCAGCCAGCACTACGTACGTTATTAGATCCGAGCGCACGGTAAAGGGCGATGTTTTATGTATGCGGCGTCCAACTACACTTATTAGCAATGATATTAATACAGTGTTTTTAACAAAATGCAATTTTTTTTGACTCAATGTGCATCATAATTTTGTCGTAAAGTCCGTAAGAATGGAAACGCAGCAAGCACTACGTACGTTATTAGATCCGAGCGCACGGTAAAGGGCGATGTTTTATGTATGCGGCGTCCAACTACACTTATTAGCAATGACATTAATACAGTGTTTTTAACAAAATACATTTTTTTTCCGAGTTAATGTGCAACATAATTTTGTCGTAACGTAAGTAAGAATGGAAACGCAGCAAGCACTACGTACGTAAAGGGCGATGTTTTATGTATGCGGCGTCCGACTACACTTATTATACGCACGCCTTTTTGCCTTATTTTGACCGTAACGTTATAACCGGAGTTATAACGTTAAATTATTATTTCTTTTTTATGCTAGTCTGGAGAAATAGATTCAAGGGCTGAGCTTGGCTATTCAACGCGGAAATGCCTACAGCATCTTGGACTACCCTGCAAGGCGCTAACCATGATGAGCGTAATTTTTATTTTCTCCCAGATCAGCATAGAAGAGCATTTTTCTGAATGATTGTGAAACAAAGTAATATATTTTCGTAACGTCACGCCAGGATGAATGGAAACGCAGCAAGTACTACGTACGTTATTAGATCCAAACGCGCGCGGTAAAGGGCGATGTTTTATGTATGCGGCGTCCGACTACACTTATTAATTAATGACAATACAGCGTTTTAACAAAGTTGCATTTTTTTCTGACTCAATGCGCATATGCACGCGCTTTAATCCCTGACGGAGCAGACAAGGTTCAGGGTATTAAGATCCAAAGGCCACGCTAACCATGATAAGCGTAATGAGTTGCTAGCCGCATCGCCTATCCTATCATTTCTCGCCCATTCATATTGCATTCTAAGTTTTTTTATTTTCTCCCAGACCAGCTAGAAGAGCATTTTTCTGAATAATTGTGAAACAAAGTAATATATTTTGTCGTAACGCCTGTAAAAATGGAAACGCAGCAAGCACTACGTACGTTATTAGATCCGAGCGCGCGGTAAAGGGCGATGTTTTATGTATGCGGCGTCCGACTACACTTATTATACGCACGCCTTTTTGCCTTATTTTGACCGTAACGTTATAACCGGAGTTATAACGTTAAATTATTATTTATTTTTTATGCTAGTCTAGAGAAATAGATTCAAGGGCTGAGCGTGGTCATTTAACGTGGAAATGCCTACAGCATCTTGGACTACCCTGCGAGAGCAGCGATTTAGGCTCAATTTTTTATTTAAGTAATGACATTAGCAAATGACAATCCAGAGTTTTTAACTGAGCTGCATTTTTTTTCTTAATATAGACACAGATACATTTATACATCTTAATCCCTGACGGAGCAGACAAAGTTTAGGGTCTTAAGACCCAAAGACCACGTTAACCATGATAAGCGTAATGAGTTGCTAGCCGCATCGCCTATCCTATCATTTCTCGCCCATTCATATTGCATTCTAAGTTTTTTTATTTTCTCCCAGACCAGCTAGAAGAGCATTTTTCTGAATAATTGTGAAACAAAGTAATATATTTTGTCGTAACGCCTGTAAAAATGGAAACGCAGCAAGCACTACGTACGTTATTAGATCCGAGCGCGCGGTAAAGGGCGATGTTTTATGTATGCGGCGTCCGACTACACTTATTATACGCACGCCTTTTTGCCTTATTTTGACCGTAACGTTATAACCGGAGTTATAACGTTAAATTATTATTTCTTTTTTATGCTAGTCTGGAGAAATAGATCTAAGGGCTGAGCTTGGCCATTCAACGCAGAAATGCTTTCGCCTCTTGGACTTCCCTGCGAGCACAGCGATTTAGGCTCAATTTTTTATTTAAGTAATGACATTAGCAAATGACAATCCAGAGTTTTTAACTGAGCTGCATTTTTTTTCTTAATATAGACACAGATACATTTATACGTCTTAATCCCTGACGGAGCAGACAAAGTTTAGGGTCTTAAGACCCAAAGACCACGTTAACCATGATAAGCGTAATGAGTTGCTAGCCGCATCGTCTATCCTATTAACATGTTTCAAATCACGCCCATTCTCATTTCCGATCTGCGCAGGAAGAGAAGCACCTGTTACTTTCTAAGTTTTTCTTTTCTCCCAGACCTCATTAAAGAGCTTTTTATCAATCAGTGTCAGAAAAATAATACATTGTCGTAACGTTACGTCAACAAGAATGGAAACGCAGCAAGCACTACGTACGTTATTAGATCCGAGCGCGCGGTAAAGGGCGATGTTTTATGTATGCGGCGTCCGACTACACTTATTATACGCACGCCTTTTTGCCTTATTTTGACCGTAACGTTATAACCGGAGTATAACGTTAAATTATTATTTCTTTTTTATGCTAGTCTGGAGAAATAGATCTAAGGGCTGAGCGTGGTCATTTAACGTGGAAATGCCTACAGCCTCTTGGGCACCCTACTTACTACTACCTTATTGCATGTTTATCTAGTTTTTAAGCTATTGCATAGCTTCTATCGCGGGCCTTGAGCGCGGGGATCGAATCCAGAAATTCCGTAACGAAAAAACCCCACGCTCCCCACTTCGCCTACCGCTGTAGGTTGCCGCTTCGTCTCCGTCGTCCGTTTGCGACGTTGCCGTCCTTCCTTGTAAAAATTCACCTCTGTTGAGAATCGAACTCGACACCAAGCGTTTGCTAACATAATTACCTTATCCGCTGGTCCAGTGAGCGTATGACGTAAGAGACGAATTTAACATTCTATTTTTTACTTAAAATCCCTTTGAATGTGTGCGTGAAAATTCCATCCGACATTAGCATTCACATTTTTAATACTTTAGAAATTAAAATGTGCTTGTATGATATGTAGTTGGGATATATTACAAATATTGCGTTCTTTTCGTAAATAGAATTTGTTGTAAACATTAATACACGTTTCATTCGAAAAAAATAAAACGACAAAAATAAAACATTAACGCCATCTATTATGATGAGTGAGATGAGAGAGATGACTAAGACGGTGGGGCTCCTAGCGAACCGAATCGAACCACCTTAATGCAATACCTTTACCGCGGCAGTCCCCGAGTGCCACACGTCTTTTTTTAATTAATATTTATATTTAGTTTAATCATATTATACTAATGTTTGTGTATTTAAGTTAAATTTATGTTTATTGAACTGAATGTCTGGAGAAAAGAAAAATATTAGAATTACCCAGACAAACTCTGTAGCCTAGTGGCTGTCAAGTCAGAGGTCCCGGGTTCGATCCCTGGTCAGGTCAAGATGAAAATTATCTTTTTCAGATTGACCTGCGTCTTAGGTATTTATCTATACATATCACTGTTTTGTGTCCACTGCAGGAGTACGACCCTCTCTGTACTGCTAGAGCCATACTTGGCTAGAGCAGTCAGAGGAATTGGCATGCACTCTCCTCGCTGGCCAGTCGGGTTGAAGAGGTCTCATTGATGTTTATAAGCTTTGTTTATTAGCTTGTATTTCCTAAGTTGCCTACTACGACATCCACGGGAGGATTAGGAGTGGCCCTATTCTACTCTACCGGAAACCACCCGGCAATGTTTTTGTTATAAAATATACATACATACATACATACTATCACGTCTTTATCCCTAATGGGGCAGACAGAGCATTTTGGGTCTTGCGGCTCTATGCAGAGCCTAGGGCCGCAAGACTCAAAAGCCACTTTTAGCATCATGGTGGGCGAGAAGATGGAAAAGCAATCAATACAGTGACGGGTTGCTAGCCGCATCGCCTGTTAAAATGATTCGCATTTTTGCCCATTCCCTCGATCGGCTTTTACGATCTGCGCGGGCAGAGACGCAGCTGGTACATTCTAAGTTTTTTCGTTTCTCCCAGACCAGCATGGAATATATATAGTTAGAATATATATAAAATATAGTTGAGTTAATACAGGTACAGTTCAGGTCGACTGACCACCTTGCGGGTGGGTGTCCTACGCTCGCGCTATATGTCCCGCCCACTGCTACTTTAATGAGCTAATCCGCAAGGCTATATCTTTTGTTCTCCTACGAATTTCCCTATTTCTGCATTCGATCGCGAGAAGCACCTAGCATAGTAGCGCGTTGCGCGGTGTTGAGCCTTCATAAGAGACCCATAGTAAGGGACCACGTTTCAGTGCCATAAGTCATCACTGGTAATACACATTAGTAGTAGAATTTGCTAGTTTTCAACAATATAAAAAAAATAATTTTTGATCCTGTATACACGCAATACTTGCATAATAATAATGCAGAAGAACCAAGATACGAGTCTACAAAACTGTGTACAGACCGATCTTGATGTACGGGTGCGAAGCTTGGACACTGACTTTGAAGGAAGAGAACAAGCTGCTAGTGGCGGAGAGGAAGATCCTTCGTAAGATTCTGGGACCAACACAAAGGGAGGATGGGAGCTGGAGAAGCAAAAAGAACCAAGAAATTGAAGATCTAGTGTCTGAACCAAATATCATTGGTGAAACGAAAGCAGCTAGGCTTCGCTGGTTCGGACACGTAGAAAGAATGGGAGAGGATCGGGCGTTAAAAAGAGCCTACTTGGGTCGGCCGAATGGCCGTCGTCCTGTTGGTCGCCCCAGGTACAGGTGGGCTGATGAGGTGCAGAAAAACCTGCGGTGCCTCGGAGTGGACGACTGGCAGCAACGCTTACAAGACGCAAGAAATAGCGCCATCTAGTGTCGGAGGCCAAGATCCACTTTGGGTCGCTGCGCCACCGTAGTAAGTAAGTAAGTAAGTATACACGCAATACTTGAGGCATAGAGCTCCTAAATATCCCGGTACAAGGCGGGCTAAGATTCTCAAACCTAAAAACAAATGACATCATCACGCCTATAAATCAATTAAATATTCCTCTAAGCATGATTCATCGCGAAGCGGGACTAGCAATTTTTATAGCGCATAATTCGGTAAGTCCCGCATCTGTCGGTAATAAATTTTAATTACTGGATGGCCATCAACCTATTTTAATGAATTGATAGGCAATCGTTAATTTATTATGACTTTAGTGGCGACAGTAAGATAAGGTTGGGGATAAGTTCATTTGGTGGGGCAGCAGTTTTTTTTAACACAGTTCCTTAATACTCTATTTTCCAACAAGACAACAGTTTTTTTTTAAATGTCAAAACAAACAGTTTCTATGGTATTTTGTATGAAATACAGGAAGATGACGTCATAGTTATTTGGAGTCAAATAGCGTTCATATTATCAGTTTTTTTGCATTTTAAAATCACGTTAAAATGGATATGTACAAAGATAAGTGACATTATTTTGCCACGTTTTATTTTGTTACACAATACAAAAGAATTTATGGGAGACTCCCATGCTGGTCTGGGAGAAACAAAAAAAAAACTTAGAATGTACCAGCTGCTTCTCTTCCCACGCAGATCGTAAAAGCCGATCGAGGGAATGGGCAAAAATGCAAACGTTAACAGGCGATGCGGCTAGCAACCCATCACTGTATTGATTGCTTTTCCATCTTCTCGCCCACCATGACGCTAAAAGTGGCTTTTGGGTCTTGCGGCCCTGGGCTCTGCATCGAGCCGCAAGACCCAAAATGCTCTGTCTGCCCCATTAGGGATAAAGACGTGATAGTATGTATGTATGTAAAGAATTTATTTTTGGCTTAGGAAAATACCCAATTTCCAGTTGACTGATTTTCATATTCCACAATTGTTATCAATCTTTTAATTTAATATGTATTTTTACCGATTTTTTAAGATCAAAAGAATAAAAATCGGAGTATAGAGACGAAAAGGCCTGATGATGATAATATATTTTTTTCATGGCGATGGGTAGCCAGGAGGGACTGGCCTGCTCAGTTTTGCTTTTTTGACTACATAGTATATCTTAGAATGGAATTTATGTTTCTTATGTAACTCGTTTGCAAGCATTACATGTTATAATGGATCAACATTGAATTATTTTATAATGAAACTATATATACCTATTTATTGACGTGTCTGTAATAGTTTAATTACTGAATAAACTTGTGAATTCAAATTTAGTACCTTGCTTATTTCAGATCGGATTTTTTGTAAACACTGTATTTTTATTTCCATTTATATTAGTCATAACAAACCGTTTTTTTGTATTAGCCGATTAAAAACTAAGACCGGCTATTCTAAGAATTCAATTTATGGTAATTCTTCGAGTGCCTCACGTCTACTTCGTCATCTTTGCAGATGTTTTAATTAACCACTTTTAGAATGTCACTTGTTTCTTTGCTCGTTTAGATGTTTGCCTTTTCATCTTCACGATATAACAGGCGGGTATAATTTAGTAGCCAGGTCATGAAAGTCTAACATTTCTGACTTTATCGTTTACATTCAATGTAAGAATGTGTCTTCTTCTTCTTCTTATATTTAAGAGCTGGGCTCTTGTCGGTGGAGTGCTTTCCATGTCTCTCTTCCTTCCGCTAAGTTCTTAACCTCTTTATATGTTTTCACGTTTAATTTTTCTTATATATATATATAAAAGAATGTGTCATGCATCGCAAATAATAGATACCTTTACAATGTTTTTCAGAAACTATTCAATCCAAATTCCGTTCATTTTTGACTAGAAACTTTGTACAATGGCAACCGCGTACTAGCAAGCGAAGTGTAGGACACCGAGGTGGTTAGACGACCTGACCAAGGTCGCTGGAAAGCGCTGGATGCAGGCCGCTCTTGATCGGTCATTTTGGACATCATTGGGTGAGGCCTATGTCCAGCAGTGGACGTTATGCGGCTGAAATGATGATGATGAGTGAACTAGGATGCAGGTTTCCTCACAAAGTTTTTCTTCATCGGTGGTCGACGAATATAATTGTACCAAGAGGAGCTCGATGGCTCGGCGGTAATGCGCATTACTAGCGCTTTGGTAGGTAAAGTGTCACTTGGCGTAGACCACACTTGGAAGGGTGACCACTAGTAGCATAAGAATCTCTCGAGCTCCACCGTGCTTCCGAAGGCACGTATATAAGCCGTCGGTTCCGGCTATCAACGTTTTATGGCAGACGTCAAGCTATATCAGATGCCTTGTCTGAAAAATTAAATAACAGTGTTGGCCACTTACACACATGAAAAAAAGAACCGTACATGAGTCAGATTAATCTGCAAACTCAGAGTTACAAGTCGAACCTAGGACTTTCGGTTATAGGCCTAATCCACTACACCAATACCATTCCAGTTTATCAATTTGCATACTCTTTAGCGATTTATTTGCGCAATTTCACCTGAATATGACGTCGGGTAAAACCAGAAGCGGCAATCTACTTCCAACTTAATGCGTACCTACGCACGCACAGCGTCTCGACCATTGAGTAGACAAATAAATAGACCGTTATGTCGTTAATTTTTGTCTCAAAATCATCAAATAATACGTAATTTCCAAACAAGCAGCTACGTGTTCCAAATTATATATTTGTCTTTAAAAATATAAAAATTAATTCTTTTTTCTTTGTCTATAAAGTATCATTATCTACCTCGAAAAAAAAATCTTATTGTGTAACCCCTTTGGAGTTGACATGTAAATCAGGTAAGTGTTTAAGGGTTGGTGTACATCTGGCAGAGCGAACTAGCATTTTTCAGCATGGCTCGTGCTGAAGCTTTCCATCGCTCTTGCTAGAGCTAATGACGGTTCCTAGCGATAGAAAGGGATAGCAGCATGCAAGAGTGTTGCTTGGTGCTGATAGATGGACCCCAACCCCAAGAGTATCCTCAGCCTATAAATACAAACAAGTATCTCTATTAAAAATCCTTATAAAGCTTGCATACATACATACATACTATCACGTCTTTATCCCTAATGGGGCAGACAGAGCATTTTGGGTCTTGCGGTTCTATGCAGAGCCCAGGGCCGCAAGACCCAAAAGCCACTTTTAGCGTCATGGTAAGCGAGAAGATGGAAAAGCAATCAATACAGTGATGGGATGCTAGCTGCATCGCCTGTTAACATGATTTGCATTTTTGCCCATTCCCTCAATCTTTTATAGCTTGACTGCCAAATAATAAAGATAGTTGGGACCAACGGCTTCAGTGCCTTCCGAAACATGAAGGAATTTGATAATTTTTTATGCTATTACTCAACCAACCCATGCCTGGTGCCGCTTAACATGCCTAAGTGCTTGCAATATGTAGGTACTCCCATCGAGCAACCGAGCTCTTTTTCCTTAGTTTTTAACCCTTAACAAAAAAAGGGGTGTTGTAAGCTACGGATATGTAGCGCCATCTATTTTTCGTATCGGTATCAATTGAATTATTATAATTATTCCGTTTAATTTGCCTAGCAAATGAACTTGTTACTGTTAATTTGAACGTACTTAATAAGTAATTAAATCATTAAATTTAAATTTAAAAAAGAAACGAGTACAGTATTTGGTATGTGTACATTATGAACACATACTAAATACTGCATTTCGACGACTTGGGTTTATACTAAATTTAAATTTAAAAAAGAAACGAGGTCTTACCTTATTCTCTAAGGCAGCAACAACGTATCTACCCGTTTCGCTACTAACATCATTGTCAGTGTAATTTCCTGCCTCCAATGCCCAGCTGTATCTAGTCTATGCAGATTTAGCAATCGATCATGTCACGCCATGAGATTTTGTGTCATATCCCCCAGACATAAGGGTTACTATCGAGTAGCAGTTTCGAAAGTGACATGATGAGCGTAGATTTCATTTTGAACTCGCAAAGGGCGTGAAACAATTCTTGGAATAGTATGGAAATTGTGTGAATGTGGGTAAATCGGGGAAACGTGGGTATGTTATGTCTGTTTAATGTACCAATCAGGGAATTTGGTTAAAGATAGAACATTAAATATCACGTAGGTATAGTAGGCAAATACAGTAATATATTTGGGTTATTTAATTAAGCCGTGTGGTGTCCGGCAGAGTAGAATAAGGCCACTTCAAGTCCTCCCGTGGATGTCGTAAAAGGCGACTTAGGAAATACAAGCTAAACAAAGCTTATCATCAATGAGACCTCTCCAACTCGTCTGGCCAGCGAGGAGAGTGTAGGTTGGCCAAGTCCTCTGACTGCTCTGCCTAAGTATTTCTTTGGTAGTACAGAGAAGGTCGTGCTCCTGCAGAAGAGACAAAAAGACCTGATGATGATAATGATTTGTGTGATATGCTTTTATCTTAAATTTGAACTTTATTGTTAACTCTAAAACTGTCCTTTGTTATTAAATACATATATTTTAAGAAGTGATTCAGTCCATCATTTTGTACAACTTTTTCCGATAACAGTATGCCAAAATACATAAAAAAAGTTCTCATACTAATCGAAGTAGTCGCGTGATAAAGTTACCAAGAAAAACGTTTTTTTTTTCGAGTTTCAATATACGTTTATTGGGAAAAGTTGTTCAAAATGGTGGATTGAATCAACCCATAAAATATTTGTATATTTGAGCAGAAATTATACATACTTGTTTAAGTCGAATGATAATAAAATATTATGCAGTCCATGAGCTGTTCTGATGACGGAACCGGGAGATATTCGACGGAATTCAGTTATCAAATAACATAACCTAATTGAGTGGGACTTATTTGATTTCTCTTGACGAGCAATTTATGGTAGACGATGCGGGATGGGTCTGATCACGGAGTCGAAAGGTGCAATTCAATTCAATTCAAATTATTTATTGCATTTCATAATGTACATCAGTTCTAACTACTCAAAGTCACTGTCTTAAATTAGGTACACTATGAACCCTGTCGGGTATCGCAACCAAAAAGTGGAACGGCAAGCGAGTTTTATGACATGCAGTTAATTTATAAATGTAAATGATAGAATATAACTGAAAAGTATTTTTGTTTGTAGTTGTCAGCAGATTGTTAGTTATTTATTATTAGTAAATTATTGTCAACTTATAAATATAAAAGTAGTGTCAATGTTTATTGGGTATAGTATATAATGTCAATTTCAATTAAATTTTTGAAATGAAATGAAATGAAAATGCCGCCAGCCTCTTGGGTACTTTGCCCTTTGACGGCAGCGATTTGGCCTCAATTTTTTATATAATTTAATATAAATTATTTTTAATTAGTTTTAGTTAGTTTTAATTTTAGGTTCTATTTATTTAGTTAATATTATATTGTTATATTCTAAGGGTGTATTCAGTATATAAAATAAAATACCATACTTTATAATATGACATTAAATTTTTTATCGTTAAAATACTCGTCCAATCCGTAATACGTTTTATTTACTAAAATCGATGGAACTCAGTAATAAAACGACGCAACACATCGAGTTTGGGCTTCTTTTATGTGTCTTGATAAGTACTTAGGCCTTACAATAAAAGATTATACAAAAAAATTATCTTTCCAAAAAACTTATGCTTGCGATTTTTTGCGGTCGATTGGTGACCTCGTACTGGCAAGCGAAGCGTAGGACACCCACCCACAAGGTGGTCTGACGACCTGACCAAGGTCACAGATAGGCGTTGGATGCAAGCCGCTCTAGACCAGTCATTTTGTAAATCCTATATTGGGAGAGGCCTAGCCTATGTCCAGCAGTGTACGTTGTGCGTCTGAAATGATGATGACGATAATGATTATCTTTTTGTTGACTTTAACATCCTGTAGCCCCTAAAGTATTATTGTGGAGTAAAACTAAATAAATAGTGACCAAATTTGTGAGAAATATATTAAAACATTTGTCACAGGTTATCATAATTATGGTGTCATAAATTGCTTTACCTAAATGTATTCGAAATATGAGCAAAAATATGAAATACCTATATACCTTCACACTCTTCTCCTAACCACAATTATTATGTTAATTTGGATGCCACAGGTTTATCTGTGCCAATTTTCAAAAATACACGAAATTTTGCCTTGATTTTATTAATTTTCCTGGACGAATAGAATTTTTCACAAACACTCTCTCAGTTATCATATTGAAAGATATTTCCGCTTGCTGTCAACTCACTTTTCCCTCATCTAGAAAAGTTTCAATATGTCGATAATTTAACTCAAACGACTTATATGTCGCAGTGAGTTCATAAAATAAGACATTTCACGTCATGTGCCGCTAGGAAATTGCTCAAGTATGAGTGGATGAGCAGAGGACTGTAAATTAATAATAATGTGAATGTGACGCTTCATTTGGGGAGTAAGAGTTGGAAAGGCACGTATAAACTTTGGATCTCAAACGCCATCTAGCGTTTGCTCTAACTTAACCAAGGATTGGTTCTGGTCTACCCTTTGGGTTGCGGAGGTCAGACGGCAGTTGCTATGTGTAAAAACCAGTAACCTCGTCAAATCACCTAGGTTAGGTAGCGGACCCTGGGCTCTGAAGTGTTACCGCTGAGCATACGACCGGGAACGCATTCGGATAATGGATGATGGTTGAGCTACACCTGTCAGCATAGAATAGCACTTTTCTATGCTGCTATCCTTTTCTATCACTCAGAACTGTCATTCGCTAGAGTAAGAGAGCGACGGAACTTATATTCTTAGGATTTTGTCCCTACACCAGCGTGGAAGCTAAATGTCAACCTCTCTTCTAGACTATCCTTTGTTTGTGTCAACACCATATGGGGACGCCATTCTCTATTCCAATTTCATGATTCCCACTTCAATAATGAGCACTGGATTCGTATCCATTTCCTTCATCCGTTTTTACGATCTTTCCGAGAAGACAAGCAGTTGGTCGCTGGAAAGGGCTGGGTGGCCGCTCTTGATTAGTCATTTTAAAATCTTTTGGAGAGGCTAATGTCTAGCAAATAACTTTATGCGGCTGAAATTATGATGATGATGAAGCAGTTCATTTACACCACTTAGATAGTTGGCAATCAACCACCGTAAGTTTTAAAAGGCAATTTTAACCACGTACGACCGAACTGTGGAACTTCTTGCAGCGGTGTTACCGACCGATACGACATTGAAACCTTCAAAAAACGAGTCTATATCTTCATGAAAGGCCGGTAACGCTCTTGTTACACCCTGGTGTTACAGTTGTCCATGGGCAGCGGTGATCACTTACTATGAGGTAACCCGCTTTGTTTGCCGCCCTAAAACATACAAAAGAGTATTCTACCTACACCACAGAAAATAATAATAGTATTGCCTACAGTGAAGGTAAGTTAAATTTTACTTTATTGTACACCAAAAAAAAAAAACAACTAATATTATAAATGCGAAAGTGAGTTTGTATATTTGTTTGTTACCACTTCAAGCTTCAACCACAGAACCTAAAGCTTGAACCACAGAACCTATTTATATGAAATTGGGTATGGATATAGTTTGAGAACCAGGAAAGGACATAAGATAGTCTTCATTCCGAAATTACTACGGAAAGCGAAGCCCGCGGGCACAGTTAGTAATTCATATACACACAGAAAAACATTCAAATGTACAATACGGTTTTTGTTTCCAGAGCATCTTGGAAAATGATCACCTTCTTTTCTAGACTATCGTTTATTTGTATCGGCACCGTATGGCGACGCCATTCTCTATTCCAATTTCATGATTCCCACTTGAATAACGAGCACTGTTATAGACAACATAAAACTTATTCATTTGAATCGTGGAAATAAAATTGAACGTACAGTTTTTATTTTCTGCGGGAGAGACAGAGGCTTAGTAAAAAAATTGTCTTAAAATATAAACTAGCTGTGCCCGTGGGCTTCGCTCCCCGTGGGAATTTCGGGATAAAAACTATCCTATTTCCATCTCTGGGTATCAAACTATATCCATATCAAATTTCATTCAAATAGGTTCAGTGGTTGAAGCCGTGAAGTTGTAACAAACAAACAAATATACAGTCTTACTTTCGCATTTATTTATAACTAGCAGTCCATCCCGGCTTCGCCCGTGGTACATACATAGCCTATGTCACTCAGGGATAACATACCTATCCAACAGTGAAAGAATTTTTAAAATCGATCCAGTAGTTTCGGAGCCTATTCAATACAATCAAACAAACAAATCTTTCCTCTTTATAATATTAGTGTAGATTTACAATTATCACTTTTTAGGGTTCCGTACCCAAAGGGTAAAAATGGGATCCTATAACTAAGACTTTGCTGCCCGTCTGTCTATTCTAAGATCAGATCAGACTGTCTGTCTGTCACCAGACTGTATCTGACCACGAACGAAGTCACCATCTAGTGGCGAGTGGCGGAACTACATATTCCAGCTGATTTTAAGTGATATTGATATCCTTGGCGCCATCTATTATTTGCCAGGTAAATTAAAAACCCTGACTTTTAAGCGTTAACCCCAATAACTTTTAAAAGGCTGAACAGTTTTCAACAAACATAAAAGAAGTTAAGAACCACCGCAAGCGAAATTGCTTTCACGTAAACTACCACATCGTAATCGGTCCATCCGCTAAAGAGCTACGATGCCACAGTCAGACTGGCAGACCAACAGACAGACACAGACATAAGAGTCAAATTTATAACGCCCCTTCTTTTCAACCCCCGATAAAAAAGAGGGGTAATAAGTTTGAGTTATAAGTTTAAGTTTTGCCTCATTGGCTTTCCGTTTAACGCGCTATTTATTTCGCCACTACCACTCCAAAGAGCCAGTCCACTGGGCTATACCAGTGACTTGAGTTCTCCTATAAATTTCCTTATTTCTGTTTCGATCGCGTACAGAAACACCAAGCATAGCCCTTTCCATAGCGCGCTGAGAGATCTTGAGCCTTCTTATGAGACCCATAGTAAGGGACCACGTTTCAGAGCCATAAGTCATCACTAGCAAAGATAAAATAATTACTAACGTAACAGATACCCAACGTTATAGAAACTATTGGAGGCCCGTAACTGGGCAATATACTGGTAGTTGCGGGGTAAGCACACAGAGATGGCAGCACACACGACTAGCAAAAAAGTGACAAAGGAAGTGTTGAATATGCTTTAAAAATATTTATTGCACTTTGTATAAGTCATATTTAGTTAATTAGAGTACTAATTTATTTAAATAATAGGTAAAAAGATTTTAATGTTTTAATTATTACCACAAAGCGCCATCTAGTGATAAGGAAGAGAAATAATTACGTTTATATGACGATGGGTAGGCAACACTGGTTGTAGACTTTAGTCTTTAGCCATAGAGGTATTTTGGACGAGAAGACAAGCCCAGCCGCTCTGTTTACCCACTAAGGAATAAGACGTAATATTTTATAACTTAGCAAGTCCAACTAACTGAACTCAGTTCAGAAGCCCGCAGTCCGTCCGGACAGATCTCGCGGAGTTAGAATGAGATATGCTAATGCAAACTTCCCTCGTGTAGTTTGACCTATAAAGAGGATTTAAATTTACGCCTTTATGGCCCCAAACTTTGTAATAAGGTTTCTAGAAAATGCTTTTTCTGGAATCGCTGAAAAAAGTACGTAAGCTGTACAAAAAAATATTATTGAAATTCATATTGAATGAAATACTGTATATTGTATCTTATTGAATTTAATATGTATATTTTAAGAGCACTAGATCGATTAAAATCTGTGGAAGAAAGAAGGGGAGGCCTTTGCCCAGCAGTGGGACACCTTAACAGGCTAGAATAAAAAAAAGATCAATTAATAAGTAACCGGACAAGTGCGAGACGGATTCGCGCACGAAAAGTTCTGTACCATTAAATATAAAAACTTACGTTTGCTGCATGGGAGTCCCACTTAAATATTTGTTTTAGTCTATTGCTTATAGTATTTTTTACTATAGCCGCAACAGAAATACATCCATCTGTGAAAAATTCAACTATCTAGCTATCACGGTTCATGAGATACAACCTGGTGACAGACAGACGGACAGCAGGGATTAGTAATAGGGTCCCGTTTTTACCCTTTGGGTACGGATCACTAAAAAGGTAAATCATTTGCTCAACTTGCAAAACCGCTAGCAATACGAACGGACCACTAAGCTCCGAATCTTCTTCTTCTCGTGTGTTAGTGACTAACACTAGTGTCAGATTTTTAAACCGCAAAAAATGCCTCTGATATGGTTGGTAGCTCCTAATTATACCTACTAATAAAATTATATCAACCGTTTGTTGTTCAGAGAACCTGCTCTGCACAGCTTTGTACTACGAAGGCAGTAGTTCCGTGATTTCCGTTTGGCGCAGCTGCCGTTCTTGCGTCGCTGCCTCGAATCTCCAGTGCATATAGACAATACGGTGCAGGAGCGAGCAAACTCCTAAGTATATCTACTAGGTAATAAAATAATATTAATAAATAAACAACTAGAGGTAAATAATTCCCCTTTATTAAATATTTTTACAATAGAAAGTTCCGGTAACTCCGCTCCCCCACCACCTCCCTCTTCTCTAATAGTATAAAAGGATGGCAATACGGTGAATTTTTATCATTCGACGTTTGACCGCCGAACGATCAACAACTTGTTTGGTGCCTGAGGATGCCTTGTGAAGAGGCGAAACACGTGTCGCGTATACGACGTCCGATGTTGCTGCAGCCACAGCGGATGCAGCAGCATGGGAGGGGTCATGCATTGACTGTTGGTGGCGGGTGCACACGGGCTGCTGGTGGCAGGTATGCTGGGACTAACAGTAGTGTGTGGGCGCCGGCCGGCAATAGTTTGCATGAACTAACTGGTGGCGGAATCACACAAAATAATTCAAATCACATAGTATTATATCAATCGTTTGTCGTTCAAAGAACCGACTCTGCAATCAAAGTACAGACCATGCCTGGCGTTTGTTCAACTTGCAAAAGCACTAGCAAGAATACGCCTGGCGGTTACTTAAATTGCAAAAGCGCTAGCAATACGGACGGACCACCGAGCTTCTAATTATATCTTCTAATAAAACTATATCAATCGTTTGTCGTTCAAAGAACCGACTCTGCAATCAAAGTACGGACCACGCCTGGCGTTTGCTCAACTTGCAAAAGCACTAGCAAGAACACGCCTGGCGTTTACGTAAATTGAAAAAGCGCTAGCAATACGGACGGACCACCGATCTCCTAATTATATCTATTAATAAAACTATATCAACCGTTCGTTGTTCAGAGAACCTACTCTGCACAGCTTTGTACTACGAAGGCAGTAGTTCCGTAATTTCCGTTTGGCGCAGCTGCCGTTCTTGCATCGCTGCCTCGAATCTCCAGTGCATATAGACAATACGGTGCAGGAGTTAATACATTAGATGTAGTGAATGTAGGCATTTCATTATTATGAGATTCTGATTGTAGATTACTTAACTAATTTACTATGTCATTTGCTCATAAAAGATATGCTTCATCTTACTGCTATTTCGGAGTCCGGGGTGGGGTTTCCCGCTTTTAAAAGCCAAGTCAATGTTTAATGATTAGCCTGATGAATTAAATTTCAGGATTCTTTAAAGAATTTGGCACTAATTTAGATTTCAATTCAACTTGGCTGCAATTTCTTTCAATTATGTTTTTTTATGAATATACTTACTAATCAAATTTAAGAAATTCGTATTTTCAGAATTTTTTCTTGATATGGCTTAGGCCTCTATATAAAGTTTCTAGGTTATCTATGAGTTTGGGTTTTGATCAATGAATCAGTATTATAAATGCCGGTTTTTAAAATGTTAATATTAATAATTGTTTGAGATACATTTATAAAATTTTGAGTTTTAGACAAGCTAAAGAGTTTAATATCTAAATGTGTCAAATTTCAAATAATGTGGGTTAAATAGGTAAAGAATTAATATGAGTATTACATATAGAGCGAAATCTCCTAAGTTTTCGGCGAGGACGAGGAAAAGGTGCGTGGATAGGGGAGGGGGACACATATTGCGCGATAGTATTAATATAATCATATAAATTATGTGAAATAGGGTTTGTGAAATTGAGTTATGAAGTAACTCGAAATGGTTCATCCAAAAACACACAGCACAACACAGCTGCTGCGTCGCTTTTTCTTGAACTTGGCTGGACACGCTCCTGGGTGTCTAGATCTTACATCTCCTTGACATAAAGTGGCATTTCCATGCGCGTAGTAAGCCCATATAAAATAGAAGGAAAAAGATGCAGAGGGCGCAGTCCCATGTGCTATCCGACTAGATTCGTATGACACTTGAGACCAATGACAGCGACGCTATCCGAGCTGCAGAGCACAGAACCAAATGGCGGGACATAGTACACAAGAAGGTGTTCCATAGAGATCACGACCCTCTTCTTCTTATCGTGTGTGTTAGTGACTAACGCTAGTGTCAGAGTTTTTAAACCGCCTTATAGGCCTCTGACATAGTTTTAGGTAACGACCAATGTCAAAGACAGTGACCGGGACCGACGACTTAACGTGCCCTCCGAAGCACGGATCATCTTATTTATCAGACAATCAGGTGATCAGCCTGCAATGTCCTAACCAAACTAGGACAACAACACAAAGTCGTTGCCCCCTCTGGGAATCGAACCCGCGACCTCCGGGTCTGAGCCAAACGCTCCAACCATTACACCACGGAGGCAGTTACCCTCGACCTACGACCCTCAGCAATGAGGATTACGACGCGTGGAGGAGAAGGAGTAAGCACAAAATACCAATAGAGGCCCGGGAACTGTATTATATTTCTAGATCCATCCGAGATTAGATCCTGTCCAGTCTATTTCAGTAGACTTAAAGGGCACTTTAAATCAATAGTCCTGTAAATAGCCGCTATCGGGCTGTTTCAGTGTTAACTGGACTACTGCCATTTATATGTTAGCCACTCGTGTTATAAAGTGTAGTGGGATAAAAATATTATTTTTTTATTAACCTCTTAGGAAGAGGTTATCAATTCGACTCATATATTTTTAAAACCCCGACGAAAAAGGGGGGTGTTATAAGTTTGACGCTAATATCTGTCTGTCTGTCATTGTAGAACGAACGCATGACCGATTTAGATGTGGATTTTTTAAATGTGAAAGCAAGTTACCTTGGGATGGTTCTGATCTATGACTTATGAAAATATTAACGTTTCCGTTTTTTTGCCCGCCACGGGCAAAAAAACGTAAGCGCTAATTATCATCTTATTACGGCATTTGCAAGTGCGTAAAAGGGATGAAACGCAAAAATTCGCTATGCCAGCCAAAACTAGAAAAGAGTTTCTTTACTCATGTTCTTTCTATTGTTTTATTCATATATTTTAGCAGTGACATTTGATAATTGATTTACTTGTATGTAGGTATGTGCTGTGATATAATCTTCACAGTACAAAAAATACTCTGTGTCCCCCCCTCCCCCACCTAAATCCGCTACTGGTGTAGTGGATATTAAACCTATTGAATTTTTATACGGTAGAAAGAAACTTAGATTTTAATCTACTATACCAACAACGCAGGCAGAAAATCTCTGAAAAAGAATGGTCTATAAAATTCGCTAAAAGCCAGGATTTGAGTCTGTACTCCAATAAACAATCTACCTATCGAATGCTTCCCGAAATTAGACTTTTCCATTTCGTTTACGGCCGGTAAGCTGAGTCATCGATATTGCGTCGCTGGATAGAGTTAGATAGAATCGGGTATTTTCCTAAGCCAAAAATAAATTATTTTGTACTGATAACAAAATAAAACGTTGCAAAATGATGTCACTTGTCTTTGTCTCAACCGTAAAAACCAATCAAGAGGGTTAAATCTATATCTATACATCTATACATCTATACATATAATAAAACAGTAAAAAAAGTGTGTCTGTACATTTAATATATTCCAAAAAAAATTATTGTGGGCAATGGAGACATAGTAATAGAGTAAAAATTAAAAAAAAGTCTGTCTGTTTGTCTGTTTGTACACGCTAATCTCCGGAAATACTGGACGGATTTGAATGAAACTTTTTTTTGTTATATACTTAGCTATTAAGCCTGGGCAACATATAGGGTATAAATGATTATGGAAAATAGAACGCCTGATGCAGAACCATAATGGTCCAGCTAAACTATAAGAGATATTAAAATGTCGCCTTAGTAAAAGTTGTTCAGCCTGATGAGCATTTTCTAGAGACATAAAGTCCACGCGAACGAAGTCACGGGCTTCGGCTAGTCTGAAATAAATTAACAGACGATTCGGCCAACAACCCAACTTTTAGGACAACCGTCACGCTAAAAGAGGTCTATCGGCTTTAAGCTCATTTTCATTGGATTTTTGAAAGGCATGCGTTTCAAAAATCCAATGGCACGGCACACATGTGACTAACCGTTTTCACTAGTCAATTAAGTAATGAACTGTCGATATATTATATGAGGAAATAACTGCAGTCGGCGTAACGACCACTGTTTCGACTCGTAACTTTAATTGGTCGTCAGCACGTGTATGAGGGGAGTCCCCGCATGCTATTTATCAACCGATGAAAATAAGCCATTACGGCCCTGGGCTCTATCTGGCCTTTAAGAAAATAATTGGCCAAGTGCGTGTCGGGCCACGCGCAGGGTAGGGTTCCGTAGTTGCGAATGCCAACTTTGAGTTCTTGCCACTAAAAACGTCTAAAAACTAATATCTATTGAATTTGTATGTTTTTTTTTTCAAGTACATTTTATAAATTAATCGCCTACAACTTTTTAATTTGTATACCCTACTTGGCTCTGATAGTTTTCCTTCAAACTACATTATATATACTATAATTTTGTTTTTTTTCACGTGTCCATATATAGGTAACCATTTAGCAGATAGAGGGGGGGGACATTTGACTCAAACAAAAATTTGAACTTTAAACCTAAATACTTTTCACACACACACACAAGCTAACAATATTTTTGAAAGATCTATTCAACGATACCCCACTCAATGTGTTTGTCGAGAATAAAAATATTGACTATGTCTTTACTTGTATGGCAGCTACCCTGAAAAAAAATTTTTTTTCATATTTTATTTTACTACTTTTTTGCCATAATAATTATACATATCCATGCCAAATTACAGCTTTCTAGTACTTATTGTTTCTCTGTAGGACCGTGAACGAACAGACAGACATGGCGAAACTATAAGGGTTCCTTGTTTACTACGGAACCCTAAAAAGGCATGATATCATATTTGTTTCTTCCAGTATTAAAGCCTACGGCCTTTGGTGAATCCACGCACGATTTGCATATTGGAATCGTTTGCGTTACGGAATCAAAGTTCGGGCTTGGTACGCTTAATTAATTTAGAGGAATCTTTGGGAAAATTTGGGAATACGCTGTTTCATTGTCTTTTTTTTAAAGGGTTATGAAATAAGTAAGAAAAACCTGAAATTTGTGAACAGGGATCGGTAGGAAATCAGTTATTTATGTTGGCTATTTTGCGTACACATATGCTACGGTTTTACGCGGCCTTTCTTTTGGTATTGTTAAACCTCGTCGAAAATTTGGGACTAAGCTACTTCATTGTCTTTTTCTGAAAGTGTTATCAATCCGCTAGATAATTAAAAGTCAAATTAGACACTTTTTCTAAACGATATGTATGAAATACGAAGGCGTGAGGTCATGATTTGATTGTCACAAGGTTGAAGTCAAATGTTTCTGCATAAATAAATCTAAAATCATGCTGAAAATAGATAAAATCAATGAGTGACACTATTAAGTAACTTTTATTTTATAAACTGTACCCTTTTAGAGAAAAAGACGTGAAATCATATGTGTTCCTTCCAGTATTAAATATCTACGTTTAAAGCCCACGGCCTTTGGTGAATCCACGCACGATTTGCATACTGGAATCGTTTGCGTTACGGAATCAAAGTTCGGGCTTGGTACGGTTAATTAATTTAGAGGAATCCCAACTTAGTGACCGGGCGGGGGATACCAACTCCCTTCTTTATGTTGGCTACTTTATACATATACTATGGTTTTACGCTGCCTTTCTTTTGGTATTGTGAAACCTCGAAAATTGGGGAATAAGCTATTTCATTGTCTTTTTCTGAAAGTGTTATAAAGTAAGTAAGAAAAATTTAAAATTTGTGAACAGGGATCGGCAGGAATTTAGTTTTTTATGTTGGCTACTTTGCGTACACATATGCTACGGTTTTACGCGGCCTTTCTTTTGGTATTGTTAAACCTCGTCGAAAATTTGGGACTAAGCTACTTCATTGTCTTTTTCTAAAAGTGCTATCAATCCGCTAGATGATAAAAAATAGTAAAATTAGACACATTTTTTAAACGATATGTATACGTCACGCTTTCGTATTTAAATACGAAAGCGTGACGTCATGATTTGATTGTCATAAGCTTAAAGTCAAATGGTAAGTAAGAAAAATTTAAAATTTGTGAACAGGCATCGGTAGGAAATCAGTTATTTATGATGGGTATTTTGCATATACATAACGAGTTATTGAATTAAATAGAAATATTTTAAGGAGTGCTTCAGACCATTACTTTTTACATATTTTCCGAATTAATACGTACAATATCCATAGATCTTGCATTATAAGGTTTTCATGTCGCCACCGCTTTTAAGCATACTTAGAAACTGAGATATCTTAATCAAGCCCTAGATATTGACGTGTAAAACTGTCTGCAAAGGTCTAATTACTAAATAAACATTTGAATTTTGAATTTTGAATCAAAAATATATATAAATAAAAATATATAGGGACAAATTACACTGATTGAGCTAGCCCCTAAGTAAGTTCGAGATTTGTGTAATGGGATACTAACTTAAAGATACTATATTTTATAACAAATACGTATATAGCTAAACATCCAAGATCTAGGACAATTTGGAAAAAGGACATTTTTCAACTTGCCCTGACCGGGGATCGAACCCGGAACCTCTGGGTGGCGGACTAGTATGGTGACCACTACGCTAACGGAGGCCGTCAAAATGCGATATTATTGCCTGAGTTTAAAATCGTGTCTATCCAGTAGGTAGCGGAGACGTGACATTGTATCGGTTACAGTCCGTTCATTAGTTGGAATCAATTCTCATGCATATTCAGGGCGCGTACAATTAGTGGACTTCACACGAGTACATACAAGTAGAGACGCGAAGGTTACCGCGTAACCATACCACCGTGTGAAAAGCTGCTGCTTTTTAAATAAAATAAAAAACTATTTTGTAAGTACGGGAAATTTGTAAAATTATACAACGTAGAAGGGACCTGTAATAAATCTAACAACGGGTTTTACTAGATCACTAAAATTATAATGGAATAAAAATAAAAGTTAAAGAACAAATACAAACTTAATAAGCATTTCATTTCACTATAGAAATGCCAATTATGTTATATGCCCGTGCAATTTGTATGGAGAGCCTAAAATTATTTTTCACATTTAGACATACGTTTCTTGGGGAAAGTTATTCACTATCACGGAATGAATTCACTCTTAAAACAGTTTCAGTATATTTTGTAAGGACTTGTACAAAAACGAATGACATAGCAGACAAACTAACTACAAGCCTACGTTGGTACGATCATGTCTTGCGAAAACCGGTAAGTTACGTGGGATACAAATGTATAACCATGAAAATACCTATTTATTTGAATAAGCCGGGCGCGGCGTGCTATACTGTGTCTTAAAAAAACCTCAAGTATTTGCAAGCAAAAAATCCTTTATTCATTACTAGCTGGTGCCAGCGACTTAGTCTGCGCAGTATCTATAAAAATTGTAGCCTATATGTTATTCTAATGAATAACCTATATTATATTATTGTAAAGTTGAAGAAACGATGGCCGATGGGGCAGAAAGGTTATCGAATGGCGGCCACGCACCGGCAAGTGCAGCGTAGAACACCCACCTGCTAGATGATCAGACGACCTGCGCAATGTTGCAGGAAGGGGCTGAATGCAGGCGGAAATCCTTGGGGGAGGTCTATGTCCAGCAGTGAACTTCCTATGGCTTATATGATGATGATAATTGTAAAGTTTAATTAAAATCCATTCAGTAGTTTTTACGTGAAAGAGTAGAGTAGTAGGATTTCTACAAATAGTTTCATATTATATACTCATGATTATTCCATAATTATTTTTTGTATATAGTCAACTTATTGTGTTTGACTGTCTATAGTGTCTATAGTTGCCCCCAACAATGAAATATCCTTGTGCTACAAATAACAACAATTGGTAACCTGAAGGATAAACAGAGCGATAATATCTCTCTACAGTATGTATGAATGACAATATTCATTTACGGAGATAGTATTCAAAGTTACCCGCTCGTCGATATCTTTGTTCTCCGAGCATAGAGCTAGGAAGCATAGAAAGCGCATGGCATGTTTTTTTTAATTCACATTTATTTTGATGTCTTTTTATACATTTTGTTAAATTTTGTTAAATACATAAAGGATAAACAGACCGATATTATCTCGCAACAGTATGTATGAATGACAATATTCATTTACGGAGATAGCATTTAAAGTTACCTGATAAGTTTGCATTAAATTGTAATTATTCTGGCGGAAGAAAAATTACACAAATATTCTATCTACAAATTAAAATTAAAAGAAAACTTAGTATACTTGGCGACACTATTAAGTAGATATAAATAGCAACCGATGATGAAATAAAATGACAGTCTGAATAAAAATTTTAATTACTGTAATTAACAATGACAATGCCCGCTCTAAATACTCGTAACGCTAGAGCTCTCGATACGATTGTTCGAGCACTTCAAGTTGCGCATTGAATTGCATTCACTGCTGCAGTCATTTTTGCAGCGAAGTGGAGCGGAGTGATGCTGAAAGGGCGGACTATTGATTTGTATTGTAAAACATATGGGTGACCTGCTGCTAAGACAATAGTGAGGAAACGTGGCACAGTTTAGCGTAATAGTAACAGTTTGGCTCAGTAGACCTTTTCTTTTTACAAGCGGGTTCGATCCCCGGTCAGGGCAAGTTGGAAAATGGCCTTTTTTAAATTGTACTGGGTCTTGAATGTTTGTTTATATATGTATTTGTTATAAAATATAGTTTCGTTGAGTTACTATCCCGTAACACAAGTCTCGAACTTACTTTGGGGCTAGCTCAATCAGTGTAATTTGTCCCTATATATTTATTATTACTAGCTTTTAATTAGTTTCACCTGTCCCGTTGTCTGTCTGTAATCAAATCTTGTAATTTTTTGATCCACTTCTTAGATTCGGATTGAGCTGAATTTTTGCACGCATATTTATATGACGTGAAAATGCAATCATCTTCCTCTTCTTATCCCACATTATGTGGGGTCGGGACAACATGTAAGTTTCTTCCATTTTCCCCTATCCTGAGCCAGCTCCGATGTTAGATTCCGTTTTCTCATATCCTCCCTCACACACTCCAAATACCTTTTCTTTGGTCTCCCTCTATTTATTTTCCCATTAACTTTCATATCTAACACTCTTTTAGTAACATGACTTTCTTCTCTCCTCAATACATGCCCATACCATCCTAACCTACTACTTCACAACTTCTCTGTAATTGGGGCTACTTTCACACTTCCTCTTACGTACTCATTTCTTATCTTATCCATTTTAGTCACACCACTCATCCACCTCAACATTCTCATCTCCGCTACATGCAATCGTCTTTCATCCATCACCTTGGTTGCCCAGCACTCAGCACGTAAAAATGCAATATTAATCATAATATTGCATTGTTATCAGATATGGAGCTGATCTGATGATGGAGCTGGAATGTGTCCTTAGGAACTCTGTAATAAAACGACGCAACCCTACTGAGCTTGGTTTATTTGCAGCAAGAGCACTTTAAATTCATTGTTTAAGATAAAAGCTACTTATTACTTGTTTCATGGAAATTTTCCAATTAGCTTTATGACTATCGGTTTTTTACATAAAATAAAGATATATAAGAGTCTGGGAGAAACGAAAAACTTAAAATGTACCAGCTGCTTCTCTTCCCGCGCAGATCGTAAAAGCCGATCGAGGAAATAGGCAAAAATGCGAATCATCTTAACAAGCGATGCGGCTAGCAACCCGTCACTGTATTGATTGCTTTTCCATCTTCTCGCCCACCTTGACGCTAAAAAGGCTTTTGAGTCTTGCGGCCCTAGGCTCTGCATAGAGCCGCAAGACCCAAAATGCTCTGTCTGCCCCATTAGGGATAAAGAAGTGATAGATAAAGATACCAAGAAACCAAGAAGTGAATCAAATTTAACTTGTGATGAAGTGTTTTCAGGGAGTCGAACCCTGGACGCTTGTCATCGACATAAATTTAAAAGATCCCCGTTACCCGGCGTGGTATGACGGGGGTCTAAAGGTCTATGAGGTAACCTACCGGGAGGAGTGAGGATTTAAACCAACTATACCAACGGTAACAGCAATTTAATTTAGGTTCTTAAACTAGTCTTATTCTAGGTTCACAATTTCCCTTAACGCTAACCGCCTAATCACCTAGCAGAGAGGAAGGAGCGTTTGAGCACGGTGGAGTTACGACGCGATACGCGGTAGCAAACGAACACACAGCCTCAAACGACGTCACGGGATCCCGACAGAGGGTCGAGGAGCGGGGTGCGTCGGCGCACCGAACGGACTGACGTATGAATTCTACTTCCGGAACCAGGACTATTCCTACGGGCAACCTTCCGTCGGGGGTTGCTTGGATCCACTCACCCTGAAGGGGTGAGGGGCGGTATGCCGGACCCGGGAGGCGCGCGGGCGGAACAGAATAGGCGGGGAGCGGGGGGGGAGATGAAGCCCCTCCCGCTGACGGGTATGAGGGTCGTGCGCGGGCACGTCCAGTGGGTACCACCCCTAGCGGGTACCTACGGTATGGGGTGGTCTGGGCGCTCTACGGGCGCGGGAAGCGGGGTGCAAAAGACATCCCGGAGGAACGGGACTCCCTGACCACACGGTGGTCGGGATCGGGGTCACCACCCCTAACGTATGCTTACGTTAGGGCGTGGCTCCGGGCGCTCTAGGGGCGCGGAAGCGGGCACCGAGGGGTGCTCGGTGATTCACCCTGAAGGGGTACCTAACGGGGGTGAATCCTGAATCGGCCCGAGAACAAACGCTCTCGGCGATCCGGGAGGAACAGGAAGAGTGAGGGGTGGCGGAAGTCCTGAATCGGCCCGAGAACAAACGCTCTCGGCGATCCGGGATGGACGGGAAGGATGAGGGGTAGCGGAGGTCCTGAATCGGCCCGAGAACAAACGCTCTCGGCGATCCGGGATGGACGGGAAGGGTGAGGGGTAGCGGAGGTCCTGAATCGGCCCGAGAACAAACGCTCTCGGCGATCCGGGATGGACGGGAAGGGTGAGGGGTAGAGGAAGCTCTGAGTCGACCCGAGAACAAACGCTCTCAGCGATCCGGGTTGGGATACTCGAGTGAGTCTCCGCTTGTAATGACTGCGCTTCGGCTTTATATAGGCGGCCGCCGATCGGCCGGCGGTGGGGAGCCTGGTGGGGGAAGCAGTTTAACTTGTTTCATTCAAGTATGTATCAACGCGGCGCGGTTCGTCTGTAGCTGTGTGTGTATCGAAACGTTTCTGTATCGAAATGTTCCATGTGTGCGGCGGCGATGGTGGCTCGTCGTCCGCTGCATCACAAACTTGCAAGATTTGATTACAGAGTCAGACAAACAACGTGACAGATGAAACTAAATAAAAGCTTGTAAAAAAGAAAGACTATCTTTTCGCTTCTCTTCTGCGGAATAATTATGTCTTTTTGAATCTAGGTTGTCGCTACCGTCGCACACCGATACTCAAATTAAACCACACACTACTGCTGAACTCGATTTAATAAAATATGCACCAAGTATTATGAATTTACATAGAAGAAACCATAACGAGTTTTAATTTTGAACAGCGCCATCTAGGGATTCTCTAAGAAACTAACATTTGTATGTAATCTTACTCAACACAAAAGGTTTTATGGTTATTATTTCAACTATTATTTAATGCTATGTACGTATTATATTTTTACGGGATGGACGGAGTCTAAAACGGCCTAATTTATAGGAAATAAATTGACTACAAGAATTTGGACATAGATCGATACGGAAAACAAGAGTTCATCGAATAAGATAGTAAACAAAACACTCCTTACAACAAACTTGGTTAAACATCTAAGCAACTAGTGGACAGTTTGCGTTAAACTCCACTCCATTAATAGGGTCGTCCGAACTTCTCAATTAATTTGTAGCGATTCTTGAACTAGCTCAACTACTTCAGGAGGGTTTAAGTCGATATCTGTTGGAATAGTTTTCATTTGAAAATTACCAACATATCTATCTTCAGTTGAGTCAATCACTTAAATCACTTACATAACTTTCTAACGCATGATAAGTTACTCTTGGGAGTGGTTTCTATTTTTTATCTTTCTTATTATCGATCGCTCCCATGCTGGTCTGGGAGAAATAAAAAAAAACTTAGAATGTACCAGCTGCTTCTCTTCCCACGCAGATCGTAAAAGCCGATCGAGGGAATGGGCAAAAATGCAAATCATGTTAACAGGCGATGCGGCTAGCAACCCATCACTGCATTGATTGCTTTTACATCTACTCGCCCACCATGACGCTAAAAGTGGCTTTTGGGTCTTGCGGCCCTGGGCTCTGCATAGAACCGCAAGACCCAAAATGCTCTGTCTGCCCCATTAGGGATAAAGACGTGATAGTATGTATGTATGTATGTATTATCGATTCCCTTGATCGGTTTGAAGACAAGCAGCTGTCTATATTCAAACATTTTCTTTCCTTCCAGACTAGCGTGGAAGAAAATTTGACAGTTTTTTTCTTTTGGGAAATTTCACATCAAAGAGAAATCTGAAGTATACAGGATATACTTAAAAAACCCAAAAACCTCAAGGGGTCAATTTTGAGTTTTTGATGCCATCTTATACAGAAACAAAATTCTATCGATCTGTCTGGGATTTTTAATGCTTTTATATAGTAATAAAAATAGCTCACACTAACAAATCGTTAATCGCAGAAGTATAGTAATCAATAACACGGTACTGCTAATATACATCTAAAAACTTCTGTGACGTCAGTAACTGTGGACAGTTTGCGTTAAACTCTACTCCATTAATAGGGTCGTCCGAACTTCTGAATTAATTTGTAGCGATTCTTGAACTAGCTCAACTACTTCAGGAGGGTTTAAGTCGATATCTGTTGGAATAGTTTTCATTTGAAAATTACCAACAAATCTATCTTCAGTTGAGTCAATCACGTAAATCACTTACATAACTTTCTAACGCATGATAAGTTAATCTTGGGAGTGGTTTCTATTTGGATTCTTTTTTAATACCCTTGATCGGTTTAAAGATAAGAAGCTGACTACATTCAAAAATGTTCTTTTCTTCCAGTCTTGCTTGGAAAAAAATTGAAAGTTTCTGTCTTTTAAGTAATCTTACATCGATGCAGAAATCTAAAGTTTACAGGATAAGATCAAGCATTAAGGGGTCGATTCTGAGTTTCTGATGCCATTCAGAAAAAACATTTTCTATCTGTTTGGGAAACATTTTTGTTACTATAAGCGTTACTTATAGTAACAAAAAAAGCCTTCGCAATTAAATCGTTATTCGCAGAATTTGTGTAATCTGTGACACTGCTAATATACATCTACAAACTTCTGTGACGTCAGTAACTGTGGACAGTTTGCGTTAAACTCCACTCCATTAATGGGGTCGTCCGAACTTCTGAATTAATTTGTAGCGATTCTTGAACCAGCTTAACTACTTCAGGAGGGTTTAAGTCGATATCTGTGGGAATAGTTTTCATTTGAAAATTACCAACATATCTATCTACAGTTGAGTCAATTACGTAAATCACTTGCATAACTTTCTAACGCATGTTTAGTTAATCTTGGAAGTGGTTTCTATTTGGATTCTTTTTTTATTCCCATAACCCTTCAAACGTCGGACGCCCGGAGCGGGCGTCTGATGTATTGTTTTACTATTGTGTCTGCACTGACAACAGGTTAATCGGTTTGAAGACAAGCAGCTCTATATTCAAACATTTTCTTTTCTTCCAGACTAGCGTGGAAAAAAAATTGTCAGTTATTGTCTTTTGAGAAATTTCACATCAAAGAGAAATCTGAAGTATACAGGATATACTTAAAAAACCCTGAAACCTCAAGAAGTCGATTTTGAGTTTTTGATGCCATCTTGTACAGAAATAAAATTCTATCGATCTGTCTGGGATTTTTAATGCTTTTATATAGTAATAAAAATAGCCCACACTAACAAATCGTTAATCGCAGAAGTATAGTAATCAATAACACGGTACTGCTAATATACATCTACAAACTTCTGTGACGCCAGTAATTGTGGACAGTTTGCGTTAAACTTCACTTCATTAATAGGGTCGTCCGAACTTCTCAATTAATTTGTAGCGATTCTTGAACTAGCTTAACTACTTCAGGAGGGTTTAAGTCGATATCTGTTGGAATAGTTTTCATTTGAAAATTACCAACAAATCTATCTTCAGTTGAGTCAATCACGTAAATCACTTACATAACTTTCTAACGCATGTTAAGTTACTCTTGGGAGTGGTTTCTATTCTTTATCTTTCTTATTATTGATTCCCTTGATCGGTTTAAAGATAAGAAGCTGACTACATTCAAAAATGTTCTTTTCTTTCAGTCTTGCTTGGAAAAAAATTGAAAGTTTCTGTCTTTTAAGTAATCTTACATCGATGCAGAAATCTAAAGTTTACAGGATAAGATCAAGCATTAAGGGGTCGATTCTGAGTTTCTGATGCCATTCAGAAAAAACATTTTCTATCTGTTTGGGAAACATTTTTGTTACTATAAGCGTTACTTATAGTAACAAAAAAAGCCTTCGCAATTAAATCGTTATTCGCAGAATTTGTGTAATCTGTGACACTGCTAATATACATCTACAAACTTCTGTGACGTCAGTAACTAGTGGACAGTTTGCGTTAAACTCCACTCCATTAATAGGGTCGTCCGAACTTCTGCATTAATTTCTAGCGATTCTTGAACCAGCTTAACTACTTCAGGAGGGTTTAAGTCGATATCTGTTGGAATAGTTTTCATTTGAAAACTACTAACAAATCTATCTTCAGTTGAGTCAATCACGTAAATCACTTACATAACTTTCTAACGCATGTTTAGTTAATCTTGGAAGTGGTTTCTATTTGGATTCTTTTTTAATACCCTTGATCGGTTTAAAGATAAGAAGCTGACTACATTCAAAAATGTTCTTTTCTTCCAGTCTTGCTTGGACAAAAATTCAAAGTTTCTGTCTTTTAAGTAATCTTACATCGATGCAGAAATCTAAAGTTTACAGGATAAGATCAAGCATTAAGGGGTCGATTCTGACTTTCTGATGCCATTCAGAAAAAACATTTTCTATCTGTTTGGGAAACATTTTTGTTACTATAAGCGTTACTTATAGTAACAAAAAAAGCCTTCGCAATTAAATCGTTATTCGCAGAATTTGTGTAATCTGTGACACTGCTAATATACATCTACAAACTTCTGTGACGTCAGTAACTGTGGACAGTTTGCGTTAAACTCCACTCCATTAATAGGGTCGTCCGAACTTCTCAATTAATTTGTAGCGATTCTTGAACCAGCTCAGCTACTTCAGGAGGGTTTAAGTCGATATCTGTTGGAATAGTTTTCATTTGAAAATTACCAACATATCTATCTTCAGTTGAGTCAATCACGTAAATCACTTACATAACTTTCTAACGCACGATAAGTTAATCTTGGGAGTGGTTTCTATTCTTTGTCTTTCTTATTATCGATTCCCTTGATCGGTTTGAAGACAAGCAGCTGTCTATATTCAAACATTTTCTGTTCTTCCAGACTAGCGTGGAAGAAAATTTGAAAGTTTTTATCTTTTGAGAAATTTCACATCACAGAGAAATCTGAAGTATACAGGATATACTTAAAAAACCCTGAAACCTCAAGGGGTTGATTTTGAGTTTTTGATGCCATCTTATGCAGAAACAAAATTCTATCGATCTGTCTGGGATTTTTAATGCTTTTATATAGTAATAAAAATAGCCCAAACTAACAAATCGTTAATGGCAGAAGTATAGTAATCAATGACACGGTACTGCTAATATACATCTACAAACTTCTGTGACGTCAGTAACTGTGGACAGTTTGCGTTAAACTCCACTCAATTAATAGGGTCGTCCGAACTTCTCAATTAATTTGTAGCGATTCTTGAACTAGCTCAACTACTTCAGGAGGGTTTAAGTCGATATCTGTTGGAATAGTTTTCATTTCAAAACTACTAACAAATCTATTTTCAGTTGAGTCAATCACGTAAATCACTTACATAACTTTCTAATGCATGTTAAGTTAATCTTGGGAGTGGTTTCTATTTGGATCCTTTTTTTATTCCCTTTATCAACATGTCGTTTGGCATGTTACTGCATGAATCCTAAACATCTAATGTTAGGTTTTAAGCCAGTTAATGTATGTTAATTATAGATTATATGAAAGTGTATTTTAAAAAAATGTTGATTTGACTCCAGTAAATAATTAAATTAGATTAGATCAGAAGAAAGCAGCTGTTTGTATTCAAACATTTTCTTTTCTTTCAGACTAGCGTGAAAGAAAATTTAACAGTTTCCGTCTTTTGAGAAATTTGAAAGTTTATCGGATAAGATACAGGATATACTTAAAAAACGCTAAGCCTCAACGGGTCGATTTTTTTACTTTTGATACCATCTTATGAAAATAATCTATATATCTGTCAGGAAAAAAAAATTCTAACGTTCATAGTTATAAAAATAGCCCTCGCTAATAAATTGTTAATCGCAGAAATATTTATGTAATCAATGACACTGCTAATATACATCTACAAACTTCTGTGACGTCAGTAACTGTGGACAGTTTGCGTTAAACTCCACTCCATTAATAGGGTCGTCCGAACTTGCGTATTAATTTGTAGCGATTCTTGAACCTGCTCAGCTACTTCAGGAGGGTTTAAGTCGATATCTTTTGGAATAGTTTTCATTTGAAAATTACCAACATATCTATATTCAGTTGAGTCAATTACGTAAATCACTTACATAACTTTCTAACGCATGATAAGTTAATCTTGGGAGTGGTTTCTATTCTTTATCTTTCTTATTATTGATTCCCTTGATCGGTTTAAAGATAAGAAGCTGACTACATTCAAAAATGTTCTTTTCTTCCAGTCTTGCTTGGACAAAAATTCAAAGTTTCTGTCTTTTAAGTAATCTTACATCGATGCAGAAATCTAAAGTTTACAGGATAAGATCAAGCATTAAGGGGTCGATTCTGAGTTTCTGATGCCATTCAGAAAAAACATTTTCTATCTGTTTGAGAAACATTTTTGTTACTATAAGCGTTACTTATAGTAACAAAAAAAGCCTTCGCAATTAAATCGTTATTCGCAGAATTTGTGTAATCTGTGACACTGCTAATATACATCTACAAACTTCTGTGACGTCAGTAACTGTGGACAGTTTGCGTTAAACTCCACTCAATTAATAGGGTCGTCCGAACTTCTCAATTAATTTGTAGCGATTCTTGAACTAGCTCAACTACTTCAGGAGGGTTTAAGTCGATATCTGTTGGAATAGTTTTCATTTGAAAATTACCAACATATCTATCTTCAGTTGAGTCAATTACGTAAATCACTTACATAACTTTCTAACGCATGTAAAGTTAATCTTGGGAGTGGTTTCTATTTGGATTCTTTTTTTATTCCCTTAATCGGTTTGAAGACAAGCAGCTCTAAATTCAAACATTTTCTTTTCTTCCAGACTAGCGTGGAAGAAAATTTGTCAGTTGTTGTCTTTTGAGAAATTTTAAATCAATGCAGAAATCTGAAGTATACATGATATACTTAAAAACCCGAAACTTTAAGGGGTCTATTTTTGGGTTTTTGATGCCATCTTATACAGAAACAAAATTCTATCGATCTGTCTGGGATTTTTAATGCTTATAAATAGTAATAAAAATAGCTCACACTAACAAATCGTTAATGGCAGAAGTATAGTAATCAATGACACGGTACTGCTAATATACATCTACAAACTTCTGTGACGTCAGTAACTGTGGACAGTTTGCGTTAAACTCCACTCCATTAATAGGGTCGTCCGAACTTCTCAATTAATTTGTAGCGATTCTTGAACCAGCTCAGCTACTTCAGGAGGGTTTAAGTCGATATCTGTTGGAATAGTTTTCATTTGAAAATTACCAACATATCTAGCTTCAGTTGAGTCAATCACGTAAATCACTTGCGTAACTTTCTAATGCATGTTAAGTTAATTTTGGGAGTGGTTTCTATTTGGATTCTTTTTTTATTCTCTTAATCGGTTTGAAGACAAGCAGCTCTAATATGCAAACATTTTCTTTCCTTCCAGACTAGCGTGGAAGAAAATTTGACAGTTTTTTTCTTTTGAGAAATTTCACAGTAAAGAGAAATCTGAAGTATACAGGATATACTTAAAAAACCCTGAAACCTCAAGGAGTCGATTTTGAGTTTTTGATACCATCTTGTACAGAAATAAAATTCTATCGATCTGTCTGGGATTTTTAATGCTTTTATATAGTAATAAAAATAGCTCACACTAACAAATCGTTAATGGCAGAAGTATAGTAATCAATGACACGGTACTGCTAATATACATCTACAAACTTCTGTGACGCCAGTAATTGTGGACAGTTTGCGTTAAACTTCACTTCATTAATAGGGTCGTCCGAACTTCTGAATTAATTTGTAGCGATTCTTGAACCAGCTCCAACTACTACAGGAGGGTTTAAGTCGATATCTGTTGGAATAGTTTTCATTTGGAAATTACCAACATATCTATCTTCAGTTGAGTCAATTACGTAAATAACTTACATAACTTTCTAACGCATGATAAGTTAATCTTGGGAGTGGTTTCTATTCTTTGTCTTTCTTATTATTGATTCCCTTGATCGATTTGAAGACAAGCAGCTGTCTATATTCAAACATTTTCTTTTCTTCCAGACTAGCGTGGAAGAAAATTTGACAGTTTTTGTCTTTCGAGTAATTTCACAACAAAGAGAAATCTGAAGTATACAGGATATATTTAAAAAAACCCGGAACCTCAAGGGGTCAATTTTGGGTTTTTGATGCCATCTTATACAGAAACAAAATTCTATCGATCTGTCTGGGATTTTTAATGCTTTTATATAGTAATAAAAATAGCCCAAACTAACAAATCGTTAATCGCAGAAGTATAGTAATCAATGACACGGTACTGCTAATATACATCTACAAACTTCTGTGACGTCAGTAACTGTGGACAGTTTGCGTTAAACTCCACTCCATTAATAGGGTCGTCCGAACTTCTGAATTAATTTGTAGCGATTCTTGAACTAGCTCAACTACTTCAGGAGGGTTTAAGTCGATATCTGTTGGAATAGTTTTCATTTGAAAATTACCAACAAATCTATCATCAGTTGAGTCAATCACGTAAATCACTTACATAACTTTCTAACGCATGTTAAGTTAATCTTGGGAGTGGTTTCTATTTGGATCCTTTTTTTATTCCCTTCATCAACATGTCGTTTGGCATGTTACTGCATGAATCCTAAACATCTAATGTTAGGTTTTAAGCCAGTTAATGTAAGATTAATTATAGATTATATGTAAGTGTATTTTAAAAAAATGTTAAATTGTCTCCAGTAAATAATTTAATTAGATTGGATCAAAAGAAAGCAGCTGTCTGTATTCAAACATTTTCTTTTCTTTCAGACTAGCGTGGAAGAAAATTTAACAGTTTCCGTCTTTTGAGAAATTTAAAAGTGTATCGGTTATGATACAGGATATAATTAAAAAACGCTAAGCCTCAACGGGTCGATTTTTTTACTTTTGATACCATCTTATGAAAAAAATCTATATATCTGTCTGGAAAAAAAAAATCTAACGTTCATAGTTATAAAAATAACCCTCGCTAATAAATTGTTAATCGCAGAAATATTTATGTAATCAATGACACAGCTAATATACATCTACAAACTTCTGTGACGTCAGTAACTGTGGACAGTTTGCGTTAAACTCCACTCCATTAATAGGGTCGTCCGAACTTGCGTATTAATTTGTACCGAATCCTGAACTAGCTTTAACTGCTTCAGAAGGGTTTAAGTCACTATCTGTTAGAGTTAGTTCTCATTCAATGTTAATTGCACTAGAAAATTGACTACGAATCTATCTCTGACCTATTTAATCTGTTGTTAGTGCAAAACACCAGATATAATGGTAAAACAATGCATGTCGACCGGATTCTGATCTGCTCACAGACGAGACGTTAAGCATATTCATTACCTCTGTAATTTATTTACATTAATGTTAAGTAATTCTGTACATTTATTTTCAGGCAACTTATAAAATCTGACACTTTTGTAAGGTTTTAATATATTACCAATAATTCATTACCTCTAAAAAAATTTTTTTTCGTGTGAACATAGGAGTCTTGACAAATCAAAGATATCTACAGAAGACACTTTTTATCAGATAAGATTGGTAAAGAGGAGTAATTTATAAATTTTAGAAGCATGAATTCAAACGGGTTACTTACGTAAAGAAAGAGTCAGCTACTGGCATGTTTCAACTTGTTTTGTTAACATGTTTCAACTTCATCCAAAAATCTTTATCAGGATGAATGTATTTACCATGAAACGCGGTGTGGCTAACAAAAGTAACACCTATAGTTGATGCTATATATTAACTGGTTTATTCTTTATAACACAGGCTATTTATACTGATTTCCAATAGTTAAATACGTACCTCGGAAAAACAATAGTAAATTTAATTGGAATACTGTCTTGTATTTATCATGGATTTTTATCTAGATTATACTTACTTACTTACTGCAGCCTTTCTTGCTAACGTCCTCTGCTTTCCTGTTGTGGCTGCTGTACTTGCCTCTTGGCCAAGGCCTCCCCTAGCTGTCTCCATAGTATTCTGTTCCTTGCTTTTCTTCTCCATATCCCTTCAGCTGCTTTCTTGATTTCATCTTCCTATCTCCACCTCTGCAGGGCGCAGAGGCCTTTCCTTCTTTTATCCATCAAGAGGATACCACTCTGTAACTAGGTTATACGTAGCTATGAATGACATATGAGTGACGTAAGCCGTTAGAGCTCGTCACAATACAGGTTTGTGTCTCACATTCATTTTAATCGAAAAATTCATAAATATAGATAGATAGATAGATAGATAGATAAAACGTTTATTTGTGAAAACTGCACAAACACAATCACACACAAAGAAATACACGAATTATTTTTTAGTATATCAAGAACAAGTTTTTAGCGATGTGATGTGTATGCTGCAGTTGCACAAAAAGGTCGTAGGCTCAGCGACAATATTGCTCAAAGAGCAATGCGCTGATTTTCAGCTAAAACCTTAGGTATAGGTGCAAGTACGATCAGTTGTGAAGATTGTTAAATTAACGTGTTAAAGACTATAAAAACAAGAATAAACTACAAGACATATAGATACACAAAGTTTTCCGCCGATATTATTGCACATCAAAAGTTATCTGTGACGTCAGTAACTGTGGACAGTTTGCGTTTAACTCCACTTCATTAATAGGGTCGTCCGAACTTGCGAGTTAACTTGTATGCCTGAATTAACTTCAACTACTTACTTAAGCAGAGTTTCAGTCGCTTCTTGTTGGGGATAGTATCATTCAATTTTAATCGTATTAGAAAATTGACTACGAATTTATCTCTTCTACCATATATTACCTCTATAATTTACTTAAACAAATCTGATTTAAGAGTTTCGCGTCACAGTTACTGTTTTCAGTTAGACCATGATGGTAGAAGGGTCGTCGAAATATTTGACTAAAAACGATATTTAACACGCTAAGTCCCGTAATACTAATAACAGTTACAGTAATTCTGAGAAACTTTGAAAAATGTTAATTGTTGTCAATTATTATGAAAATTATAGATGGAATTCTGAGAATAGTACATACATACATACTATCACACACATCTTTATCCCTAACGGGGTAGACAAAGCACTTTGGGTCTTGCAGCTCTAAACAGACAGAAACCATTGCTGTAAGACTCGTAGGCCACTTTTAGCATGATGGTGGGCGAGGTGGAAAAAGGAATCAAAATGGTGACGGATTGCTAGCCGCAACGCCTATTAAAATGATTAGCATTTTCACTCAGTCCCTCGATCGGCTTCTACGATCTGCGCGGAAAGAGGAGCAGTTATTACATTCTTAGTTTTTTCTTTTCGTCCAGACCAGAATGGAATTTTACCATGTACCACATATTGTATATCTATACATATAATAAAATAGTAAAAAAAGTGTGTCTGTACAATATATTTCCAAAAAAAATATTGGGGGGAGGATGAAGACGTAGTAATAGAGTAAGAATTTAAAAAAAAAATGTCTCTCTGTTTGTCTGTATGTCTGTTTGTCTGTTTGTACACGCTAATCTCCGGAAATACTGGACGGATTCGAATGAAACTTTTTTGTTATATAGCTATTAAGCCTGGGCAACATATAGGGTATAAATGATTTTGGAAAATGGAACGCCTGATGCAGAACCATAATGGTCTAGCTAAACTATATGAGATATAAAAATGCCGCCTTAGTAAAAGTTGCTCAGCCTGAAAAGCATTTTCCAGAGACATAAAGTCCACGCGAACGAAGTCGCGGGCTTCGGCTAGTATATAATAATACAGTTGGTACGTTCTTAGATTTCACTAACTCTCGTGCCCTAATAGAAAAAAACCTTTTAGAGCACGAGCTCTTCGAAAAAAAAACCCTAATAAACTTTAATAACTATTTATGCATTTGATAAGCAAATATAAAAACCCCCGACTGTTAACAACGCCATCTAGTGATGAGTAGCGGAAATATCGAATCGACTTGATAAGTATACGTATCGCATCTATTTTTTACTAGTAAAAGCCCTGACTTTAAAGCGTTAACCCCCAGTAACCTTTAAAATGCTTAGCTGATTTTCATCAAACATAGCTAGAAACCGAAAGAGAACTTGTTTTCAAGTAAAACAAACTTGATCAACATCGGTTTCTCAGTTTTTTTTTTTTTTTCGTGTGTGTAAGTGACCAACACTGGTGTCAGATTCTTCGGGCTGCCTTAAGGCATCTGACATAGCTTGACGAATGCTATATAATGATGACAGCCGGGACCAAAGGCTTATACGTACCTTCAGAAGCACGGAGGAGCTCTAGAAAATTTTATGCCACTTATGGTCACCCATCCAAGTCCAGACCACGCTCGGTGTCGTTTTACTTGCGAAAGCGCTTGTAATGCGCACTCCCACCGGGCAACCGAGCTTCTCCGTTTTAGCGCTACAATGCCACAGACAAACAGATCAACAGACGTTAGCGTCAAACTTATACACCCCTCTTTTCGTCGGGGATTAAAACATATTCTTTACGCCAATATCACAAAGAGAATACCCGATAACTTGTAAAACCGATATTCAGGCTACGGAATATTAAATAATAATAAAGCGCACTCAACTCTCTTTGCGCTCACAATCTGAGCTGCAAAGTGCAGGTCGCAAATTGATAGTTTTATTATGAGCTCATACAACGTGGAAGGGACATCATAATAAATCGAACCATGGGCTATATACTAAATCACTATATTATAATGAAATTAGCTCAATGCCATTAATTGGAACTAAGTTTCTTATCGCGCGTTGCTAAAGGAGGCTAGACGGAAAAAATTAAGACCAAAAGTTGTAACGACACTTTTGGCTATAGTTGTAAGCCGTGCGGCGTGCGCGTGTTTCTCTGTCTGTCTCTCTCTCTCCTAATTAATCGAAAGGAACTTCGTTTCATCCGGGTGTCCCTTGACTCCTCTCAAGTTTTTTTTATTATATTGTAATGGCATGGAGCTGATCTGATGATGGAGCCGGAGGATGGCCATAGGAACTCCGTAATCAAACAACGCAATTCCATTAAATTTGGGCTCGTTTAATTCGTATTGAGGAGGCTTTAGATAAAAGGTTGTTTTAAAAAATATTTTTAAATAAATTCTTGTTTTGTCGCGGGTTAACAATACTCGTAAGTTTTTTTTAAATAGTAAAACCAACAGCATTTAATATAAATTAGGTAACAGATTTAGAATTGAAATGTAATGAAATTGTCTCATTCAGTTACTCAAAATTATTTGTTAGACGTCGATGTTGTGTTTAATAAACATAACATCCTTTCGCGTAGAAAATGATTTTGAAATTAAAGTGCAGAACTACAACTAAGCAACCAATTGACATTTCACCACTTGAGCTTTAGAATGATAAGACTGTGAAGGAATCCTTTCACGACGTAATGGGTGGTCGTCGATGTTCTCCAGATAGCGGACGACATCTTACAGCAGCTATTACTGAAGAGCCGCTAGTTTCTATAGTCGTTATAGGGTTCCGTGGTAAACAAAGAACCCTTATATTAGTTTTGCTATGTCTGTCTGTCTCTCTGTCCATTCGCGGTTTTACTTAGAGGCTATAAGTACTAGAAAGTTTTATTTTGGTATGGGTGTGCATATTTAGGCCCAACGCAGACGACAGACTAGACCGCGCCGCACTTTTAGTCTGTGAAAATAGAACCTATGGAATTACATGCAGCAACACACACGACGCACAAAAAGTGCGGCGCACAAAAAATCCGTGTAATTTTGGCAGACCGCGCCGCGCCGCGCCGCGCCACACCGCACTAAAAGTGTGCGAAAAAAATACAACGTATGCTTCAACCCGCGCTAACACAGACGTCGCGCACTTTAGTCTGTGACCTTCACTCGGCTAGTGGTGGACGTGACGTGCGCGGTATTGCAGCATGGCGCTAGAGATAGATGTACCGATGTTAATTCATGAAATACAAAACAGACCTGCAATTTATTATACTTCAAAATCCGATTATCATGCCTAGTATAACCTTTCTTCTGGACCAATGCACTTTCTCATTATTGTTTCCGAATGTGTCAAAGTTGATCTTAAAATGAATAGGAACTCATTAAAAGTATAAATAGAAATTTTATAAAATTTGAAAAAATTGTCCGGATATTGTTTTAGAATTGCACGTTTCATATGGAATTGTCCTTTTAGTAATCTCTCCGAAAGTATAGGATGTACCCAAAAATTTTTATTTCTTCTTTTTCTGTACTTCAAGTATAAAATAATACATCGCAATCTTTGCACTTCCATGGCGTGTAAAACTGTACGTGTCCCGTCCCTACAGTTCTGCCGACAGAATTATTCAAAATGTGCGTCGTGTGTGTTGAGTCCGTGAACAATCCGCGAAAGACTTTTTGCGCGCCACGCAGACTATTTGTGCGCCGCAGACTCGATCGGACAAAAAGTCTGTCGTCTGTGTTGGGCCTTATTATGCCAAAAAAGTGGTAAAATAAAATACCTTTTTTTTTTTAATCCATCTTTTTTTCCGGAGATTAGCGTATACAAACAGAGAGAGTTTTTTTTTAAAATTTTACCCTATTACTATTTCTGCATCGCCCCAATTCTTTTTTTACTGTTTTATTATATGTATAGATATACATGATAGGAACTAAAACTAAACAGTAATCAATTGACATTTCACCACTTGAGCTTTAGAATTATAAGACTGCGAAGGAATCCTTTCACGACTTAATGGGTGGTCGTCGACGTTCTCCAGATAGCGGACGACATCTTACAGCAGCTATTACTGAAGAGCCGCTAGTTTCTATGACCGTTTTTAGGGTTCCGTAGTAATTGTCGTTTTAGGATTCGCTAGTAAACAAGGAACCCTTATAATTGTTTTGCTATGTCTGTCTGTCTTTCTGTCCGCGGTTTAATTCAGAGACCATAAGTACTAGAAAGTTTTATTTTGGAATGGGTGTGCATATTTATTATGGCAAAAAAGTGGTAAAACAAAATAACAAAAAAAATTTTTAATCCAACCGTTTTTCTGGAGATACCGTGTACAAACAGACAAACGGACAGATTTTTTTTTGTTTTAAATTCTTACTCTATAACTGTTTCTGCACCGCCCTAATTTTTTATTTACTGTTTTATTATATATATAGAACTACAACTAACAGCAATCAATTGACAATTCTCCACTTGAGTTTAGAATGATAAGACTGCGAAGGAATCCTTTCACGACGTAATGGGTGGTCGTCGAAGTTCTCCAGATAGCGGACGACATCTTACAGCAGCTACTACTGATCCGCCGCTAGTTTCTATGGTCGTTTTAGGGTTCCGTAGTGAACAACGAAGCCTTTTAGTTTCGCCGTGTCTGTCTGACTGTTCGCGGTTTAACTCAGAGACTATAAGTACTAGAAAGCTTTAATTTGGTATGGACATGTTTATTAATTATGCCAAAAAGTGGTAAAATAAAATATTGAATTTCTTTTTTGTGAGCCGTAAAAGTAACGTGGGAGTTTTCTTGGCTAACTCATATTGTAGGGGTGTATTATTGAAAATTCTTTCAAAAATATTGCGATTTAGGGTCCCTAAAATTTGTTTCTGAAATATTCGGTTTTAAAATGCAACTTTTGATCAAGTTTCCCTCGCTCTCTCTACTAAACAGTTATAATAAAAAATCACAGGGTTGTATTCTTAACGAAGTTTAAAAGAGAGCTATCAGAGCTAAGTAGTATCCACTTATAAAATGTACTCAGAAAAGGAAAATTTCATACGAATTCAAAAGAAAATTAATTTTTGAAACTTTTTTAGTGTAGTTTTAACCTGACCACTGGAGCACGGAGGCAGTCACTTTTCATAGAAGAGTACCGGGGCGACCGAGCTTTGCTCGGTTACATCTCAAACATTAACAAAAATTTTTAAACTTGTCTAAAAACAATGCAAAATAAAAAATTATACATAAACTTAAAAATAAAAAAAACAAAAGTAAGTCACCGTGTGGGAATCGAAACCGTAACACTCTTTCTAGCGGTCGGTATCCTTAACCGCTGAGCTAAAAACAAGGCGGTCGGCGCAACGAAATTAGCGACCATATTCTGCGTGGAAAGAAAAACGCATGAAAACTCGAAAACACGCGTTTTCCCAAACATAAAACTAATCTAGATCGATTGTTTACCCTCAAAAAGCCCCATATACAAATTTTCTGCGAAATCGTTAGAGCCGTTTTCGAGATCACAGAAATTTATAAATATATATATATATATATATATATACAAGAATTGCTCGTTTAAAGGTATAAGATATAAACACAATTCCATATGTCTGTTTGTCATCTAGTAAAAATTGCCATACAACTATAAAAGGGCGATAAAACCCGTTTTATGACTCGCTATCCTCGACTGTGTTAATTGCGTCCACTTTGTAACCGCGTATCGCTTGTATTACGCATCTCAATTAAACATACATTCGTTGCATTTTTTTCATTATTGTGAATAAAGTTTGCTACAGAATAGATGCCGGTTGGGTGGTGTTTGATGAAAATCGGTTCAGGTGTTAAAAAGTAATCGAGTGTTAACGCTTTCAGTAGATTTGTAACTTCTTCTTCTTATCGTGTGTGTTAGTGACTAACACTAGTGTCAGAGTTTTTAAACCGCCTTAAAGGCCTCTGACATGGTTTTAGGTAACAATGTCAAAGACAGTGACCAGGACCGACGGCTTAACGTGCCCTCCGAAGCACGGATCATCTTACTTATCAGACAATTAGGTGATCAGCCTATAATGACCTAACCAAACAAGGACAACAACACAAAGTCGTTGCCCCCGCCAGGAATCGAAGCCACGACCTCCGGGTATGGGCCGAACGCTCTAACCACTACACCGCGGAGTTTTTTAACTTACCTGGCTGATAATAGATGGCGCTAAAGGTATAAATTGGACTTAACATTGGATAGAATATTAAGTAGTTCCGCCGTTTATCAAAAGATGGTGACGTCGGGAGTTTTTTTTTTATTTGTCTAGCAAATACACTCGTTTCCAGAAACTGATATAGCTGATATGATATATATATATATATATATAGATATACCCGTGGGCACTTTGTAGATCCATCGTGCCGTACGACTAGTATTTGTTGGTTCCGTTTACGTAGTTGGCTCCGGGTGCCTTTTCTAGATCCAATGCTAGTCAGCCATGCGCATGTTGTTCCAACTGGAGCCAAAAGTGTCAACTAGAGTAATAATAATAATTACGTCAATTTTATACAAATCCACCTTTTTGGCATTCAACACTGTTACATCCGATTCAAATCAACCAATCAGAGAGCACCGTTGACCTCATTGGCTACAATCTGCTAGTAATAATATTATTACAAGCTTCTGTTCAACTTGCAATGTTTATGCAATCAATGTAGTGTTGCCAAACAATAGATATCATTTTTCAATTGAAAAATGACAAACTATCGACAGTGGTTTATCAGTATGGATATCTGTTTTAGAGCAATACTATTGATAACCAACAATACCATAATTGGTATTTATAGTATCGATCCGACGAAAATCAAACTATCATGAGTATCGATAGTATGCGTTTCATAAAATATCGACACTATCGATATTTTTTGTAATATCGATAGTATCGATATTTTATGTATTATTAAAAGCAATACTATCGATAGTTTGTTCGTCATCAGAATCGATATTATCGATACTATCAGCAGTATCGATAAACAATCAAAAGTATCTCAAGACTCACTGACGGTTTTATTAAAAATACCGATAGTGAGTCAATTGACTGTCAATAGTGGACTATCGAGCGGCAACACTTATCCAATGCTAATGGAGTAAATGAGCCGTTCTGATGATGGAACCGGAACGAATTCAACAACCCTCAGTAAATAAAATAACATAGCCCTTAGATCATTTATTACAGATTAGCCTTACCTGCGTGTTTCCCTCTGCCAAGGTATAAAATCAACTAATCTTTCTTTCTTTCTAATCTAATACATTTATAATGTAAGTTGCGTAATCAATTATGATCATTACGTAAATCTGTAAAGTATCGAAAGGACGGTGCAAGTGCTCCGTTAGAATTGCTATGTTAAACAGTTTCCTTGTGTGATAAGTTTTTTATTCTGAGGCCAAACTACTTATTGAAACGAATGAAATAAGCCGAAACTCGATGGAGTTGCGTCGTTTAATTACTGAATTGCATCGACCACCTTCCGTTCTCCGAGATCTCTCGAGAGACTGTGACTATCTGATGCCTTTGACCTCGTTTTCGTGGACAAAAAAGCTCGTTACCATTAAAAATAAAAAAAAATATTACATTTGAATTTGGAATCCGTTACTTTTATATGATTTTTCATTGTCTTTTCTTCTTTTGGCGCTAATATATTGAACAATATTTTGCGTGATATAGAGAACCGAATCGCTGTGATTGCATTACACAAAGTAGGTTTGAGCCAAATGCAGTTTTTAAAATTCTCCATACGCTTGGTATTAGTCAAATGTTTGTGTACCGACACAGGTATGACACTGCATAGAAACGGAGCAGCATAAATACCTAGTACTACTACAAACGAAACAATCCGTCCGTGCACACGTCAAATGTGTGAGTTAAACAATCAGGGTCGCTACCACAGAATTTGTTGCTTTGCTTACCTGTTTTTACCACTCGGAAATCTATACGATTATCTGTTGCTATACAAGGAACAATTATTGAACAGGTGGATGACATTACCTTCTTGGGAATACAACTGGATAGTGCCCTTACCTGGGAAACACAGGTTGATAAAGTGTGCGGTAAATTGGCAAGCACTAGCTTCGCGCTCAGACGACTATCGGATGTGGTACCTAGAGAGGTGGTGAGGTCTACCTACTTTGCGATAGTGCAGTCTGTCCTGCAGTATGGCCTAGAGGTCTGGGGGTGCGCCGCGGAATGGCAACGAGCGTTTCGTATGCAAAAGCGAGCAGTCCGCGCGATAGTCCACGTATCAGGGCGAACAACCGTCAGACCATACTTTAAAACCCTTGGAATCCTCACGCTGCCATCCCTTTTCATCTTACAGGTAGCCACATATGTATTTAGTAACCAACACGTGTACCAAAGACCGAGAGATGTGCACGACATTGCGCTCCGCGATGTTGACCGACTGCACCTGATACTACACAGACTAGCTAAGACTGACAGACTGACTCATGTAATGGGGCCGTCTGTCTTTAATAAGTTGCCACCTGATATAAAACAGGCGACTACATTGAAAAGCTTTAAAGTCAAGCTAAAAAAGTGGCTTCTTGAGCGTACATTCTACAGTATAGAAGAATTTTATGAATGTCGCTTATAATTCCAATTTGATATGTTAATTTTCATTCGATTATTCTGTAATTATATGATTATTATTAGTTATGTATGTGTATGCGTAATATATTTATTTGTATGTTTAATTTATTTTATTTTATTATTAAATTTTATTTTTGTATGACGTGTAAATACTTTTTATGAATAAATATGATTATGATTATGATTTTAAAATTTACGTTTTTTATTGTTACCCGTGGATAAACAACGATAATGTGCGCAGTTTCTCACCATTATAATTCAATAATCCTAAGTGACTCGCGTAATGCCAACTTGCGACTACCAATAACCCTGTTTTTCTGGCTCTTACACGTCCCAATAACAGGGGAAAGGTTGCGGGGACACCAGATTGCGGGGGACGGTGCGAGTTTCCGTTCTGTATGTAACACTATTATTAATTCTGTGGTACCGGACTATAATAGGTACAATGAGACCTCCTCTTTGTGACAGTAAAAGATCTGGCCGTCCACGTAGTGTTTATATGAAAAAGGTGGTCAAAGCAGTAAGGGAAAGAATTCGAAGAAATCCTGTCCGAAAGCAAAAGATTTTAACACAGGAGATGAAGATAGCACCTAGAACCATGTCGCTTATTTTAAAACATGACTTAGGACTTACTGCTTATAAAAGACGAACTGGTAATTTTACAACTGATAATTTAAAAAAGAATAGAGTAGTAAAATCGAAAAATCTACTGAAGCGGTACGCAATGGGTGGTCGCAGAAAAAAATTGTTTACGGATGACCATTTTTTTACCATTGAGCAACATTTTAACAAATAAAATGACTGTAGGTATTTATGCCCCAAGCTCTAAGAAAGCATCCCAATAAGTCGACAGAGTGCAGCGTGGCATTAGCCGACTTTAGTGATGGTTTGATGGGGTGTTAGCTATGAAGGAGTGACTGAGCCATGCTTTTGTGAAAAAAGTATCGAAACATCGGCATAAGTGTATCAAGATACCATTCTTGAGAAGGTATTTAAGCCCCTTAACAACACTATGTTCAATAACCAAGAATGGTTCTTCCAGCAAGACTCGGCACCGGGTCACAAAGCTCGGTCAACGCAGTCTTAGTTGGAATCAAACGTTTCCGACTTCATCAGAGCTGAAAACTGGCCGTCGTCTAATCCCAATCTTAATCCGCTGGATTATGTTTAATGGTCAGTTTTAGAGAGTACGGCTTGCTCTAAACGCCATGATAATTTGGAGTCCCCAAAACAATCCATAATATTGGCAGTGAAGAATTTTCCCATGGAAAGAGTGCATGCTTCTATTGGTAACTGACCTCAACGTGTAAAGGGCTGTATTGCAGCCAATGGAAACCATTTCGAATAAGCTTTTTATATTTTAAATTGTTTTATATTTATGTATTAAAAGCGAACAATTAAAGCTTGAGCCGAAAGTAACACAGACACAAAAACAACTTTGTTGCGGATTGTAGGTTAGGTTCATTAGGTTTCCTGTGACCAACACACGAGCGAGCGACTGAAGCTTAGGGCGAAAGTAACACAAACACAAACAACTTTGTCGTGGGTTGTGGGTTAGGTTTGTTAGGTTTCCTGTGACCAACACACGAGCGAGCGAACGACTCAAGCTTAGGACGAAATTAACACAGACACAAAATCAACTTTGTCGTGGAGTGTAGGTTAAGTTATATAACATCCACCCATCTATCCATCCATTTCAGCCGCACAACGTCTACTACTGGACATAGGCCTCTCCCAAAGATTTTCAAAATGACCGATCTAGAGCGAAGTTATATAACAATATAAGTATAAAAGAAGACTAAATATATTGAGAATTGAAAAAATTTGATTTGATATTATTAACATCGAAAAAATTGTAAAAAAAATTGTTTTGTTACTGTAAAATTCTTCATAATAAATATTGTGAGTATGGAATAAATATTCCGTATAACGAAAATCTATAAAACTTTTGTCTGTAAAAGAATGCACACCCAAACTATGCACACTTCCCACAAGACTACCATTTTATGATTTACAACCTACGTCCTAATTCCCTGTGCATTAGATTTGAACATAGATTAGTCACTCAACTGTCCTAAGAATTTTTAATTCTTTTAATGATGTATTTATACTAATTCATGCCTGTGACTTCGTTCGCGTGCACAAAAATGCTTATCAGACTAAACAACTTTTGCTGTGGCGTCATTTTATTATTTCTCATAGTTTAGCTGAAAATTTATAGTTCTGCATCAGGTGTTGCATTTACCGAAATCAATTATACCCTGTATGTTGCCCAGATTTATACCAATAAAGTTTCATTCAAATCTATACAGAATTTCCGGAGATTAGTGTGTACAAAAAGGACAAACAAACAGAGAGACATTCTCTTTAAAATTTTACTCTTTCACTGTGTATCTATCTGCTTGTTGTTTCTTTTTGGAAATTTAGTCAATATACAGACAATTTTTTTACTATTATATGTATTGCATAATTTAAATATCGTTGTGTGCGTTTATTTTTCATATTCATAATATAATTAGGGCTCCATATCTAAACGCTGTCAATCTCATCAGAGCCGGTATTTTCTTTTCAAGTTTCAAAAAAATATTCATCCTCCATACAAATGCCACCACCAAGCTACTCAACATAGCCATGTCGTACTGAAGCCCAAGCCATTCCCCTTCTTCTACTGTTTGTTACCGCTCCCCCTAAGCAATATTCACGAGGCCACATCACAGGTCAAGTGATGTAAGCCCACAGGGCGAACTGCGTGGCGAGGGCAAACCCCAAGTCATCCACACCAAGTGTTTCTTTTTAATTTTTAGAAATCAAAGATTGCTGCCGAAAGTTACTAACTGCTTGCGATTTGGCTGTAAATCTATATTTTTTGGGCGTAATCCGAATTTGATTTTTTTAATGTCCAAAATCTGGATCTGGCATCTGGATGAAAAAAAAATCATAGTCAATCATTACGTCTCGCTGGCACTTCGTAGAGATCTGAAATTTTGTATGAGGAGGTGAAGCACTCCGCTAAACTCGAAATGCAATTATATTTCGTAAACAAAGCGTCTGGACTTCTGAATTTGGAATTTACTGACTCTAAAGAAATTGGTAGGCTTGTATGTTGTGTTTAAAATTATTTGCATAATTGCTTTTGTTGAAAAGTACTTTTTCAATCGTACTATATACCATTAGTACCATTACGCAAGAGCGTAAGGCAAGATAGCAAGTTTCTTTGTGTGCATTAAGGCATAAACATGTTTAAATGTATAAATAATGCGAAACAATAAGGTTATCATATTCAGTATAAAAATATGAGTTTTTATTATTGTTTTGACTTTTTAAACTTATTACTTGCATTAAAAAGCAAGGTAATTCTAAAATATTTCATAAAAATTTTTTTGAAAAAAATTACTGTAGTTTTTTAACAATCACCCAATAGGTTTCAAAGTTGGCAACACTTTTGGAGCTTACAAGGCATAAGATTTAAAAATATATATTGCCATGCCTAAGCTAACCGTTATATTAAATATATACGAAATGGAACCACACAAGCATTGGTTTTAAATAAAATTCGGAGCTATAAAGTATCGATGAGTTCATAAAAGTATATAGGAGCTTAAAACGCACAAGTTTAGTGAATATAAAATCTGCTGGATCAAACCAAGCATTCAAATTTCAGCTATGGCTTAACTCACCGTCAATCACTATATATATATAAAATGGAACAACATACGTATTGGTTTTGAGTAAAATCGGAGGCAGAAAGTACCAAAGAGTTCATACAAAAACATATGATATATATATAAAACGGAACAACACAAGCATGGGTTTTGAATAAAATGTGGACGCAGCAAGTGCGAATTAGTTCGCAAAAAAATAACCGTTACGGATCCAAGTTTTCTCGGAGGTTGAATACAAAAAATGACGAGTAGAACTTTATTTCTACGAATATGTTGGACAGAATCCATTACTAGAATGCGACGTTGCCACACCGCTCGAAGAATATGCGAAGGGAGCCAAGTTATTCGCCGCTAAAGGTGGAATCAACTAAGTTCAGGCCCACTGCTGGATCTACGTAGTGCCCAAACGTCTGTTTATATATATATATATATATATATATATATATATATATATACATATATATATATAGATATATATATATATATTTAATGGATACCCTAATACGACAGAAGTTGCTTAACTTTGATAACATACACGCTGACTTTTATTTGGTTTTGGAAAAAAAATCGTGTAGAAAATATATTCATCTATCCATATACGATAATGCTGTGTGGTTTCCAGCAGAGTAGAAGAGGACCACTCCAAGTCTTCCCGTGGATGTCGTAGAAGGCGACTTAGGAAATTAAAGCTAAACAAAGGTTAAAAACATCAATGAGACCTCTCCAACCCGTCTGGCCAGCGTGGAGAATTTAGGCCAAAGTCCTCTGACTGCTCTGGTAGTACAGAGAGGGTCGTGCTTCTGCAGTGGAGACAAAAAAGACTTGATGATGAGTAGGGTCCCATTTTGTTGCAAAAATGTTGCAATTGAAATTTTCAACATTTTTTATGTCAACTAATACAAAAAACAGAATAAAATAAACATTTAAGGCGGGCTCTCATACTACAAACGGGTTTTTGATTTACAAAACCCTTGGCCAGTTATTACTATAGGTACTTACATATTTTGTAGCTTCACATTTCTTTGCAACAGAATATTAAAGTAAGAAAGTGCCTTTCGCAGAAATATAGCCAATTTTTATAGGTACTTATTTGCTGCTTCTGTTTCAGTGAACTGAAAACTGATAAATCTGAAACCTCTAGAAGTGTCTAAAAATTTATACTTTTTTCGTTCAACATGGTGTAAAAATTACAGCATTTTGTGAGAATAACTTGGATTTTCTGACATGTTTAGGAGAATTGATATAAATAAAACTAGATTTTTTCACTTGCCGTCAAGTGATCTTGGGCGTGTGTTTGAACTACTTTTAAGTTTTTTTGTTTGTACAGAAATTCGAATCCGCCAGCTGATCATTCATTCAACTTGTAAGGGAGGCAAAAAATATTCATCCACAGTTTAACTCTTTGTGTAACCCAAAGGTTGGCTGGTAGACACCGCTTTAAGCGTTAAATCGCCTTTTTGCCGCGCAATCGCCATTTGTATTTGATAAACAATTAATCTATATCTATCTATACATATAATAAAACAGTAAAAAAAGTGTGTCTGTACATTAAATATACTTCCAAAAAAAATATTGGGGGCGATGGAGACGTAGTAATAGAGTAAGAATTAAAAAAAAATGTATGTCTGTATGTCTGTTTGTCTGTATGTCTGTATGTCTGTTTGTCTGTTTGTACACGCTAATCTCCGAAAATACTGGACGGATTCGAATGAAGCTTTTTTTGTTATATAGCTATTAAGCTTGGGCAACATATAGGGTACAAATGATTTTGGAAAATGGAACGCCTGATGCAGAACCATAATAGTCCAGCTAAACTATAAGAGATATAAAAATGCAGCCTTAGTAAAAGTTGTTCAGCCTGATGAGCATTTTCCAGAGACATAAAATCCACGCGAACGAAGTCGCGGGCTTCGGCTAGTCTTAAATAAAAAATATTTTTGCAAAACTAAAAACCAACTTCACCGCCAAACTACGCTATCGATTTTGATAAAAAAATTAAAGGACTACCTGACAAATATACCCTTTCAAACAGAAAAATAATTTTCCAAATGAGTTTAGGCGTTTTCGAATAATCGGTCAACATACATAAAAATAAGATTTGGAAGTCTGATAAAAATATTGTATTCATACACGCTGACTTTTCATTGGTTTTGGAAAAAAAAACGTCGTATAGTAAATAAATTTCTCTATCCATATACGTAATCCAAATTTCTGTATGTCATAAGATAAAAAAGTTCCGTAAATGATTTTCGATCGAGACCACGTAGTTATACGCCGGCCGCCTACTGCGGAATGTCGATGACCCCGGCCGGCCGGCGGGCGATGTATGGCGGCGGTACTACTAATTGACCTCACAATTTTACTTTCGAGTTTTAGTCAACATTTTTTGTTTCAGAATTTTTATTTTGACCAGCTAATAAGGTCTTACTAACGATGCCTATGAAGTGGCCTTCGGCTTCAGAACCAATAAAAAATCACCGTGTATAAGATCTCACAGAATATGCTGAAACTATTTTAAGAAAAAATTCAGTCTGTGATAGTGAACAACTTTGTGTGCGTTACTCTACCTAGAAAGTAGCTCCTAGAGAGATATGAGTGGAATATATAATTAGTACCCAATATGCTGTAAATGTGCCCGGCATAAATAATTTGTGGGGGTTGTCGTTTTGGAAAAAAATGGAAAAAACGGTTCCTGCTAGGGTAACGTTGTTCCAGCAGGAAAATTCTAAACTACTGATCAAAAGGAGAAACAATGTGCATGGTCAGATAGCTTATATTTGTGGAAGTATGTGCGGCGAATATGGAATATGTGACGGTTCAGGTTTTTAAGATATCGAGTTTCCTGCTGGAGTAACGTTTAGCGAAATCGTTGTGCTCTAAAACTGTTACATGTGCGCATGTAGAATAATTTCACATGAGTAGCTCTTGATTTGTGCTAATGGCACACATAATTATATTTAAGAAAATATTTATAATTTTCGATTAATCGCGCTTTTTTTGAAATACAAAAAAAAATCGCAGCGCCGTTAAGAGAAAACGTACAAGCTCACTAAAAACTGTATTCGGTCCATATTGACTCCTATTAAATCCATAAAAAAAATTGGGAAGTGTAGGTACATCAGTTATCAAATAATATTACAAAAATCAAAATTATCCTATTATAATTTTGACGGTCAACATACAAGAAAACGGATCAACGCAAGACGTGCGGGTATGAACTAAAAATTAGTACCTATAGTCGAATAACGCATTGCGAATTTTCAGCTAGAAATGTTTCGTATGTAAAAAGATATAAACAAAAAACATAACCTGGAAACAGGGGCCGATAACCCGACCAAATTCGAATGACTACAAAAAAGCGGCGGTTGTATACATATCGATGACCTTCTTTATTGGACGTCTTATACCTAAAACGTTGTCATACAGTCGCGTTCAAAGGTATTTTGGCATTTCTTTTTTTTCACCCGAGCGTTTTTTGTTGGCAATTTTATAACCTTATTCCTAAGAATAAAAACTATGTAAAAACCAGTATCCTCGTCAAAATGACATAGATTAGGCAGCGGAACCCGGTCTCGGAAGCGTAAAAGAAACGTACGGCTAAGGATGCAACAGGGAATACGCTCGGATGATGATGAATCTTAATATTATTATAATTATAATAATAATGATTGGTAATTTAAATATTTCATCAATCGAAAAATGGTATTCACAAACTCACATTATTTTTAAAAGACCTATTCAACGATATGTCACAAAATGTATTTGTCGAGAAAAAAAAATTACTCCCTCTTTACTTGTATGGCAGCTACACCGCGGACGGACAGACAGACAGACATGGCGAAACTATAAGGTCCTTGTTTACTACGGACTTTAATCAATTTATATTCAGTTACATAAAAAATACAAATTGTTTTACGTTGTAAATAAATATAGTTATGCAGAAAACTTGGCTGTATGTGTGAGACTCAAATGGCCCTTTGCTTTTTCTTTTTGGAAAACTAAACAGCTGGTGTAAACAAACAATGATATGACTTGATTTAGTTGTTTATTTTATGAAATTTAAGTGGTTTTGTGGATTTTGTGGATACATGTTGTCGATTCAAAATCGTTATTTTTTTACGCTTAACGATATAGAAATGATTTCAGTTCAGTATAAATTTCGGTAAGTATTCCAAACACACACAACCACATTCTCCCTCTAGAGGATGAATGAAATTCAGTACATTTTACTTTCCCTGTTTTTAACAGATTAAAAATGACTATTGTTATGTTCGCTTTTTGTGTCATAGAATGTGACTTTTTTGACCAAGTGGTACGAAAATAATATTTATATATAATTACTATGCATATAATTTATACACTTGTAAATAAAAACTACATTAATACATAAATACTTACCACTTGGCACCTCACCGTAAATCGTCGAGCGTAAACTATATATATATATCATCAGGTCTTTTTGTCTCCACTGCAGGAGCACGACCCTCTCTGTACTACTAGAGCCATAAACTATGCTTGCAAGTATCTACCTACGGGCGCCCAGCTGGCCGCCCGCTGCTGAATGAACCGCTGGCAAGCAAACTCGCGTGCGCCCGGCCGGCCGCCTACTGCTGAATGAAGTGAACCGCTGGCAAGCAAACTCGAGTGCGCCCGGCCGGACGCGCTGAATGAACGTTCATGACATGTCATGTCCGAACATGACATGACATGACAACTCGCCCGATGACGATTCAATGCATCGATACCGCTAACGCCCCCGGCACCGGGCGGCAAAAGGTATTACTTAAATAAATAAACGCGAAGTGCATCTTCTTTTGCGTGATTTACATCTCTATTTGTGGATTTTAACTTTAGAATTCCGTACCCAAAGGATAAAAACGGGACCCTATTACTAAGACTCCAGTGTCCGTTTGTCCGTCTGTCTTTCTGTGACCAGGCTGTGTCTCATGAACCGTGATAGCTAAACAGTTAAAAAGCCAATGCAACCTCTTGGCGTTGTTTTGTTTTTTTTTCGCCAGAAATGAAATCTGGGTCATATATTAGAGAACCAAAAGTAGTCAATGTAAAAAAAATCCCAAAAAATGGGGCTAGCAATTCATCACTATTTGATTACATTTTCCACCTATACGCCCACCAGTATGCTAAACGTGGTTCTGTCTACCCCGTAAGGGATAAAGACGTGATAATATGTATATATGTAAGTATGAATGATAGATGAAAGATTCTAATAAAAATAACCCCTGTAAAAAAATAGTAATTATTACCTAACGGATCGTACAGGTTTTTTTTTTACATATTGTATAGTATACATACAAGTTTATTTATTGTTGACTTGTCTGTTTTCTATTTGAGTGTACTTCGGCTCAACACGTTTCGACCGGTTCGTGACTAAGTTAAGAAGGTCATCGATATGTATGAAACCGCCGCTTTTTTGTAGTCATTCGAATTTGGTCGGGTTATCGGCCCTTGTTTTCAGGTTTTGTTTTTTGTTTATATCTTTTTACATACGAAACATTTCTAGCTGAAAATTCGCAATGCGTTATTCGACTATAGGTACTAATTTTTAGTTCATACCCGCACGTCTTGCGTTGATCCGTTTTCTTGTATGTTGACCGTCAAAATTATGATAGGGTAATTTTGATTTTTGTAATATTATTTGATAACTGATGTACCTACACTTCCCAATTTTTTTATGGATTTAATAGGAGTCGAGATGGACCGAATACAGTTTTTAATGAGCTTATACGTTTTCTCTTAACGGCGCTGCGATTTTTTTTTTGTATTTCAAAAAAAGCGCGATTACTCGAAAATTATAAATATTTTCTTAAATATAATTATGTGTGCCAATAGCACAAATCAAGAGCTACTAATGTAAAATTATTCTACATGCGCACATGTAACAGTTTTAGAGCACAACGATTTCGCTAAACGTTACTCCAGCAGGAAACTCGATATCTTGAAAACCTGAACACGATTATTTATTGATAAGGAAGCAGTAGATATGGTTGATAACACAACATTTTTGGGAATAACGCTTGATTCAGGGTTGCAATGGGGTGCCCATATTAAAAAATTAGCTGGAAAACTTAGCTCTGCGGCCTATGCGGTTAGAAGAATTAGGCAAATGACTGACGTTGATACAGCGCGTTTGGTATATTTTGGGTACTTCCACAGTGTTATGTCCTATGGAATATTGCTATGGGGTAACGCTGCAGATATAAATACCATATTTGTTTTACAAAAACGCGCTATCAGATTTATATATAAATTAGGTGCTAGAGAGTCTTTGAGGGAACTATTTAAAGACATAAATATTTTGACCCTCCCTTCGCAATTCATCTATGCGAACATTATGTACGTGCGTCAGAATATACACTCATTTAAGAGAAATTGTGACATTCATAGTATGAACACGAGAAATAAAAATAAATTAGCCATCACAGCTTTGCGGTTAGAGAAAACAAAAAAATCTTTTGTGGGTCTCGGCTTGCGCCTCTATAATAAAATTCCAGATGATATAGTAGCATTACCATTAACTAAGTTTAAGACAGCCGTTAAAAATCATTTATTGCAAAATGCGTATTATCATGTAAATGACTACTTATCATCATCTGAGAAAAATTCTTGGAAATAGTTGTCTGCAAATTGTAATTGTATAATTTAAATGTATAGCTTAAGTGTAAATCTGTATTGTAATTGTAACATAGCCCATCAGGCTGGGTAGGGACCAATACTGAACTGGGTTTCTTTCGGCGTAATCTTCCCAGCAGTGGTCGTTCCGAAACGCTAGTAGTTTTTAGCTTATGTACTAAAATAATATTTTAAAAAAATGACCTTCAATAAGAGATAAATTTATCCTACATTGAATAAATTTTTTTGACTTTTGACTTTTTTGACTTTTGAACCGTCACATATTCCATATTCGCCGCACATACTTCCACAAATATAAGCTATCTGACCATGCACATTGTTTCTCCTTTCGATCAGTAGTTTAGAATTTTCCTGCTGGAACAACGTTACCCTAGCAGGAACCGTTTTTTATATTTTTTTCAAAACGACAACCCCCACAAATTATTTATGCCGGGCACATTTACAGCATATTGGGTACTAATTATATATTCTACTCATATCTCTCTAGGAGCTACTTTCTAGGTAGAGTAACGCACACAACAACTTTCCCCAAGAAACATATGTCGAAATATAAAAAATATTTTTTAGGCGTTCCATACAAACTTTGATCAGCTGATCGGGCAACTTGTATAGGAGGCCAAAAATTACTTTTCATATTTCGATACGTGTTCCTATCTTGGACTGAATTCACCCTTAATATATGTTCCTTGAGACACTTCGGGTAAAATTGCTATGTATAGTCGGATACCACAAGTGTCAAAATGAACAAAATGCTGGTGCCGAAATGTCCATTTGTCAGAATTCACCCATGACCAAAAGAGTTATTATCAAAATGTTCATAGATGTTCAGAATCATGAACTAAATTTTTAATTTTTTTTTGTCAGACTATACATTTCTTTTACTTTTCATAAGTAAATGCGTCGCCTCCATCGATCAGCATTAGGATGTGGCTCAGGAAGCGATACGCAGCTGATGCTTTTTGCCTGCCTTTATCCATTAATGGAGCGTAACACAAATTAGAGAGAGCGGCTGTTTTGTGTAGTACAAGTCAAAAGTGTTTGAGCTGTGTCTCTCGAAGTGTCTTTGCCTTTGGCTCTGTTTATACCATGGGGTTAAAAGTATGAATCAGGAAACGACACGCAACTAATGTATTTTGCTCGTCTTTATACATTAATGGAGGGTAACACAAATTAGAGAAAGCGGCTGTTTGTGTAGTACATGTCAAAAGTGTTTGAACAGTGTCTCTCATGGTATCTTTGCCTTTGGCTCTGATTACACCGTGGGCGATAACAGATGTGCCTCAGGAAACAATACGCAACTGATGCATTTTGATGATCAATATAGCGTTACACGAATTAGTTGGAGCTGACTTGTGTAGCACAAGTCAAAAGTGTTTGAGCTGTGTCTCTCACAGTCGCTTTGTCTTTAGCACTGTTGCACCCGCACACCAAAAGAAAAAAACGTTAAAGTTAAAGTTCTTTTTCTTATCGTGTGTTTTAGTGACTAACACTAGTGTCAGAGTTTTTAAACCGCCTTAAAGGCCTCTGACATGGTTTTAGGTAACGACCAATGTCAAAGACAGTGACCGGGACCGACGGCTTAACTTGCCCTCCGAAGCACGGATCATCTTACTTATCAGACAATCAGGTGATCAGCCTGCAATGTCCTAACCAAACTAGGACAACAACACAAAGTCGTTGCCCCCGCTGGGAATCGAACCCGCGACCTCCGGGTATGAGCCAAACGCTCCAACCATTACACCACGGAGGCAGTTTAAGTTGATAAAGTTTTCTTGCATTAGACCATACATTTTCGTATCTCCTAATAGCTATAATAATGTTTATACAGCAAATGACGTTCTGCGTAGTGCGTATCTGATGTATGGAGGTGGTCTATGCGTGACAAAGGGCCATACAATTATTCCAAATTATACTCATTTACAGATGTATGTGCAATATGTTGCGGCGCAAAGATATACACTATTTGGAACACAGATATAAAGATCTCAAAGTATTTCAAGTTGCACCTTCATTTATATTTCTAATAAGTATTTTGTCCATTTGGCTTTTTTCTGAGCCCAAAGATAATATATTTAATTATGTCATCATCATCACGTAAACATCGACACGTTAAGAAGAAAACCGATTATTTGAAGATGCCTGGACCAATTTAGAAAATTATTTGTCTGTTTTAAAGGGTGTACTTGTGAGGTGATTCCCTTAGAATTTTTATCAAAATCTGTTGTGTAGTTTGGGGGTGAAGTCGGGTTTAGTTAAGAAAAATTCTTCTCCACTTCACTACGCACATTTGCGAAAAACGGCCACTTTTGGCAAATTTCTCACTTTAAACCTATAAACATCATCACTAGGTCTTTTTGTCTCCACTGCAGGAGCACGACCCTCTCTATACTACCAGAGCCATAGTTGGCCAGAGCAGCCAGAATACTTGGCCTACACTCTCCACGCTGGCGAGAGAGAGGGTTGGAGAGTATGGAGAGGTCTCATTGATGTTTATTTAAATTTGTTTAGTTTGTATTCCCCAAGTCGCCTTCTACGACATCCACGGGAGGACTTGGAGTGATCCTATTCTACTCTCCCGGAAACCACAGAGAAACTATAAACAGGTACTTCAATAAATATATTGAAGGGTTGTTCAAGGCTTTATTAAGACCAAAATTGAAATAATATCTTCTTTCAAATAAATAATTTCGAAAAGAACCGGACTCCGAAATTCAGGTAGCAGCTTAAAAATTTTGAGCCATACTTGGCTAGAGCAGCCAGAATACACTCTCCGCCAGGTTGGAGAGTATGGAGAGGTCTCATAGATTTTTATAGCTTTGTTTAGAATGTATTTCCTGAGTCGCCTTCTACGACATCCACAGAAAAACTTAGAGTGGTCCTATTCTACTCTGCCGGATACCACACAGCACGGCAATATAATACAATGTTGATACATTATAACAATACAATACAAATACTCTTTATTGCACCATAAACAAAAGGAAATACAAAACAGAAAAAAAAATAAGACAGAATTATGATACAAAGGCGGACTTATCGCATAGCAATCTCTTCCAGTCAACCTTTAGGTAGTGGGAGAAGTGAACATGTACCTTCTTATTATAAAACAAAGCTTTATCTTTGTATGCCAAACATTATATAGTCAAAGCGATGAGTCGTTCTACGAAATGGAGCCGCGTTCGTCTTATTGTTTAAGTTGCGAGTGTTTGATGATGTTAAATTTGTTTGCGGAACAAACTGTGGTGCGATTTTTCAAACGTGGAGTCACTAAACAAACGGATTTATTATGGAAAAAACATCCGTTTAGGTGACTTCGCGTTTCAAAAATGGCACTTCTGTTACTGATATACTTAAAGCTCTATCAGTTACCTCTGCTACGCCTGAGATTAAATAAACTGCTGGAGAATTACAATACAATACAATACCCCTTATTGTACAATATAAATAAATATATCACACATAATTACCCTAAAAACTAGGAAATGCGCAAAAGGCGGCCTTATCGCTAAGCAATTTCTTCCAAACTATATAGAAAAAAGTGATGGGAAATTAGGTATTGCGGGGATCAATATAATAGACATACTTACTTATATACAATAATTATAATTAAAATAAACATATTTATACATATTACTTTAATTCATACAACTTACACAGTACAAAAAAATGATATTAACAGTACAAGACGAATAAACTAAGTGGAAAAAGGAAAGGATATTTATTTACCTTTCATAAGGATGGAAAATAATATTTTACTTGGGATTTGAAGCTGGCTAGTCTTTGCGCATCGGTAGTGAATTAAAGTTGTGTTTTGCGCTGTGTCTTATTATTCCAAACTAGCCGAAGCCCGCGACTTCGTTTGCGTGGACTTTATGTCTTTGGAAAATGCTCATCAGGCTGAACTTTTGCTTAGGCGTCATTTTTAACTTTCTTATAGTTTAGCTGGACCATTAATGTTCTGCATCAGGTGTCCTATTTTCCAAAATCAATTATACCTTATATGTTGCTCAGGCTTAACATCTATATAACAAAAAAGTTTCATTCGAATCCGTCAAGTATTAGCAAGTATCCGGAGATAAGCTAGTATAAACAGACAAATAGACAAACAGACGGCTTCTGTTTGTCTATTTGTCTGTCCAAAAGTGTATAATCGGTTGCCACAGGAGATCAGAGCAGCTGTTAATATTAAAATCTTAAAAAATAAAGTTAAAAAATGGTTGATAGAACGAGCCCCCTACTCATTTGACGAATCATCTATTGTAAAATATTAAATATGTATGACACGTGTGTTTACACCTAATTTTATGTGTACTGATGTGCTGAATAATTCTAAGTTTTATTATATTGACCTGTAACAAAATGTTATCAATATGTAATAAACAATAAACAATTTTTGAAATTTTTACTCTATTACAATGTCTCCGTCATATTTTTTTTACTGTTTTATTATAAGTATAGATTTATTTGTTTAACAAAAAATAAAATAAAAAAGGAAAACTCTTATTACCAAATCAAATTTCGAAGAAATGGGGTAATTTCGTCAACTGTCTGACCGGGCAACGGCCTTACCTTAGACAAAGGGAGTTTTCAATTACCCGAAAACAATTGGGGGATAAATCAAAGGTCCGAATGTCCCTTAAGTAAGGTCTTCGTAATGCTTGTAATGACTGTTAGACTGCCGCTAGGGTGACGCATTTTTCAGTGTTTTCAAGCAAAAAAAAAATTTAAAACTAAAATCCGTCTTCAAATCCATAATACGCAATCGATTTTTATAAAAATGGGACTTTCTAACATTGGTCCAGGCGTCTTCGAGTTATTAGGGAACATACATAAAATAAGCGGCCAAGTGCGAGTCGGACTTGCCCATGAAGGGTTCCGTAGTAGCAAATAACATAATATAAAAGTCTTTTAGTATTTTTTTTTAATTTTTATATTTGAGTTAATTGAATGAAAGGTAAATTGCAGTTTATGACATATTAAAAAAAAACTACTTACTAGATCTTGTTCAAACCAATTTTCGCTGGTAGTTTTCATGGTAATGAACATCATATATTTTTTTTAGTTTTCTCATTATCTTATTTTAGAAGTTACGGGGGGGGGGGGGGACACACTTTTTTCCACTTCGGAAGTGTCTCTCGCGCAAAGTTTTCGGTTTAGAATAAAATGATATTAGAAACCTCAATATAATTTCTGAAGACCTATCCATAGATACCCCACACGTATGGGTTTGCTGAAAAATATTTTTTTGAGTTTCAGTTCTAAGTATGGGGAACCCCCAAAATTTATTGTTTTTTTTCTATTTTTGTGTCAAAACCTTAATGCGGTTCACATAATACATCTACTTACCAAGTTTCAACAGTATAGGTCTTATAGTTTCGGAAAAAAGTGGCTGTGACATACGGACGGACAGACAGACAGACAGACATGACGAATCTATAAGGGTTCCGTTTTTGCCATTTGGCTACGGAACCCTAAAAAAACACAAATACATTTGAATTGATAACGCCCTTCTTTTGAAGTCGGTTCAAAATGGACTGTTATCGTAAGTTGTCAGTTGTTATCGTTAGTCTTGCCAATACCACAGAATACATACTAGTACTTACGTACAGAAGTCTTACTCTAAAAAGAAATTCAAAGAAATATCTATTCAATATTGTTAGCGATATGGTCTAATTTAACTCGCGTCAGAATTCGACGCCTACTCGTTTAGATACCTAGAATTTCAGTTGCAAGCCAATTTCATTCTAATTACGCTATGCAAACGGTTCATCATAGGTAGGTACCTACACAAAAGCGATTGAGTGAGCGGTTCGCCTAGGGTTGTCAAGATACTAACATCGCCATCTAGGGCAGGCAATTTCAAACAGGCGTTTTTGGCTGCGCATATATTCACCTACCTTGTTAACTGTACATGCATAGGTAATATATTATATAGTATATAAATCTTTTCTTTTTCGTAATAATAACCATATATACGTATGTTACCAATATATCTTAATATACCTATCATATGACAATTATTGATATACTTACTAAATAGGTACGGTACCTAATTCGTAATAAATAATATAATATATATACGCTTCCTAAAGACGCTTAAGGTAAGGTACCTTATGTACCTTACCTTTCAGCGTCTTTGGGAAGCGTAAAAAAAGTTAAATCTGGATCACTGTCTGTGTTTAAGCAATTAAACACTGCACAGTATTTTTTGCTTTTTTAGAGTTCCGTACCCAAAGGGTAAAAATGGGACCCTATTACTAAGACTTCGCTGTCTGTCTGTCTATCACCAGGCTGTATCTCAAGTACCGCGATAGCTAGACAGTTAATATTTTCACAAATTATGTTTTTTTTGCCGCTATAACAACAAATACTAAAAACCGAATTAAATAAATATTTAAGGAGAGCTCCCATATAACAAACGCGATTTTTTTGCTCGATATCAATAATGGCAACAGGTAGGCACTTGAAATATTCACAAAATACTCAGTTGTATTTTTATTATAATAATAAATTTAAAAAAAAATATTTTAAGGGAGGCTCCCATACAAAAGACTTGATTTTCATAGATAATGGTACGAAATCCTTAGTGCGCGAGTCCGACTCGCACTTGGCCGGTTATTTCTTTTTCTTTCCATGACGATTAAGTCGGTGAATCTGGTGAACAAACCGCGTGTGCGTCACTGCTCACTGCTCGCTAGCGACTAGCGGCGAGTCGTCCTTGCTGGATTAGCCTCCATATAGAGGCCGCAATGCGTAGGTATATTTTCGATACCTAAACGGGGAGTGACACAGGCCTGCCAATACAACGTGGAAGGAACATACCCGTAATCAACCACAGATTATATTAGATTACTTTAGTATAATGATAATAAAATAACAGTAAAAAAAAATATATTCGTATACAAACTATCCAGACGGCTCACCTTCGAATAAAAAGGCCAATTTTATTAAAAGTTTTTTTCTGTTGTGTTTCTTTAATACTATAGAGTATGTCCCTTACATCTTGTATATTGACGAGTTATAGTGCGTGCTAATCTATACATATAATAAAACAGTAAAAAAAGTGTGTCTGTACATAAAATATATTTCCAAAAAAAATATTGGGGGCATTGGAGACGTAGTAATAGAGTAAGAATTTAAAAAAAAATGTCTGTCTGTTTGTCTGTTTGTCTGTATGTCTGTTTGTACACGCTAATCTCCGGAAATACTGGACGGATTCGAATGAAACTTTTTTTGTTATATAGCTATTAAGCCTGGGCAACATATAGGGTATAAATGATTTTGGAAAATGGAACGCCTGATGCAGAACCATAATGGTCCAGCTAAACTATAAGAGATATAAAAATGCCGCCTTAGTAAAAGTTGTTCAGCCTGATGAGCATTTTCCAGAGACATAAAGTCCACGCGAACGAAGTCGCGGGCTTCGGCTAGTATTTGAATAAATATTTGTTTTGATTCATCTAATTGAATTTTCAACACAAAATATAAACTTAATTTTAGTAACGGCCATTGCTTAATAATTTGTATAAAAAGTAGATATTCTATATCATAAAGAGTTTGATGGGAATCATTGATGGGAGTGTGGACGCCCACGCTTACCTTAATGGCAACACTGGTTGTCCTTGATTTATACTCTATAGGCGCATCAACCCCCCCGCTCTCTCTTCTACATACGATTGTGCATTGTCATTACCGATATTGAACTTTTACATAAAATAAACTGTTAACCATATTAAATTGCCTTTGCTATTATTTCATCAGTTTGGATACGCGGAAAAGACCCCCGTCGTAAAAGCTACTCATTGAGTAAATTTTCCCTGTACTATAAACTGATCCCTCTTAATAATAGACTTATTGCTTCGCGTGTTAAATTATATTGGTTTATCTACAATATTTCCATGAAGTTACCCGAGATGTTATACAATGAATAGGAGAGAACTTAGAAAATAATTGTTTAAAAGTACTAGCGAAGCGAGCATTAGTTTGTTTGCACGTTCAACAAATTTATTTGCCAGGCAAATCAATAAACCCCGGCTTTCAAGCGTTCACCCCCCATTACTTTTAAACCTCTATATGAATCAAACATAGCTAAGAACTATTACAAGAAAACTTATATTCACGTAAAAAAAGCATAGAAATCAGGTCATCCGTTCGAAAGCTACGATGTCACAGTCCGACATACAAACAGACCGAGAGACCGACAGACAGACATTAGCCTCAAACTTATAAAAACCCTCTTTTTGTCGAGGATTAATAAATCAACGAGAATCAGAAATACATACACCTACCGGCTAGTCCATTGTCAGTTTGGATTTACCCCACGTTACGCCCATTCCCTTAGTTTTTAAGTGAACTACATATACGTCTCTTTCTATATCTACTCCACACTCTTGCATCAGATTTTAAAGCTTATAGTATTATATATACCTTAGGTAGGTACTTATTTTTGGAGAGATTAAAACAATTAATTTTGTTTTCGATTTCGGATTAGTTATTGAAATGTATAATACAAATACAATCTTCCATGCTGGTCTGGGAGAAAAGAAAAAACGTAGAATATACTAGCTGCTTCTCTTCCCGCGCAGATCGTAAAAGTCGATCGAGGGAATCAGCGAGATTTGAATCATGGTAATAGGCGATGCGGCTAACAACCCATCATTATTTTGATTCCTTTTCCATCAACGCCCACCACCACGTGGCCTTTGGGCCTAACGGCCCTGGGCTCTGTCTACCCCGTCAGGGATATAGACGTGAAAATGTATCTGTATCTGTATAATACAAATAATTGATGATTAATTGATATATATCAATTGAGATAATTATGTCCTGTATTGTATTGCAATGTATTGTATTTTAAGTAGGTACTATAAAAATAGGTACTATTTGAAATGCAAATAAATGAAACTCAATATAGGGTAAGACCGACCAGGGCAACTTATCAAAATCCTTGTCACCCTACACCCTCAGAATCAAGAGATCAAAGCCCCGAAACGTGTGAACCGAGTTACGGTCCACAAAAGCTTTCGTCATTAAACCCAGCTTTTTCTGAAAGCTCGTTTTATACGCTCAGATTCGTAGTACGTGCGTAGTATAGCTAGCGAAAATCTTTGATTATGTTTTTTATTTTGTTTTTCGGTATTACTTGACAACTGAGCAAAGGGAGGCAAATTTTTAGGGTGTTGAACAATCTATTGTGAACGTTCGTTCGACGATAACTCGAAGTATCTTTGATCTTGGCTTCATGAAAAAGATGTTGCCAAGATATGTCATTTTTAAGAGATCGTTAGATCATATTTGAAGGCAAATTAATGTTAATACTAGAATAATTTTCCAGAACTAAAAACAGACTTCACTCCCAAACTACATGGCCGATTTTGATAAAATTTCTATGGGATCACATTACAAGTATACTCTTTCATAAAAACAAAAACGATTTTTTCAAATCGGTCCACGCGTCACGGCCAAGTGCGTGTAGTAAAAAAATCACTTTTGTGTTTTGTTGGGTTACCCCTTAAATATTTATTTAAATTTAATTTAATAATTTATTTCTTAAGTTAATATACAATTAAATATTCTGTAAATATTTCAAGCGTCTACCAACGGCAAAAAATCACGTCTGTTGCATGAAAGCCCCTCTAAAATATTTATTTTATTCTGTTTTTAGTTCTTTTTGTTATAAATAGAGGCAACAGAAATGTATAATTTGTGACAATTTTAGCTGTCTAGCTATCACGCATGCCGTGATAGCTAGACTGCTGAAAATACAGCCTGATGACAGACAGACGGACAGCAGTGTCTTAGTAATAGAGTCCCGTTTTTACCCTTTGCTAAAAAGACGAATTGATTTCCTCCTCCCATTTTTAAATTCGGTTAAAAACAAAGAAATCTACGAGCAGAAAATGGTTTTTCCTGTGTTCCATATAAAAGCACCTTAATGGCATCGTATATAAACCTATATACGTCCCAGCTGGACAATGCTAGCAACGATCCCTTTCACGCAACTTAAAAGCGGTTTTCGATGGTTTCTCTTCGAAAATCTTTTATCTTTTCAACGAGATTTTGGAAATAATGAGCGGGGAAGTAAAAAGAAACGTTTGTCACATACGTCAAGTATTTTTCTGTTGATATTTTGATCTCATGGATAATAAAGGTGTTCACTCAAATTAAAAGGGGATTTCTTTTAAACCACCGACTAAAAAGGGAGTGTTATGAGTTTAAGTCTAGTGTCTGTCTGTCTGTGGCGGTTTTATACGTGAAAGTAAATTTTCTTGCGGTCGTTTTTAGCTATGTTTGATGAACTTTGGCTAAGCCGTTTAAAAGTTATAGGGGATTAACGCTTGAAAATCAGGACTTTTTCTAGAAACTAACCATCACCATCTAGGTGCCAGATATCCATTTAATGATGAGTAGTGGAAGTACTAATACGATTTCGGTAGTTCCGCTACTTATCACTCAATAGTGTTCTTGACAATCGGGAGTATTTTGATTTGCTAGCAAATAAACTTATTAACATCCGTATTCATCAAACAGAATGTTTATCATTATCATCATCAGGTCTTTTAGTCTCCACTGCAGGAGCACGACCCTCTCTGTACTACCAGAGCCGTACTTGGCCAGAGCTGCCAGAGGACCCGGCCCACACTCTACACGCTGGCCAGAGGGGTTGGAGAGGTCCCATTGATGTTTACAAGCCTTGTTTATCTTATATTTCCTAAACAAAATGTTACTTAGCGTGTTTTCGTGTAATGCTTTGTTATAGCTGAATATGATGCCATTATGATAGGAAAACACATAGTTTTTTATAAGTAATTACCTAGTTGTTAAGAAGTGAATAAAGTATGTATGTTAAACGTACCATAGGGTAAGTTAAAATTGAAATTAAATAAAAAATAAAGAAAATCTATTTCAATATAAGCTTATAAAGGAATACTTTAAAAATACTTTTTACTTTCAATTTATTTTTTTATCAACATTGATTAAGGAATATAATATTAAAAAAGTAAAAAAAAACGAACAAACGAAAAAGATCCAACGAAAAACAAACTATTTATACAAACATGCGATTATCTGATCCAATCTAGTAAGTAACAAAGGTCCAAATCATTGTTTTATTCTACAATAGGGATAGTTAAATGCTCTAAGACAATAGGTAAGTTTTACCCTACTCCGGCAAAGCCAAAATGAGGCTTAGGGTTAGTTCAGACAAAGAGGAGAGCAGCGGAGGAGATTTTTTATGACATTGGAAAATAAACTTTAAACTGTTAGCTCAAAGTAGCATTTTGTTATGTTAAAAAAAAATACACTTTAGGCTATGTTAATATGGTCTTATTTTCAATAAGATTAGTAAATATCACGCCTGTTTCCCTCAGGGGTAGGCAGAGACTATAGACCTCCACTTGCTACGATCCTGACAAACCTCTTTTGCTTCATTTACACTCATCAATCTCTTGATAAATGCCCTTCGGTCACGGGTGCCTTTTACTTCTTCGTTTTTTTTTTAGGTTAATAAATTGCTCTAGCATATTTTCCCCGTCTGAATTAACTATGTATTCTATTGTTCATCTGTTTCCTCTATCTTCTAAGATACCATAACAAATAAGATTTGATTAAAAGCGACTTGGCTCTTGGTTGTTACTGATTATAGGCTTAATGACGTCACATCAAATTCAAAATGGCGCTCTCAATAAAACAAATGTTGTATTATTAATAGAAGAATAATGATTAAGATGAGTATTCTAGGTATACATGTCACTTGCACTAAAACTAAAAACTTAAATTATTCGCGGTGGAAAAAATATTTTTGCTTGAAATCACATCATCATTATCGGGTCTTTTTAGTCTCCACTGCAGAAGCACGACCTCTGTACTAGCGCCAAATTTGATCAGAGCTGCCAAATTCGGCCTACAATCTTCACGCTGACCGGACGGAAATACGAAATTAAATCACACTAAAATAATCCTTCGCACTTCACCTTACCCTAAGCCCTAAATACGTCTTAAAAGCCCCCACCTCGTATCCATCTCTGTACACAGGGTGTATCCAAATCTCTTGACAACTGCCGGCAATCCTGCGGGTCAGGCGTCCGACGCCCTCTAGCGGAAAATGAAGCAATCACAAATCTAGTATAATAAATAATGGGACTGTCCCTCTAGTAAACCCTTTGCCATAGCAAACATAAACAAGAATGTAATGTTCATGATGTTATAGAAGGAAGAAATGTGTAAACGGTTATAACTGAGTTGGGCAGAAGTCCTGAAATGATGGCGACATTTATCCTATCCTAATATTTGTTTGTTTGTTACCACTTCACGCTTTAACCACTGAACTTATTTAGATGAAATTTGATATGGATATAGTTTGATACCCAGGGAAGGACATAGGATAGTTTTTGTCCCATAATTCCCACGGGGAGCGAAGCCCACGGGCACAGCTAGTATTTTTATATATTCTTTAAGAAATTCCATAGTAAATATAGTTACAGAATGTTTGCACAGAGTGATGAGATATACTAACTTAGTTAACAAACTATCTATCCTAAGTTTTTATGATAAATAGCTTATAAGTATACAAAAATTCTTGTATACTTCATAGTTTTTAAGAACCTACTATCCTAAAATATTAGTTTGCTCCGAACTAAAAGCTCTCGATTTCTATTACAACTTCATATTTCGGCATTCGGTTTTTTGTTTATACAAATAGATCCTGCATAAAGATAAAACAATAATATTGCATAAAGCACTACTACTAGCAGAAGATAAAAGTCACTTTTTCTTCTAGCCACATATTTATTAATGAGCTGATATTGTTGATCATGATGTGGTTTCGATTTTTGAATGGGAAATAACGAGCAAAAATTTGGCTATTCTTTTGTCTTTTTTATCTTACCGTTATGCACAATAAGTATATGTATACTGACTGAGTTATAAATAAATTGATTTGTACTGATACAAAAATGAAAAATCACAAAATAGGGCCACTGCCATTGATCAAATGATCACATATGTTTTTATGTAGAAAATACATATAAGGAGCGCTATTCTACTCCAAGAAACTATGACATCACAGTCCGGTGTTTCATACAAATCCCAAAGAAAATGTTTGTTTTGACGTTGAGCAAAAGGTATCTTCAGGGTTATTTGACTTGTTGGGAATTAGCAAATTTGTGAAGATAACATTTTGGTTGCTATGTTTTATACTGTGACGTCACGGGTCAGTTGAAAAATTAGTGGTAGATAATTAGGATGAAATTAATTTAAATTTTGAACGGTAATGGATTTAGCTGAGTTTTGTTTTGGACAAAATTTGGTACTTGTAACAAGCAATAATTTGCAACAGGCAGCTAATCTATGTAATTAAAAATATATATTACCCGACTAAGCTGTATAGTTCTACTAGCTGTGCCCAAGCCTTGGGCTGCACGTGGGAATACGCTATTTTCCAACAAGTCAAATCAGATTCTTTTTTGTAAACGTCAAAACAAACAGTTTCTATGGCTGTTTATATGAAATACAGGCAGATTACGTCATAGTTTTTTGGAGTGAAATAGCGCCCTTATTATCAGTTTTTCTGCAATAATAAATTTAAAATCACGTTAAAATGGATACGTTCAAGACAAATTACATTATTTTGCCTTTTATTTCGTTATCAGTACAAAGTAATTTGTTTTTGGCTTAGGAAAATACCCAATTTCGGGATAAGAACTATCCTACGCCCCTTCCTGGGTATCAAACTATTTCAAATTTCATCTAAATAGGTTCAGTGGTTGAAGCGTGAATAGGTAACAAACAAATGAATTACTATTGTGTTTCATCCGTATTTCTGCCTCCGTATTAACTGCCTCCGTGGTGTAGTGGTTAGAGCGTTCGGCTCAGACCCGGAGGTCGCGGGTTCGATTCCCGGCGGGGGCAACGACTGCGTTGTTGTCCTAGTTTGGTTAGGACATTGCAGGCTGATCACCTGATTGTCTGATAAGTAAGATGATCCGTGCTTCGGAGGGCACGTTAAGCCGTCGGTCCCGGTCACTGTCTTTGACATTGGTCGTTACCTAAAATCATGTCAGAGACCTTTAAGGCGGTTTAAAAATTCTGACACTAGTGTTAGTCACTAACACACACGATAGGAAGAAGATCCGTATTTCAATAGTGGGTTTTCATATAAAATAAAGACTTTACAATTAAATACTATACAATACAAACAATCCTTCTAAAGACTTCTTATTCTCGGCACCACCAGTGGGTTGACTGGTAGATAAAGCCTAGGGCTTTAAGTCCGCCTATTACATTTGTAATAAAGTTAAATAAATAAAAATATACAAACTGACTTTTGCATTTATAATATTAGTAGGAAGTAGGAACAATATTGAATGGTGAAGAATTATTTATTACCCGACTGCCCCAGAAGAAAGGTTGTGTTTTTCGAATATGTATGAATGTAAATTTTTGCACGTTCTGCATATATTGACGTAAAATTCTTCTTTTCAGATGTGATACCGATATGGTCGGCGCCGGGCAGCGCGACGCGACTGCCGTGCGACCTTGCGGTCGCGTCGGTGCGCGACGTCGCGATGACGCTGTGGTTCAAAGATGGCGACAGAATGCCCATTTACACGTAAGTTTTACCCCTTGAACCCCAAGGATTCCAGACACAATAGTAAAACAATCAAGATGTATCAAAATTTATACTTACACATGGCACAAGTTAATACCGACTGGCACGTTAAGCCGTCGGTCCCGGTCACTGTCTTTGACATTGGTCGTTACCTAAAACCATGTCAGAGGCCTTTAAGGCGGTTTAAAAACTCTGACACTAGTGTTAGTCACTAACACACACGATAAGGAGAAGGAAAAGGAAGGTATACCGACTGTTGTAAACTGTTGTATTAGGTACGTATTAGTTATTAGTCCTTAAAAATATAAGTAAAATCATTCGAATAGCACCCACCAGACAATCAAATGTTTATTGACATAAAAAACAACTTAAAATCAAATACATTTCAAGAATTAGAAATACTCAACGCATTGCAAAGAGTTTGCAACACTGACATCCAAGTAAGAATTAAAAAGAAATCTAACAAGCTTTTATTTTAAGGCCAAGGTAAATTTTTAATGTAAGTTCTTAAAAATCTCCTTCATCATAATTTCAGCCGCATAACGTCCACTGCTGGACATAGGCCTCACCAAAAGATTTCAAAACTGACCGACGAAAAGCGGCCTGCAATCTGCATCCAACGCTGACCAGCGACCCTTACCCTAGTATTTTCCATACTAACGTAGTCTACGTTTTATTTTAAAACCACATGTCAGATTTCGGTACAAATTTGTAATTTTAAAGAAATTTCAACTATCCAGGGTTATAATTGGCATCGCCTATTAAAATGATAAGCATTTTCGCACAGGCCTTCGACCGGCTTTATAAAAATGCCAAATTGTCCAGGAATACATGAGAATTATAAATATGCGATATACAACCTGTATACTCACTCACTAAGAATGCCAGCTACTGGCTGAAATGTCTCGAACTTATCCGGAGGTCTTCCTCACACAAACTTGGTCTTCCGAAACCACACTCTTTAAAAAAAAACTAAATTCAAATGTTTATGCAGCAATTCGTTTCACTAATTCATTGTTTTTTTTTTCTATTTATTTAATGATACATTGTTAATGTATAATGCTTAAAATCTTACAATAGTGTTTCAGGATTAGGGTTGTTTTTACGTTGTGTTTAGGCGTATTTTGTATTGACCCAGAGAGCCATAGATTATAAAACGAATTAATGTTTTCACGTTACGCTGCTCAACAGCGGTGCCGCGCGTTTGGATTATGTCAGTATATATTTGAAAAATCAAAATAAATGTTTTTTCAGTTATTTACCTTTGACCTTTACAGGCACTTTTACACATTAATAGGTAAATTACAATTTCATTTATTTTAAAGAAAAGCTACCGATGCCAGCGCTTCGCAACGAGCACTGCTAAAATAAACTCATCGTATATTGCATATTGGTAATGTCCGTGTCTCACGTTAGTTTAAAAAAAAGACGTGTGACACTCGGGGTCTGCCGCGGTAAAGCTATTGCATTAAGGTGGTTCGATACAAGGAAGGACGGCAACGTCGCAAACGGACGACTGAGACGAAGCGGCAACGCGTGAGCGTGAGGTTTTTTCGTTACTGAATTTCTGGATTCGGTCCCCGCGCTCAAGGCCCGCGATAGAAGCTATGCAATAGCTTAAAAATACCCAAAGAATCTTACTTCAATAAGTAGTGATCACACAAGAGGAACTTGACAATAAAACATCGCAACCAAGCAATGGATCAAGGTTCACAATCAAACAGAAAACGAATTGTTCTCACCAGAAAATGATCCCGTCTCTAATCAGGAAAATGTACGCCATTAAACAAATGAACGGAGAAAGAAGAACGTATGCCGCCAAGTAGCCACGTGTACGGATTCTTTGGGACTTTACCCGTCTTATTACAAAAACGTAGACTAATTTTGTAACTAGGTTTAAACCATTATCCAACCAAATCAAGTTGACATCTAGTAATATGCCGCTGTCTTATCTGAAAATGTCAACTAATACATACATACACAATTTTACGCCTGTTTCCCACAGGGGTAGGCAGAGACTATGGACCTCCACTTGATACGATCCTGACAAACCTCTTTTGCTTCATTTAAACTCATCAATCTCTTCATACATGCCCTTCGGTTACGGGTACTTAATTAATTAATTTGGTCAGCTTTATTTGGTCCGATAATGGTTTAAAACTATTAACAAAGTTAGTCTGCGTTTTATAAGACGATACATGTTTACATGGCTTGTTTAATTTCCCTGGCAAATTAACTTATTGCGAATATTGTCAGTAATGCCGTCAACTTGGTATTCAGCAAACATCGTAGATGCTCTACAGAAACAACATTCTGAATGCTTTTATTGTAGTCATACAGTGTCCAGCGAATTCATAATGTAGTGACCCACAAAGATATAAAGATCTAAGATATTCTACTAATGTTATAAATGCGAAAGTGAGTTTGTATGTTTGTTTGTTTGCTGTCTCTTCACTGTCTCTTCACGATTAAACCACAGAACCGATTTGGATGAAATTTGGTATGGATTTAGTTTGAGCCTCTGGGAAGGACATAGGGTACTCTTTATTCCGAAATTCCCACGGGGAGCGTAGCCCTCGGATAAGGCTAGTAAATATATAAATTTATAAACATATAAGCCGCTTCCGAAAGGCATGTATGAAGAGACTGATGAGTTTAGATGAAACAAAAGAGGTTTGTCAGGATCGTATCAAGTGGAGGTCCATAGTCTCTGCCTACCCCTGTGGGAAACAGGCGTGATATGTATGTATGTATAAGCCGCTTCCGATCGGTCGTTTTGGAAATCCGGAGGCCTATATCCAGCAGTGGACTTCCTGTGGCTGATGTGGTGAAAGATATAAGCTTAGATTCATCATTATCATCATCACTTCAGCCGCTTAACGTCATAGGCCTCTCCCAAAGATGTCCAAAACGACCGATCTAGAGAGGCTTGCAACCAGCGCCTTCCAGTGACCTTGGTCAGGTCGTCAAACCACCTTGTGTGTGACCTGTAGATTTTAGATTGTTTGATAGTTTTTCTGGCCCTGGGCTCTGCATAGAACCGCAAGACCCAAAATGCTCTGTCTGCCCCTTTAGGGATAAAGACGTGATAGTATGTATGTATGATAGTTTTTCCTAAGTTTACAACAGCCTGCACACCCTACCCATGGGACTATGGGGCCGCGGCGCGGGAAATACATAGCATTACATTTGTGGCGAGCAGGTTTATAGAGCATATTTACTTTATAAATTGCTGGTGGTTTTGTGTTTTTTATTTCGCTATTTTTTTTTCACTAGTTTTTTAGGGTTCCATAGCCAAATGGCAAAAACGGAACCCTTATAGATTCTTCATGTCTGTCTGTCTGTCTGTCTGTCCGTCCGTATGTCACAGCCACTTTTTTCCGAAACTATTATAGTTTCGGAAAAAAGTGGCTGTGACATACGGACGGACAGATAAGACCTATACTGTTGAAACTTGTTAAGTAGATGTATGATGTGAACCGCATTAAGGTTTTGACACAAAAATAGAAAAAAAAACAGTAAATTTTGGGGGTTCCCCATACTTAGAACTGAAACTCAAAAATTTATTTTTCATCAAACCCATACGTGTGGGGTATCTATAGATAGGTCTTCAAAAATGATATTGAGGTCTCTATTAGCATTTTTTTCTAAACCGAATACTTTGCGCGAGAGACACTTCCAAAGTGGAAAAAAGTGTGTCCCCCCCCCCGTAACTTCTAAAATAAGAGAATGATAAAACTAAATAAAATATATGTTGTTCATTACCATGAAAAATACCAGCGAAAATTGGTTTGAACGAGATCTAGTAAGTAGTTTTTTTTTAATACGTCATAAATCGTAAACGGCAATTTACCTTTCATTCAATCAACTCAAATATAAAAATTAAAAAAAACATACTACAAGACTTTTATATTATGTTATTTGCTACTAAGGAACCCTTCATGGGCGAGTCCGACTCGCACTTGGCCGCTTATTTTTTAGTTTGTAGTCGGTAGTACGGTTGTCGACGAGTAGCAATTGATTTCATACACGAAGTTAAGGCCAGATAGATATTACATTTTTATTACTTTGATATGTAATTAAATTAATGAATTAAATGAATTTAAGTAATTTTGTCTGAAAATAAAGGATTTTATTTTTTACTAGTTTTTTTTTGATTCATTTTTTTACTAGTTTTTTTTTAGTTAAGTTTTTAGTTCGTACTGTTGTCGACGATTAGGAATTAATTTAATGCAAGAAGTTAAGTACAGATAGATATCTTTTTATTACTTTGATATGTAATTTAATTAATTAATTGAATGAATTAAAGTAATGTTGTCTGAAAATAAAGGATTTCATTTATTATTTATTATAGGAAGACTCTCTAGCTCCAATTAATTTAACAATGTTTTTAACCCTGACAAAAAAGAGGAGTGTTATAAATTTGACACTAATATCTATGTGTTTGTGACTTCGTAGCTCTCAAACGGATTGGATTGACCGATTGCGACGCGGTTTTTTTACTTGAAAGTAAGTTTCCTTGCGGTGGTTCTTACCTAGGTTTGATGAAAATCGGTTCAGTCGTAAAGTTATTGGAGTTAACGCTTAAAAGTCGGGGTTTCATTTAGCTGGCATATAATAGATGGCGCTACGGATATCATTGTATCATCGGTTGGAATAAACTGCCTCCGTGGTGTAGTGGTTAGAGCGTTTGGCTCATACCCGGTGGTCGCGGGTTCGATTCCCAGCGGGGGCAACGACTTTGTGTTGTTGTCCTAGTTTGGTTAGGACATTGTAGGCTGATCACCTGATTGTCTGATAAGTAAGTTGATCCGTGCTTTGGAGGGCACGTTAAGCCGTCGGTCCCGGTCACTGTCTTTGACATTGGTCGTTACCTAAAACCATGTCAGAGGCCTTTAAGGCGGTTTAAAAACTCTGACACTAGTGTTAGTCACTAACACACACGATAAGAAGATCGGTTGGAAAATGCAGTTCCTCTTCTCGTCACTATAGATGGTATCATCGGACATTCGGGTACACAAGGTACCCCAGTACCCAAACTATAAATCAAACTATAGGTATAAGTAAATACTGAATTAGTACATTAGGTTCTAAATGCGTTACATGCGTTTTTCTCGTCAGCCGACCTTATTCATCGATGAAATCGGATTTAGGAAAACACTATAAATGTCAGATTGTCAAGTTGTATAATGCTCTTTATCTTATAACTTTAAACGAGCAATTCTTGTATATTTATTTATATATTTATAAATTTCTGTGATCTCGAAAACGGCTCTAACGATTTCGCTGAAAATTGGTATATGGGGGTTTTCGGGGGCAAGTAATCGATCTAGATTAGTCTTATGTTAGGGAAAACGCGTGTTTTCGAGTTTTCATGCGTTTTTCTTTCCACGCAGAATATGGTCGCTAATTTCTTCGCGCTGGCCGCCATCCGTTTGACTCAGCGGTTAAGGATGCGGACTGCTAGAAAGAGTGTTACGGGTTCGAATCCCACTCGGTGACTTACTTTTGTTTTTTTTTGTGTTCAAGTTTATATATAATTTTTTATTTTGTATTGTTTTTAGACAAGTTTAAAAAGATGTAGTTAATGTTTGAGATGTAACCGAGCAAAGCTCGGTCACCCAGGTACTACATTTTAATGCGAATAACTAATAATACAATTAAAATTGCATATTTTTCTCTCTTTTGTATACCATTAATAGGTGAAGCCGCTAGCAACTCATCACTATTTTTATTTTATTTCCACTTCACGTCCACCTTCACGCTAAACGTAGCCTTTCAGTCCTAAGCTCTGTCTTTTTAGAGCCGCAAGACCCGTAAATAAGACCCGTAAGACCCGTCTGGTCAGCGTGAAGAGTGTAGGCCGAATCCTCTGGCTACTCTTCTTCTTATCGTGTGTGTTAGTGACTAACACTAGTGTCAGAGTTTTTAAACCGCCTTAAAGGCCTCTGACATGGTTTTAGGTAACGATCAATGTCAAAGACAGTGACCGGGACCGACGGCTTAACGTGCCCTCCGAAGCACGGATCATCTTACTTATCAGACAATCGGGTGATCAGCCTGCAATGTCCTAACCAAACTAGGACAACAACACAAAAGTCGTTGCCCCCGCTGGGAATCGAACCCGCAACCTCCGGGTATGAGCCAAACGCTCTAACCACTACACCACGGAGGCAGTTACTGGCTGGCTACTCTGGCTAAATATGACTCTAATAGTACAAAGAGGGTCGTGCTCCTGCAGTGAAGACTGGAAGAACCTGATGATGATGATGATAATGAAGACACGTGAATGCCTTGTCTGCCCCGTTAGGGAAGAAATTTCAAATTGAACCATTTCATACTTTGGATTTCTCCGTAAGCCAGTCAGATCGGAGCAAGTTCACTAAAGCTCCCATTGTCTCTCACTGATCAAGCTATTCACGAATACAATGGAATGAGTGACGAGCTAATACTATTATACAATAGCTCAGCCATATAGCTGTAAATTCTAGCTGGCAATTGATAATAATTCTACAAGGAGATTAGCAAAATCAACAAAAGTTCATTTGATAGGAATTTAAGAACTATATGCCATATTAAGTTTATAGGATAAAGTCGACGTTTATTTTAAACTCCATTCATAAATATAATAACAGAGATCTAATTATTTTTAAAGGGAGAGCTTAATTTTATTTTGTATTTTAACTGATTGAAGAAAAGTATTCAAGCAAACGAGTATAAAAGAAAAAAACCGACATACCCATAATTTTAGCTTCTAAAAGAATTAAATTTAAAAAATACAGACTGGTCTGGGAAATAAATCTTTTGTACGAGTATGTGTCTGCTGATTCTTTTCCCAATTTTTTTTTGACTAAAATTTTCATAATACGTTTTGGTTATGCTTATTAAGATGCCCGAACGATTTTTTGGATCCCATTAACCTAAGGCTGCTACCCGCGCTAGCGACATTGAAAATACAAAATAAAAAAAATCTTTCTGTAAGTGGGATTATCAGAAATACTCGAACAACTTTTTAGCTAGTATCCTTATGTTACATTAGAACCTCGAAAGTCATTGAAATACTATACGCTTTAGAAACCTTTACAAAAAGAGTCAAAAGTGGCCGTTTTTAGTAATTTTTGTAAAGGAAACTACAGCGTATTGTATTTCAATGACTTTCGAGGTTCTAATGTAACTTTAGGATACTAGCTACAAAGTTGTACGAGGGTTTCTGATAATCTCACTTACAGAAAGAGAATTTTTTTTTTGTATTTTCAAGGTCGCTAAGCGCGGGAACAGCTTTAAAGGTCAGAGGTGTGAGAATTTAAGCAACGACGACGAGATTCTACAGCTTACAGAGCTTCTATTTTGAATATCAAGTAGAATATTAAGTTACATATTGCTGTTTCAATTTAACGTCTATGCCTGCACGATTAATAGAGCTTTCAGAGAGAACAAAGCACTCGTTTTGCTAAGTCATGTGAGGTATGCTACAATTTCTACTACAAATCTTTTAATCCTACTAATATTATAGATGCGAAAGTGAGTTTGTAAATTTGTTTGTTACGTCTTCACGCTTAAACTACTGAACCGATTTAGATGAAATTTGGTATGGATATAGTTTGAGACTCGGAAAAGGACATAGGGTACTCTTTATTCCGAAATTCCCACCGGAAGTGAAGCCCGCGGGTACAACAAGTTTATTATATAAACGGGGCTTAGCACGAACCTTTATTTTCTTTCGTCTAACGTTTCGGGTTACGTCCTTTGTGGTCGCAGAATAGCATGACTGTCTATTGTTGCATAAAAGGGAAACGAGGAAAAGGAAGACCGATGAAACTTTTCCAACAAATTTTAAAAAGATAAGAGTAAGGTTCTAGGACATTTTATTTTTTTCAACCAGATCAGCACGGAAAAGATCACAATAGCAGTTTTAGTAGGTACTATTTTTAAAAACTAAAAACTGATTTTACCCCCTAACTACCTAATCGATTTTGATAAAATTTCTATAAGACCACTTAAAAAGTAGGCCCTTTCTAACATAAAATCGGATTAGGTGTCTTCGAATAATGTTTAACATACATCATCATAATTTCAGCCGCATGACGTCCACTGCTGGACATAGGCCTCTCCCAAGGATTTCCAAAATGACCGATCTATCGCGGCTTTCATCCAGCGCCTCCCAGAGACGTTGGTCAGGTCGTCAGACCACCTTGCAGGTGAGTGTCCTACGCTTTGCTTGCCAGTACGTGGTCCATTCAAAATCCTTTTTAAACATACATAAAAATAAAATAATATAAAAAAAGATTGCGACGCATTGATAGATAACCTCCTCCTTTTTGATAATCGATTAGAAACACAATGCAAAACATAATAATCCCCCATCAAAAACATTTGTAAGGTAATTAATTCGCGGTTCATAGCAGATGCAAATCGATTTATCACACAAGTTAACTATCAAGGCGACTCGATTTGATTGATTATTCGATTCCGCGAGTCTCACTCGCACTATGGGCTCAATTTCCATACAATTATGGATATCGATTCATAAAATATGAATGGCCAATTATTCCTGATTGCTGAATTGGTACGGGTAATAATGCAATGAGGGATTTTAACTTATTTATTAATACTTTTCGGGACACTTATGGCTGTGGGTGTAAATCAAGTGCATCTAGAAAAATGTATGAAGAGAGTGATGAGTGTAGATGAAGCGAAAGAGGTCTTTCAGGATCGTTGCAAATGGAGGTCCATAGTTTCTGCCCCTGTGGGAAATATGTATGTATGTATGTATCAGCGTTTTCAGCGTGAGCCGTTCACGTCTTAATTTAAGGTAATATTAATCTGCATACGTGTAATTAAGCCATGTACCGCGTTTGACACCCCTGATAGATTAAATTCAGAAATGCTACTCTTCTGTATATGAGAATATATATTTTAAAACAGCTTTTATATAAAAACTGTTCAAGACAAATTAAACGAGCCCAAACTCGATGGAATTACGTTGTTTCATTACAGACTTCCTATGGCCATCCTCTGGCTCCATCATCAGATCAGCTCCATTACAAGTGTCCAGCCGGGATGAGCTTGACATGACTTCCTAAAACGTAGGATTTATAATACAACAACCTTTCATTCAATGCCTTTGCTTGAACAAGCTCCCCTCCTGGATTTAGCTGTTGAACGTCGTCATATGACTAAACGTCCAAATGGTTCGATTGTGTAAATGATTATTCGAAAAGAAAAAGATGATTTCGTGCATGGTATAATAAAACAAGGTATTCTCTTCCCGAGATGGAACTTGACTACGTCACGAAATGGTTGCCACTGATTGTTCTTTGCAGTAAATCTATGGACTTTCTCGATTTGTTCATGAATATTAAATACAAAATTAAGTAACTTAGCTGTTTAGTATCTAGCGATTCTCACGTGATTCTTCAATTCTATATTTTAGAAATTGATTTAATGGATTATTAATACGAAATTGGTATATAAAGTTCAAAAATGCATTATGCTCGGGTAAATCAAATCACACAGTGGCAAAACATCAGACTGATGACGTAGTCAAGTTCCACCTACGTCATCAGCTGTCACGGAAAGAGAATACCTTGTTTTAATATACAATGATTTCGTGTTTCGGAAGGCATGTGGTACCGAATGCCATCTAGCGTTTGATCATCAAACTACACAAGTTTTTGGTTTACCCTTTAGGTTGCGGAGGTCAGACGGTAGTCGCTCTGTGTAAAAACTAGTAAATTTGTCAAATCTCCTTGGTTAGGTAGCGGATCCCGGGCACTGAAGCATTACTGCTGAGAATGCAACCGGGAAAATACGCTCGGATGATGATGAACCTTTCATTCAATGCATTTGCTTGACTTGTCAATTTCCCTTCCTGGACTTAGCTGTTTACACGACTGAACATCCAATGGTTCTGTTTTGTTTATGTCAAAAGTTTAATGGTTATGATTTTGTAGTGACAAAATGACAAAATTTCACATTGGATTTATATTAAATAGTGCTAGTCTCGCTTAAATATTGTTTTCTAAATTTCAGTGGAAATCCACCTTAACTTAAACTTATATCACAACAAACACTTGAAACAATAACTTAGCTAAATACGAGTATCTGGTATTGAGATGTAAAGCTAGAGGCAATTAGTCACCAGTGTATTGGTGCAGTGTGTGACATGGTGATGGATGAAACGTGTCTCGGTGGAAATGATTCACACAGTTATCATTGAAATACTCGAAGATGTGAAACGTTCAGTGTTGACATCAAAGCGAGACTATCGTTTTCAAGCCTAGCCGATGTGCTATATTTTCATAACTGGCCAAGTGCGTGTAGGGTTCCGTAGTTGCTTACGTTATGTTGACTTTGGGTTCACAATAATTTCATAAGTTGTTCCTTTAACTTTTTAACTTATAAACCCTTCTTAGCTCTTATAGTCTTCCTTGAAACTTTGTTATACTACAGCTGTGATTTTATTTACGATTCTATATATAACCGCTTAGCAGATAGAGGGGGGCACTTGACTCAAACAAAAAATTTCACTTGTAAACCAAATATTTCACCATATCCTTAAATCAAAAATTGTGTTTGCATGCTCACTATATTTAAAAAGACATAGGTATTCAAAGATACCCCACACGATGGGTTAGTCAAGAAACAAAAAACTCCCACTTTATTTGTATGGGTGTTTTCCTAATTTTTTTTTTCAATATGTTTCTTTATGTATTTTTTTTGGCATTATTAATATACATATCCATACAAATTACAGCTTATAGTCTTTGAGTAAAACCGCAGATGGACAAACTATAAGGGTTCCTTGTTTACTACGGTACCATAAAAACGAAAGATGTTTTGTTCTCGACTCTAGCTAGAGGTAGAGATAGAAATATCTGTTTGGTGATGTCCGGATCAGCATTTTCCCGCTCATCTTGAATGGAGTCTCGACTTAACTACCTGACTACCTGATTTTCCGGAGTCCAGTGGCGCTTCCATTTGAAAGGGAACGGTGATTTCATTTAAAATTGTGTCTTGACCAAACCTTAGATAAACCTTCAAACTATTTAATGAACTATTGGGCAATTTGTATGGGAAAGAAACTAAATCTTTTTTAGTTTTTACTGTTATTTTAATTACATTATACTATGTGGTCTAGTATTGCCCGTGGTTCGATTTATTACGGGTATGTCCTTTCCACGTTCCACGTTATATAGTCGATTCAAGAACAAAATATCTGTTTTGTCACGAACGGTATTTTAATAACTAGACTGTCCTACTAAACGTCGAAAGTTGAATAAGTTTTTTGAAAAAATTACATATTTTGTACAAGCTTTTATTGTGTGGCCAAAGTACTTATCAAGACAAATGAAATAAGCCCAAACTCGATGGTGTTGGGTCGTTTTATAACTGAGTTCTATCGACCACCATCCGTCTGCGTGATCAGATCCTAAGCATAGTCTCCTATAAAGTACTCGTCACGACAAATCAAACGAGACCTACTCGATGAGGTTATGTTGTTTTATAGCTGAGTTCCGTCGAATATCTCCCGGCTCCATCATCAGAACAGCTCATTGACAAGTATACAAAATTTCAGCTAAATCGGTTGAGGATAACTGGTTGAAAATTGAGTTCAAAGATTCCACCCGAACAAACATACATTGCAAGTTAAATAAAAGCTTGTAAAAATCGATGTACTGTATCCAGAAACTATATAAAAAAGATTTACGTGAACTAGAAAGTATGCTGACCCGTGTTGAAAAGATTATTATTATTACCTGGTACTATTTATTATTTATTATCTCCATTAGATTCACGGGTCTTTTCAGCCCGGTCCTTTAAGAGGCTTGCGTTGGGATACATAATCGCTAAGTAGAGGTCCTTTAAGAAGTTGAGTTACTATTTAATATTATTACATAAGGAAGTATTTTTCAAAAGTAAGCTAAGTCATTTACGTTTGCCATGATATGCATTTACCCTAAAATTAAGTATATAACTTTTAATATAGTTTACACTGGTAGATACTATAAGAAAGGCGTAGTTGGCCAATTTTTTGAGTTTTTAAACCATTGAAGACAGAAAATAGTGTTTTGAAATCTGAAAAAGTATACTTATGACTTAGTGAAAGACCTGGGTGTAGTCAAATTTGCATTAAGTCACATGATTTATCAAACTTTACAAGATAAAAAAAAAATTTGTAATATTTTTTTCAAAACTACGACTAAACTTCTGATGTTTTACATTTAATTCTTGTGCTCAATTAAAGCCACTAAATATTTAAAGACAAATTTGCAGAGAACCTTTTTTATCCCTTAAAAAAAAACAATAAAAATCTGAAAATCAACATTCCACGTCATTTCGCGTTCATTTACCGCCTCCCGTTTCCCAGTCAGTCGAAATATGTAGAAGTCTGCAGGGTGCCTTGCAGACCGCACCGCACCTCATCTGACAACATTGCCGTTGAAATTCTTGGAATTTCTATCATTTCAGCCGCACAACGGCTACTGCTGGACTTAGGCCTCACCTAAAGATTTCCAAAATGACCGATCAAGTGCGGCCTGTATCCAGCGCCTTCCAGCAATGTAAGAATACAGTTTCTTAATTTTTTTTTCTAAAAAACTATTCAACCTTAAGTTGCACCAGCGAGCTTTTTATTAGCACATAATAAAAAAGAGTGCAAACTACTAACTTCAGTACTAAACGTCAACAAAGTAGGACGTTAGTACTATATTTAATCAAAAGTTACTTCGTGGTTCTGCTTTTAGCGTAGTTTAGTGACATAGTTTACCTGGCGTAGTTAACTGGGCCAGGTATGACTGTTTTTAACCAGGTTATCTATACATATAATAAAACAGTAAAAAAAGTGTGTCTGTACATTAAATATATTTCCAAAAAAAATCTATACATATAATAAAACAGTAAAAAAAGTGTGTCTGTACATTAAATATATTTCCAAAAAAAATATTGGGGGCGATGGAGACGTAGTAATAGAGTAAGAATTTAAAAAAAAATGTCTGTCTGTTTGTCTGTTTGTCTGTATGTCTGTTTGTCTGTTTGTACACGCTAATCTCCGGAAATACTGGACGGATTCGAATGAAACTTTTTTGTTATATAGCTATTAAGCCTGGGCAACATATAGGGTATAAATGATTTTGGAAAATGGAACGCCTGATGCAGAACTATAATGGTCCAACTAAAATATAAGAGATATAAAAATGCCGCCTTAGTAAAAGTTGCTCAGCCTGATGAGCATTTTCCAGAGACATAAAGTCCACGCGAACGAAGTCGCGGGCTTCGGCTAGTCATATATATATCGTAGTGTGGTTTCCGGCAGAGTAGAATAGGACCACTCCAAGTCTTCCCGTGGATGTCGGCGACTTAGGAAATACCAACCCATCTGGCTAGCGTGGAGAGTGTAGGCCAAATTCTGTGGCTGCTCTGGCAAAGTATGGCTCTAGTAGTACAGAGAGGATCGTACTCCCGCAGTGAAGACAAAAAGACCTGATAATACAAATACAAATAGTGTTTATTGTGGAACACAGGTCTTCAATTCTATACATAGGTCTTAAATTTATAAAAGTGCCTCCATGTTCTGACCTAAGAGGACATACAATAATTATTATTACTTATTATAAATTGCTTATAGTGATTAAAACTACTGCATATGATCTTTTATTACAGCAATAATTCGCAATAATTTAATACTTACAATAAGCAATAATATGGGAACAAAATTAAACATTAAATGCAACATAATCAACAAAATGGTATTGTATTAAAAGTTAAAATTTAATTTTAATCTGCCGAAATCGCTTTGTTTATTGCCTATGAACATTATCATTATTACTCATATTAACCTTTCAATTTGTATGAAGTATAAATTATTTCACGCTGTTTTGGCTCATTATTATAATGACATGAAAAAGCCGCATGATTTTCATTCTGGGCAAAGGCCTCACCGGATTTCCAAAATGGCTGACTTAATTAAGTTATTCGCCCATACATACATACTATCACGTCTTTATCCCTAATGGGGCAGACAGAGCATTTTGGGTCTTGCGGTTCTATGCAGAGCCCAGGGCCGCAAGACCCAAAAGCCACTTTTAGCGTCATGGTGGGCGAGAAGATGGAAAAGCAATCAATACAGTGATGGGTTGCTAGCCGCATCGCCTGTTAACATGAGTTGCATTTTTGCCCATTCCCTCGATCGGCTTTTACGATCTGCGTGGGAAGAAAAGCAGCTGGTACATTCTAAGTTTTTTTTATTTCTTCCAGACCAGCATGGGAATAGCATAATTCGCCAATCCTAGTACAAAATGACAAAAATATTAATGACTAGTATTATGGACGAGCGTAACCTCTCCAACCCGTCTGGCCAGCGAGGAGAGTGTAGGTCAAGTCCTCTGGCTGCTCTGGCCAAGTATGGCTCTGGTAGTACAGAGAGGGTCGTGCTCCTGCAGTGGAGACAAAAAGACCTGATGATGATGATAATGATGGACGAGCGAAAGAATGTCCACGACGACCTTCGCCGATAGTCGGCGTAGGCTCAATGTCTTAGAACCATAGGATAATGATTGTCTACCTACAAATATTAAAAACGCATGATTTTCACAGAGCGGTGACGTCACAATACAAGCCTCTACTCCGGAACTCAAATTATTACGGATTTTATTAAATTCCGATTTTTTTTTAACTTTATTTAACCTTCTTCCGAAAAGGACGAGGTTATCAATTATGTTCACCGATTATTCAAAGGCGCCTAGAGCGATTTGGAAAATTCTTTTTTGTTTGAAATGCGTAGGTATACTTACGAGGTGCCGAAGAAATATTATCAAAATCGGTAGTGTAGTTTGGAGGTTGGTTTTTAGATCATCATATCATCATGAAAATGTTGGTTTTTAGTTATGAAAAATTTATTATAAGTCCATGTATTTACAACTTAGTACAAGAAGTAACTGTCCCACCTAATTCCTACCGTTTGGCCACAAGCCAGCATTGGCCACAATTCAGGATAAAGAGACAGTCGGGACTCCGGGAGACGCGGCTTAGCAGCGCGTGATGTACTGCTGTGAGGTCCTATTTAAGACTTGCAATTAGCCAAGCTGTTTTTTAAGCTGTTCTTAAAAATTTCGAGAAACATAACGGTCTGGAAGATATCCGAGAACTTTTTCGCAAAAAATTTTATTAGGAAATTTTTGAACGAAAATTCTCGAGAAATGTTGAAAATTTCCGAAAATTATTTTAAATTTCTCGGCGGCACATCACTAGCTAAGCGGCGTAGACAGAGCCGCGGGCCACTATGTACTGTGTTTAGAGAGCCAAATTAGAATTGCAATGTCACTAAAAAAATATACTATAGATAAATACTTCTTTCTAGATAGACATTTATTAATTTAAAAATATATTGGTGATATATGTATGTTTTTGTTTATGCCTCCTGCGGCCTGCTTAATTTGTTTCTTAAGACGTTAAAACCTTCTCGCTAAAAGTGGCCATTGGGTTTAATGGTCGGCTCTGTCTACCCCGTTAGGGATATAGACGTGATAATGCATCAGTGATGTACTTGACCGAGTGAGCGAAGCGTCTCAGTTTCGAGATTGGCCAAAAATGCTTTTGTCCGGCTGTCCGGCTGCTTTCAGGCGAGAGTCTTAATTTCAGGTCGTATTTCTTATCTGAGTTTTGTGAAATTTTCTGAGAAGGTTCAAAAATTATATAGAATTTTACTGTCGATCCAGTTTTTCAACTAGAGAAAATAATACGGGACTTATAAACTTTAAAAAATCATATTTCAACCATTTCAAGTAATTTTCGAAAATGTCATAAAGCTTTTTTCTTACCCTTATTAAGACGCACCTTTTTTGTCTGAACAACTTTTTGATGCGACAAACTCGCGAGTTCTACAGCTCACAGAGCCACTAGTACATGGTACAATAAAATAAGGTATTCTCTTCCCGAGATGGAACTTGACTACGTCACAAAGTGTTGCCACTGATTGTTCTTTTCGGTAAATTTAAGGACTTTCTCAATTAGTTCATGAATATTTAAAAAAATATTAAGTAACTTAGCTATTTAGTATCTCGCGATTCTCGCGTGATTTATTAATTCAATATTTTATAAATTGATATAATGGATTATTAATTCGAAATTGGTATATTAAATTCAAAAATGCATTACGCTCAGGTAATTCAATTTCACACAGTGGCAACATATCAAACTGATGACGTAGTCAAGTTCCACCTACGTCATCAGCTGTCACGGGAAGAGAATACCTTATTTTATTGTACCATGCACTAGTATAGCAATGGTCTGCTTTTCCCTGGAATCACATTGCGTTACCGGTTAGTGGAGCAAATAACAAAGAGGGCCGACATGGGCCATTTCTCAGAGTGACGCCTTTACTCCACACAGTACATTCAGATACATAGCGTCTATGTGTAAAAAATAGAAATAAATCCTTTTTTAGAGTTCCGTACCCAAAGGGTAAAAACGGGACCTTATTACTAAGACTTCGCTGTGTCCGTCTGTCCGTCTGTCTGTCACCAGGCTGTATCTCAAGAGCAGCGATAGATAGACAGTTGAAATTTTCACAAATTATGTATTTCTGTTACCACTATAACAACAAATACTAAAAACAAAATAAAATAAATATTTAAGGGGGGTTCCCATACAACAAACCCGAATTTTTTATAGATAATGGTACGGAACCCTTAGTGCGTGAATTTGATTCGCACTTGGCCGGTTATTAAATGTTTAGTTATGTTATTGCCTGCCTTTGTGGTCTAGTGGTAAAGGCATTCGAATTGTGATCCGGAGGTCTTATCTTATACCTTTAAACGAGCAATTCTTGTATATTTATATGTTTATAAATTTCTGTGATCTCGAAAACGGCTCTAACGATTTCGCTGAAAATTGGTATATGGGGGTATTCGGGGGTAAACAATCGATCTAGATTAGTCTTATGTTTGGGAAAATGCGTGTTTTCGAATTTTCATGCGTTTTTCTTTCTTATTTCACAATTTTTTATTCTGTATTGTTTTTAGACAAGTCTAAAAAAAAATTGTTATTATTTGAGATGTAACCGAGCAAAGCTGTGCCTGTAACGGTATAGTTACTGAATATTTTTTTTTTATTCGGGCGGCACCGCTTTTCTGGCAGCGTAACGTAAAAACGTTAATCCGTTTAAAAATCTATAGCTCTATGAGTCAATACAAAAAACGCTTTAACCTAAACACAACGTAAAAACAACCCTAACCCTGAAACACTGAATTTGTGAAACTAACTTCGGAATGAAAACACTGAACGGGGTCAAACTAACCAACTGGCTTTTTGCCGATTTGTACTAACTCTGCTAATATAAACCCGCATGGAATTACCAAGTAATTTGTTCTGGATTACACGTGTAAGCAACGAACTAATAGATTGGGAGAAGTTAGTGCCAGTGTTTTTTGGGAATGCTTAATGATTTTTAGCGATAATGCTAACAGTGCTATATAATCAATATAAGTATTACTTAAAGAAAGGTAACTTCTAGGATCCCGCGCGACGACCTCCGTGGCGTAGCTTGGTCATCATGCTAGTCCGCCACCCAGAGATCCCGGGTTCGATTCCCGGTCAGGGCAAGTTGGAAAATGGCCTTTTCCAAATTGTCCTGGGTCTTGGATGTTTATCTATATATGTATTTGTTATAAAATATAGTATCGTTGAGGTAGTATTCTATAACACAAGTCTCGAACTTACTTTGGGGATAGCTCAATCAGTGTAATTTGTCCCAATATATTTATTTATTTATATGTATCCTCGTTCCCTGTCCCCACACCTCTCTCCCGTTCTCGCTTTGTGGAGGGTGTTGAGCGGGCGGCTGCAGGCGATTGCAGGCAATTTTAATTCTGTGACAGGCTGGCGGTTCCATGTCTACTCAGTGGCAAGATCCAAATGCTCTGTTTGCCACATTAGGGATACAGAAATGACGTATGTACTGCTTTGATTAGTGATTTTTAAAAGGGAATCAGGGTTTAAAAAGGAATAATAACAAAGTAAAAAATTCAAAATTCAAATGTTTATTTACCAAAAAGGAAACTTCCTTTAATTCAATAAGCATAAAAATCCGAGCATTGTTATGCTGTAAAAAAAAACATTAATTGAAACCATATATGATTTTTTTAAACCAATTATTAACTTTTTAGGAACCTTATTTTTCACACAGTAAAGAACTGACTCTCTGAGTATCTATTATCAAACTCCCACATCAAGCGATAGCAAACCCAGCCAATGGACCCACGCCTTCCAAAACATATAAGTTATTTCTTCTCAATTTAATCATAATAAAATCCTAAACGTCTTATTATAAAACGCAGATTAACTATGTCACTAGATTTAAACTATTATCCGACCAAATCAAGTTGACATTTTCAGATGAGACAGTGGCATAAGTACTTGTCAACTTGATTTGGTCAGATAATGGTTTAAGGGTCCTCCCCGCGCTAACGACCTTGAAAACACAAAAAAATTAATTTCTCTTTCTGTAAGTGAGATTATCAGAAACCCTCGTACAACTTTTTAGCTAGTATCCTTAAGTTTCATTAGAACCTCGAAAATTGTTGAAATACAATACCCTGAATTTTCCTTTGCAAAAAATACTAAAAACGGCCATTTTTGACTCTTTTTGTAAAGGTTTCTAAATCGGATAGTATTTCAATAACTTTCGAGGTTCTAATGAAACTTCAGGATACTAGCTAAAAAGTTGTACGAGGGTTTGTAATAATCTCACTTACAGAAAGAGAAATTAATTTTTTTGTGTTTTCAAGGTCGATAGCGCAGGGAGGAGCCTTAAACCTAGTAACAACGTTAGTCTGCGTTTTATGATAAGACGGTAAAGGTTTTGACCACGAGCATACATCCACAGAGTGGCTTCATTCCCGTCACGCGGGAAACATTGCAATTTTTATAACATAACTGGCTCCATATACGGGTATAGTGCATGTGTGTACTCTACTTTACCCTTATAAGGTAGAGTACACATGCATCTTCTCTTTTTAAACTGACCTTTCCTCACCCTTGTGAGTAAGAGTCAGTTTATAAACTTCTTAACTGCCTCCGTGGTGTAGTGGTTAGAGCGTACGGCTCATACCCGGAGGTCGCGGGTTCGATTCCCGGCGGGGGCAACGACTTTGTGTTGTTGACCTGGTTTGGTTAGGACATTGCAGGCTGATCACCTGATTGTCTGATAAGTAAGATGATCCGTGCTTCGGAGGGCACGTTAAGCCGTCGGTCCCGGTCACTGTCTTTGACATTGGTCGTTACCTAAAACCATGTCACACTCGATAAGAAGAAGAGTTTATAAACAACGAATTTTTTAAACTATTATTGGCTCAAACTGCAAAACGCGAGCATATTTGTTTAAACCTTTGTGCACTTTAGGCTATTGTAAAATGGTCTCTCCCCAAGGAACACTTGGGGAAAGTATATCAGTATCATCGAAGGAATTCACCCTTAAAATAGTTTCAGTATATTTTGTTAGACCTTATGTTAGTAGATTTAGTCGGATAATGGTTTAAACCTAGTAACAACGTTAATCTACGTTTTATAATAAGACGGTAAAAGTTTTACAAAACACAAAATAGGACCTGTGTTTATTTTCGGGCCTGAGTAAAACAGTTCAAAAGTTGGTCTTAAAAGCAATTTAAGTTATTCACTAAAGTACACATAAACAATGTTTAAATGAATATAAATCTGAAGATTGTACGCGTGCCAAGCATTCCGGTTTTTGTCTAGACTGACGATTATGTCTAGACCGTATTTTTAGGGTTCCATTCCTAAATGAAGCTAACTGACGGGTGACTGCCTCTGTAGTTCAGTGGTCAATGGTTCAGTTGTTTCTTGTCTGGTTAGGATATTGCAGGCTTGAATCACGTGATTAAAAATTTATTATATTCTATTTTCAGCATTTGTTGTTATAGCGGCTTTTTCGTTTAATCAGGTGATTCAATCACCTGATTAAACGAAAAAGAAAGATGATTCCGTGTTTCGGAAGGCAAGTATAAACTGTGGGTCCCGAACGCCATCTAGCGTTAACTCTCAAACCTATCCAAGGATTGGTTCTGGTCTGCCCTTTGGGTTGCGGGGGTCAAACGGCAGTCGCTCTGTGGGAAAACCAGTAACCTCGTCAAACCACCTAGGTTAAGTAGCGGACCCCGGGCTCTCAAGAAATGGAGGCAGGCTCCAAGTATCTCCACCGACAAGAGCTTTACAACAACCAGCCAAGTGCGAGTCGGACTCGCGCTCGAAGGGTTCCGTACCATTATATATTTAAAAAAAACTTGAGAGGTTTCAAGGGACACCCGGATGGAACGAAGTTCCTTTCGATTAATCAGGAGAGAGAGAGACAGAAAGAGAAACACGCGAACGCCGCACAGCTTACAAAGCAAAACGGGTCGTTACAACTTTTGGTCTTAATTTTTCCCGTCTAGCCTCCTTTTGCAACGCGCGATAAGGAACTTCGTTCCAAAATATGTTTGGTGTATGGGAGCCTCACTTAAATATTTATTATATTATGTTTTTAGTATTTGTAGTTATAGCGGCAACAGATTATTTCTGTCTAGCTTTAACGGTTCCTGAGATACAGCCTGGTAACAAACAGACAAACGGATGCATAACAGATTCTTAGTAATAGCGTCCCGTTTTTACCCTTCGGGTACAAAACCCACAAAAGAAAACTACAACAAAAAAGTAAAAAGCATTTTTATCTTTATTTTAGTTTTTAAGAAAATGTAATACTTATGTATATATTTTTTTCGTCTGAATAAAATTATAAAAATAATGAATACAAAAAATTACTAAGTAAGTTTTATTTTTTGAAAATTTTAAAGCTTGTTTTTGTAACCTGATCTACTAGATACATACTAGATTATATTTTGACTGCATGATATTTATTAATTTTGACTACATGATAGCCCTTTTTGAAATACCTACTTTAACCTTTCTTTTTTTTTGTAACATGACAAATTTATTCAACTTTTAATTTAATTAATTATATTATTAAAATTTTAAAAAAAATTAACGGTTACTTATAGTATAATATTTATAATTTTTCCCCATGTTTGCATCGCCACACCCTAAATGGGTACATGTATTACTGCACCAATATTTGTCATCTTATGCAACATGTTAGCGATTAATAAATGTATAAATGAATAAATTATATTGTATATATGTACAATATAATCTAGTATGTATACTATGGTTATACAAGCATATACGTCACCAGAGGTAATACAACTGGCAAGCAGCCAAGAGATAGCTGAAACGAGAGTAATTACCGATACAACGGAATTGGCTTTATAATTTAGGGGCAGGTGGGGAATGTGGTGGGTTTGTGAGATAAAACGCAACAGAAGGATGTGAAATTAGCGTCCTAATAAACTTTCGGATGTGTGTTCATACGTTCTTGTCACGTTTTTATAAGTTTAAATTCATTGATTATAATCTGTGATAATTTTAACGGTCCAGCTAGCTATCAGGGTTCATGAGAAACAGCCTGGTGACAGACAGACGGATGGACGGACGCGCAGCGGATTCTTATTTATAAAATCCCGTTTTTACCCCTTGGGTACATACAGAACCCTGAAATGTGAACTACAATGAAAAAAATATTGACGTTTTTTTTTTCAAATTGTAAATCTATGTTTATAACCTAGTGTACTGTGGTTATATACAATATAATCTAGTATTTTTACTATGGTTATACAAGCATATACGTCACCAGAGGTAATACAACTGGCAAGCAGTTTATAATTTTTCCCCATGTTTGCATCGCCACACCCTAAATGGGTACATGTATTACTGCACCAATATTTGTCATCTTATGCAACATGTTAGCGATTAATAAATGTATAAATGAATAAATTATATTTTATATATGTACAATATAATCTAGTATGTATACTATGGTTATACAAGCATATACGTCACCAGAGGTAATACAACTGGCAAGCAGCCAAGAGATAGCTGAAACGAGAGTAATTACCGATACAACGGAATTGGCTTTATAATTTAGGGGCAGGTGGGGATTGTAGTGGGTTGTGAGATAAAACGCAACAGAAGGATGTGAAATTAGCGTCCTAATAAACTTTTGGATGTGTGTTCATACGTTCTTGTCACGTTTTTATAAGTTTAAATTCATTGATTATGATCTGTGCAAATTTCAACTGTCCAGCTATCACTAGCTAGAAAGAGTGTTACGGGTTCGAATCCCACTCGGTGACCTACTTTTGTTTTTTTTTTTATATTCAAGTTATATATAATTTTTTATTTTGCATTGTTTTTAGACAAGTTTAAATAAATGTAGTTAATATTTGGGATAACAATATATACCTTTTTCTCATAAATATGTCTCACATTTAACTATACTGATTACGTGAATAAGATTTATGATTTCGAGTTTTTATTTTATTGAGACTTATGAAGCAATAGTGCAAAACGAAAAATTTACCATATTTACAGATACAAATTTTAAACACAGTTTCTTGGATAGTTTTTGTGACGCCATCTCTCGGATAATGCTATAAAAAACTAACTACTACAAAGTTATTAAAGCTTGGTTTATAACCTGGTCTAATAAGGTTATAGAAGCATATACGTCACCAGAGGTAATACAACTGGCAAGCAGCCAAGAGATAGCTGAAACGAGAGTAATTACCGATACAACGGAATTGGCTTTATAATTTAGGGGCAGGTGGGGATTGTAGTGGGTTGTGAGATAAAACGCAACAGAAGGATGTGAAATTAGCGTCCTAATAAACTTTTGGATGTGTGTTCATACGTTCTTGTTACTTTTTTATAAGTTTAAATTCATTGATGATAATCTGTGAATATTTCAACTGTCCAGCTAGCTATCAGGGTTCATGAGAAACAGCCTGGTGACAGACAGACGGATGGACGGACACGCAGCGGATTCTTAGTTATAAAATCCCGTTTTTACCCCTTGGGTACAGAACCCTGAAAAGTGAACTACAACGAAAAATCTATTGACGTTTTTTTTTTCAAATTGTAAATCTATGTTTATAACCTAGTGTACTATGGTTATATACAATATAATCTAGTATGTATACTATGGTTATACAAGCATATACGTCACCAGAGGTAATACAACTGGCAAGCAGCCAAGAGATAGCTGAAACGAGTAGAGTAATTACCGATACAACGGAATTGGCTTTATAATTTAGGGGCAGGTGGGGATTGTAGTGGGTTTGTGAGATAAAACGCAACAGAAGGATGGGAAATTAGCGTCCTAATATACTTTTGGATGTGTGTTCATATGTTCTTGTCACTTTTTTATAAGTTTAAATTCATTGATGATAATCTGTGTAAAATTCAACTGTCCAGCTAGCTATCAGGGTTCATGAGAAACAGCCTGGTGACAGACAGACGGACGGACGGACGCGCAGCGGATTCTTCGTTATAAAATCCCGTTTTTACCCCTTGGGTACAGAACCCTGAAATGTGAACTACAATGAAAAATCTATTTACCGATACAACGGAATTGGCTTTATAATTTAGAGGCAGGTGGGGATTTTAGTGGGTTTGTGAGATAAAACGCAACAGAAGGATGTGAAATTAGCGTCCTAATATACTTTTGGATGTGTGTCCATACGTTCTTGTCACTTTTTTATAAGTTTAAATTCATTGATTATAATCTGTGATAATTTTAACGGTCCAGCTAGCTATCAGGGTTCATGGGAAACAGCCTGGTGACAGACAGACGGATGGACGGACGCGCAGCGGATTCTTATTTATAAAATCCCGTTTTTACCCCTTGGGTACATACAGAACCCTGAAATGTGAACTACAATGAAAAAAATATTGACGTTTTTTTTTCAAATTGTAAATCTATGTTTATAACCTAGTGTACTGTGGTTATATACAATATAATCTAGTATGTATACTATGGTTATACAAGCATATACGTCACCAGAGGTAATACAACTGGCAAGCAGCCAAGAGATAGCTGAAACGAGAGTAATTACCGATACAACGGAATTGGCTTTATAATTTAGGGGCAGGTGGGGATTGTGGTGGGTTGTGAGATAAAACGCAACAGAAGGATGTGAAATTAGCGTCCTAATATACTTTTGGATGTGTGTTCATATGTTCTTGTCACTTTTTTATAAGTTTAAATTCATTGATGATAATCTGTGTAAAATTCAACTGTCCAGCTAGCTATCAGGGTTCATGAGAAACAGCCTGGTGACAGACAGACGGACGGACGGACGCGCAGCGGATTCTTAGTTATAAAATCCCGTTTTTACCCCTTGGGTACAGAACCCTGAAATGTGAACTACAATGAAAAATCTATTTACCGATACAACGGAATTGGCTTTATAATTTAGGGGCAGGTGGGGATTTTAGTGGGTTTGTGAGATAAAACGCAACAGAAGGATGTGAAATTAGCGTCCTAATAAACGTTTTGGATGTGTGTTCATATGTTCTTGTCACTTTTTTATAAGTTTAAATTCATTGATTATGATCTGTGCAAATTTCAACTGTCCAGCTATCACTACCTAGAAAGAGTGTTACGGGTTCGAATCCCACTCGGTGACTTACTTTTGTTTTTTTTTTTATATTCAAGTTATATATAATTTTTTATTTTGCATTGTTTTTAGACAAGTTTAAATAAATGTAGTTAATATTTGGGATAACAATATATCCCTATTTCTCATAAATATGTCTCACATTTAACTATACTGATTACGTGAATAAGATTTAAGATTTCGAGTTTTTATTTTATTGAGACTTATGAAGCAATAGTGCAAACCAAAAATTTACCATATTTACAGATACAAATTTTAAACACAGTTTCTTGGATAGTTTTTGTGACGCCATCTCTCGGATAATGCTATAAAAACTAACTACTACAAAGTTGTTAAAGCTTGGTTTATAACCTGGTCTAATAAGGTTATAGAAGCATATACGTCACTAGAGGTAATACAACTGGCAAGCAGCCAAGAGATAGCTGAAACGAAAGTAATTACCGATACAACGGAATTGGCTTTATAATTTAGGGGCAGGTGGGGATTGTGGTGGGTTTGTGAGATAAAACGCAACAGTAGGATGTGAAATTAGCGTCCTAATAAACTTTCGGATGTGTGTTCATACGTTCTTGTCACGTTTTTATAAGTTTAAATTCATTGATGATAATCTGTGTAAAATTCAACTGTCCAGCTAGCTATCAGGGTTCATGAGAAACAGCCTGGTGACAGACAGACGGACGGACGGACGCGCAGCGGATTCTTCGTTATAAAATCCCGTTTTTACCCCTTGGGTACAGAACCCTGAAATGTGAACTACAATGAAAAATCTATTTACCGATACAACGGAATTGGCTTTATAATTTAGGGGCAGGTGGGGATTTTAGTGGGTTTGTGAGATAAAACGCAACAGAAGGATGTGAAATTAGCGTCCTAATAAAGTTTTGGATGTGTGTTTATACGTTCTTATCACTTATTTATAAGTTTAAATTCATTTATTATGAGCTGTGAAAATTTTATCGGTGTAGCTACCATGGTTCCCGAGTAACAGTCTGGTGACTGACAGACGGACCTGGTTCAGCCGGTTAAAAGTTATTGGGAGTTAACACTTGAAAGTTGGGTTTTTATATTACCTGGAAAATAACAGATGGCTCTACGGATATCCATTCTACCATCGGTTGGAATATCTAATTGTTCACCAAAATGGCACACATTTTTAGTACCGAAGATATCGCGTAGAATATAGTCAAAAGGTTTTCTTTTTAAAAGTCGGTAACAAAATACACAGTCAAAACCTTATATTTTAAAAAGTTTCAAAATACAAGCATAGATTAAAAAAATCAAAACTCTAACTAGCTATATCTCAAACAAAAGAATCCAAAAAGGGCAACGAATCATTATTACTTCATAATAAGTTTGTTTGCATCTGATTGCCAATTACGGAGTTCAAGCAGTCACTTTAAAGTTGGGATGATTTGGAAATTCACTTTGTTCAACTTCTAATTAGATTTTTTGGGAAACTTGCTTCGGGTGACCGTTACTGTTCATTCAGACTTGTCCAGTGGCCAGAGCCAGTGTCAGTAGCATGCTAAAGAGCAGTGGCGTTGGGTGAGAATTTGGACTAGAACAGCTGTAAAATTATGAAATAAATTAAGTACCTACCTAATTAGATTCTATAAAGGCTAATAAGCCCTTCATTGTCTGGCTTATAATTCGCATATTTTTATTAACCGACTTCAAAAAAGGAGGAGGTTATCAATTCGATTTATGTTTTTTTTTTGTATGTATGTGACGCGATATCTTTAGCAACCGTAGACCGATTTTGGTGATTCTTTTTTTATTTGAAAGCTTCTACTCCCCAGTTGGTCCCATATTAATTTGGTGAAGACACCATGAAGAACTTTGGAGATTTGGAAGAAATTCCTGAAAAAAATTGAAGTCGGTTGTTTTTTTTTGTTAAAAATTTAATAATTGACTTAGTGTTAGTAATATGTCTCTGAGCACGTTTATACAAAATGTATCAGTGTATTATAACAGCAAAAAATTTCGTATTTTAATTATGTGCTATAATTTGGCAGGCTAGTAAAACTGGTTCCGAGTACTGGATTCATCTAAAGTGTCCTTTAAACTGTAAAGAAATGTAATTATATAATTTAAACTTTTTACAAAATTTAAGTTAATTTTCTGTTTTGCAATTTAAAGATGCTAAGTTTAATCGTGTAGTACGGACTAATTTTCTTACTCTTTAGGCGTTATATAATGTGGACATACATACATATCACGCCTGTTTTCTACAGGGGTAGGCAGAGAGTATGTAACTCCATTTGCTACGATCCTGACAAACCTCTTTTGCTTCATCTACACTCATCAATCTCTTTATACATGCCCTTCGGTTACGGGTACTTTTACCTCTCCTTTTTTAGAAAGTCTGCAATTTGGTCGCAGAAGTATAATGACTATACTGGATCTCTATACATACATACATACTATCACGTCTTTATCCTTAATGGGGCAGACAGAGCATTTTGGGTCTTGCGGCTCTATGCAAAGCTCAGGGCCGCAAGACCCAAAAGCCACTTTTAGCGTCATGGTGGGCGAGAAGATGGAAAAGCAATCAATACAGTGATGGGTTGCTAGCCGCATCGCCTGTTGACATGATTTGCATTTTTGCCCATTCCCTCGATCGGCTTTTACGATCTGCGTGGGAAGAGAAGCAGCTGGTACATTCTAAGTTTTTTTTATTTCTCCCAGACCAGCATGGGAGATGTTTCTATAGTATAATGAAATAAAAATAACAGATAAAAAGCAAACTTAAATTGACTCCCATACAAATTGCCCGGGCGGCTGTACACTTTGGAAAGAAACGCATATTTATTTTTGACTGTTATTTTAATTTCATTAAAGTATAGTGATCTATTATAGCCCTTGGTTCTATTTATTACGGGTATGTCCCTTTCACGTTCTATAAAACAGAGACCTGGGAGATCTTTGCTTAGCAGTGAGCTAACATAGGTAAGACGGTTCGCACACATATAGACTAAGAGGGGGCCGTATACAACCCTACCTCATCGAGTAGCAAAATGTGACATAATATGTAGGGTGTTGCATATTAAAAAGATATGTCTTAATGTACAGAGTTGCCCAGGCAACTCTGCGAACTATACAAAATGCTCCAGGTTAGGCCCAGGCCTAAGGCACCAAACACACGAGCAGCATTTTGCTGTCGACCACCCAACAGCAAGCTGTCGACGCAGTAAAACTGCAGCTGTCGACGCAGCAAACTGCGCTGTCGTCGAAGAAAAATGCCGCTGTCGACGGCTGCAGTCCATCAATGTCGACAGCTTTATTATAGTACAGGCACCAATATAAAAATGAACTGAGGAGGAAACATTATTGCTGCTTTTAATCCATAGATGCTAACGTAAAAGACAAAATCGTTTAATATGGGTTCACTAAATATTTAGTTACAAAGAAAACAGTGATTTCTGTACCTTTTATCTACTTTTATGAAAATATGAGAAAAAGTTTTTTAATTATTTTCGAATGTCAATAGCTTTATTTGACGAGTTAACTGCCACTTTAAAAGACTCAGTAACTCGCAAAGAGACTATAATGCGCAAAAGTATTTCAGCTGAGGAAAGGATTGCCATGACAATACTATTATACTTTTAATATCTAATTAATCACAGACAATAAATGAGAGATAATCATTTTAAAAGCCAATATTGGTGGTACATCAAATAACTGTACAGTATTTTTAACCAAATTAACAGAACAGAATTTGTTTCTCAATATTATCTTTCAATAAAGGATCGTCAATAACAAAATCATCAATTTTTATATATGTGCGCTCTAGGTCTATTTGTACTCGACTCACGAAATATCGCGCGCGCAGCACACCGCAGCATGCCGCGGCTAGCTGTCGCCATTTGTCGACGCTCGCGCCGACGCGAAGTTGAAGTTGCCGCCGCAACGCAAAACCTGTGTCGACAGCATGCAGTTTGCTGCGTCGACAGCATGCAGTTGAGTGGTCGACAGCAAAATGCTGCTCGTGTGTTTGGTGCCTAACCTGGAGCATTTTGTATAGTTCGCAAAAAAGTGATTATTTTTTGTCTCATTGAGTAAGCAGTTAGGTACGTAGTACATTCGATAGTCCTTATCAAGAAGTGCCAAAATGTATAGGGTTGCCTCACCTAATCCTGGTACTTTCGTGAGTCAGGCCGATTTGGTGGCCATTTTTTTTAAAATCCCTCATCAAGTAGCAAAATGAAACTCATGCCATTCGATAGTTCTATTCATCCTCTCAATAATTAATTTATAGGTTGCCGGCCCTATACCTGGAGTTTTTCTTAGTTGGCCGAGTTTTATGTTCAAAAAAAAATTGAATGATGCAAGAACAACGTGGAATTGAGTCCAGTGGATGGTGAATGAGGTTGATAGATGTAATGACAGATCATATGTTGGTTTATATTATATACATATAAAACCTTAAAGAGTAGAAAATACAAATTGGGCCCAAAGTCAAAGTTCCAGCTATCAGACGGCTATGAGTTTTATAGTCAGTACTTCTATTGGCATTTGTTAGTATGGCAAGAAACCTGTGGGGTTATTCCACAACTTTTTAAAATAATCATTTTTTTTGCTGACTGTACAAAATGCTCCAGGTTAGGCCCAGGCAACCCTGTACATTAAGACATATCTTTTTAATATGCAACACCCTACATATGCCACATTTTGCTACTCGATGAGGTAGGGTTGCATACGGCCCCCTCTTAGTCTAATAGTTCTTATTCTGTGTCTGTGCTGCTAGTTAGTGTAGTTAGTTAGCGCGCTAGGCGATTAAAGGGCTTCACACATACAGCAGCTATAATGTAAAGATGTACATTATAGCACGCCACATCTCATAACATCTTTTCAAAAAAAACGTTAGTATGTAAAAATATGCATTACTAGCGGTGCCCGTGGGCTTCTCTCCCCGGGGGAATTTCGCGATATAAACTATCCTATATCCTTCCCTGGGTATCAAACTGTATCCATATCAAATTTCATCTAAATAGGTTCAGTGGTTGAAGCGTGAAGTGGTAACAAACAAACACATGTACAAACTTACTTACGCATTTATAATATAAGTAGGATTAGTAGGATAGGTGACTTGTGTGGTCTCTTGACGATTTCTATGGAAAGACGTATTTATTTAAACTTTTTTGCATGGTAAAAAAAATGTACAAGTGGCGTATGGCATATGGCATTCTCTCCCGGTCAACCATTGGACCAAGCGGAAAATATGTGTGGCTGGCGTGATAAAAATCGTGAAAAAGTAAACTAAATGTATTAAATGAAAATAAGTATGTATATGTGCTACAATGTATATCTTTACATTATAGCTGCCGTCTTAAATCGCGTAAGTAGAAACTAGGGTTTATATACTCTACTTGAACAATTTTATTGTTCAGTGGCAATTATCTCCTCTAATAAACTAAGCCTAGAATCAAGAAATAATCTCTTCTGGATTTTAACGTTAATTATGTCTGGTCTATTATAAAGGTTGAATTTGACACGGGAAATTAATTAATTTTGTGCTAAATGAATATCGGCTTATACTAATTAAGATTCTTCCGTTCCCCAGATGTAGGTACCTTATCTAATTTAAGCGGACTATTTTTAGCATTTTAAAATAATTATTACCATAAAAATCTGCCTTCTACTTAACCCTTAGCCAGGCCTGGCGATTATTTTATCTTTATATACAGATAATGGTAGATTGGATGATAATAAAAAAACTGATTTCTTAATTTTTTTTTATTCCTACAATTTCCTATAAAAAAAACCCTCTGGTCTGGATATGACCACTGCCCATTTAAATATACATGATGTGGATTAGATCTGACCACTGCCCAGTTAGGTCACAACATGTAAGTATTGAAAAAATAAAGGTGAATCTACATATAAGCCTAATGTTAAAAAGAGGAAAGATTTGTGTGTTTCTTTGTATAAAAATATTAATAAATATTAATGTCTCTGTGATGTAGTGGTTAAAAGACTCTGACACCAGGGTATCGGTTATTCTTCGATCCAAGAACCTATCTATCTACCATATAAACTATTTGATGTGTAAATATGGTTTTGCCTTTATTTATATGGATAAACGCTTGTAGGACAGTGGTTACAAATTAACCACAATAAGTTTTTCCAGACAGGCAGAGGTCACATGATGACCACAAATTTTCGGCGTAAATATTTCAAAGAAAAACAAATATCATGTAAAACCGAAACATATTACATATAATTCAACCTATCTGCTATTATAAAAACACAAGTAATATCACTTACCGGGATTTTTTCCGCCATAATACTAAAAAACACTTTCAATTTGCACAAAAATTTGCTGTTCGACCAATATTTTGACTTTGACAAGCGAAATGTCAAGTTTTTTTTCTACAGGCGTATTTTTTTTTTTCGTGCAGAAATCAACTGTATCATAGACAATAGACGGATGACATTTTGCGGTTTCTAGCTAGCATCTGCTCGTCAGAAAAAAAATATTTCTGAGGTGGTTCGCTATGTGATCACTACCTGGCTAAGGGTTAAATCAATCGTATCGTGAGTATTCTGCCAATATAGCATAAGTTACAATAAATAAAAATGAAAAAAAGGCTATTGAAACTTATTAGAGCCATTACATATCTTGTAATAAAGTTTAACAAATAAAAAATAAATTAACATAATCTATAATAAAACAGTAAAAAAGTGTTTGTACATTAAATATATTTCCAAAAAAAAAACGGGGCGAATCAGAAATAATAATAAAGTAAGAATTAAAAAAAAATCTGTTTTTCCGTTTGTCTGTGTGTCTGTATGTACACGCTAATCTCCGGAAATACTGGATTGATTTGAATAAAACTTTTTTGTTAAATATCTGTTAAGCCTGGGCAACATATAGGGTATAAATGATTGAACGTCTGATGCAGAACTATAATGGTCCAGCTTAACAATAAGAAATACAAAGATGACGCCTTAGTAAAAATTGTTCAGCCTGATGAGCATTTTCCAGAGACATAACACGAACGAAGTCGCGGGCGTCGGCTAGTGTTAAAATAAAAATGTTTTTAAAACCTACTTGGAACTGGAAACCACTGGATTGTCACAGGACAATTAAATTCCACAAATTATGCAAATTCGTGGACAGAGTTAACTTCGCTAACCGCAACCCGCAAACCGCACATGTCTGGTCATACCTTTACAAGTCAAACTTGCTAGATGACTTCCAGACGACTTCTTAAACTCATACGTACAAACATACATACCATTACGTCTATATGTCTAATGGGGTAGATATAACAAATTGGGTATTGCGGCTCTAAGAAGACTAATGTTTTAGTATATGTAAATACTCTGCAACAATCAAATAAATTATCCATTATGCAGTCGCCACTCCTGTAGAATCGAACCAGATCCAATGGGCTTGTGGCGACCTCTAAGCCACTACGAGGAACTAAATATCACAAACAACAATGAACAAAGCGATTAACATAGTTTACAAAAATCGCACGAGATGGCACCAGCAGATTCTACATCTCGATCTCACAGTTCTGGTTGCAACTGACTATATATATAGCCGCGGTTCCCCAGGCGCAACACCATGCCTGGCGGGAAGATCTTCCTTTTGTGGCGGTCGAGCATATCACCTCGCTCCCGTTACAGGCTTTATTAGCCCCTTAGTAGTCGCTATACCTCCCATACAAGTTGAACGATCAGCTGATCAGAGTTTGTATTGAAAGCAAAAAAATATTGTTCATATTTCAGTATGAGTTCCTTAGGAAAGTTGTACAGTATCACAGACGAGTTCAACTTTAAAATTGTTTCAGTATTTAGACGTTAGAGGAGGAAAACTTACGAGACGACTTACAGACGACTTCTTAAATAAGTTGCATAATGACATCAAACTATTTCTCATCCGAAACGAGCCGCTTTACATTCATAAGGCAATAGCAAAAAGTTGAATTACGAAGCTGAAATAAATTGTACGGTAGAGCCGGCTAGGGTTGGCTGCGGTGACCATGTTTGTGAAATTTTCCCGGAACGTATATTCAAAATAGGGATGTAGACTAAAAAAACTGTAAACATTTTTGACTCATTAGATAGATTATTAAAAAGTATTGTATACGTATTTTTTCTTTTCTCTCATTAACAAATAATGATGAAGATACAGCGCATTTAATTTAAGATCGCTTTTAATAATAAGTTCGTTCTAATTTAAACATTTCAATCTTAACCTTAACTGTCTATTTATTAAAGATACTATTTAACCGGTCAAGACCCGCACGACATTAATAAATGTCCACGTTCATTGTCTATTGTGTCTGGTATTGGCAGTTAAGGAACGGTTAAAAAGTATGGTATACGATTTTTTTCTTTTCTCTCAATGAACAAATAATAAAAAAAATGTCGCGTTAATTTTAATTTAAGATCTCTTATAATAATAGTTAAACAATGGTCATGAATGAAGTTTTTATGTTAGCTTTTCGGGTTTTTTTCTTTCCTTTCTGGCGGACGAGCATATCACCTCGCACCCACTTCAAGCGTAATGGTGGTCGAGAAGGTGGAAGAAGGATCATAATAGTAGAAGGATCGTAATTGCTAGCAAAATTGCCTAATAACACAACTCGCATTTTCGCCCATTCCCTCCATCTGCTTCTACGTTTTTTCTTTTCTCCCAGACCAGCATGAAAGGTACATTATCCAATACTTTACGAAAGTATAGGTACAGTAGTTATGGTAGTGCAGATTTGGCGGTTCGCCAGACGGCGTGAGTTTGCCGTCAGTTCAGCATGGATGTTTCATTACTAATGGCCACCTGATCTCCGAGGAACCGTTGCTAATTAATCTTCTTGGATCAATTTGGTGTTTCGTCTAGGATACAACTACCCGCGGCTTTAGTTATATCTGTCAGTTGCTGTGCTCTTTAAGGCACATTCACAGTTTAAGACCTTACCTGAATTTTTAGGGGTCCGGTGCTGCCCCCGTGTGAAAGGAAACGGAGATATCATTTAAAATTGTGTCTTGATCAAGCCCTAGATTACCCTTCAAACTATTTTATGACCTGCTGTTTATAGTTCAAAGTGAGAACGTGAAGCTCTACGCACATTGTCCAAAAGTAACCGTTTTCGGAAATGTGCGTAAAAAAGCTTCACGTTCTCACTTTAAACTATAAACAATAGTTTAAAAAATATTTTGAACGGGTTTGACCTGCATGAATCAGATTGTATAACAAACTTCGAGGTACAAGTCGAACCGGGCGGAGATTGAACTCGGGACCTTTCGGTTATATTTTACGCAACTAGACCACTACTTTGTGATTCGAAGTTATGAAACACGAAGATGGTGGATTTTCCACTTGTGACGAAATATTTTGTTACATTTTTATTAAAATTTTGATAGACAATGCAAACTCGTTAACATAAGTTACTTTTATCAATAAGTAATGCCATTAAATACTTCAAACAGATGCCTTGATAAAGCCCAAGCCTGGAACCACGAATCTTGCGAATTTCAAACTGAGTTACCGTCTGTCTGTTTAATTGTAAGAAAGTGCCCTGCGTCAAAATTTAATTTAAGACGCGGAATACTCAGGCATCTTGAAGTGACACTATATAGAATTGACAAAGTTAAAATACTTAGAAACATAAATAAAATAAACTAAAACAATAATCAATACATATAACAAAACAGTAAAAAAGTGTGTTTGTACATTAAATATATTTCAAAAAATATTGGGATCGATGAAGACTTATAACAAGAGTAAGAGTTAAGAAAATGTCTGTCTTAATTGTCTGCTAGTCTGTTTGTACACTCTAATCTCCGGAAATACTGGACGGATTCGAATGAAACTTTTTTGTTATATAGCTGTTAAGCCTAGGCAACATATAGGATATAAAAGATTTTTGAAAATGGAACACCTGATGCAGAACCATAATGGTCCAGTTAAACTGTAAGAAATATAAAAATGACGCCTTAGCAAAAGTTGTTCAGCCTGATGAGCATTTTTTGGAGTCACAAACTCCATGCGAATGAAGTCGCGGGCTTTGGCTAGATTTTTTATAAATTTTGGTAGACAATGCAAACTCGTTAACATAAGTAACTTTTATCAATAAGTAATGCCATTAAATACTTCAAACAGATGCCTTGATAAAGCCCAAGCCTGGAACCACGAATCTTGCGAATTTCAAACTGAGTTACCGTCTGTCTGTTTAATTGTAAGAAAGTGCCCTGCGTCGAAATTTAATTTAAGACGCGGAATACTCAGGCATCTTGAGGTGAGACTTGATAGAATTGACAAAGTTGATATACTTAGAAACATACATACATATATACATAATATCACGCCTGTTTCCCGCAGGGGTAGGAAGAGACTATGGACCTCCACTTGCTACGATCCTGACAAACCTCTTTTGCTTCATCTAAACTCATCAATCTCTTCATACATGCCCTTCGGTTACGGGTACTTTTTACCTCTCCTTTTTTTAGAACGTCTGCAATTTGGTCGCAGAAAGTTCGCCGAGGCCGACCTTTTCCTACTGTTCCCTTCACATTTGTCATATAAATATTTTTCGTCTATCTCTTTTCATCCATCCTTTCTATATGCTCAAACCATCTTAACATCCCTTTCTCTATTTTTGTCACAACATACTTAGAAACATGAAATAAAATAAACTTAAACTATAACTATTGATATAAAATGATATAGCTATCGATGTGGCCTGATACTGGAGGAGTCTAAAATAATAGCACCACCGACACAAAAAAAAAGAAGAAAAAGAACTGAAACTATAGAAATTTTAGGTATCCGAGAAATGGGAAACGTAGTGTAGGACGTCCGGAGGCTAGGTGTATCGACGATATCAGAGAAGTTGCTGAAAGAAACTGGGTAAAGATGGGAAGAGACAAGATGGCGCCGAGAGAAGGTGGCTTATGCCCAGCAGTACCTGATAGCTGAAAATGACGATGACGTTAATGATAGTTTTTTAACAACAAGAAGAGGCTCTTTGGACTTGTTAATCTTATGTAGAGCTCCCAGTAAAACCCGCTTTACGATACTAAGATCATATCAAGAAAGATAAATACTTAAAAAGTTTCTGACAAAAGGACAAATTGCAAGTAATAAAGGATGATTATCAATTAAACTGAAATAGATGGTTGCTCAGGCCAAATATAGCTCTGGTAGTATAGAGAGGGTCGTGCTCCTGCAGTGGAGACAAAAGATCTGATGATGATGATGATGATGATATGACTGAATGAGTAGTTTTTTGATTGTTAGAAAGGCCTTTATCAGTTGACGATTGTTGCCGGCAATAATCACCTTTATTTACTAAAAAGAACTTCAAACCAGCTGCACACAATAAGAAAAGGATGAAAATTTTGAAAACAATCGCTTCTGAAATTTTCATCCCTCCCCCATTGTATGTAAGGCGATAATATTGACCACATAACGCATACGAGTATATTTTACAAAGTGTCGACAATGTCGGTTCTCGTCATGTCGGTTGTGTTAATGGTCTTACAACCAAGGATGTTCAAGACTTGTGAAGGGGAAAGAAAAGGTCGAGAAGACCCGACCGTGCGAAGTGGAGAAGAAACCCAGGCTTCTCAGCATTACAGCTGAGGATGCAACTGGGAATACGCAGAGATTGTTTAGTTCTGTACAAGACAATGTTTATTTTATTTTATAAACAATAAAAAAATCTGGTAGTTGAGGCATAGGTATATATTTGACAACAACAAAAACGTCACATTTTCTTTTCACTTAAACAATAAGGTTTTTCTTATTTTATCTTAAACATATAGTAGTATATATACATACAGTCAACAGAGACTCCCATGTTGGTCTGGGAGAAACAAAAAAAAACTTAGAATGTACCAGCTGCTTCTCTTCCCACGCAGATCGTAAAAGCCGGTCGAGGGAATGGGCAAAAATGCAAATCATGTTAACAGGCGATGCGGCTAGCAATCCATCACTGTATTGTTTACTTTTCCATCTTCTCGCCCACCATGACGCTAAAAGTGGCTTTTGGGTCTTGCGGCTCTGGGCTCTGCATAGAAGACCCAAAATGCTCTGTCTGCCCTATTAGGGATAAAGACGTGATAGTATATATGTATGTATGTCAACAGATGACAGAAAGGAACTTTGTCCGTTCTAGTCGTTGTAAGTCAATGTTGCGGCACAGTTAATACAAAATTTGCTAATTAAGTTATCTCAAAGAAGAGTCGCTCCGAAGTTATCAAGTGTCACTATTTTAAGTTTTAACTCAAGTGAAAACTGTTTCACCGTTTCACTGACATTTATAGTCGCAATTTGTAGTACTAAAGATTTCATGTTTATGAATGAGTAATTGCGCAGTTTAACTTTATTGTATTTTAAATGCTTTTTAGCCCACTTCAAAAAAGGGAGATTATGTTTTGTTACGGTTTGAGTGCTGTTTTGAGCCCGCCTAGTAGCAGAAGAGATGACAAAGCAATGAAGCATATCGATACCTTGAGGTTTACTTGGCGTATGAACAATTTCGGGCAAATTGAGTTTTAAATAATACTAGCTGTGCCCGTGGGCTTCGCTCCCGTGGGAATTTCGGAATAAGAACTATCCTATGTCCTTCCCTGGGTATCAGACTACATCCATATCAAATTTTATCTAAATAGGTTTAGTGGTTAAAGCGTGAAGTGGTAACAAACAAACAAATAAACAAACTCACTTTCGCATTTATAATAGTAGTAGTATAGGATGTATCTCAATAAGAAAGTTTTAAGCAAAACAATTCAAATACTTTTATCTAAACATCAAAACAAACATTTTCAATGGGATTTGTATAAAATAAAGATTTGCGTCATAGTTTCTTGGAGTCAAGTAGCGCTCTTCTTCTTATCGTGTGTGTTAGTGACTAACACTAGTGTCAGAGTTTTTAAACCGCCTTATAGGCCTCTGACATGGTTTTAGGTAACGACCAATGTCAAAGACAATGACCGGGACCGACGGCTTAACGTGCCCTCCGAAGCACGGATCATCTTACTTATCAGACAATCAGGTGATGAGCCTACAATGTCCTAACCAAACTAGGACAACAACACAAAGTCGTTGCCCCTGTCGGGAATCGAACCCGCGATCTTAATACCATTTTTCCGCAATACCTAACAAATCTAAATTCGATCTAAAAATGGATATAATCAATAACAAGTGATTATTTTGTAACTTTTTAATCCATTAACAGCAGGTACCTTGTAATTTATTTTTGACCTAGGAAACTACCTTATTAAATAGTAACATTTACATCAACAAAAAAAAAGAAAAAAAATAGGCCTCTCCCAAAGATTTCCAAAATGACCGATCAAGAGTGGCCTGCATCCAGCGCTTTCCAGCGACCCTGGTCAGGTCATCTGACCACCTTGTAGGTGGGTGCCCTACGCTTCGCTTGCCAGTACGCGGTCGCCATTCAAGAACCTTTTTGCCCCATCGGCCATCGGTTTGTCGCGCTATGTGTCCCGCCCACTGCCACTTCAACGAGCTAATCCGCTGGGCTATGTCAGTGACTTTTGTTCTCCTAAGGATTTCCTCATTTCTGATTCGATCACGTAAGGAAACACCGAGCATAGCCCTCTCCATAGCGCGTTGAGAGACCTTGAGCTTTCTTATGAGACCCATAGTAACATTTACATAGTATTGCAGTATGCGTTAGTCTACAAACGAACTATCAAAAGTTTTTCTTAAAATAACGATAAATTAATAATTAAAGTTTTTATAAACAATAGAGGTAATTTATACCAAACTTATTTACGTGTAAATGTGCCTACAGAGGGCTCATTACTGATTAAACATTTTATTATTAATTTTTTGTACTAAAAAGACTTACTCTGGGGCTCGTTCATGAGACTCACTCTAATTTTACTACCAGTAGTTCACCCCGACTTATGAACTCACGAACCCCATATCTAGGCAACCCCTTCACCGATTAGGCTCATGTCTGAACTTAAACATTCCATTGGCTACTTTTACACGCCTACCAACTTTCATGAAGCCGATCACAACTTCTTGAGTTATCTACGAACAAACATACACACATAAACTTCGAATCGTTCAAGTAGACTCGAAAAATTTCGCTAGCTCATTAAATTGTTTACCGATTTTATCTAAAATTAGGCTTATTTATCCCATAGTTAAAATTAGCTGACATTCGAGACTCAAGACCCAAAGATAAGGTTTCCTACTGAATAACATCTGACGTCATCTTCGGGAGCAAAAACAAAGTACCTTTCCAATTGATTTGGAGTTGGCGAAAACAAGACTTATACAATATCTTATATAATACCGTACCTACATACAAAATTAACATATATTTATTTTGAATGCTCCCATGCTGGTCTGGGAGAAACGAAAAAACTTAGAATGTACCAGCTGCTTCTCTTCCCGCGCAGATCGTAAAAGCCGATCGAGGGAATGGGCAAAAATGCGAATCATTTTAACAGGCGATGCGGCTAGCAACCCGTCACTGTATTGATTGCTTTTCCATCTTCTCGCCCACCATGACGCTAAAAGTGGCTTTTGAGTCTTCCGGCCCTAGGCTCTGTATAGAGCCGCAAGACCCAAAATGCTCTGTCTGCCCCATTAGGGATAAAGACGTGATAGTATGTATGTATTTATTTTGAACAGAAAAATATCCGCACCTGCTTTTTAAAGTAGTAAATAGAATAGGAATCTTTTTTTATGTTTATTCACCAATTATTCGAAGACGCCTGAACCGATTTTAATTTTTTTTTTCATTTAATCATATAAATGACTTACTATAATTTTGTATAATCAGTAAGTACATGATACTAAACAACTTTCCCATGGCACTATCAATATATTTAAAAAAAATGTCTTCCATATGATTTATTTATATTTATTTCAACTGTACTGTGCAAGTACTAAATTTACCCTTAAACTATTTTGAATGACCTTGTTTAATAAAGTAGGCTATTTGCTTTTCTCCCAGACCTTTGAGAAAGGCAAACAAAGTGTTCCTTAAAAAAATAAACTCGAGTAAAACCTATTTGGTCTGGCAAACACTCTCTAAACAAATATCTCCGTTTTGATTCAGAGCCTCTGGAAGTCTGGACGTCTTCCAAACGGGAGATGGGCGGAATCTTTCACTGCCTTGCTTCCTTCCGTTTGCTTTGGTGAGGCCTCACTTACAGCGGTTTTTATACAATGGGCATGACGAATGGAAAAATATTTTTTGTCCATCGGTTAGATTATTTAAAAATATTGTACAAGTATTTTTTCTTTTCTCTGTAAAAATAAAAATGACAAATTTACAGCGCATATAAATTTCGCGTGACGTCACACTTAAGCACGATTTTTACTTAAGTGTGACGTCTCAAGCCCCCACTCCGGAACTATGACGCTCCGTATCTTTGTGAAATTTTACTGTTTTGGTAAACTGAAAAATACAGGTCCATTATTTTTGGATAATCTAAAAGACGGACTAATTACAATCATACTTTTTGGACCCTGTGTCACCCCTATCTACATACAACGTGAAAAGAATATACCAGTAATGAATAAAAACACGGGCTTTATACTAGACTAGCTGTACCCGTGGGCTTCGCTCCCCGTGGGAATTTCGGGATAAATTGTACCCTATGTCCTTCTCCGAGTCTCAAACTATATCTATACCAAATTTCTTCCAAGTCGGTTTAGTAGTTTAAGCGTGAAGAGGTAACAAACAAACAAACAAACAAATATACAAACTCACTTTCCCATTTATTATATTAGTAGGATAGGATTAGTAGGATTACTATAGTATAATGAAATTCAACCTTCCCATACAAATTGCACCGGCGGCTGCACACTTTTGTATGGAAATCCCCAATTTTTTTCATGTTTTGGCTGTTATTTTATTGAAAACTAAAAAACCTGACTTTCAAACGTTAACCCCAATCACTTTCAAACAGCCGAATGGATTTTCATCAATCATAGCTGATAAGCAAGGAAACCAGCTTCCTCTTAAAACCGCATCGAAATCGGTCGATATGTTTGCAAGCTTATGGTGTCACAGAAGACAGAAATTACCATCAAAATTATAACACCCGGTGTGGTTTCCCGCAGAATAGAATAGAACCACTCCAAGTGTTCCCGTGGATGTCGTAGAAGGTGACTTAGGAATTACAAGCTAAACAAAGCATATTAACATCAATGAAACCTCTCCAACCTGTCTAGCCAGCGTGAAGAGTGTAGGCCAAGTCTTTTGGCTGCTCTGGCCAAGTATGACTCTAGTAGGGCAGAGAGGGTCGTGCTCCTGCAGTGAAGACTAAAAGACCTGATAATGATGATGAATGATTAGAACATCCTTGTAGGGGTTAAAAATCGCTGTTATAGCAGCCATACCTTCAGTGTAGGGTTGTTTTAAAATGTGTGACTCACTCGACTATTTCGAGTATTGTAGATTTGGCTCTGTTTGTGATCATGAATTAAATATAAGATTTCATTTGCAATGCATACAATGCTTTGTAAACTGATTTATGCGAAGATTTCACTGTAATGGGAAGAGTTACTTGGAAAGAAACTCGTGTTTTACCAAGACATGTTCTGAAAATAATCGGCCTTTATGTATATTACTTTTGATCTAAGACTTTTCTTATAAGATAAGAAAAAACTTAGAATATACCAGCTGGTTTTATTCCCATGGCGATCTAAGTATCGATAGTATCGATTGATGACAACGAACAAATCGATACTTATTTCTGCAAATTTAATTTTCATTTATTTATTTCGATACAAAATAATTTGTGTTAAAATATAGTTTATAATAAAATACAATACATAAAACAGTTAATCAATTGAATTACAATAAATAAAAATAAAAGAGGATTAGTAATCATAAATCATAGACGTAAAATAAATCTAAATAAAATTAGTCCAATAATGTCACATTAACAAATTAAATTTAGATTTCATTTAGTGAATAATAACACTTCGAAACAGTTTTTCTTAAACTACTGCAGGTATCATCGTAGCTAATGTTTTTAAAATAGCCTTTAATACTGTTCCTAATAAAGATATTATTATTCATACTATCGATAGTATCGATTTACTTATCACCTTTTTTCTTTTAGGCCTACTACGCTTGATTTCTATTTATCCCGAAGGTTGACTGGTAAAGAATGCTATTAGCATTAAGTCGTCTCTTGTACCATTTAGTATTGGTAAATAAAGTTTTTAATAAATATAGTTGGAAAATGGCCTTTTTCAAATTGTCCTGGGTCTTGGATGTATATTACTATGTGATTTGAATTACTTTGTGTGATTCCGCCACCAGTTAGTTCATGCAAACTATTGCCGGCCGGCGCCCACCCACTACTGTTAGACCCAGCATACCTGATGCACACGGGCTGCTGGTGGCAGGTATGCTGGGTCTAACAGCAGTGGGTGGGCGCCATAATAAATAATAACATAATAAATAGTTTGCATTAACTAACTGGTGGCGGAATCACACAAAGTAATTCAAATCACATAGTATGTAACTTTGACTTTCGCAAAGTAACACCTGAATCTATTAACTATTATGTATTTGTTATAAAATATAATATCATTGAGTTGGTATCCCGTAACACAAGTCTCAAACTTACTTTGGGGCTAGCTTAATCTGTGTAATTTATTTTTTATTTTTATTTTTTTTTATTCAATTAATTTATTGCTATATATTATTTATTTATTGTATCTGTTGTTGCAGAGTGGACTTCAGAAACGGCCCCCCAGTCCACTGGGCCGTGGCAGGCGAGTTCGGGAGCCGGACCCACTTCGTGTTGAACGAGTCAGACCCTTCATCAGCTCACCTGGCAGTGAGTAAGACGGCCAGACAGGATGAGGGGTTGTACAGATGTAGGGTTGACTACGTTGACTCTCCGACTAGGAATTATAGGGTCAATTTGACTGTTATTGGTAAGTATTTAGAATAAATCCTTCTTTTTTAAGGTACTGTACGCAAATGGTAGAAATATGGTTAAAGATTTTTTATTTCTCAAAAGAATAATCATTTACTTACAGATAAACATAATTCACATATAAAAAAAATAATATAACGGCAAGCAAAACCAAAACGGGACCTTATTACTAAGACTACGCTGTCCGTCTGCCCGTCTGTCCGTCTGTCTGTCACCAGGCTGTACCGATCTAGTCTTAACCCTTTCACCGCGAGACTTTATATCAGTTGTCGTGCCCCCAGCGCGAGACATGGTAAATCTAACATACCTATCTACAACCAAAAACGGATATGGATATGTAAATGTGTAAGTTATGTGCCATACAAGCATTTTTTTTGTCGCGAATATGCAATTATACCCGTAATAAATCGAACCTCCGACTATATTAGATCAATATATGTAGTAATTGATAAACTATTGTTTTTTTTTTTACCTAATTATTTATTACAATTTCAATTAACCTTTCCGCTAAAGTAAGCAACTAAATTAAAAACTAAATTAAAATCTAAATTATACTCTAAATTAAACTAAACAAATAATAATAATAAAAAAGAAAAACCTTACAAATAGAAAACGTCTTCCAGATGATTGCTCTGCGGTAGAGTGCCCAAAAGGCTGGCAGCATTGCCATGTTGGATTGCTTATATATGTAGTATAATGGTAATAAAATAACAGTCGAAAACCAAAAACAAATTTCGACATTCCCATACAAATCGCCCGGGCGGCTGCACACTTTTGTATGGAAATGCCACAATTTTATTTGGTTCTTTTTGTGATATTTTAATTCCATTATACTATGCTAGTATAGCCCGGGGGTCGATTTACTACGGGTATGTCCCTTCCACGTTTTATAAGATCTGGGGGCACGGCAGTGCCCCCACCAATCTCGAGCAAAAAAGCGTCACGGCCGTACCATCCTTTTCTCGAAGCAATTCAGACCATTTTCGACCCCCTGTAACTTCGTTGTGGATAAAACTAGAAGACTGAATTTTCAGTAACCATGCAGGCATTGTAAAAACACGGTATATTTCAAATTTCATTCAATTTGAACCAGTATTTTAAGAATTATAACGGGTCAAATTTCTTAATTTTGTCACTCACTGACTCACCGATCATCAAAATGCTAAGGCACTTCTAGCAGACCTAGAAGCTTCAAATTTGGAATATAAGTAGTGTTTGGTGCATGAATCAAGGAAAAACTAAAAAATCTAGAAAAGACCGCAAAGAAAATTAAGCCCATACAGCCAAGTCTTCAGTTAAATTTTTCAATATTGGCTTTATTCGTAACGATGTTTTACGGCAGTTATTATTATTGCGTGCGAAGCCGCGGGTTTAAGCTAGTCCCATATAAATATAGGCGCATGGTAGTGCCCCTGCCAAATCGAGCAAAAAATGGGTATACCCGTCATGAAAACACGTGTAAATTAAATTAAAGCCTCAAAGCCTCCCAGAAAAACGCATAGAGACAGGGAGTGGGCTCTTAGAAAAACTGTAGCTGAAGCTCAAGAAGTAGTACCGGAAAAGAGAAAACGGAAGGCTACCTACAAAAATAAGAAAAGTTCATAAGTCAGAGAGAGGGCTTTAAGAAAATTCGTTGCTGGTAGATATACATATATACAATAAGTAGAAGGTACCGAAAAGGAAAAAAGTAGAACTGTCTACAAAATACAAAAAGAAATGAGATCCCATCAAAAACAATACTTGTCAAAAAAACCAAGTCTCGCAACTCAGTTGTTCTGCGGTAAAAAGTTGTGAGATCCATGTAATACCAAGTCGGTTATTAATTTATTCAGTCTCTACTTAAGCGACTTTCTGTCTTAATACGCATATCAATATTAAAATTCTTTAATGTTTTATATAAATATATTGAGACTTGGCCATCGCCTGAAAACACGTGTAAATTCAATCGCCTGAAAACACATGTAAATTCAATTATTTAGTGCGATGGCCAAGTCTCGATATATTTATATAAAACATTAAAGAATTTTAATATTGATATGCGTCACTATAAGATGCTGTTAATTATTACGTAACAACTTAATGCTTCGAGTACGGAGATTCCAAACACAATTGATTTTCAATTGTTATGGACCACGATCGTGGTCTTAGAGACTGGACGTATTAAGACAGAAAGTCGCTTAAGTAGAGACTGAATAAATTAATAACCGACTTGGTATTACATGGATCTCACAACTTTTTACCGCAGAACAACTGAGTTGCGAGACTAGGTTTTTTTGACAAGTATTGTTTTTGATGGTTATACTTACATCGCTACAACTTATTATATTATTATCTACTGATGGACAATAAAATTAATTTTTGAAGTGAAAACTTCTTTAGCGGCGTTGTGCACTTTTTTTGGAATGGGTAAAAAATCTTAAACTCGCGTCAGGACCACGTGTCCTGATCGAAAATTCGTAAGACGGCGCAGGGCGCTTGCGCGAATGTTCGTGTGTGTTTATTTTACGTTACGTTCGTGTGTGTAATGTGTCATTCTTGTGACATTTGTGACAGACTGTGGTTCAGAAAATATTTGAAATATTTTATACTGATAATTAAAGCAATTCGTGCAAAATTATTCCCTAACCATTCCAAAATATCAAAAATGCACAACGTTAATATTCAAGTTTTCACTTCTGCCGGCACTCCCAGAGTGCAACCCGTCGTTTTTTTTTAATAGATGTCAATTTAGGTTGGTAATAATGGTAATTTAGTGGTAATAATGTAAGTAATGGTTATTATAATAAACCAGTCTGTGATTTATAATAAGACGGTATTTGTCTAAAGTTTCAAAGAAAATAAAATCAGTGGACAAGCTTTAAAAGATCTCGTTACTCCCCGTCACAGCGGGAGAATGAAAAAACTTTATTTAATAAGTACTGAGCGAAAATAGTGATGTTATCGCCAGCTCACATGTCAAAGCTAAAGTTTGTTAATTTCAGTATAGCAAGTGCCTTGGGATGTGTTCTTTTATTTTGCTGTGTATTTTCACATTTTACTTAAATAGACTTGGATTGTTAGAATGACTGTCGTGTGGTAGAAAAGGACCACTCCAAGTCTACCCGTGGATGTCGTAGAAGGCGACTTAGGAAATACAAGCTAAAGAAAGTTTATGACACCAATGATACTGGCTAGCGAGGAGAGTGTGGGCCAAGTCCTCTGGTTGCTCTGGCCAAGTAAGGCTCTGGTAGTACAGAGAGAGTCGTGCTCCTGCAGTGGAGACAAAAATACCTGATGATAGTGATGATTAGATTGACTGCCTCCGTAGTCTAGTGGTCAAGACGTTCGCCTTGTAATCCGGAGGTCGTGGGTTCGAAACCCACTGGGGAGCATACTTTGTGAAAGTTGTTTCAAGTCTGGATAGGATATGGCGGGCTTGAATCACCTGATTATCCGAAAATAAAGGTTATTCCGTGTTTTGGAAGACACGTATACACTGTGGGTCCCGAACGCCACCTGGTATTTACTCAAACCTATCCAAGGATTAGTTCTGATCTACCCTTTGGGTTGCGGAAATCAAACGGATGTCACTCTGTGTAACAAGTTTGTTTGCCAGGAAAATTTAAAAAAAAACTCCATCACACCATCTAGTGATAAGTAGCGGAACTACATATTCTAAACGATGTTAAGTGGATAGTAGCGCCATCTATTATTTACCAGGTTAATATATACCTTAATTTATCTGGTGGAGTCCAAGGGACTTCTTATAGATTTTTTTTTTTAAATAAAACTACATAAATAATCAAAAAACTAGGTTATATATTCAAAGATCCAACATTACAGTATCAGAATTTTAAATCAGGCTTTGGTATTAGGAGCTATTAAGAATTTTAGCAATTAAATCAAAATTACCTACTGAATTCAATCAACAAAAAGTAGTACCAACTTCTGGCTACTATAAAAAAATCTAAGTGAAGTATATTTAACTTCTTACTTATGAATAAGTCTTAAGATACGATGAAATCTTAAAAACGAATTAAACTAGTAGTTCGCCGCGAACTTAGACCTCGCGATTATTTTTCGCAATTCAGTTTCCTAAATAACCCCTAGATGGCGGTATCCAAAGTTAGAACGCGCTATGGTTTCGTTTGTTACATAATCGCGGACATTTTTATTAATATTTCAAAAACTACTGAACCGATTTTGATGCCCAACAAACTTGAAAATTCTATTGATGTTTCCTACATGCCTACCAAGTTTCATCAAAATCAAACCATCGGTTCGGCTGCTATCGCGGTACAAACATAAATACATACATACAAACATACATACATACATACAATGTGTTTTCGCCCCCAACTCGATTTAGAGACATATTGTTTCATATAAAAATCAAAAACGTGCAGCAGGTTAATCTTTGACTGTCGCAACACAATGGGCGCAAATCTTCTTAGTACACGCCAAACATACTGGCTTCTTACAGCTATGACACAAATATGCAGTCTTTCTCTTTAGGCGTGCAGGACATATGTGACAGTATTTTCTTTGGTTTCTCATCATTATCTTGTAGTTCTTCCACTAAAGGTACCTTCGTGATGTCAGATATCAACTCGCGAAACTGACAAGGAAGTCTGTCATTGTATTACCACCATTACAATCGATTCAGCTTCTGGTTGATCTAAGCTCACTATTTCTCTACTGGAAGCCATTTTGCAGTCTAAAACAAAAAAAAGTATCATAAAACTAAAGAAAAACAAAGTTATAAAGTAAGTGTAAAAGTTACACAAATGCTCTGGTGGAGTCCTATGGACTCCGCGAACTTTATAACTTACCTATAAACAAGCGCACACGCACGCGTTCCCGGCTCCGCACGCCGCGCGCCACTGGAGGAAGGTACTGTGACGCACAAACTTGTAACTGCAAAATTAAAGATTTTGCAACGCTTTGAAAAACTTGCGGAGTCCCTGGGACCTAACAGATAAATTAAGGGTTAAATTAAAAATCGACTTTCAAGAATTAACTCTCTCTCACTCTAGCTAATGACGGTTCTGAGCGATAGAAAAGAACAGTAGCATGTGAAAGTCCTCATCTAGGCCAGAATCCATTAGTCGGTTCATTTATTAATCAAAAAAAGAATTACTCATTCGTTATTATGCCTCAAAGTACGTCGAAGGAAACCCTAATCACAACTTCATAAGCACTCATCGTGACTTACTGCCAAAATATCAGTATATTTCCCCAATCCCAACATTAGCCGCCTCTCATCCCCAGGGATTACACGAACTTTGTTTACGAACAGAACTACCTACCAATAATATCAGTTTCTCATTAGGGATAGAGATAATTGCTTAGTTCTTCAAGCGACGATGCAAATATGACTGATAAAGCTTAAATACTGACATACATTGATGGCATTCGTATATATAAATGTTATTAAAGCTACTGAATTTACAACAAAGCAGCGCTCCTTATTATTATATAGTCATTATGGAATTATGCTTTTAGGCACACATCTTGTAGATTATAATTAAGAACGATACTTTTACGCATAAATACTGATCCTCTATTCGATTTTAATCTGTTTTGTGTGTTAACAATAAATATAAAAAAAAAATTGGGACTTTCCGAAGGGCGGTGCTAGATTTTTTTACGAATATCAAGTGCATCGGTTGCTTTTTAGGTTTCCGTGTCCAAAGGGTTGAAGCGGGATATTAATAAATCTCCAATGTCCGTCAGTCCATCTGTCTCAATATTAATTCATATGTTCTTTCCAGTGCCACCAGAACCACCCCGTATATACGACTCTGAGGGTAAAGAGATCTTCGGAGCCATGGCTGGACCCTTCAGAGAAGGGCAAAAGATAATGCTCTCTTGTCAAGCTGAAGGTGGTAAGTAGAGGCGACTTTCTAAAGTTTCTTATCTCACTTTATTTATAAATAAATGCTAATTACTGCTGCATCCAATAAACAATTATTTAAAAAAAAAACTTTTTTTTTTGTTTTTGTATTTACCTTTATTATTTATCTTATAAATTTAAAGCCATAAGCTTGATCTAACTGTCAATCCTCCGAAAAGATAAAGAGAATAGAATGTTTATTGTTTCGTAAAAAAAACGAACAACGAACACAGTAAATTTTCCCATTACCACACCTGAGAAAGCAAGGACAATTTATAAAATTTTCAAATTATTTAGACGTAGATGATTTTGTGTTAAGACGCAACTTCTAAGAAAAACCCTATTAAATAAAGATTTTAAGGAACCTATTATGTCAAGTATTGTATGATCACAGTTATAATTTTTGATTGAAAATAAGTAAAATGACTATGAGATTTATTCCATCCACCAGGCAAACCAGCACCAGATGTCTCCTGGTACCGAGGAGACGAGCGGTTAGCTATCACTAAAGATGGCTCCGTCTGCCAACTGCTGCTCCCAAGGTTGTCCCGAGAGATGGCCAACGCAAAGCTGCAGTGTCGAGTGGAGCCGCCACTACTGCAACCAGTAGCTAGGGATATTACTCTTAAACTGTATTGTAAGTATCTCACATGGAAAGTCAGGGCGTCATGTTACGACCTCATTTGGAGATCTTCAGGGCAAATGTTGTTGTGACAGTGTTGCAGGTAGTGAGTATAGCTGACTTTCTGCGTGAGGAACCCGTATTTGCATATTAATAATGTATTGTAAATTAATTTCTTTCTGTACAGTTTTGTGACTAAAGCACGTTGAATCTAAGAATTAAAGAATCGAATATTTATTTAGTTATCAGCGGAAAACTTTCCGGCCACCGCTTCATATCAGCCAACCTTCGAATGCAGTAATAGCAATAGATGTTAGGTACAACATCGACTGGAAAAGAGGGAGTGTTTCTGTTTTGGCATTATCATCGGAAATGAGGATAACATATCAGATGATGGTCTTCTTAGTTGCTCGTTGATCTTTTCGGTGAAGTATGTACAGTCGGCATCAGAGATACCTGACCCCTCCTCCACCTACATCTTGAATTTTTCTCATTAACTGAAAATAATATTAACATGAAAATTTGTATTCAGAATGAAGTCTTTTTGAGTATACATTTTTATTTTCATTATTATTTTCAGTTTAAGAGAAAATTCAAGATATAAATAGAGGAGGAGTCAGGTATCTCTGATGCTGTCTGTACCAAATTTATCGGTCTACTCTACAGCACCTGTTAGCGCTTGATACGATATGACTTCTGAGGTAGCAGATGATGATAATGATGGTAATTCTGCATCTTGTTCACAGTAAAGCCGCAGACAGTGAGGGTGACCGGCAAAGGCGTGATGAGAGCTGGTCACGACAGGTCCTTCGTCTGCAGCACTCGGGGTTCGAAGCCGGCTCCGAACATAGACTGGTTCATCAATGAGCACAAAGTGGATACTGAGACAGAGGTTTGTACTCGTACTTTATTTTTAACTAGCTGAAACCACGACTTCGTTCGCGTGGACTTTATGACTCCTGAAAGTGCTCATCAGGCTGAACAACTTTTGCTAAGGAGTCATTTTTAGGGTTCCGTAGCCAAATGGCAAAAACGGAACCCTTATAGATTCGTCATGTCTGTCTGTCTGTCTGTCCGTCCGTATGTCACAGCCACTTTTTTCCGAAACTATAAGACCTATACTGTTGAAACTTGGTAAGTAGATGTATTGTGTGAACCGCATTAAGGTTTTGACACAAAAATAGAAAAAAAACAGTAAATTTTGGGGGTTCCCCATACTTTGAACTAAAACTCAAAAATTTATTTTTCATCAAACCCATACGTGTGGGGTATCTATGGACAGGTCTTCGAAAATGATATTGAGGTTTCTAATAGCATTTTTTTCTAAACCGAAAACTTTGCGCGAGAGACCCTTCCAAAGTGGAAAAAAGTGTGTCCCCCCCCCCGTAACTTCTAAAATAAGAGAATGATAAAACTAAAAAAAATATATGATGTTCATTACCCTGAAAACTACCAGCGAAAATTGGTTTGAACGAGATCTAGTAAGTAGTTTTTTTTTAATACGTCATCATCATAAACTGCAATTTACCTTTCATTCAATCAACTCAAATATAAAAATTTAAAAAAACATACTACAAGACTTTTATATTATGTTATTTGCTACTACGGAACCCTTCATGGGCGAGTCCGACTCGCACTTGGCCGCTTTTTATATTTCTTATAGTTTAGCTGGACCATTATGGTTCTGTATAAAGTGTTCTATTTATATAATCTGTTATAGCCTATATTTTGGCCAGGCTTAACAGCTATATAATCAAAGATAGTTTAATTCGAATCCGTCCAGTATTTTTGGAGATAAGCGTGTCTGTATGATCATACAGACAGACAAAAAATAAAATAAAAAATTGCTTTCTATTATTCTTTTTAAGTGTCCCTCTATTCATTTTAGTCAAAAATACTAAATGTACAGACAAAATATTGTTTCTTTTTTATTATATGTTTTTCATAAACACGGTTAACATGTGCGTAATCTATCTATATATTTTTTTTTGACTGATGTATCAACGCACAGGCCTTATCACTGGGTCTAGAGATTCCAAATTCGGCACTTAGGTTTCTTATAAGGTCTCCGAGTGCACTTAAAAAGGTTTCAAAACTGACACCCTAAGGAGGTTAAACGAGGCCAAAGTTTGTAAGGAGAAACAATACTAGTTATAACCAAATTAAAAATGTAAAAACCAATGAAAAACCCTAATTAACCTTATTTACTTCTACGCTAGTATAGTATAAAGTGCATATAAACGTTAGAACATGGTAAAATACCTGCGCGCTCTTAAACACGCGAGCCCACTCAAGCTTGCTCGCATCTTGCAGTTTATGTCAATAGTTTAAAGTTTATTTTTAAGTGTCATAAAAATCCTCTCCGCTGCGATCCTCTCAAACTGAACTAACCCCTGAACTGACTCTCATCATCATCATCATTTTAGCTGCATAACGTCCACTGCTGGACATAGGCCTCTCCCAAAGATTTCCAAAATGACCGATCTAGAGCGGCCTGCATCCAGCGCCATCCAGCAACCTTGGTCAGGTCGTCAGACCACCTTGTACCTTGTGGGTGGGTCTCCTACCACCCCGTTTACTGTTTGAGAACCTTTATGCCCCATCGGCCATCGGTTCGTCGCGCTATGTGTCCCGTCCACTGTCATTTCAACGAGCTAATCCGCTGGGCTATATCAGTGACTTTAGTTCTCCTACGAATTTCCTCATTTCTGATTCGACCACGTAGAGAAACACCGAGTATAGCCCTCTCCGATTGAACTGACTCTAAAGTGTTTTAATTATTTTTTCTTTCAGACTGATGTGGACGAAGAAGTCACCAAGAGTATTCTTACAATGCGCGTGACAAGAGAACACACCGGCCAGCGGCTGATCTGTCGAGTTTCCAACCCTTGGTTCCCAGGGTACACGCTGGAAGACTCTTTGAAGTTCGATGTCATGTGTAAGTACATTCTTCCATTACAAAATTTGCAAGTGCAATTTAAGACATCTTTAGTATGGTCACGTTAAGAGAAGAGAAGAAGAGGACATTGTAAATTGTAGTTGTAACAACGTGGCAGGGGCTATATATACTAGATCACTATATAGTATAATGAAAATAAATATACAAAGACAACATACGAAAGAGCAAATATACAAAGGCGGACTTTTCCCATGTAGGGATTTCTTAAAGTCAACCTTCGATTGATTGAGAGGAAGATAGATCTATATATGTACTTGCTAACGAACATTAAGGAAAGTAAATAAAAAGTAGCCCACGTAGTGAAAAGAAAAGAGATAATATCTATGTATGTAGACATTAAAACAAGAAACAAACAAAACAACACGTAAATTTATTCTAAAAGCATCAGGTGAACTGCTACCAAACAGATAATATGCAACGTCGCAGATAGGAACTTGCAGTTCCGGACCTGTTGGCACTCGGCGACAACTTTGTCTGCCGTTTTATGTCTAGAATTGTTTAATGCTTTAAGCAGAGTAGTATTATAAATAACGTAAAAGGGACATACCCATAATTAATCGAACTACGGGCTATACTAGATTATTATAGTTTATTTAAATTAAAATAGCAGTCAACAATTTAAAAAATATTCGGCATTTCCTTACGCTGGTATGCAGTCGCCCGGACGATTTGTATGAGAATGTCAAGTTTTTTGTTTTTGACTGTTTATTACCATTAGAGTAGCCAGTAAAAAGAAAAGAGATAATATTATGTATGTATGTAGACATTAAAACAAGAAACAAACAAAACAACACGTAAATTTATTCTAAAAGCATCAGGTGAACTGCTACCAAACAGATAATATGCAACGTCGCAGATAGGAACTTGCAGTTCCGGACCTGTTGGCACTCGGCGACAACTTTGTCTGCCGTTTTATGTCTAGAGTTGTTTAATGCTTTAAGCAGAGTAGTATTTAATGCAACGTGGAAGGGACATACCTGTAATAAATTAAACCACGGGCTAGACTAGATCACTATAGTATAATGAAAATACATAAACAAAGAAAATATACAAAGGCGGACCTATCCCATGTAGCCCATGTAGGGATCTCTTCCAGTCAACCTGCGATAGACTGATAGGATATTTTCTCAAAATTGAAAGGTAGAAGCAAGTACATACATACATGGTACATATGAACATTAAAAAAGTTAAAAAAAAGTAGCCAGTAAAAAGAAAATAGGTAATATCTATGTATGTAGACATTAAGATAAGAAATAAACAAAATAACACGTAAATTTATTCTAAAAGCATCAGGTGAACTGCTACCAAACAGATAATATGCAACAGCATGCAGAGTAGTATTTTATACAACGTAAAAGGGACATACCCATAATTAATCGAACTACGGGCTATACTAGATTATTATAGTTTATTGAAATTAAAATAACAGTCAACAATTTAAAAATATTCGGCATTTCCTTACGCTGGTATACAGTTGCCCGGACGATTTGTATGAAAATGTCAACTTTTTTGTTTTTGACTGTTTATTACCATTAGAGTAGCCAGTAAAAAGAAAAGAGAAAATATGTTTGTATGTAGACATTAAAACAAGAAACAAATAAAACAACACGTGAATTTATTCTAAAAGCATCAGGTGAACTGCTACCAAACAGATAATATGCAACGTCGCAGATAGGAACTTGCAGTTCCGGACCTGTTGGCACTCGGCGACAACTTTGTCTGCCGTTTTATGTCTAGAGTTGTTTAATGCTTGAGGCAGAGTAGTATTTTATACAACGTGGAAGGGACATACCTGTAATAAATTGAACCACGGGCTAGACTAGATCACTAATAGTATAATGAAAATACATAAACAAAGAAAATATACAAAGGCAGACTTATCCCATGTAGCCCATGTAGGGATCTCTTCCAGTCAACCTGCGATAGACTGATAGGATATTTTCTCAAAATTGAAAGGTAGAAGCAAGTACATACATACATGGTACATATGAACATTAAAACAGTAAAAAAAAGAAGCCAGTAAAAAGAAAATAGGTAATATCTATGTATGTAGACATTAAAACAAGAAATAAACAAAATAACACGTAAATTTATTTTAAAAGCATCAGGTGAACTGTTACCAAACAGATAATATGCAACGTCGCAGATAGGAACTTGCAGTTCCGGGCCTGTTGGCACTCGGCGACAACTTTGTCTGCCGTTTTATGTCTAGTATTGTTTATGCTTTAAGCAGAGTAGTATTTTATGCAACGTGGAAGGGACATACCTGTAATAAATCGAGCCGCGGGCTATATACTTACTAGATCACTATAGTGTAATAAAGTTCAAATAACAGTCAAATTTTTTTAAAATATTCGGCATTTCCTTACGCTGGTATACAGTCGCCCGGATGATTAAAAAAAAAAATTAAAAAAGAAAATCTTTATTAAGCCATAGTAAAATAAAGTACTTACAGTTCATGTTACATTTATATGGAAATTACAATCTATCCCTTATCCGGGAACAGCCCATACACGAAGTAGACGTTAGTCTGTATTTCGTAGGTAGTTTGCTTCCGGGATGATGGGTTCGGTAGCTGTCAGTACATATAAAATTGTGTTAGTATTGAATACCAAACAGATAATATGCAACGTCGCAGATAGAAACTTGCAGTTCCGGACCTGTTGGCACTCGGCGACAACTTTGTCTGCCGTTTTATGTCTAGAGTTGTTTAATGCTTCAAGCAGAGTAGTATTTTATGCAACGTGGAAGGGACATACCTGTAATAAATCGAGCCGCGGGCTATATACTTACTAGATCACTATAGTGTAATGAAGTTCAAATAACAGTCAATTTTTTTGAAATATTCGTCATTTCCTTACGCTGGTATGCATGCAGTCGCCCGGACGATTTGTATTAGAATGTCAACTTTTTTGTTTTTGACTGTTTAGTATCATTAGAGTAGCCAGTAAAAAGAAAAGAGATAATATGTATGTAGACATTAAAACAAGAAACAAACAAAACAACACGTAAATTTATTCCAAAAGCATCAGGTGAACTGCTACCAAACAGATAATATGCAACGTCGCAGATAGGAACTTGCAGTTCCGGACCTGTTGGCACTCGGCGACAACTTTGTCTGCCGTTTTATGTCTAGAGTTGTTTAATGCTTGAGGCAGAGTAGTATTTTATGCAACGTGGAACTAGATAGATAGATAGATAGATAGATAAAACGTTTATTTGTGTCTATAGTCACACACATACAGAATAAAGATACAAAAATTACAAAACAAAACATGTAAAAACAACGTTGAGGACATATATCAACAACTTTGTATCTGTGTGCTACAGCAGTCCAAAAAGGTCATAGCTCAGTGATTCGTGCTACTCAAAGAGTAGCTCACTGATTTTCAGCTACGGCCTGTCAAGTGCGAGATATAGTCTACTCTACTAGATCACTATTGTAAAATGAAATTCAAATAATAGTCAATTAAAAAAAACGGTTTTCCCTACGAAAGTATGCAGGCACCCGGGCAATTTGTATGTCTAGATATTTTTTTTGTTTTTGACTGTTTATTATCATGATAGTATAGTCATCTAGTATAGCCAGTGGTTAGATAATTCAATACAAATTAACTTCATTGCAACATAATAAAAACAAAAATTATAGAAACAAAAAGAAACAATATAGATACAAAGGCGGACTTATCGCTATAAATGCAATCTCTTGAGTGGAGAAAAAAATATTTAAATTTGTAATAAAATACATACATTTTCACGTTTATATCCCTGACGGGGTAGACAGAGCCCAGGGCCGTTAGGCCCAAAGGCCACGCTTAGCGTGGTGGTGGGCGTTAAGATGGAAAAGGAATCAAAATAGTGATGGGTTGCTAGCCGCATCGCCTATTACCATGATTCAAATCTCGCCCATTTGTAATAAAATATTTACATAAATACAGTTAGTATGGTATATAAAGAAGAAAAAGTCGGAAAGCGGACCCCGGGCTTTTCAGCATTGCAACTGAGAATGCAACTGGGAAAACGCTCAGATGAGAGAGAGAGAGAGAGAGAGAGAGTTAGTATGGTATATAGTGGTAAGTATGTTATGTATGTTGAGTATTTCTTAGATTACTTCATTAAAGCTTCAGAAAAAAGCTGGCAGGCTAAACTTTTTTGCCGCTAGTAGTTGATAAAGCTCGCGATAACTTCTAGATAAGGCCTTGAAAGGCTGTAGTGTCGGCGCTTTCAGATAGCGAAAGCTCGTTTAACTTTTAAACGGCAAAGTGAAGCAAACTTATTGTGAAGTAACACGTTTGTTAGTAAATATTTTTAAAATAAGGTGTCATCTTAATTTTATACGTGTATAACGTGGAAGGGATATATACCCGTAAATAAATCAAACCACGTCCTATACTATATCACTATAGTACCTATAATCAAATTAAGACAACAGTACAAAATTAAAAAAAAAAATTCGAGACATCAATTGGCGACAAAATATACAATTTGTTTTTATTTTTATTTTTTTATATGTAGTATCGCTCTTAGTATTATTTAAATTAATCAAACGATAATTCGAAAGCTAAAATCCATCTCGTTAAGTCAATAAACACACTCAAAAAACCTAACTAAAAATTTCAGTAATTATTAAACACTAAATCTTATAATTATTCAAAACTAAAATCCGGCTTCACCCCCCCTAATTACACAACCGATATTGATAAAATACGAAAGTATTTTAGATACTTTCTTATATCTAAAAAAGACTTTCCAAATCGGTCAAGGCGTCTTCGAAATAATCAGTGAACATTCAAAAAGAAAGATTGCGATGATTTGATAACCTTCTCTTTTTTAGATAGGTTAAAAATAGAATGCACACTTATCTTGACTCCGGCGCTGAAAAGTTAAATAAGTTGGTTGCTCAAGCGATTGTCACATACATACATACATATTTTCACGCCTGTTTCCCATGGGGGTAGGCAGAGACTATGGATTTCCACTTACTACGATCCTCCCAAACCTCTTTTGCTTCGACAACAGTCATAACTCTTTTCATGCATGCTCTCCGGTTATGGGTACTCCTTACAGCGAGCGATTCTCACGAGATGAGATATGCAAGCCTTTTGGAGAATTCACTGATAGATAAGTCAAATAAGTTATTAAGTTTTGCCGTGTGGTTTCCGGCAGAATGGAATAGGGCCACTCCAAGTCCTCCCGTGGATGTCGTAGAAGGCGACTTAGGAAATACAAGCTAAACAAAGCTTATAAACATCAGTGAGACCTCTCCAACCCGTCTGGCCAGCGAAGAGAGTGTAAGTAGTCCTTTGGCTGCTCTGGCCAAGTATGGCTCTGGTAGTACAGAGAGGGTCGTGCTCCTGCAGTCGAGACAAAAGGGTTTAATGATGATGATGATAAAAAAAAAGCGAGTATGGAACGACAATGATTGAGGAGCGAAAAGAGATAATTGTCACTCTGTCACGCAAAAGCTAGTGAATCTACTTGAATGAAATCCGATATGGAGACAGATGGAAAGCCTAGGCTTCCTTTTAGTCCGGAAAAAAATACAAATCAGGCGCTGGTAAAAGTTAGTAATTTCATAAATATATATTAATTGTTTCGTCCTCCAAAGGCGCTTTCTTTGTAACTAGAAACCGTTATTTCTGCCAACGAAGTTTATGGATATAGCGATATCTACGAACAGTGATTTCTGTCAACAATGCTTCCTACGAACCGAGATATCTACGGAAAGTATGTTCTATCAACAAAGTTTTCGGCGAAACGTGCTGTCTACGAGTAGAGATTTCGGTCAGCCCTGCTTTCTGTATGCAGTCATATAGTGCAAGCCTGTTTCTGTCAGTAGTTCCACAATTTAAAAAAAAAACACGTTTTTTGTACAAGCTTTTATTGTGTGGCCAAAGTATTACAAAGACAAATGAAATAGGCAAAAACTCAGTTGAGTTGAGTCGTTTTATAGCTGAGTTCCATCGACTACATTCCATATCCGTGATCAGACCCTAGGCATCGTTTACCATAAAGTCAAGACAAATCAAACGAGTTCAAATCACGGTGGAAACGATGGGTCCTTGGGGCCCGGAGGCAAAATTATTTTTAAGAGACAGACGACGCGTCTTGTCGAGGCAACGGGAGATTCCAGAGCTGGCAGTTATTTTGCTTAGCGAATAAGTATCACAATTCAGCGAGGGAACACTGCCAGTATTCTGGGCACGTTGCCTCGATGTGAAGCGTTGGAAGATTTTTTCTATATATAATTGAATGCATGTAATATTGTTATTTGTAAGTGATTTTTATTGAATAAAAAAGATGTATATTATGTAAAAAAAAAACGAGTTTTACTTAATAATTTATATTGTTTCATAACTGAGTTACATCGAATATCTCCCTGCTCCATCAACAGAACAGCTCATTGACTTAATAATAATTGTATTGTCATCCGACTTACACAAGTATATAACATTTCAGCTAAATCCGTTGACGAAAACTAAAGTCTAATTTTTTATTCCGTAGAATTCTGACATTTTATAAGTGTTGCTACTAAAAAAGTTCTCCAACTAAAAAGGGAACGCGTATAAGGGCGATAAAAAATTTAATTCTTGATTAATTTTATTGTTTTACCAAGATAATGATACACTTTAAACTTTCTGGTATATTTAAAATGTTATAACATTTTTTAATACCGAATTATCAAAGTTATATTTTTAAGTAATTTTAAGTCAGCAGGTTATTTTTCTTTCCCTGGCATCACTCCCTACTAACTCATGTATCATCAACCTTTTTAGCCAAAAGCTTAATAAATATTTTTTTTCGTAATCCATGAAGCACAAAAATTAAAAAATTAAGTATGCGTCCATCAGCTGTCACGTCACGACTGTCCCATTGATTGTTATATTTGTTATCTTTCTGTTAAGTTTTTTCTTGTTGAAAAAAACTTTTTTCTTAACTGATTTAGATTAAATTTGATATGGAGATAGTTTAAGAACCTGGAAAGGACGTATAACCCATTCACCCACAAATTGACCGGGGTGGAAAGCTAATTGGATTTATTTGTATGTATGTTTGTTAAATCAAATAGTTTTTACAGTTGTTCGTATTTTATGTCGGTTATTCAACTGTTCCTGATGAAAATATTACTCGCTGTAAATCCCCTTATGATTTGGAGCACCGCGCTAAATTAAATGGTTACATTCACTAACAAATAAAATGTGTAGACTCAGATGTTCACACTCTTATTGAAATCTGGAATTTAATAAATAAATGTGCCCGACCAAAAAGGTTTATGATCTCTGATATGTCAAAAAATGACAGCTGTCAGAATTCTACGGAATTAAAAATCAGACTTTAGTAGTAAAATTGAGTTGCAAGATTTGACCTAAACAAACATTCGTTCATACAAGCTTGTAAAATCATTCATTTATCTTTGGATATTTGTATCACTATGATAACTTATGATGAACTTGAGAGAAGTTTTTAGACCACATGCAAGTCGCATGAGAAACAGGTGTATTTTTATAATTAAGTAGCCGATGCCAGCTACTTCATCCGCGTTGGGTTTTTAAGCTATTGCATAGCTTCTATCGCGGGCCTTGAGCGCGGGGACCGAATCCAGAAATTCCGTAACGAAAAAACCTCACGCTCTCCCCACTCCGCCTACCATGTAGGTTGCCGCTTCGTCTCCGTCCTTCCTTGTTTGCAATAGCTTTACCGCGGCAGTCCTCGAGTGCCACACGTCTTTTTTTTAATGATTACTTTGTACGGCGGCACACACCAATATATTTTTTGGAACGAAGTTCCTTATTGCACGTTGTGAAAGGGGACGGAAAAAATTAAGACCAATAGTTGTAAAGACACTTTTTGCTATACTTGTAAGCCGTGCGGGGCGTGCGCGTGTTTCTCTGTCTGTCTCTCTCTCTCTCGAACTTCGATCCATCCGGGTGTCCCTTGACACCTCTCAGGTTTTTTATTTTTTTATAAATGACATCAGACATGTAAACAATAAGAGTATTCCAAAAATAATAATACTTTTCCTTCTTCCTTGACTTAATTAATAAACGTTATTTAAATAATAAAAAAAAACATCACCTCAATTATTTTGATAACATCAATTACTACTGATTAATTTAGCCATCAATAAAAAGTTTAATTCTGGTCGACGACCAACTTTACCGCATAGTGCGGTTGTTAGTTAATTAGTTAAGTAGTAAAATAAAACACTCGGTGGTTTTTATTTAATTTCCGCGTTTCCCATTTAAAATTAATTAGTTAATTAAGAACAAGTTGATCAAATGATTTGTGAAAGTTAAGATGCATTACGGTTTCACTTTTACGTTTTTTAGTTTAAAAAACTGATCTAGGGAATGGGCTAAAATGCAAATAGATGCGGATTTGATAGCAACCCATCACTATTTTGATTTTTTCTACCACTTTCTTGTCCTGTATCTCGCCAAAAGTGACCATTGAGTCTTGCGGCCCAGAGAGGTTACTCCAAAAGCGGCACGCAAGGCGGACGTTACTGCGTATCCGCGTTACAGTGTCAAACAACATTGAGCACTAACGTATGATGATAAAGTCTAATTTTATGTTAATTTTGTCGTGTTTACTAATACGACCATGCCAAAGGTCTGAGTTTGTTGATAATGAATATAAACACACGTTACAGTCAAGGAACCCACAGGCTGTGTTGTGTATTGTCTGCCTAGCTTACCACAATTATGTGAATCTAGTAGATCGTCTATAGCTAGATCTTCCCTTTAGTTAGCTAAGTATTACGTAAGGCATTTAGATCTTTTAATAGATAATCATCAAATCAAATCATCATTATCAGGTCTTTTGTCTCCACTGCAGGAGCACGACCCTCTCTTTATTACCAGAGCTATACTTTGCCGGAGCGACCAGAGGACTTGGCCTGCACTCTCCTCGCTGACCAGAAAGGTTGAAGATGTCTCATTGATATTTATGAGCTTTGTTTATCTTGTATTTCCTAAGTCGCCTTCTACAACATCCACGGGATGACTTGGAGTGGTCCTATTCTACTCTGCCAGAAACCACACGGCATGAAATCAAAACCAAATCAAAAGAAAAGTGGTAACAAGGGTAATTAATAAATAAAATACATCATCTTCAGTTTCGAAAATAAAGTTTTGTTATCAGTAATTACTCCGAAACGTAGTTTCTAAATAATGCGTCTTATAAGAAGGCTCAAGGTCATTTAAGGGGCTATAGAGGACTATGCTCGGTCATTTTCTTCGTTATCGAATCAAAAATAAGGAAATTCCTTGTAGAAAAAAAGTCACCGAGAAAGCCCTGCGGCTGATCTCATTCTATTTTTGACAAATCACACTGATTGAGCTCGAGGCTCGAGATTTGTGTTATGAGATACTAACTCAACGATACTATATTTTATAACAAAAGCATATATGGATATATATGGATAAACATCCAAGCCCCGGTCAATCTGATTGAAGATCATTTTCCATATTGACCTGACTGGGGATCGAACCTGGGACCTCCGGTGTGACAGTGTGACAAAGTGGCATGATGACTACTAAGCCACAGGGATCATCAAAATTATTGAAGTGGCAGACGTGGTGAATCGGTGGTCAATGGGCAAAAGGGTATCATAATAAACTCGCAAGCGAAGTATAGAGATAGTTATCCGATTTGACCAAGGTCGCTGGCTAAAGCTGCATATGCAAACCGCTTTAGTTGGTGATTTTGAAAATCTTTTGGAGGGACCTTAGTCAAACAGTGTATGACATTCACATAAAATTATGATAATGATATTTGGAGATAATTTTTTCTCTAAAAATGATCAAAAAGCAGCCTGCATCATAATTTTGCTGCAATTATTAATTATGTTTTGTTTATTTTCATTTTAATTGTTATGTATTACAATATTTTTGCTGCATCTTTAATCAGGTTAATATAGTTTCTATTAAATAGTTAGGCAAACTAAATTGTATCCGAGTTTGCTCGATTGAGTGAAATACCCAGAAGATCAAATAGCTATGTTTACTTTGCCTAATTTGCCAGCATCCGGGCTAGTTCCTTCCCTAGGGCAATCGGCTTCATTATCCTAGTTTAGGGTTGGGAAATAGGCGGGCCAAGTTTGTACTGAAAAATCCAAACGGGCTATATTTTACCTCTTAAGCCGCTCATGGTATCATATGATGCTACTTCCATTGTTTTACTACTGTGTCTGGTATTGGCGGATTTCGAAGGATTAAGAGTCGATAAATTCGTTGACTTCACAACTAGAAAATAATTCACTACACGTATGTTTTATTGTTATTGGTAAAGGCAAAATAGTTTCGATTATACGTTGGTTAAATTTTAGTACGTATTTAGTACCACTTTTAATACTTATTTTTTGCGAGTTAGTTAAATTTGCGAATAAATAAATAAATTTTAATATATTTAGATGACGTACTTCTATATAAATTAGATTAAAATTAGATTTAATACATAGTAAATAGATTAAAATTTATCGGTATTTTCTTACTGCTACGTAGCGTTAATATTCGTAACATACTGACCTTTTTATGTACTGCTGTTCTTTAGTCAAGTTAATTTGTACTACAAATTGTTTTAACTACTTAATCGCATAAAAATACGTAATAAAAATAGTTAAAATTCTGAAAAAGTGTAAATGAAAATATGGGAAAAAGAAAAGTAAATTAGAAGATAATTAAAAATGAATTAATTGAGTCAGTATGACCATCCATGTATTTGCAAAATAAAAATATTTTGCTTTAATCAGCACCACCAGTAGGTTGACTGGTAGAAAAGGCCTTGGGCCTTAAGTCCGCCTGTTACATTTTTGTAATAAAGTTAAATAAATAAAAAAGTAAATGCACAAAACAAATGTGATTAAATAATGTGACAAACCACATTAAATGTAGCCCGCATATAAATGGAAATTATGTCTTTAGGGCCAAACGTTAGTCCTTAGTTTTCCAACCCTGTCCTGTTTATTTTAGGTCTACATTCAGCAGAGCAAACTGTAAGAATTAATTATAAAGCTGGGCGTTTGTTTTAGTTTCTATACAAGTTATATTTGACTGAGTAGCAGTAATATAATATATTAGATATTAGAAAAGGTAAAGATGTTTACAAGCTTTTTTATGTATTTTCCAACGTTTGTCTACCTTATTATTATGTTATCCTTACTTTAAAAAAAAATATATAATGTAATAGCACAGAATAAGTACCTACTAGACCAGAAGAACAAAAGTCTTACTCAGCAAAGAAATTCAAAGAAATTCTCGGTTAGCGATATGGTTTAATAATTTAGCTCGCGTCAGATTTCAGCACCTATTCGTTTAGATACCTACCTACAAGTACATGCAAGCCAATTTCATTCTTATTACTGTAAACAAATTTATGTCACTGAATTTCTCACTCCGTGTGATCGCCGTGTGATTAGTAAAAATGTAGATTTTTTTGGTACACAGGCCTGGTAATTCACCATAATTCATATGAACATAGTAAAAAGATAAATTAAACTAAAACGAATTATGTAACCAAAATAAACTTAAACATTTAAAATTTATAAAATTTAACCTATTATATAAATTAAATTAACAATTAAAATCTCCCATGCTGGTCTGGGAGAAATAAAAAAAACTTAGAATGTACCAGCTGCTTCTCTTCCCACGCAGATCGTAAAAGCCGATCGAGGGAATGGGAAAAAATGCAAATCATGTTAACAGGCGATGCGGCTAGCAACCCATCACTGTATTGATTGCTTTTCCATCTTCTCGCCCACCATGACGCTAAAAGTGGCTTTTGGGTCTTGCGGCCCTGGGCTCTGCATAGAGCCGCAAGACCCAAAATGCTCTGTCTGCCCATTAGGGATAAAAACGTGATAGTATGTATGTATATAAATTAAAAAATGTCTATCAAACTCCTCCCCTGCGGGAGAGTTCTCAGGATGCAGGAGCATTGCCACGTTGGATGGCAATGTTTACCCATATATCTTTGTACGAAATATTTACCAGTACTCTGGTTACCTGATGTCTCATCCAGCCTTTTGCCATTTAAATAAGCCATGTGCAGAAGACCCACGGACCCTACGTTTTAATCCCAAGTAGTTCAAATATGTATGCCTCACTTAAACATGTATACTTTAAATTTCGAAATTGTTAATGTCATTTGGTGCAATAAAGTTTTTTGTATTGTATTGTAAGATAGATTAGATCAACAAACATCTATTGCGAGGTCTATTATTATTATTAGTATTACCTGACTTACCGCGATTAATATCATTTTAACCGACTTCAAAAAAGGGAAGGTTATCAATTCGAGTGTATAATATGTTTTTTTTGGAGTTATGTTACGTGATGTCTTGGTCAACCGTGGGCCGATTTTGATGTCCCTTCGGGAATTGTTTTTTTGTTGTTCGCACACACTTTTTACGAAGCTCAATCACTGGATTCCACGTCACAGATAACTTGAAGCCATCACCTCGATTGACATTGAGAAGCTTCTTAATTTCAATCAACTATCTAACTTACGTAGTATAATTAATTAAATCATTGTGATCGCCAAACTCTAAAAACACTCATTTACTGTAATATAATAGGTGTTAGATATGGCCAAAATAATCACCGTCTTACCCTAAAAAATATAAACATCTGTTGAGCAAAAATGATATTAAGTATAATACACACTTGTTTTAGTCAAGTGTCAAATGTGTGTAAGTGTGTATAATACGCTATTCTCCAACAAGTCTGTACAGGACAGCCGACAAACAGCTACATAGAAATAGTATATAGCTTATAGTTTGTACATAGGTGTAATAGGTCGCAATTAAAATATATTTTTATAGTGGTTTTATTCTCCCTTAGTTAGTAAGTTAATAGTAATACATAGGCAAATAGGTGTATAAATAGGTAATAGTATATACACTTATGTTGAAATCATTGTAAATAAACAGATTTTTCTCTTGTCTTTTTATTCCCCAGATAACTAGATAGCCTAGATAGGTAATAGATCCGATAACAGATATAGGAAACTCTGATAAGAAAATAGGTTTTCGTTACAAATACATAGTCATAGGTTTATAGTTCCTATTTCTTATTAGAATATTATTATGTAACTTGCTAGAATTGTGATAATTTATGTAATAGATAAGGAATTTATATAGTTTATAGCAATTTATGGAAATAAAAGCCTATGTACAGAGAGCGTGAACGATACACGGACAGAGGGGCGCGCGCGGGGGGAAGCACACCGCAGCTTCTTATTGGCACGTTAAATAGGCGGTATCGCAATAGATCGATACAGAAAATTATAGGATATATATACGGCCATATCGGCGTTCCGCACTGCCTGGCCGACTTCGCTACTACAGATCGACTTCGCTACAGAATACTGCCTGCTCGACTTCAGCACTTCAAGATCGGACAACGGGTTATGAAGAAACAGCAAGACACAGTGGAAATACAGGAAATAGAACGCCACTCTGTCCGCCCGTACGTTCGTTTCGTCCACGCTCGCCGTACCGCTGGGTATATACACGATAACATCGTGTTTTATTTCGTTTCTTTTGATACATCCCGTTTCTTACGATTATCTGTGTCAAAGTGGTACGGCTTGAGCGCCCGCGATCAACCGCGTCGCGCACAGCAGACAGACAGCGGCCCGCACATATATATAGGAGAGAGACCAACGTGTGGGTCCTACAGTCCGAAAGTACGTAGGTTCGACACCAGCGCAACCAGTGTACGGTTCGTCACGTACAAAGTCAAATCAGCAACTTTTTTCTAAACGTCAAAACAAACAGTTTCTATGGGATTTTGTATGAAATATAGGCAGATGACGTCATAGATTTTTGGAGTCAAATAGCGTTCTTATTATCAGTTTTTCTAAAATAATAAATTTAAAATAACGTTAAAATGGATATGTTTAAAGACAAGTGACATTATTTTGCGACGCTTTATTTTTTTATTAGTACAAAATAATTTATTTTTGACTTAGGAAAGTACACAATTATGTTTTGTGGTCGAACGTTAAGTTTTCAACAAAAAATTGAAGCGAAAAATTAGTAAGTTAGCTATAAATGAATAGCGGCTGAAAATAGAATTTAATGCTTTAAACTTATTATAAGCACGTCCGAAACACAATAATACAAGTTGCAAAACAAACAAACACGTAATAATTGTGCTGTTACCTACTCTCAGGAGACCACAGTGTCACAGTATAAACAATAGCAGTTAAAATTGACATGAAACTGTCATAGTCGCTTCTTCTTCTTGTTCTTCTTATCGTGTGTGTTAGTGTCTAACACTAGTGTCAGAGTTTTTAAACCGCCTTAAACCCTCTGACATGGTTTTAGGTAACGACCAATGTCAAAGACAGTGGCCGGGATCGACGGCTTAACGTGCCCTCCGAAGCACGGATCATCTTACTTATCAGACAATCAGGTGATCAGCCTACAATGTCCTAACCAAACTAGGACAACAACACAAAGTCGTTACCCCCGCCGGGAATCGAACCCGCGACCTCCGGGTATGAGCTAAACGCTCTAACCACTACACCAAGTAGGCAGTCGCTACGTTGTCTTCTCGTCTCAAATACCTCAATGCGTCAAAAGTAAAGTCTGCAACAAATGATGGATGCCTTATCACTGAACTGAAACTTGGATTCGTGGATACTGTGAAAATGAGTTTTTTTCGTCGTTTCTTCTCAGCAGTGGTTCTTGCGAAGCGCTAGTGTCGGTAGCTTTTCTTTAAATTTTAATCATTGAGTATAATTTAGATTACATGTAGTTTTGACGTGTAAAAGTGCCTGTAAAGATCTAATTAACAATTTTACATTTAATTAGACATTTGAATTTTGTGGCCCCTTACTAATGGGTCTTATAAGAAGGCTCAAGGTCGATCAAGGTGCTATGGAGAGGGCTATGCTCGATGTTTCTCTACGTGACCGAATCTGGAATAAGTAGATTCGTAGAAAATTGAAGGTCATTGACATAACCCAGCGGGTTAGCTTGTTGAAGTGGCAGCGGGTTGAACACAGCACGACGAACCTATGGCCGTTAGGACAAAAAGGCGACCACGCAGCGCACTGACCAGCAAAGCGTAGGACACCCACCCACAAGGTGGTCAGACGGCCTGATCACGCCATGACCTAGATCCGTCATTTTGGAAACTCTGGGAGAGACCTATATCCAGCAATGGTAGTTATGCGGCTGAAATGACGATGATTATGTCATAGTCGAAAACACAAAATGTAGTTTTTTAACTTTGCCTGTCTCTAATAGTACCAGATCAAAAGTCAAAACCAAAAAAACAATCAATTTTTATTAAAAAATGTTTTTCAGTCTCGATCAGTTCCAGATTAAAAGAAAAAATAATAGGAATTTTCAATGGTATTACTCAAAAAAAAAAAACTATTTAGTATCCTATCTTTGCTTTAAGTACACGTACACTACTCACCTACTCTATTTAATCCCTAGGCACATAGAGCCTATAGGCCGTAAAACCCAATTTTATTCCCGCCAAAAAATATTTGCACATCTAAGGCCTTGTTTATCCAACTGTATATTTTTAGTCTGTGGCAAAACGCGGTCGGCCCCGACTTTGTCCGAGCTCCGTGCACTGAATAAACAATTCACTTGTCTCCCCCAATAGTATTCAGTTTTGGCTTTGTTAAATTTTCAAACGTGATTGCCCTCTGGTTTTGGTTTTGTTGGCGTTTTGCAATGATAACTGTTGGTATAGCGTGATTTTTCAACCCGGCAAAAAAGAAGGATGTTTAAGTTTGAGGAGCTCGGTGGCACGGCGCGAGTTTGCATTACTAGCGCTTTCGCAAGTAAAGCGACACCTGGCGTGGTCTAAACTTGGATGGGTGACCACAAGTGGCATAAAAAAAAAGACGTGTGGCACTCGGGTACTGCCGCGGTAAAGCTATTGCATTAAGGTGGTTCCGTTCGGTCGGTGAATTTTTACAAGGAAGGACGGCAACGTCGCAAACGGACGACGGAGACGAAGCGGCAACCTACATGGTAGGCGGAGTGGAGAGCGTGAGGTTTTTTCGTTACGGAATTTCTGGATTCGGTCCCCGCGCTCAAGGCCCGCGATAGAAGCTATGCAATAGCTTAAAATCTCGAGCTTCTCCGTGCTTTGGAAAGCACGTATAAGCCGTTGGTCCCGGCTGTCATCATTGTGTGGCAGTCGTCAAGCTAAGTCAGATGCCTTTAGGCAGCTTGAAAAATCTGACACCAGTGTTGGCTACTTACACACACGAAAAACAAACATAAGTATGACGCTAGTGTCTGTCTGTCTGTGGCATCGTAGTGCTCGAACAGATGGACCAATTTCGATGTGGTTTTTTTTAACGTGAAAGCTACTTCTTTTGCAGTGGTTCTTAGCCATGTTTGATAAAAATCGGTTCAGTAGTTTAAAAGTTATTGGGTGATAAGCTTCACATTCGGGGTTTTGTAATTTAACTGACAAATTATAGATGGCGCTACGATATCAATATATGTAGTTCCGTTACTTATTAATCGGGGCCTTTTAAAATTTAAATGGCGGCTTTTTAAAATTTAAATTGGGGCTTTTTAAAATTTATATTGTCTCTAGCAAAAATCTTGTAGGATGTGCAGAGTTTAAATACATACATACGACACTTCTCCTTTTCTCTCTTTAGACCTTATTCCGTTTACTTGGGGTCGGCCTTCCTTGTGCTTCTTTTCCAACTTGCACGGGTCTGAGTTATGGTGACGTCCAACTGTGTCTGTTTCAGGATTTTTTTACCGTTATCATCCAGGTGAAAGATTATCTTCCAGATGGCGCTTCATCGTTGTACAAAAATGTCACAAAGCTTTTTTGTTACCATTATTAAGACGCACATTTTTGCTTGAACAGCTTTTTTATCCGATAACGGGTTGGGGTCACTTGCAAGGTCTACAGCTAACAGAGCAATTAGTACTATATACTATACTACCTACGTCTTTATCTCTAATCGAGCAGACGCTCGGATGATGATGATGAAGAAGATAATCATAAAATATATTTATGTAAATCAAATGACAAAAGGTCGAAAGTCACCAAATCCCTGCACGTTTTGACTGTAAAATATTTAGGGGATGCACCTTGCCAGTTTTTGCATAAATTCAGCATGCAGAATACAACGGTATCGCTTTACAACGCGGCCGTGTTTATGTGCGATACGCGGGAGTAAAACTGCTTTTTAAACTTTTGTCTGGAAAAACGGGGACTGTACTCACAGTTTGTTTATAAAACTATTTGAAATGTTAAAAATATAAATTCCCAATGGATATATTATTATGCCTTTATATCTGACGGGGTAGACTTAGCCCAGGGTCATATGCCCCAAAAGTCACATTAAGCGAATGGTGGGCTTGATGATGAAATAATCGGCCAAGCGTGAGTCGGACTCGCGCACGAACGGTTCCGGTATCTATGAAACTCACGTTCGTTGTATGGCCCCAGTTATATATTTATTTTATTCTGTTTTTAATATTAGTTTGATACAGTGGCTTCAGAAATACATCGTCTGCAAAATATTCTACTTTCTAGCTACCACGGTTTAGCGGTAGCCTGGTGACAGACGGACGAACGGACCGCGGAATTTTAGTTACAGAGTTTCATTTTTACGTCGGCTGAATACAGTTTTTATTTTTGAAAAAAATAAAAATAAAATTTATAAGAAATATTTATTTATTTAATTACTTGTTTATTTGTTGTAGACCCCCCGGTAGTCCAAATGTCTCTGGTGGAGCCCGCCGAACCTCGTCTGCTGCAAGAAGACGAGAACGCTGTTCTTGTGTGCTCTGCAGACGCTGTGCCTCCAGCTACGAACTTTACGTTCTTCAAAGGTGCTGAGGTAAATAAACACTTAATACTATTCCTTAAGGGGATTTATTAAATGTTTCGGGGTCCAGGTGCTGCCCCTCTTTTAAAATAAATTATTTAAAAGGAAACGGAGATATCAGTCAAAATGTTGTCATAATCAAGATAGAGAAATAAAATTATGTATCTGCTTAGAGCTGCAAGACCCGAAAGGCTCTGTCTGCCCCATTAGGGATAAAGACGTGATAATATGTATCTATGTATTTTACTATGTAATAAAAAAATCGAGCTAACTAAATAAAATAATATCTGTCTTATTAAAAAACGCAGACTAACTTTGTTACTAGGTTTAAACCATAATACGACCAAATCAAGTTGACATCTAGTAATATGCCACTGTCTCATCTTAAAATGTCAACTTGATTTGGTCGAATAATGGTTTAAACCTAGTTACAAAGTTAGTCTGCGTTTTATAATAAGACGATATATGTTTAACCCAGTCTACCTGTACATCTGTATCGGGGTTTTTGGTGTTTGCGCTAATCAAACACATGAAACGGTACTTCTAGTATGTTTTATGGTCTATATAGTTTTAGTAAACCAAGTAATAGACACTTACAGGAAATAACAATCGTAGAAAATGAGATATAGCTGCCGTAAACTGAAATGCACTCAAACAGTTTCTAATGGGACGTAGGTCAGTAAATTAATTCATGCAAACATAACCTTATAAAGAGTTCTAAACTTTAAATGCAACCGTAAATAGTTCTGCAATATTAAGTTGTTCGTTTTAATCTAAAATCAGCTAATATTTCGTGCAAATAGTAAGTTTATTAATTTATTGAAATTACAGAAGTATAAGCGTAAAGTACGCCTGGGTCAATCGGTAAGATGATAGGTACGCTATCAAAAGTACTAAAGTTTTTTAAAAAAAAAAAACCGGCCAAGTGCGAGTCGGACTCGCGCACCGAGGGTTCCGTACAAACGAGAATTTGGTATGAATTTCAATTTAATACCTCTACGCGTTTATGAGGAAATGGGTAGTAAGTTTAAAATTATTAAAAAAAAATATATTATGTGATGTAACTAAAAATTTATGGTTTTCGTAATTTTTCCTTTATCTATGCTATAAGACGTTGCTTCGTACCAAATTTCAAGATTCTGAGTTCACGGGAAGCACCCTGTAGGTTTTGATTCCCTTGCAAGTGTCGAAAATTTGCGGCATAAACGGCTGTATCTTTTGATTGCGTTGGCTTAGAGGTTTGATTTTTTCACAGCTTCAAGGGACAGTAGACCTGAGTAATTGATATAAATTTCATTCAGCTTCATACCTCCACGCGTTCCTGAGAAAAAGGGTCTTGACAGACGGACGGACGGATGGACAGACGGACAACAAAGTGATCCTATAAGGGTTCCGTTTTTTCCTTTTGAGGTACGGAACCCTAAAAATACGTATTTTGTTCAAGCTTTAAAGGCCAAAGTACTTATTAGGACAAATGCTCAAATTTGATGATATTGCATTGTTTTTACTTAGTTCCATCGATTATCTTCCGTCTCTGTGACGTTCAATAACTACTAGACATCGTCTACCATAAAGTGCTCGTCAATACAACTCAAACGAGTCCTACTCGATGAGGTTATTTTGTTTTATAACAGAGTCCCGTATACTTGTGTTTGTTATCAACCAGTTATTCTCAATTTTCTTTGCAATTGATTTGAATTGCAAGATTTGACCTATTCAAAGGTACAAGATACATTGCAAGTTAAATCAAGGCTTGTAGATACGTTATGCCTTCGTGTTTTAATATTTTATCATTTATTATACTTCTTTTTTCTCCTCACCTTATCCCACTAGAGTCTTTTCCATTTTCCTCTATCATTTTCTATTATGTATCATTTATTATACAATTTATTTAAAAAGCTAGAGTACTATTTAGATGATACAATGAGGCGTTTTCCAGTGAAAAAAAATGAGGTTAAAAACATTGATAAAAGATGGCGCTTAAGAGTTTGAAATCGTTCTGTCAAAAATGAAAGAGGCCGTTTGGTTCAATACTTGTAGTAAATTTGTAATTAATTAACCAATCTTGTATTTTGCTATTATTAAAGTAAAAAAATACATATTTAATTTACAAACAATAATATATTTGTAACTGAATTAAATAAAATAAAAATATTAAATATTCCAAAACGTAGTAATTATATTCTATTTGATTCCAAAGACAAACTCTCACTATGAACATTTTTTTATGAATTAGACATTGACAGATCTATTTATGTGATTGCTGGCGGCATCTAGGTCACGCGAAGGAACTAATTTTTTTTTAAAGAAAACGCCTCATTTTAAAGTTTTTACACTTACATGTTATGTTTTTATATTGATGTAAGTTATATTTTTGCATTATTTTTACTTTATGACAAAAAATAGCAAATTTATATGTAGCGTGGTTGGCCCACATTTTTCCTTAATGCGTTTTTAATTATGACTCCATGAAAAATCAATTTGTCGTACGGGGAATAACTTTATAATAACAGTTTTTTGCAAGGGACAGATGTTATACTGCTTTTAGCTATACGTTTTGCTTTATTTGTATTTAAGTAAACTGTAATAAGTAACACATATATGGAATATCTTTGACCATTGATACTCAAAACATCATCAGGTCTTTTTAGTCTCCACTGCAGGAGCACGACCCTTACAGTATTACCAGAGTCATACTTGACCAGAATAGCTAGAGGAATTTGACTTGCACTCTTTAGGCTGGCCAGACAGGTCAAAGAGGTTTCATTGATGTTTTATGCTTTGTTTAGCTTGTAATCCCTAAGTCGCCTTAGTACGACATTTACGGAAAGACTTGGAGTAGTCTTAGTCTACTCTGCCTGATACCACATGACTAGGATATTTGTTTATCAAGCTACTTTTTGCTTTATAAAAAAATATGTTTCAACTTTATTTATGTCCTAAAATTAATGAAGAATTATTATTATAATTTATTAATTTTTATTAAGTTAAATCCAGCGTACAAAACCCTAAGGTCCCGCCAATATGTATCCTTGTTCCCTATTCTCGCACCTCTCCCCCATCCTCGCCTTGCCGAGGGTGTCGAGCGAGCGAACACACACACATTGCCGTGTGCATGGATCTATTGCTTCGTTTGTAGCAGTAGTAGGCATAAAATTAAATGATACTTCGCTTTTATGAAGTGCCATACCTGTGTCGGAAGCAAGTGGTGATAGTTGAAATCTAGCAATCGACGATTCTTTTCAATATCTCATGATGACTATATACTATTTTCTAAATCTAATTGGTTATTAATTTATTTTCTGATCACAGGTACACCTTATCAGAGATGATCCTATTGGTGGGATATCAGTAGACGGAGACAAGTTGATGATCAGAGGGTTGAGGAGGCATCACTCTTCGCTGTACCGGTGCCGAGCGAGGAACTCTGAGGGCAGTGCTTTGAGTGAACCTCTGACGTTGAATGTACTTAGTAAGTCTTTCATTTTATTACCAGACTCTTGTCCAAGCTGGTTTAGGAGTAAAGAAAAAAATTGGAATGTACCAGCAGAGCGTCGAAGCCGGTCGACGGCGGCTAGCAACCCATCGCTATTTTAATTTCTTTACCACCTTATCACCTTACGTCACGCTAAAAGTGGTCTTTGTGACTTGCGGCTTTGGGCTTCTTCCGCTTCGAACCACCAGGTCCACAATACTCTGTCAGCCCCATCCTTGGGAGAGGCTTAAGTGGCTGAAACTTTCATTCAGATTATACAATGTCCTTTTTAATTAAGTACAAATATTTTAAGGGGTGATTGAGTCCATCATTTCGAACAACTTGTCCCAATAAATGTATATCGAAATACGAAAAAATAATTTTCATTCTCCATAGTAATGACATCAAGTGACTACTTCGATTTCTATGAAAACCTAATTTTTTTTTCATATTTCGATATACATTTATTGGTAAAAGTTGTTCCAAATGATGGTCTGAATCACCCCTTAAAATATTTGTACTTAATTAAAAAGGACATTGTATAATAAGATTGAAACTTGGTTGACCCAAGCCGACTATTTACGTGAGTAACTCATTTAAATATCAATAATCATGCTGCTTGTTTATTGCACCAGCTCGCCCAGAATGTGCATCAGGCAGCGTTATCCAACAGCTGGCTGGTACTCCTGGAGGTGAAGTCAGGGCGCGATGCTCAGTCACAGCGCCGTCGTCAAGAGACGCAGGGCCACTGAGGTTCTACTGGACCTATAACGGAACCAAAGATGTGTTGCCAGTAAGTCAAAAACAAGCTCTAAGTAAATATTCATTAAAATTGCTAGATGACAAGGCAATTTTGCCTTACCAGCGGAGTAGTTGCGAGGTGCTAAGGCTGATGAAGCATCTGTTTCTTCTTGCAGCCGACCACTCTGTTAAATTACCTACCATTGCAAAGACCATCGCAGATGTAGTAACGTTTAAATAGTATTTTTGATAAACCAGCCCTTGAAATTATAGTCCACCATTTCATTTATCTAGCGATTTCCAGCGACCTTGGCTTGGTCAGGTCGTCAGACCTTGTGGGTGGGTGTCCTACACTTCGCTTGCAGGTGTGATAGATAAAGACCGCTCTAGATCGGTCCTTTTGGGAATCCGTCGGAGAGGCCTATGACCAGCAGTGGACTTTATGCGGCTAAAATGAAGATGATGATGATAACGATTTCATTAATTTTACTTTAGGAGCTCAACTATAGTATTACAATGATCGGAAAAATATCTTAATTGATATATAATAATAAATTTTAGATCTCATACCAATTCAGTCTGTATCATAACCATAAGTGCACTCCCAAATGTGTACCATGACTTCAAATCGCCCTGACGAATTAGAAGCTTGCGTAATTGTGTTAACCTCTAATATAAAATTCTTTCTCTCTCTTAGATCCCAGCAGCCAATGTGACATCATCAGGCTCTATCAGCACAGTCATTCATGGTCTACCATACAATGAAGACGAGGATTTAGGCTGGCTTGCGTGCTGGGCAAGTAACGATGTTGGGAATCAACGGGAACCTTGTCTTTTTAGGATTATGCCTGCTGGTAAGTCACATGTATACTTTCAAGTCTTTATCCCTAATAGGGCAGACAGATTTTGGTTTGTGTAACCTGACAGAGCCCATGGTCATATGTCTCAAGGTCACACACAGAAAACGGAAAAAATCACAATAGGTGAAATCACACTAGCTAGCCTAATTGCCTATAAAGATAATAATGCATTGTTACTCATTCTTTTGATCTGATTTTATGATCTGCGAAGAGAAACAGCTGGTACATCCAAATTTTAGTTTTCTCCCAGACCATTTTGTAAGAATATAAAGTAACTGGTAAGTCACAGTCGTAAAACCACAGTTAAAAATCGTGTCAAGGGTTCTGTCTTTTGCTTCACCACGTCGCATTTATTTAGATATCTTTTGGTATCCATTGACATGATTATCATGTTAACCGGTAAAGACCCGGACGACATTCATAAATGTCCACATTGATAAAAAGAAAACAAGGATTGTTGTACACCCAAGATCCTGAAATCAATTGTAAAGAAAATGCAGGAATGATTAGATTATATCTTTTAAATAAATCATCACCAGGTGTTTTTGACACTACTGCTGGAGGACGACCCTCTCTGTACTACCAGAGCCATACTTAGCCAGAGTAGCTTGAAGACTTTGGCCTGCACCCTCTTGGACTTGAGTGGCCCAATTCTACTCTGCTGGAAAGCACACGGCAATTTTAAATATATATTTTAATGTGTTAATGTTTTAGCTCTTCCTGAACCACCATCAAACTGCGAGCTCAGCAACGAAGTCCTTCACTGCGAGCCTGGACACGACGGTGGTCTGACCCAGAGGTTCCTGCTGGAAGCCTTGGAGGTACGGCCTCGCAGCGAGCAGAGCCAGGACAATGAGATATCTACATTGAATGACCAGGTGAGCGCGGTGTTTGCCGTGCTGCATGCCAAGATTGTCTGTTCTTTATTTATACACACCAGTGGTGTCCTGGTATTATTGTATCTATCCATCACTATATAAACATAATTATTTCTCTTTCTTGTCACTAGATGGCGCTATAGATAATAATTAAAACATATAATCTCTTAGTTCTATCAGGCCTGTGTCACTCCCCGTTTAGGTATCGAAAATATACCTACATGAATATTACGATGCGCGTGGTGACCACTACGAAGTGGCAAATTCAGTGACGTGAATCGTATGTCTAGAGTTATAAGAATGAAATTGGCTTGCAATGCACTTCTAAGTATCTAAACGAAGAGGTTTCGAGTTTTGACGTGAGCTAAATTAAACCATTTCGCTAACGACATTGAGTAGATATTTCTTTAAATCCCTTTGCTGAGTAAGACTTCTGTACGTGAGTGTTAGTACTTATTCTGTAGTACTATTATTTAAATCAATCAGTACTCTATTTAATTAAATATGACTTACTAACATAAATGCAACAAATATTTTTAAAGTATATTCTACATTTTCTTTGTCACTTTTTGCTAGTCATGTTAGCTGCCATCTAATTAATAGTTTCTATGGCATTGAGTATCTGTTACATTAGTGATTATATCATCTTCGGTTCTTTTTCTTCTTCATCTGAGCAAGACCCAAAATGCTCTGTCTGCCCCATTAGGGATAAAGACGTGATATTATGTATGTATGTTTGTTCATCTGAGCGTTTTCCCGGTTGCATCCTCGTTTTTTCTGCTTCGGAGCTCGGGGTATGCTTTCCCACTTTTTCTTCTCCAAATACACTATACATACATGTCAATGGACACCAAGGATGCCAAAGACCTTGCGAAGTGGAGAAGAAATAGCTTCTTTGGAATACAGAATACATTTGTCCAAAAATTTTTACAACAGTTTGAAAAAAGTTTTGTGATAACATGATATTCTACTAGATAATTACAATGATTTCACCTGGATGAGATTAGCACAGGACCGAGATTCGTGATGATGACGAAGAGGGGCCTATGCTTAGTAGTGAGCGGAAGAAAGGCTGGGATGATGATGATGATAATGATGAATTAGAATAGATACATGGGGTCGGCAGTAGTCTAAAGAGCGGAAGGGTGATGTCTCCTGGTATGTTTTCGGTTGTTTTCTTGTTCTTTTTCGGAGCTTGGAGTGCACTTTCTCTTTTCTCTAAAAGATAGATAATTTGCATGTCAAAATTGATGGCGAAAATTCAAGAATGCCAAAGGTTCCCTAAGGACCATCAGATTGAAGTACATTTTTTTGGCATTTGACACCACAGTTTGTGACTTACATTAAGTAAACTACGCAAAAGAATAAATTATTTCAAAGAACATGTACTTACCATTCTAAAGAAAATTCTTTAGCATCATGAAAAAATTCGAATAAAATTTCAAGTATATTTCGAGAGTTACCAATGTGTGACTAAAATCTGCTGAAATTTTCCAGGGTATAGCCGGAAAACTGAGCGAAGCAGTTTACCGCCTCGTCAATGATCGACCTCAGTTCTCCCTTAGTGAATTGCCTCCAGGGAGGTACAACATCTACGTGTACGCGGAGACACCTCGAGGGAGGTCTCCAAGCCCCGCAGCGTTGCGTAGCGTGGACTTCAGGTCTTCTTATGACTTAGATGTCCCCGGTAAGTTCATTACATAGGAATTTTTATAGATAGATAGATAATCATTTTCATTTTATTGGTACCAAAAAGACATAATACATTTGACTTATATAGGCAAAAAAAAATATGGAAATACTACAACTGATGAAACAACGGCAAAGAATTGACGTATGCAAAGTTTTTACAAACTTTGTTTCAATGCTAACGATCTTTGGTGCCGTATGGTTTTCGGATGACGTGTCCTTTTTAGCTTTCCCATCCACCATCCAGATGATCTATCAACCTGGACAACGTTGCTGGAAAATACTGGATGCAGGTCGCTTTCAATCGTTTGGGAATCCTTTGGGGAAGCACGTAGCCAGCAGTAGACTTTCTGTGGGTGATATGATTATGGACTTTAATTTCTTGGCAGCGCGACTAATCATATCATTGGATATCATTCTTGACGAAAAAAAAAGCTGAAAAGCATACTTTGATCCAGCACAGCTAAAGAAGAAAGAACATTCGTTGGACCCGATAATGCTTTTATTAAGTTTTAATCAAAATTTATTTACGTATGTCAACCACTAGCCATGTATTTTTCTGAGAAATGTTTATAAATGCTAAAATTTCTATCAGGATCCCTGCAAACCATGACTCCAGTGCCACCACCGCCCACACCGAGCGATAACAGCGTAGCCTTACTGACAGGGGCGGTACTATCGCTGATATTACTAACAATACTGACCACTTTGTGCGTAGCACTTGTGGTGATGTGTAAAAAGAAGAGACCGAGACGGAATCCAGACCAGAAGTGAGTTTTCTTGTAATAGTTTGCAACATCATTAATATTTTAACGGTAATCTATAATAATGATAGTCGATTCATCTGAGTCGCCCATTAAGCCATCATTTGCCTACATACATACATATATGTGTATATGATCACACCTGTTTCCCACAGGGGTAGGCAGAGACTATGGACCTCCTCTTGCTACGATCCTGACAAACCTCTTTTGCTTCATCTAAACTCATCAATCTCTTCATACATGCCCTTCCGTTACGGGTACTTTTTTCCTCTCCTTTTTTAAGAACGTCTGCAGTCAATAAATTGCCTACAATAGTCAGTAATCACGATTATACCAGAGTGCCGTTGTTTCTTGCCAACTTTATTCCAACCTTTTATAACCCATAAAACTCTTCTTTTTTAAGATTATTAGTTTCATTGATGAACGATGGTAAAGTCTTTCCATAGAAGACGCTGTTGCCAGTTTTCTTTTGTCTATTTCTCTTTAGTCGCCTCTTACGATACTTGTGGAAGTAGAAAAGGTGATGATTTGGCTGATTTTAGACAGATCTTGCTTTTTATTAGTGTTCATTCCGAATCATGCAATATATGAATAATCGGCTGTAATTTCATCTCCTCCTCATAAAAAGCCATTGTCTAATTTTAATTTGATCCTTTTTACTGTGCAAAGAGTTTTTATGTTTTATTTGTTTCAGTACAATAACTCGCAGAAACGTAGGCGTTTCCATGTATGGAGGGTCGTCGATGACGCAGAGCGTAGTCCCTACGGTGGTGGTCAGGGGTCATAGAGGCTCGAGGGTGTTGGCTGCGAGGTGGTCTGGAGTTCTGGATGAAGCTCCGTTAGCTGTTCTCGCTCTCGATACTAGACCTCATGGTAAGTAATCAATTTCACAAACTTATTCATTAATTTACGAGTATCTTTTATCTAACTTGCAAGATTTACTAATCTAATAATAAATAACTAATGCTTACTATAAGCACATTAGTTCGATTGGTAAAAAAAAAACAAATTCTATTAACATTATTAATCATTAAGTATCTAATAAGAAAGAAAAAAAATTTTTGTTCTTTATTATCTTAATTTATAAAACAAAGAAACAAAAAATTATAACTCAAGAACTGCTGGACCGAATTAAATGAAATTTGGTATGTATATAGTATAAGAACCGAGTAAGGACATATAATTAGAATTTGGTGAATGTCAGATGTGCAAAGACTGATCTATAATTCTGATTGTATGGTATATACATTTCTATTAAGTAATTATTATCCTATGGACAAATAGAAAGTCCGAAATTAAGATTTCTTTTTTTTCTCAAATTTTATTTTTTATTTTGTTCTAGATGACGTAGAGTCAAGTCACAGCGAAGCCGAGCAAGAGACTGAATTGACGGGTCGTGTCCGACGCGTCGACAACATGGAGACACAAACAGATTCCTAAATAAAATACGGAACTTAAAATTTTCTAATGTCCTACTGGGATGAAAACCGCGTTTTACCCTTACTTCCTGAGCAAAGAGTCAAGAAAAGAGGACAAATCCTGCGCAGTGATAAAACTTTTATAAAAAGAAACTGGTCATTTACACACACGAAAAACAACAACAAAAGAAGAAAGAAAAAAGGCTCGATTTCGGGTGGCAATTTCGGTTTTCTGTGTATACTTTATTTCACTGCTTTCCACTGAAAGGAAACTATAAGGATAGTCAACCTACAATAGTTCCTTTAATAATGTAATTAAAACGTTATTTACTTCTAAAAAACATCATAAATGATATTCTTTCACTTTTCTGGAATCAAACTTAAATTTTCATAAGATTTCAAATCAGATTATAAGACCTTCTTAGACTTTTTTCATAAAGTATTTTACTTTAAGATAAATTTATAAGGTCGTAAGATTTTTGCTATTCAATATTAAATAGGTACTTATAAGTTTCTTGTAAAATAACTACATAAAATAAAACTTAATATAGAGCTCTGTGTCTTTTAGAAATTTCTAGAAAAAGGCTAAGTGTATTGTTAGTTTGTTTGTCTAGTGTATGAATATTTATGTAAAATTTTCCAAAGATAGGTACATACAAAATGTGACTTATTCAATCCTAGAAAAGTAGTGAAGCATGTTCCAGTATTATTAAGTGATAAATAGAATAGAATCAATTATTATTTGTCAAAGTTTAATTTGTAGGGATAAATTATGTAAAATTTGTATTAATTATATGAGTAATTTAATATTTTAATATTCTTTACAAAAAACATAGGCAGGGACACATTTGAATAAATAAACGGTTTTTAATATGATTCATACAATTTTTACTTTTTGATTTATCTAAATGATATATTTAATATACCAAGAAACTCAAATATTTTGGTGATTTTAATATTTTTAAATGGAATGAAGTAAACATGTGCCAATAAAAATAAAAAACAGATTTAGTAAAAGTAAGTCATTTTAAAATATTGTAAGTATGCTATATATGCCTAAATTTTTTTATAAAGTTTTTATATTTATTTCTTTTTTGAAGTCCAATAAAACAGTTCAATGAATGAAGTACGATTGGTAATAAACGCATAAAAGTCAAAGTGAACTAACTTTAAAGTATTGCTAATAAGCGTTTAGATTTGCCAGAGTATTACTGACAATGTTCAGAACACTTTTAATTTTTGGAAGGAAGTTCCTTAACGCGCGTTGCGAAAGGACGGACGGCTAGACGGAAAAAATTAAGACCAAAAGTTGTAACGACACTTTTTGCTATAGTTGTAAGCCGTGCGGCGTGCGCGTTTTTCTCTGTCTGTCTCTCGCTATCCTAATTACTCGAAAGGAACTTCGTTCCATCCGGGTGGAACTTCGTTCCATCCGGGTGTCCCTTGACACCTTTCAAGTTTTTTGTTTATTTTAGTAAATTGTTTGTTTGTTATAACGTGATTGAACCAAAACAAGCACATATACAAAAACAACATACCTACGACATAGCAAATAAAGAATAACGGATTTATCCCATAATATTATAGGGATCTCTTCCAGTCAACCTACTATGGATTGAGGGGATATTTACTCATTTAAAACGTACAAGCAAGTACGTAAAAATTTAACTATAAAATCTTACTTACATCGCAACATACATATTTATATATTATATAAATACATCTTTTTTCTGATTGTTAGATACCTTAGTTAAAAAAATAATAATATTAAAGTTAATACGGGTATTAAGTTTACAGTTATAATTTAATTTTAAAATCAAGGTACTATAACATAGATTCATCTCACCGATTTTATTCTGTAAAGTTTAGTTTATTTTTATGTCTGCGTTTGAGATCATTTTTAAGGCATTATAAATATAATAGTTATAGGGATAAAACACATTATTGATATAGTAAAATATTATATTAGTCTCAAAAATATAAAACTGTTTTTTAAAGATTAATTAAATGGATTAAAAATAATAAAATAAAAATGTAAATATCACTAAAACAATTATTTTCATTAAAGTTAAATATTGTTTTGGTGAAACAAAGAATTTCAAGTTATGATCAAATAACAAAAGGGTAAAAATAGTATGTTTTTATGAAACTTATTATTGAAAAGAACAGAACACCTCGTGTTAACAATGTCTTGAAACTATGTAAGATAATAATAAGATAGTTGTTAAGAAAAACCAAAGAACAATGAACTATCTCGCAAACTTTAATATTGTTGTGAAGTAAGTTGAATGAAATCTAAAAATTACTTAGGTATTTACTTTTAATATTAAAACTGATATGCTTTACGTAAAAATATCAACTAATGTTTTTCTTAATTATTGTTAGATGACTTGGTTTTGACACTCAAATCGAATTCATTCTGGATAAAACAACTTAAAACCAAGATATTCGTAAACGCTTTTAAAAAAGTTTTGTTTATATTATATATTTTTTCATAATGTGTAGGAATTGATTAGTATGGCAGCATCCATTAATAAAATATATATCCTAGTTGACATCACGTACGACTTTATGAATGCTGCCATAATTAGCTATAATTTTTCAAAATTTAAAACCGAATTCACCTCCAATCTACACAACTGATTTTAATAAAATTTCTATGGGACCACCTGACAGTACCCTTTCAAATAAAAAATAATTTCCCAAATCGGTCCAGGCATCTTCGAATGATCGGTGAACATACAAAAAAAAATTGATCGCGACGAATTGATACCCTCCTCCTTTTTGGAAATTGGTTAAAAACTATTCGAAATGAAATATAAATAGTGTTTTTATACAACAGTTTTTACACTCGGTCGCTTTTTAGTCAGTTTAAACACGTTTTGAGTTTATAAGGAAGTAGGTACTTTTTTCTAAGTTCTTTCGTTTTATTCGTGATGTGACGGAGGCCTTCAATATACAAAAGCTGTATTTTATCTGCAATTTTTTAAAAATAAATAAATAAAATGCAACAAATGCTGCTAGTTTTGTATTTATTTCTAAAACTGTAGTTTTACCAAATGTATACGTTTTAGTATAACATTGTACCAAAGTAGTTACTGAAATAAACTTTATATTTTATCAATTGTGTTTAATTTTTGCATGTTAATATGTATTTAATTTTTTATGTTTAGTATAAAATTCCATAAACGGAGCGTTTGTAAGTTAAGCGACACTAGGCGTGGTCAGTACTTGGACCAGAGACCACACGTGGCATAAATATTTCTCATCGGTATGACCTATGCCTTTCCTAAAGATTTCAAAAATGACCGATCAAGAGCAGCCTGCATCCATCGCTTTCCAGCGGCCTTGGTCCGTTCTGGCTACCTTGTATGGGTGTCCTACGCTTCACTTGCCAGTACAAGTTCTTTTTGTGCCATCGGCCATTATATTAGTTCAGGCATCGGCATCAGGTTATACATACAGACCAGAAAACAAATACATAAATATATAGGGACAAATCACACAGAATGAGCTAGCCCCAAAGTAAGTTCGAGACTTGTGTTATGGGATACTAACTCAACGATACTATATTTTATAACAAATACATATATAGATAAACATCCAAGACCCAGGACAATTTGAAAAAGGCCATTTTCCTACTTGACCTGACCAGGGATAAAACCCGGAACCTGTGGGTGGCGGACTAGCGTGGTGACCACTACGCTACGGAGGTCGAACTCAAGCTACGCTTTCTTTATTTGCTTTTATTTTAGTCCACTTTCACAGAGAGCTTACACGGCCATCAGGAATATTGGAAAGGGGTAAGTTCTGAATCCGTTTTGTGTCACCCTGAGTTACTCCAATTTGCCTCGTTACGGAATCCCAAGGGATTATTTTAACATTTTCGCCTTGCTGTTTATTTTGTTATGTATTTTGAGATCTGTATTTTTCCATGGGTTTAACCTTCCCTTTACCGCCAATACCAGACACAATAGTGAAACAATGAACGTAGCATTTATTAATGCCATCCGGTAAATGAAGGGTTAAATGTTTGCCTCTTCCGCAGATAATGTTTTTTTTTTACCCAAAAAAAAGAGGGATGTTATAAATTTAACGCTCATGCCTGTCTTTAGTGTTATCTAGATAATAGGCATTGACTACCTCCGTGGCGTAGTGGTCACCATGCTAGTCCGCTACCCAGAGGTCCCGGGTTCGATTCCCGGTCAGGGCAAATTGGAAAATGGCCTTTTTCAAATTGTCCTGGGTCTTGGACGCAGTCTGTTGGATAGATTTCGATGCAATGTTTTTTACGTGAAAGCTCCTTTGCGGTAGTTTTTAATCTATGTTTGATGAAAATCAAATTAGCCATTTAAACGTAATTGGAGGTTAATGTTTGAAAGTTGGGGTTGATTTATAATTAACCTGGCAAATAATAGATTACTCTACTAATATCAATTCTTTTTACCATTGGATGGAATATGTAGTTTCGCCACTCATAACTAGATAGTTTAGTCAAGTGTTTTTTTATTTGCTTGGCAAATAAACTTGTACCGATCTTATTTTAGTTTTTTGAAAGTACTAATAATTTGCCGTGTCATGAGGTTTCTGAAAAAGTAGAATAGCATCACTCCAAGTCCTCCCGTGGTAGTAGAAGGTGACTTAGGGAATACAAGCTAAACAAAGCTTATACCTAAACATCATGAGACCTCTCCAACCCGTCTGGCCAGCGAGGAGAGTAGGCCAAATCCTCTACCTGCTCGGAACAGATATGGCTCTAGTAGTACAAAGAGGATCATGCTCCAGCAGTGAAGACTAAAAAGACTTAATGATGATGATAATGAGTAACTAGTGGTTCGCCGCGAACTTAGACCTCGCGATATTATTCCAAAACTGAACCAATTTTAATGTCCAGTGAAACTGTGATTTAATGAAACTGTGATACATTATCCACAACCGATTTGATACCGTTGCAGGAAACATATTTTCCAACCTTCTTTCTTCTTCTATTCTGAGCTGCAAAAGTTTCATTTTTTTTTAAAACAACTTAAATCAAGACCTGGATCAAATTCCATATCCCTAGATCTTGAAAGAGCAACGTATGTACATCCAGCCGCCAACTCAACATTTCAGCCGCATAACGTCCACTGCTGGACGTAGGCCTCTCCCAAGGATTTCCAAAATGACTGATCTAGAGCGGCTTCCAGGGACCTTGGTCAGGTCGACAAACCACCTTGCGGGTGTGTGTCTTACGCTTCGAATGCCAGTACGTGGTCGCCATTCGAATACCTTTTTGCCCCAGCGGCATCAGTTTATCGATCTATGTGTCCGCCCACTGCCATTTCAACGAGCTAATCCGCTGGGCTATGTCAAAGACTTTAGTTCTCATACGAATTTCCTCATTCCTGATTTGATCGCGAGATAGAGAAACACCGAGCTTAGCTTTTCAAAGTGCGTTGCACCTTTAGCCCTTTCATGAGACTCATAGTAAGGTACCACGTTTCAGATCCATAAGTCATCACTGGTAACACACATTGTTTGTAAACTTTAGTCTTAAAAAACTAAGGTATTTTTGACGAGAAGACACTGCGTAGCTTCTCGAACGCTGCCCAGCCGAGTCGGATTCGGCGAAAGACCTCTTCCTCGAAGCTGAAGCTTCCTGCCTGGATCAATTGACCCAGGTCTACAACTTCGAGGGTGGAATCCCAACACTAACAGGTGGGGCGCAACATGGACATTTTACATTACTTTCGTTTTGTCCATGTTCATTTTAAGGCTCATTGTCATCATCATCATTTCAGCCGCATAACGTCCACTGCTGAACATAGGCCTCTCCCAAAGATTTCCAAAACGACCGATCTAGAATAGCTGGAAGGCGCTGGATGCAAGCCGCTCTAGATCGGTCATTTTAAGGCTTACCTGTTGGGGAACTCGGTTTAGGTCTGCGAGCATAGTACATACATACTTAAGTCTTCCATCGAGTCCGCCATGACAACGATATCATCGGCAAATCGAAGGTGAGTGATATACTCGCCTTTGATTTTATTGCCAAATCCTTCCCATTGCAAAAGCTTGATCTTCCAGTGCAACGGTGAACAGTTTCGAAGATATAACGTCTGTTTTACACCTCTATGCAGTGGAATTGCCGTCTTCCACTGCTCCTGTACTCGGAATGACATAGTGGCGTTACTGTATAAGCACTTCAACACCTCGATATACCGATAGTCAATACGGCATAGCTGGAGACTGAAGCACGGCCCATGTTTCGATCGAATAGAAGGCTTTTTCATAGCCCACTATCCGCAAGCATAACGGCCGGTTATACGCCCTCGTCTTCTCTATAACCTGCCGCAGCGTACGAATGTGGTCCATGGTGCTAAAGCCTTTACGGAAACCGGCTTTTTTAGGAGGCTGGAAGGTATCAAACCTGTTTGCGGGACGATTCGTGATGACCCTCGAAAACAACTTATCAACATGACTAAGACACGTGATAGGCCTATAGTTCTTAAATAGAGTGTTATCTCCCTTTTTGAAGAACAGGACCGCAATACCCCTGTTCCACGCTTCTGGCGTTACGCCCTCGAGCAGAATGGAATTAAAGAACCTCTAAAGGACTTTCAGTAGCAGCGTTCCGCCTTGAATCTTCACAGCGTGCTCACGCATTAAACGCTAGCGCTTTAAGCGTTCAGGGCATAGTTCCTGATTTCGTACTTCCCTTGCGTACTCACGCTGAGAACACAAGCGTTTGGAGCATTCGGGCGAAGTTTCTTGCTGACAAAGCTCTTATTGGCACGAGAAGTACCTACTGGCATATTCCCTTAGTTGCGACTCTCTACGTAAAACTACATCGCGGGCTTTGGTTGTCGTTTATCTCTTGTTAGTTTGTGGTATTATTACTAATACTACAACAGAAGCACAGACAAGCAGCGATATCGATTGAACCAAAGTCCGCTCAACAAAATTGCTAAATTTATTAAACTACCTAGTAGTTCGCCGCGAACTTAGACCTCGTGATTATTTTTTGCAATTCAGTTTCCTAAATAACCCCTAGATGGCGCTATCCAAAGTTAGAACGCGCTTTCCTTTGTTACATAATCGCGGACATTTTTATTAATATTTCAAAAACGACTGAACCGATTTTGATGCCCAACGAACCTAAAAATTCTATTGATATTTCTTACATGCCTACCAAATTTCATCAAAATCAAACCATCGGTTCGGCTGTTATCGCGATACAAACATAGATACATACATACATACATACATACAATGTGTTTTCGCCCCAACATACATACATACATACATACATACATACATACATACATACATACATAGTTGTAAGCCGTGCGGCGTGCGCGTGTTTCTCTATCTGTCTCACTCTCCTAATTAATCGAAAGGAACTTCGTTCCATCCGGGTGTCCCTTGACACCTCCGTGACGACCTCCGTGGTGTAGTGGTCACCATGCTAGTCTGCCACCCAGAGGTCCCGGGTTCGATTCCCGGTCAGGGCAAGTTGGAAAATGGCCTTTTTCAAATTGTCCTGGGTCTTGGATGTTTATCTATATATGTATTTGTTATAAAATATAGTATCGTTGAGTTAGTATCCCATATCACAAGTCTCGAACTTACTTTGGGGCTAACATAATAAGTGTAATTTGTCCCTATATATTATTATTAAAAAAAAACCTCTCAAGTTTTTTTTTATGAATATGACACTTAAAATAATTGTAAGAGTAAACATTTCTTGTCAAGGTACTAAAAGCCTTACGATATAACCCCAACTTGGCAAAGACCCAAACGTCATAACTGCAACATAATATAACTACTATGTAGACTTAAGCCCACATTTCTCTCGGCCCGTAAATTTTGAGTCGCGGCTTTGTAAAATGTATTGCGCTCGCACATTTGATACTGTTTGATTTATATGCGAGATTCAATAGTTTTGTACTGCAAATGGTTGGATAACAGTTTATTTGGAAAATAGAGGAATGAACCAGGCTTTTGTGGGAGGTTATCTGTTAAATGTACTATTTCCTTTGAAAATGTTAGCTGAATCATATTTTTATTGAATTTTGACATTGTACGTATCATCGTCATCATATCGACCGCAGGAAGTCCACTGCTGGACATAGGCCTCACCCAAGGATTTTCATAACGACCGATTGGAAGGCTTGGCCAAAATGCTAAGAAGTCCACTGCTGGTCTATTAGGCCTCTCCAAGGATTTTCAAGACGACTGATCAGAAAGCTCAACAAAATGCTTATCATTTCATTAGACTATTCATCAATATTTTGATTCTTTTTTCACCTTCTCGCCCACCATTACGCAAAAAGTGGCCTTTGAGTTTTGCGGCCCTAGGCTCTGTCTGCCCCGTGGCTCTGTGAGCTGTAGACCTTGCAACCTTAAAGGGATTGCAGAGCAAAGAAACTTTTTACACCATGTGTTTTTCAAAAACTTGATAATGTTCGTTCAGCTAATGTATTCAGGCTTTTTTCCTCCTCTGTTCTTAACAGAAGGGGTTTTAATAGACCTGATTCTTGTCAAACGATCAAAATCGAAAGGCTTCAAGATTACATTGACACTTGAGTCATGACAGTAAGTCTTTGAGCCCGAGAAAGTGCGACGTAGACACAGGTATGGCACTTCATACAAACGGAGCAGCGTATATACCTAGTACTACTACAAACGAAACAATCCGTCCGTGCACACGTCACATGTGTGAGTTAAACAATCTGGGTCACCACCACAGAATTTGTTGCTTTGCTTATCTGTTTTTATCGGGTGCGTATTGCTTGATATAATTACATTTTATATATTTACATTTTAATAACGTTCATAAGATATAATGTCAATTTGACATAATCATTATGGTATATATTTTTGGTAGCTATTATATTCATTAATTTTTTTATTATAAAAAGCATAAAGTCATTATTATAACGTTTATGTAGACTAAATATCACCTGTTATACAACTTGTGCGGTATACAGGCCTAAAAGTATATCATTCAAAAACTGTATTGTTGAAAAGAGATATCATTCAAAACATATACCTATCAAAATCATATTGTTTAGAAGATATATGACTTAAAAACCATACCATCTAAAAAGTATAGACAGGCAGACAGAAAAAAAATTTGGTTACACGTACAAAATGCGCGCATTTTGAACGTTTAACCAAACCATTTACTCGATTATTCGTTATTGACAAACTCGGTCTATCGTTATTTCTTTTCATATTTTATGTATTTTATCGAAATAACGTAACATCAAAGTTTTGTTACCCATAATTTTGTTTCCACGTAAGTTTCAGTTTGCCAAATAGTTGAAACATTTAAAACGAGTGCTAAGACACTTCTATCTATTTTCCTAGGTTAGGGCAATCCTATAGGTTAGGTTATGTTAGAACTGCGACTAACACTCGCACGAGCCGAGCGAGCAAAGCGAGCGTGCCGCGGCAGCGGCCGGCGAGTGCTAAGACACTTCTATCCATTTTCCTAGGTTAGGTTATGTTAGAACTGCGACCAACACACGCACGAGCCGAGCGAGCGAAGAGAGGGTGCCGCGGCAGCGGCCGGCGAGTGCTAAGACACTTCTATCCATTTTCGTAAGTTAGGGCAATCCTATAGATTAGGTTATGTTAGAACTGTGACCAACACACGCACGAGCCGAGCGAGCGAAGCGAGCGTGCCGCGGCAGCGGCCGGCGAGTGCTAAGACACTTCTATCCATTTTCCTAGGTTAGGGCAATCCTATAGGTTAGGTTATGTTAGAACTGCGACCAACACATTTTATATATTAGCCATATATAAAAAATAAGTGTGTATAACAAACGAAAATTTAAGGAACGAAATCGTCTATCAATGTTAATACGTACATTATGTGATTGCGACATATTAATGTATTATTTTCAGCCCACCTGCATCGGCATATCGTAATAAAATTATCCGCAATATACTGCCAGGCGCTATATCAAAAGTTTGTTATATCTAATGATAATTATATATTAAGAATCTTCTATTATTCGATTCATATACGTAATAATTATTATGTTTAGTAATATATCTATAAAAAGTTTATTATACGTAACGACCAATAGATTTCGAAAACTTTATACGACTCTAAATTTATACGAAAGGTTTGTTAGATAAAATAATTATTATTAAAATGATTTTATGGGTTTGAAAAGTATGATTTACGATTTTTATCTTAATTGATAATTATACCAACCAAAATTATATATTTCGTTGGTATTTATTCAAAATAATATATATTTTGTTGTTCTATCTTATATTACTTACCCGTTTTTATCACTCGGAAATCTATAAAATTTTCGTTATTTATTGTTTTCTGTGGATAAACAATGATAATGTGCGCAGTTTCTCTCCATTATAATTCAATAATCCTAAGTGACTCGCGTAATGTCAACGTGCGACTACCAATAACCCTGTTTTACTGGCGCTTACACCTCACAATAACGGGGGAAGGGTTGCGGGGACATCAGATTGCGGGGGACGGTGCCAGTTTCCGTTCTGTATGTAATACTATTATTAATTCTGTGACGTAGAGCAACCTACAGCCAGTTCTCTAGACCCAAGGTCGACCACTACCCTGGGATCCCTGTGATTTATGTGCGGTGACTGCCCATGCTAACGTGAGAGGAAATTTAGTCCTAGAACATGTGCTCTCTTTAGAACGCCAAGTTTGCGTGACAGCGACAATAGGCACTGATCCCATTATGGTCGGGCCAGTGTAGTTGTCAAATCTAACCATAACTACCAAAGGGCGATCAATAGGTGATGCATGATTAAGAACATACACCAAATCAGTAACAGTTCCAACCGAACCATTTAGCACATGTATATATCGCGTGGCAATGCAATAATTTGATGACTTGGTCTGATGATGACGGAGCTGGAAAGCGGTCATCGGAATTTTATAATGAAACCACGCAATCCCATTAAGTTTGGGCTCGTCTATTTTGTCTTGAAGAGTGATAACCTACTTTAGTGTTACATTAAAAGATTTTCAAAAAAATTAAACCTATTGATTTTTAGTTTAGTTATAAAAATGAATTCTTATAAAATTTTGGTAAAGTAGAGTATAACTACTGCAAGCATCGAAACGAATGTTTCGTGTAGTTACGTAATTCCCAAGAATACAAGTAAGTACCTATACTTAAAAAAAAAGTTTAAAATAAATTTAAAAAAACCGGTCGTAAAATTAAAATAAATACATCGCACTAAAAAGAGAACATCTTCTGGTAGGATTCAGACTATAGACGATGAAGTCAATCAGATCTCTATAAAACACATTGGACTATTTATTCTTTGACAATGCTGGTGAAAAATCCGTCTATTGTATGTAAAATAAAATTCTATTGTTATTTCATTGTCACTACAAACACAAAATGGTCGTAAGAGCCATATAATCCAAAGGCGCTTAGGTCCTTTCCTTGGTGCCAAATCCGCCATTTTCAAAAATTTCGAAAAAATGGTTCAACTATCGATTTTCATATGTTTTCTGAACCTGCTCCCAAAATTTCACGGGAATCGGTTGAGAAATGCGACCTCTAGAGGAGAACACACAGACATACGAAAGCATTTTTGGCCAAGCTAAAACGGAGACCTCTCTCGCTTCGCTCGCTCGGTCAATAAAGCCGTGATAGTATAAGTACAAAACTACAGGAAGGACATTCGTCGGTTTGTGCTACTAAACAGCACTTTTCTAAGCTGCTATCCCAACCCTTATTCTTTTATACCATTCGGGCCTGTAATAACGCTTATGCCACATAAATGACTGAAATAAATGATCACCCCATAGCGTCCCCATTGAAATTCTAAGTTATGACGTAAACAATCTTAATATTACTCCACACATAAGCTAAGCCATTCCTACATCATAAAAAAGGGATATTTCCCTACTAAAGCATCTAATAAACAATACGCTTGTACATCTCTCTACGGCATTCTCGTCCTTATTATCAAAGCTGTAATATACATTTTTGATAAGCAAAACGTCGTAGATATTGCTCTTATGTGTTATAATGCTATATAAAAGTGGTACACTTTAGTTTATTGCAATATAACGTTAATAACTCTTGATAACTGGGTGGATTACTTGAGTAATGTGTTTGAATGTTAGAAGAAAATGTGGGGAAATAAAACTGTAGCTTGACTTGATTTTAGTAGGTACATATGCATAATTGAATACATATTACAACTTAACGCATGAAACATAAATTTTAACCAACAATAAAAACATCTATGGCTTATTTTTTTTCAGGAGTTTCTTCCATACTACGCAGATAGACATAAAACAGGCGTTATACTTATAATACTTCTCTTTTTGTTGGGGGTTAAAAATATACGGACCGAATTAATAATTCGTACTTATTCGATTCTGTTAAAATCCGAATCCGGAATCTAGATACTATTATCAAAAAATTTTAAAGTCTGCTTCCATAGTTCATTCGTCAAGTTATTCGCTTAGTGATTCGGAGGTTGTGATTTGGAATCCTACTGCATTTACGCTTCAAATTATAATTCCTCCTTAAAAGTATACTCCGCCACCAACACGTCTTAAGGGTCCTACCCGCGCTAGCGACCTTGAAAACACAAAAAAATTAATTTCTCTTTCTGTAAGTGACATTATCAGAAACCCTCATATAACTTTTTAGCTGGTATCCTTAAGTTTCATTAGAACCTCGAAAGTCATTGAAATACAATACGCTGTAGTTTCCTTTGCAAAAAATACTAAAAACGGCCACTTTTGACTCTTTTTGTAAAGGTTTCTAAAGCGGAGAGTATTTCAATGACTTTCGAGGTTCTAATGAAACTTAAGGATACTAGCTAAAAAGTTGTACGAGGGTTTCTGATAATCTCACTTACAGAAAGAGAAATTAATTTTTTTGTGTTTTCAAGGTCGCTAGCGCGGGTAGGAGCCTTAAAAGCCGCAACAGCTTTCTTAGGCAGCCCAGCATACCAGCCGTAGAAGCTTCTAATGCAAGAGTTGACCGGTGGTTAGAAAAATATCCACCCTATGACTCATACCTTCCACCTGCAGAAAAACTTCCACCGGGTAAAGACCTCCCCTGGTCAGTCTGGAAGTCTCTGAATAGACTCCGTGCTGGTGTTGGGAGGTGTAAAGAAAACCGAGTTAGGTGGCGTCACGCTGATAACGATCTTTGCGATTGCGGCACCATTCAATCAATGGAGCACCTTCTGTCGTGTCCGGGCTGCCCTACGACATGTACCATGGAGGACCTTAACGAGGCTAATGACAGAGGGATCACCGTGGCCACATACTGGTCAAAGACAATTTGAAATTGAAGCTACACTGAAACCATTTCGACTCGATAAGAAGAAGAAGTATAATTAGAAAACTGTTGTTTCCAGTCTGGCTTGAATCACCTGATTACCCGAAAAGAAAGATGATTTCGTGTTTCGGAAGACACGTATAAACTGTGTCCCGAACGCCATTGAGCCTTTGAACCTTACTAAGGATTGGCTCTGGTCTACCCTTTGGGTTGCGGATATAAAACGGGAGTCGCTGTGAGTAGATACCACCAGCAACCTGGTCAAATGACCTAGGTTAGGTAGCGGACCCTGGGCTCTGAAGCGTTACCCGCTGAGAATGCAACCGGGATACGTAAAGATGATGATGAAGACTCGTGTCCAAATTTCATGCAAATAAATAAAATTAAGATAGATAGATAGATAGATAAAATCTTTATTCACCTAAAAAGGACACAATATATACATTGTAAGTATTGTCAGTAAAGAACATGGACATATTAAGAGACATAAATTTGAAGTGTAATGTTACTAGCTGTTTCTGTTGCTCTCGCGCATACACGGTGATTTTTCATTGGTTTTGAAGCCGAAGGCCACTTTATAGGCATCGTTAGTAAGACCTAATTAGCTAGTCAAAATAAAAGTTCAGAAACAAAAATGTTGTCTAAAACTCGAAAGTAAAATTGTGAGATCAATTAGTAGTACCGCCGCCATACACCGCCCGCCGGCCGGCCGGGGTCATCGACATTACGCAGCTGGCGGCCGGCGTATAATTACGTGGTCTCGAACGAAAATCATTTACGCAACTTTTTTATCTTAAGACATACAGAAATTAAGATTACATATATGGATAGAAGAATTTATTTACTATACGACATTTTTTTTCCAAAACCAATAAAAAGTCAGCGTATATAGTACAATCCTAAATGAAAGAGCTAAATTATCGAAGGTATGTGGTTTCCGGCAGAGTAGAATAGAACTACTCCAAATCCTCCAGTGGATGTCGTAGGGGAAACTTAGGAAATACAAGCTAAACAAAGATTATAAACATCAGTGAGACCTCTTCAACCCGTCTGGCAAGCGTGGAGAGTGTAGGCAAAGTGCTGGCTGCTTTTGCCAAATATGGCTGTGGTAGTACAGAGACGGTCATGCTCCTGCAGTGAAGACAAAAAGACCTGATGATGACGATGATCTAAGGGATCATGTCAGTAGACGGCGAGGGTAATGATTAAATATCATTATTTTTCCACTCACCTTACCCTAAACGTGGCATTTGGGCCTTATAACCTAAGACTCTGTCTACTCCGTAAGGGATAAAAGTATTTTCTGTATGTACATAAATCCTAAAATATATTTCCTTACAGATTGGAAAATAAAGCAAAGTTTAAACCTCGTAAAACACCGCAGGTTTCACACACCTACCTCGTTTCACCAGACGAGGTCATTTGAAATCTCTAAAGTTTTCAAGGAGAAAATGTTGGTCTTTCGTCAGTTTTTAAAGAACATTATGTTTTTTTAGAAACTTCTGGTTATTGTTACCATTTTGTTACCTTGAGGGTTGTTACCAAGGAGCTCGATGGCCCGTTTTCGCAAGTGAAGCTACACTGGGCGTAGTCCGCACTTGGATGGGTGGCCATAAGTGCATAATGAGTTTTCAAGCTCCTCCGTGCTTCGAAAGGCACGTTTCAGTCGCTTATCATCATAGCATCGGCAGTCGTTGTGACAGATGCCTAAAAAATCTGACACCAGTATTGGCCACTTATACAAAAAAAAACAACGCCAAAAGGAATTCAATATTATTATTTATCATACAAATTCATTTGCTAAGCTCTGAACTGCCTCCGTGGAGTAGTGGTTAAAGCGTTCAACTCATACCCGGGGGTTGCGGGTTCCCGGCGAGGGCAACGACTTTGTGTTGTTGTCCTAGTTTGGTAAGGACATTGCAGGGTGATCACCTGATTGTCTGATAATTAAGATGATATGTGCTTCGGAGGGCACGTTAAGTCGTCGGTCCCGGTCACTGTCTTTGACATTGGTCGTTACCTAACACCATGTCAGAGGCCTTTAAGGCGGTTTAAAAACTCTGACACTAGTGTTAGTCATTAACACACACGATAACAAAAACCCGCCAAAACAACCTGTAGCGGCCTATGTCGAAAGAATCATGTCGGCAACCTGCGCCCGCGCGTGTTTCCCGCCGATACGTTGCTTGGCGGGTTGAAGCGCTCTTGCCCGGCGACCCTCGAGTTGTAAGGAAGTATGTCGATCCGTCGACATGCCCCCGAAAAAGTTTTCCGACCTGCAATGAGTGAAGCCGCCAATCTAGCCCGTCGGCAAAAGTTGCCGACATATGCCGGCGGGTCGGCGGGCGGCTTTGGTGTGTAGTGCGTTTTACACTTTAGTGAGCTACTGTGCAGGCCCGGTTTCCTCACTATGTTTTAAATTACTTTTGATTATTGTCATAATTAGTTGGTGCAATAAAGAAACTTTATTTTACCTTGCCTTCGGGTCGGCGGGCGGCTTTGGTGTGTAATGCGTTTTACACTCTAGTGAGCTATTGTGCAGGCCCGGTTTCCTCACTATGTTTTAAATTACTTTTGATTATTGTCATAATTAGTTGGTGCAATAAAGAAACTTTATTTTACCTTGCCTTCGGGTCGGCGGGCGGCTTTGGTGTGTAATGCGTTTTACACTCTAGTGAGCTATTGTGCAGGCCCGGTTTCCTCACTATGTTTTAAATTACTTTTGATTATTGTCATAATTAGTTGGTGCAATAAAGAAACTTTATTTTACCTTGCCTTCGGGTCGGCGTGCGGCTTTGGTGTGTAGTGCGTTTTACACTCTAGTGAGCTATTGTGCAGGCCCGGTTTCCTCACTATGTTTTAAATTACTTTTGATTATTGTCATAATTAGTTGGTGCATTATAGAAACTTTATTTTACCTTGCCTTCGGGTCGGCGGGCGGCTTTGGTGTGTAATGCGTTTTACACTTTAGTAAGCTTACTGTGCAGGCCCGGTTTCCTCACTATGATTTAAATTACTTTTGATTATTGTCATAATTAGTTGGTGCAATAAAGAAACTTTATTTTACCTTGCCTTATGTATACTTCCACTGGCAGCAAAATCTCCGTACGAAAGTACAAATTCAAAGAAACAATTCCTTGTCAGGATTGAACTCGCGCTTTAAATTCCGCTTAGCGACCGCCGCTTCAAAACTTTGTTTCAATAGTGCTTTCTGTCAAAGGATATGAAAAAAACTCAAGGTCGTAAAATCACAATACATTGTGAGAATGTTCTCAGAAGTGGCAAAGGACACTTTTTAACTCAAAAGCGTTCGGTTTCCTTTGAGAAAGTCTCGCCCAAGTTGAGTCTGAAACCTGTGAAGTTTACAAGGTTCTTGACTGCATTCAGAGCTTTATAAAGCTTCAATTTCTAGCGGTAATTTAACAAAATATAATTTTTTCAACTCTTGACGAAGCAGCTTTTGGTATATCTCTTTCTCTGTCTGTGGCATCATACCGCCTAAATGTATAGGCCGAATTTAATGCGGTTTTTTATTGCGAAAGCAGACTCGATCGAGACGGTTTTATTTATGTTTGATAGAAATCTGTTAAGCGGTTATGGTGGGGGAGGGGGGTAAACGTTTGAAAGTCGGTTAACAATAATAGTGGACGTTTAATAAATATTTATTATACAGATTGAGCTAGCCCCAAAGTAAGTTCGAGACTTGTGTTACGAGATTCTAACACAAAGATACTATTTAACAAATACATATATAGATATACATCCAACACCCAGGACAATATAAAAAAGGCCATTTTCCAACTGGCCCTGACCGGGGTTCTAACCCGGAACCTGTGAGTGGCGGACTAGCATGGTGACCACTACGCCACAGAGGTCAACGTCGTCGAAACTAGGATGTTTTCAAATGCATAAAAATAAGTTCGAAAAATCTAGTATATTTCATTCGGATTCCAGACATATCGATGTCGCGCTGAAAATATCCACATTCAGTGACACTATATGTTGTCTACGGAAATATATTGCTGCGACAGATCTCACAGCGTTCTCTAAACGCTGGGACAGATCCCGCTATTTTTATTCCTACCTCATTCTGCAAATGGTCGGGAATTTGTCACATCGAATATAGATTTTACATTTTGAACACTCGTATAGTTTGTGCATTTTTTAACATTTTAACACACAATGAATGAGTATGACGGAGCAGGAGATGACCTACGCAGAGCTTACTAAAAGTGTGACGATAAGTCAGCGCTCCGCCTCGCGCTGTACCATGGATTCCAACCACATGTATTTGAATACCGCTGGCCCACTAGGCTTATCGTTCAGCTGAAACAAACTATCATTGTAATAAATCTATTACATTATTTATTTACCAATTCCTCATCTATTACAATAATCACAATCAAATAGTCACGGCCAAGCCCACAGCACACTACACAAACAAGTTGTTCACAGTTCGGCGGTCCGCACAAGATGCTTGAGCCGCTCGTCGCTAGGGCGAACGCTTTAATACTTGTTGAAATATTTAAAAATCAAACAGTTATGGTTTGTAGAAAACAACTTTCTGTTTGCACAACTAAAACAAAAATAAAAGAGATTATCTTGAACTCGCCGACAAGTATTACATCTTCTTCTTTAGGTGCCGCTTCATTCCTGAAGATTAGCAATCAGCTCTTTAAATCTTCATTTATCCATGGCAAGCCTGAACAGTTGTTCTACCGTATTGACACCAGTCCATTGTCAGATGATCCTCAGCCATGACATTTTGCGACGTCCCACCTTCCGCTTTCTGGCAATTTTGCCCATACGGCAAGTATTACATACAGTGGTGCTATTTTTCAAACACAGAATCAATAAAGATACGTTTTTTGTATGGAAAATTATTCATTTAGGTGACTTCGCTTTTCAAAAACAGCACTTTAGAACGTCTATCGTCGTCTATCTTTTAAGGTCCCGTGCAATATGCGCACTCATTTCAAGAAAATATCACGGATTTAATATGAGTATTACATACAGAATGAAAGATTTCCGGGTCCCGCGTAAAATGCGTCACCGTTCCCTGTCCAGGAGACGTATTTTTGAAATCACTTGTCACATTACGAAGGGTTTGCGCGAGCGTTTCCAAACGGGCGCATTTTTGAATCGGAAGTTTGCGAAGGATTTGCAACGAGTGGTCTTGACCACTCGTAATTTTGATATATGTAGCGTAGATATGTCATCGAAACCAATCATGGGAAATCCGTTCCATTTCACGTTGCTTTTTTATTAATGTCTGAATTTTTAGAAAAGCATTGACAAATTATCGATGTTTTCTGCGTAAAACGATATTGTTTTTCGCTGACACCACGGTTTCAAAAATGCGATCAATTTGTATTTTACGCGAGCGGTGAGTTGGTAAACTACACGTTTTGTGTTTCGTTGAGTCCTTCAATGAAAAATAGCACTCCAGGCAGCTCTCCCCGTACTCACCTTGTGGAGGGTTGAGCGGGCAATTGCAGCCGCCTTAACAAAGTGAGCCATTCCGTGGCGAAAGGATCAGCTAATCTGCGTTACCGACTGGCTGTCCACGCAGATTGCCCAGGGTGTGCCGGACGTACAGGGGGGCAGTACGTCACTCGGGGAGGCTCCTTTCATGCACCCCCGCCATCGCCATTCCGACTCGCTAAGAAGAAGAAGAACAAAGTGAGAACGGGAGAGAAACGTAGATGGGGAACGGAGACGCATATTGCTCGGAACCTTAGAAGTTTCCGTTCTGTACGTAATACTTATATTCATTCTATGATTTTGGTTATTGCAGCTCTAAGCAGACAGAGCCCAGGGCCGCAATATCAAAAGGAAGTTTTGCGTAGTGGTGCAAGGAATCAAAATAATGATGGGTTGTTAACCGCATTGTGCTAGCCTAATTCCTCCGGCTTTTACGATCTGCATGGAAAAAACTGGTACATATACTACATAAATTCGAATACTAGTACTATATACTTCCATTTTCAATACAAAAGTAAAGAAAAAAACTATTTAAGATAATTAAACCTTAACACTGTATGTAAAACACTCGTTTTAAATTAAACACGTAACTTGGCTCGTTAATACCGAGGGATTGAAGTTAAAACTTACTCCACTTTACGACTACGTATGTCGGTCACTGTCACTTCACCTCATAAACTGTTAGTGCTCCCACAGGATATGTTTAGACGTGTAGAGTCTGAATAAAATACTTTATTACTTCTGAAGTGTGAGAGGTACGAAATTTCTCTTTTCTACACTCTTCTTGTCGAGTCGAAATGATTCAAATATAGTTTCTGTTACAAATGATATTTGACCGGTATGAGGCCACGGCCAAAGATAATATAATTACTAAAGTGTGTTACTTTTTACCCGACTCTTTACCCAACGCCATAAAAATATTGGCGTCGCCTAGGTGCAAATAAGTTAAGATTTTCTTACAGGACCATAGTTGTGTCCCCGCTACTGGGCTATTGCATCTCTTTCATTCATTCACACGTCCCTATTTTCTGCTCTCTTTGATCAATTGTGCAAAAATTTGTTTAAGTTGCCCCTTCATCCAGATTCACTCCACGAATGTAGTAGTGTAAAGTGAACCGAGAACCATGTTGACCATATTGGTCAGTCTACTCCGCCTACCAGACATTAGACAACAAGAATGAAGGTGCAAAATCCCAAAAACTCAAGTGAAACTGGGCATGTCAAATGCGTTCTAAAAGTAAGGAAATACCTTATTATTTTTCTTTAAAACATCGTAAAAAAAACATTAATTTCGAACCAACATCAAAACATCAACTATCAAAATATTATCTCAAAGCATGCAAACAACTCCGTCCCTTTGACTTGTCCAAATAAATAGCATCCCAATTTCGACGGATAAAATGGGTCCCAAAATAAACAGGCAAAAAAGGAATAAACAGGGAAAATTAAAGCCACTCTCAAAAACAAGTCCATCATGCGAAAAATTATGGTTTTGATTGCCTACGAAAACGGGCATAAGTTGTAAGGCTGTATGTTGCATGGTATTTTAGTTATATAAAGCTTAATAAACTAAAATACGAGTAATAAGTCTTTACTTACAATGATTTTATAAAGAAAATCGTCTTTTTATTTATTTATTTATTAAATCTTTATTGACCATAATACTTAGTACAAAATGTGGACTTAATGCTAATGCATTCTCTACCAGTCAGCCTTTAGGAATAACAGAAATACATTTATTAGCTTTTTGACTCCACTGTAGGAGCACGACCCTCTCTGCACTAATTACCAGAGCCATACTTGGCCAGAGCAGCCAGAGAAAGGATTAAGGGAAGATAGAAGGGATAAGAGGACCAGCTATATCCAGGCTAGCTACATGAAACAGATAAAAAAGAACGTCGTGAGGTACGGGTAAGTAAAAGAACTGGCGAACAAGAGAAACAAATGGAAGAAAATTCATACTCCACCGACAAAACCATATGTCTTCATTGGTAGCCAAGCGGTTTAGGCACTAGCTGTGCATCTGTTGAAGTGGCAGTGGGCGGGACACATAGCGCTAAGAACCGTTGGCCGATAGAGCTTTAAAGATTAGACATAAAGGGCACCTACCCACAAGGTGATCCTAACCAAGTTTGCTGCAAAGGGCTCGAGGCAGGCCACTCTTGATCGGTCATTTTGGAAATCGTAGTTATGCGGCTGCAATGATGATGATAATGAAGTGAGGCACAAGTTTTTGTACTCATTTTTTTTTCATCCCATAACACACAGGCTCGAACTTACTTTGGGGCTAGCTCAATCAGTGTAAATTATCTTTGTATTATTCATATCAATATGTAAAACAATCTGAAACCATAAACAAAATATATTTTTAATCTACCCTTAATTATGGTTTTAAAATCTGATGAAAAGAGAAACTGTCAAATACCAAACAGAAAAAGGAGCAGTGTTCTTGGCGTCACTGCTATTAGATCTTACACGTACCAAGGATATATAGTGAGATACCCACGCCACGTTCCCACTCTTGTATTTGAAATGCTTACTACTTCATTAATCAACCAATTTTCCAGCTGTATTCACAGAAAAAAAAGAATTTTTAATTCAAGAAAACTGATTTTCTTGGTATATTTGCTATACTTAAGTAATTTTTACTTAAACTTAGTAATATTTATTTCAACCAAAAACTTGAAGCCGTTAAAAGAAAACTGCGGTTTTACTTAAATTTAAATAATATATTTTTTTAGTTTACAAAAATATTTTCAACTAAAGGAAGATCAAATTCTAAAGTCAAGAAGACAGTATTTTCTTAAACTAACTCAAAAAAATGCTAAGATTAATAACTTAAGTATGTTAAATTAATGAAATATTTTCTTGACCAATCGTTTTTGTTCGACAAAAAAATATTTTCTTGAATTGAAAAATGTTTAACTCAAAATAAGTAGAGTAGTAAACATATTTAATTACTCAAACAGAAGTTTCTTGTTTTTTAATAAAAGATATTTGTAATTTGTTTTAAGAAATACATTTCCTTTTTTTAAGGTAACTTCTTTGAACTAAAAGTTAATTTACTTCAGTAGAAAAATATTTTTCTTGACTTTTGAGTTTGAGCGTGTCAAAACCTGCCTAGTTGGTCTGTCTGTGCTCTGCGCTGTGTCCGTCCCAACTTTCAAAGCTTTGTGTTGTTTTATAGTTAGGAAAGTGGTTGTTTTATTACGTACGTATTACTACAGTTCGTACCTACATTATTCTTAGTGGTAAGTAGAGTTTTTATTTTAATTCCGTGTAGAGAAAAACACGCGCTGAAGACCCGGCGTCAGTGTTAAAGTCAAGTTATTTCGGAATTATAATAAAAACTCTACTTACCACTAAGAATAATGTAGGTACGTTATAAAACTGTAGTAATACGTACGTAATAAAACAACCACTTACCTAACTATAAAACAACTATAAAAAAATAAATCAAAAGAGCTTTGAATCATTAACTTAAAGGAAACATTTTTAATTGCTTCATCCAAAATACAATATTTCTTCTAAACAACAAATCAAAAGAGCTTCCGTTTAAGATGTTGATTTTCTTAAATCTATGAAACATATTTGTCTTGACGGAAAACTTATTTTCTTCTTTCAAGTAACACTTATCTTCTTTTAAAAAATGCATTCAAAAGAATCTCTTAGCTATATCCAAGAAAATATTAGTTTCAGTATATATGAGTAAACCATATTCTTGGTTGAATGCAATTTGCTTTCTATTAAGTATTTTTGTCTTATTTTAAGAAGGTCTTTTTTTCTGTGTTCAAAAAAATATTTCTTTTCGGGGGTATATTTTGTTTTATATAAAGTACTAGCTGTACCCGTGGGCTTCGCTCCCCGGAAGAATTTCGGGATAAAGAGTACCCTATGTCCTTCTCCGAGTCTCAAACTATATTCATACCAAATTTCATTCAAATCGGTTAAGTAGCTTAAGCGTGAAAAGGTATCAAACAAACAAATATCCGCAAACTCACTTTCGCATTTATAATATTAGTAGGAAGCAGATTCTTAGTGAAATAGCCTTTTGCATCTGTTGAAGAAAGACCCGAAGCAGTAAAAAAAATGTGTGTACATTGACTATATTTCCGAAAAAAACAAATTGGTGCGAAGACATAGTAATATAGAGTAAGAATATAAAAAAGTCTGTCTGTTTGTTCATGTTAATCTTCCGAAATACGAATACAAGTCAAGGTCGCGAGAGTATTGTACGTTTCCCTGTTGTCGTAATTTGAGACATTAATACGCCATCATTTAAGGCTCCACTCGCAGCTCGCGACGCCTACGCTCGTTGATATTCTCAAACGACTCTTTGATATTTGTTGCTTTCTTTTTAGAAATGAATTACGTGCACACTTGTTTTTTTTCTTCTGTGTTAAAGATTGTAGGTAATATTGGTATTGCATGAAAATGATTTTGTGTGGATATTGATTGTATTGTGATAAAAAAATTATAACAGGCTTTTTATAATTTTTCAAAACTAATAAAAAAACGACTTGACCCCCAAAATAAACAACCGATTTGGATAAATTTGTATGAAAGCAAGTCACAACAAGAAAATAATTTACCAAAGTACTTAAGGCGTTTTCGAATAATAGGTAAACATACATTAAAAAAGGTAGCGATAGAAAAAAAACTCTTTTCCTAAAAAGAAGGATGTAATCATCCTCTTCTTTTTTTGGGAAAGAGATTTTTTTTCGTATTATGGAGCTTAGCCTTTGGAAACGTCTGGATGGAAGTATTTGAAATGTAATGATGGAGGCGAATGGAAAAGATAAGCTGGACAGAGAGAAAACTCAACAAGAAAGTGCTGGAACTCGTCAATGAAAACAAAACGTTAATGTGCGTACGAGCGCTCTACAAATCATGCTTTTTTCTCTTAGATGTTCAGAGTTTTAAAATTTTGTATTCAGCAAGTTCAGTTACCAGGCAAATTCAAAAACTCCTGCCTTCCAAGTACTACTAGTAGTCGACTCTCAATAATTATGAAAAAACTTCATAGCGCGTATTAGTTTCATATGTAAACATTAAGACGACATCTAGTGATCAGTAACGGAACGATCCGTAGCACACTCTATTATTCGCCAATAAAATTACTAAAACCCCGACTTTCAAGCGATAACTTAATGACTTTTAAACGCCGAACCAAATTTTTATCAAACAGCACCACCGAAAAGGAACTTACTTTCACGTAAAAATAATCGCAAACCGCAAAACCAAAATTGGTCCATCCGTTCGAGCGGTACAATGCAACAGACAGACATGCACGAGCATCAAACTTATAGAGATAACATCCCTCTTTGTTATCAGAGGTTAAAATTTAGCTTTTGACGTGATAACGTCTTTAAAATCGTTTTAGTCGGGTGACATGTTCAGAAACTTGTGTCACACCAAAACCTCACGAGCGCGATCGCAGGTATAACGAGAGAGAGACGGACCGATCTCCCGTCTCATCTCGAGCGCTGCCAGTCATTCCGTGAAACGGCGTTATCACGTAAACATCTCGATCGTAAACCTACTTTACAAACAACCAATTTTTTTATCAACGAAATTGTTCAGTATTTCCTTAAAATCTATTACGAAATTGAGTATCGCGCGGCATTCAAAACTTCATAACCCGCAGTGAATTTCGTAACTTGTCCAATACGTCACGGCGAACTATGCCCAACTATGGGACTAACTATGTGTAACAGGCATATTGAAATCGTAACTATGCCAACTACTCTAATATACCGTTTTTGTTCAATGTTATTAATATCCGCCTTAGAATTATGGAGTATATTGTATTTCGGTTGGACAAAGGGTAATAAATTTTTGGCCAATACAGTAACAGTTGTAAGTTTTTTTACAAGCTTTTATACTTGCAATGTTTGTATCTACAATATTAATACAATAGAGTAAAATAAAATACAAATACTCTTTATTGTACCATAAACGAAAGGAAATACAAATACAGAAAAAGTAGAAATATGATAAACATAGCATCGTTATATAGAAAGTATCTATATATGACGATAAAAAAAATTGCTAAAACTTGATTGTTGGGTAAAGTCCATTATCGTCATCATATCGTACTTCACTGCTGGTCATGGGTCTCACCCTAGGATTTTCAAGATTTAGTCCATACATGGTGTGAACAATTTTCTTCCATAAAACATATTATATCAAAACCTGAAAAAAACATTGGCTTCCCAAATGCTGTTTGTCTTGCATACATATATATGTAAGGTCTAACAAATTATACTGAAACATTTTAGCGGTGCATTCAGTCCGTCATAGTGAACAACTTTCCCAAAGGAACAAATGTCGAAATTAGAAGAAAAAAAATGGGTTTCCATATAATGCCGGATCAGCTAATCGGTCAACTTATATGGGAGGCCAAATATTACTTTTCATATTTCGATACGTGTTGTAAGTTGATGAGAATCATAGACCGAATTGAACCTTAAAATAGTTTCAGTATATTTTGTTACACGTTATGTAATTATTCCTGAGAAGAAAAAACCAAAAAGTGGACACTGGGCCCAAAGGAGCACAGAGGTAAAACTCCTCATCCGCTGTTATCGGAAGTAATAGTTGCTATCTATGTAAAGTTCTATGTAACTAAAAAGAATAATATTACGCTATAAACAATATATTTGTTCAGTACATGTTATGTATCACCTGCCACGGCTGAAGCACACATTAAAATTGTAACAGATATGTCACACTGTAGTTGTGTAGAGAGATTTTTTATGTTTGAAGGACACCGTCATTTACAAACAGATTTGGATTATTTTCCTATAAGATGAGTATAATAAAATGCCTTTTGCGCATTTCCTAGTTCTTAAGTTATTATGTCATGTATTTGTTTATTTATTTTGTGCAATAAAAGATATTATATTTTATAATATAAAAATGTTCAAGATTTTATTTACTTTCACCTATCCCTTTGTTTGTCTGTCTGTCTGTAATTTAGTCTTGCAAGTTAAATTTGATCCACTTTCCGGTTTCCGATTGAGCTAAAATGCACGATTCGCATTTCTGCTCCAGATCTGCGTGGGGCGAAAAACAGCTGGTTCTGTCAGATATCCACTTTTGGCAATGTGCAAAGAAAAGTTTAATGTTCTCACATCACAAAGTAGTATGAAGGGTTATTTAGGGCTTTGTCAAGACAAAATTCGAAATGATATCTCCATTTCCTTTCATGTGGTTTATTTCAAATAAGAGCAGGACTAGAGCTTCAGACAACGCCATAAAAGTAGCAACCTTCTGGAGGAAAAAAAATCTGATTTTATTTTAAGCCTTCGACACGAGAAAAAGACGCACTGGAACCTGAACAATTCAGGTAACCCCTTAACATGATTCGCATTTTTTCATATTTTTTTATGATCGGCGCGGCTAGAGAAACAGCTGACTCTGTCAGATAAGCCGTCCCATGCAGATATCTTTCTGTACCGCCATTACTTTGCGCCCGAAGCTTTCGCCTATCGCCATCGCATCCGCCAATAACTCACAATCGTCTTCCGAACACAACAGTTCCATATCGATGAACATAAATGTTGCGGTAACAATTTAAAATCTTTGAAATTACGTTTTTTCTAGTCTTGACACTATTTGTCGTATTTATTAGGCATACAAATTATTTATTACAATTTCAATCAATTAACAACTAAATTGAAAACTAAATTAACATCTAAATTATATTCTAAATTAAAGTAAACAAATAATAATAATAAAATAGAAAAAATAATTGACATAATTTTTACCCCCATTTAAAAAGGAAATAGGAAATAATTTAAAATTTTTTCTTGATTAAGCCCTTAAACTATTCTATGAATTACTGTTTATATTTATAGTTTACAATCGGTTCCCAAACACAAAAGTTCCATATCGATGAACATAAATGTTGCGGTAACAATTTAAAATCTTTGAAATTACGTTTTTTTCTAGTCTTGACATAATTTTTGCCCTCATTTAAAAAGAAAAGGAGATATCATTTCAAATTGTGTCTTGATTAAGCCTAGATAACCCTTCAAATTATTCTAAGAATTACTGTTTATATATAACGTTTACAATCGTCTTCCGAACACAACAGTTCCATATCGATGAACATAAATGTTGCGGTGACTATTGAAGATCTTTGAAATTGCATTTTTTCTGGTCTTGACAATTTATAGGATACATTAGTTTTTCAGGGTCTAGTGCTGTCTCCATTTGAAGTAAATGGACGAACGAAGATATCGTTTAAAATTTTGTCGTCAATATACCCTAGATAAAACCCTTTAAACTATTTTATAACATGACCTTACACAGTTTGATAAAGGATGGCAAATCACGTCTAGAGACCGCGATCGATGGAAACACAGAGGGGAGGTTTTTGCCCAACGATGGGACCTATTATAACTAAATAAAAAAAATAACATAAGTAGGGTGTGACGCAAATCGTCTCATTCGCAACTCGTCCAAATCGCAACTTGTTACATTCGCAACTTGTCCCATTCTCAACTCGTACCATTGTACTGTATTACATACAGACAGGAATGTAGCTCCACTAGGCGACAACGGGGGAGAGGTGTGAGAACGGGGGAGAGGTGTGAGAACGGGGAACAGGAACGCATATTGCGTAATACCTTAAGAGATTCCCTTCTGTATATAACTTACTAACTCACACACCTATATTAACTCTGTGACAGTATTCATAATAAATTTAAGTAACGTAAGATTTAATAAAATAATCCTACACATGTTATCATCCCATGCTGGTCTGGGAGAAATAAAAAAAACTTAGACCAGCTGCTTCTCTTCCCACGCAGATCGTAAAAGCCGATCGAGGGAATGGGCAAAAATGCAAATCATGTTAACAGGCGATGCGGCTAGCAACCCATCACTGTATTGATTGCTTTTCCATCTTCTCGCCCACCATGACGCTAAAAGTGGCTTTTGGGTCTTGCGGCCCTGGGCTCTGCATAGAACCGCAAGACCCAAAATGCTCTGTCTGCCCCATTAGGGATAAAGACGTGATAGTATGTATGTATGTACACATGTTATGAGGAGAATATTATATGCGTCGAAGTCGTTAATATTTATCTATTTGTTGTTGTTGTCACTGTTGTTGATTGCTATGGTCTGAACGCAACTACTTATTAAGTATCTGTTGCTTCTTCGCTGGTAGAAGAGTTTTACAAAAATCGTGAAACCTTTACCCGACTGTTGACAATGAGGGTTTTTTATTTTTTTTATTTTATTGATTCATGTACACTTGAAAAATTTACAAATAAAACCTTATAAAAGTAAACTTAGTACATAGGTGCTACTTATTTCTAAAGAAATTTCTTCCAGCAGACCCGCGAGAGGAAATGGGAAGAAAGAGATAATTGGCGTGTACAATACAAAAGTAAATACCCATGCAAAATACATAAATAAATTTAAAAAAAAAGAACATACCTACATAAACATACGTAAAATAAACTTACATAAATACTCATACATATTTACATATACACTTAATAAATACGTATGATAATATTTCTAAATATTATGATCAGGATGATGAAGACAGATCGTAATCTTTTACTCGTTTCTTAAACGTCATTATGGTTTTAGAATCGCGAATTTTCGGTGGTAGTTGATTCGTTACCGGTTGTGTTTTTTCAAAAAGTTTTGGCATAAAAAGGCTGGTTTAAAAAAACTTTTTTATCCAAACAGACATTTACATATACGCCTGGTTAAGAAAATTGTTCGTAACATAACCGTAGTCCGGCTACCCACGTAGCCATGTTTATTGCGCCTATATTTCAGGGAATCGCGCCTGTATTATTTATGTGCCACGGTTGAGCAGACCTGGTTCTTAGACTGCTTAGGAAGGAAATTAAGCTCGATTGGTTTGAAGGTGATGAAGATTCTGGAAAAACACAGTACACTATCACATACTTACAGATCTATGAAGTCCTTATCCCTGAGGCTGCTTGTTCACTTAAGCGGAGAGGAGAAAAAAGCAGCAGAACTGTACTCGGCTTCGGTAGGGATTCATAATTTTTTAAAATTCATATGAATAAACGCAAAGCGGGGCCGCTGAGCGGAGAAGCAGAGCAAGGAAGCGGAGCGGAGAAGCAGAGCAAGGAAGCGGAGTGGAGAAGCGGAACGGGGAAGCAGAGCAAGGAAGCGGAGCGGAGAAGCAGAGCAAGGAAGCAGAGCGGGAAAGCGGAGTGGAGAAGCGGAACGAGGAAGCAGAGCAAGGAAGCGGAGCGGAGAAGCAGAGCAAGGAAGCGGAGCGGAAAAGCGGAGTGGAGAAGCGGAGCGGGAAAGCGGAGTGGGGAAGCGGAGCGGGGAAGCGGAGCGGAGAAGTACAGCGGGAAAGCGGAAGACTCGTCGAGTGCTCGAGACTCCCGCTCGAAGTCTACCATTCAATGCCGACAGACGAAATCCCGGTGAACGCTATACCGACAGTTCACTAACTTATTGTGCATGAGACCGACAGAAGACGAAATCGAATCGCGGCCTATAGTTACTAGCTCCACGTATGTGGAAAACATATTCCGCTACTCCGCAACTCCTATTAGCATAGACAGCGCTTAGGGCATAGAATTAGTACTAGTAGTCACGTACACAAGTCTTACTAAGCAAAGGAATTCAAAGAAATATCTACTCAATGTCGTTAGTTATACGGTTTAATTTAGCTCGCATCTAAACTCGGCACCTTTTCGTTTAGATACCTAGAAGTGCATTGCAAGCCAATTTCTTACTTATACTCTATACATATGATTCACGTCACTGAATTTACCACACCGGAGTGGGCGCCGCGCGCATAGCAACATGTAGGTATATTTTTGATACCTAACCGAGGAGTGACACAGGCCGGCTTAGGGACATTAGACTAGCGTTATAAATTCCGAAAGAAACAAATTGTTTTATTTTCAGTGAAAGAAACCATATCTCGTTTTTTACCGTTTTATTCGTTTGTTGCATTGAAATATTCCCGAAAAAAACCTTCGGAATTTTTCGAAAGATATCGGAATTTTAAAAAAAAAAAAAAAACGATTGATATAATCAATAAGCGCATGACAAGTATGACAACAAAATCAAATCATTTTACCCTCCGAAACATAATAAAAATATTCTGTGAAAAAAACATCTATACTCTTCCGTTTTTTTCGTTTTTTCCGTTTTTTTTTCGTTTTATTGATAAAAAACATGAAAAATTCCTTAAATATTTTTCTTGAAACTTTCGAACAAAAGTTGTAAAAAAACGAAGGACTGAAAAAAACGGGGAATTTTCCCGCTTTTTTCAACGCTACATTAGATCCTACGACTACACTTACTTTCACTTATCTCTTTGCCTATCATCACGCTGAAAGTGGTTTTCGGGTCGTATGGCCCTAAGCTCTATCTCCATGCTATAGCTGCCTCTATTGATACAAATCAGTAGTAAAGTATACGGGTATATTTTATACAATAAAGGACCGGTCAAGTGCGAGTCAGACTCACGCACGAATTATTCCGTACCATTATCTATGAAAAAAGGTTAGTATATGGGATACTAAAAACAGAATAAATATATAAGAAGGGCTACTACGGAGGGGTGCACTGAAAATTTCGGGAATCATGGAGGTGATACAACATTATTAGTTGAAAAGATGTTTATTGTATTTTGAAGTATTCTCCTTGAAATTTGGCACATTTTTCCATTCGATGGAACCAATTATTAAAGCATTCATTCCATTCTGAAGTTGGGGTATTCAAAATAGCCGTTTTGTAGGTGTCTACAGCTTCTTCAGGTGACGAAAATCGTTGACCACGCTATTTGTTCTTAATTTTGGGGAAAGTATAAAAATCATTCGGGCTTAGGTCAGGGCTGTACAGCGAATGATCTAATAATTTAATGTTTTCTTGCTCCAAAAACTCTTTTGTTCTGTAGGCGGTATGAGAGCTCGCATTGTCGTGATGGAGGATGATGCGGCTGTTGCAGTTCTCTTTACGGAGTTCAGAGACGACCTGCGGCAAACAAATGCTAGCATACCATTCTGCATTGACCGTTCCTTGTCCCTCAAAAGGAATAGTCGCAACACGGCCGGTTTTGGAGACAAACGTGGCCACCATCTTTTTTGCAACGCTCTGTGAACGAACAACTTTTCTTGGCTTTAACTCATTTTTGAACACCCGAACTCGTGACTGGTTTTTTGTTTTGGATTCGTATGCATGTACCCAGGATTCGTTACCTAAATACGACGCTGTATACAGCATTTGAAGATCCTCCATGGAATCTCTCGAGAGTTCGGGCGCACCAAGTAACTGGAGCCGCTTTTGGCTCCTCACGGAGTAAATGCGGGATCCATCGGAAAAACAAATTTATTACTAATAATTGTTTATGAAAGATTTATTGTATTTGACTCATGACAATGTCTAGAGTTGCCTGAATTTCGCGATATGTGACATGTCGATCTTTCTCGATCAACTCAATCACAGCATCAACGTTCTCTTGGGTGGTTGCAGTTTTTGGGCGACCTCGACTGGGATCGTCACTGAGCTTGACACGTCCTCGTTGAGATTCTGTAAACCAGCTATTAATTGTGGTTTTAGATGGGGCTTTACCATCAAAAGCAAAAGCATCAGATTAACACACTGTTTAGGCGTTAAACCACTTCGAAAGTCATAATAAGTCATTGCTCTTGAATTTTCTCGAGTCAATTCCATTTTCACACCGACTTTACAAGTTTGACAAGACCAAAACAAAAGGCCGCGTTCTGTTTTTAAAAATAAATTAATGGTATTCGATTAATAAAACACAGAAGTTTTCGATTATAAAGACATTATTATGCCAGGAATAATGAAAATATTCCATTCCCGATACTTTTAGTGCAGCCCTCGTAATATATTTATTTTATTCTATTTTTAGGGTTCCGTACCTAAAGGGTAAAAACGGGACCCTATTACTAAGACTTCGCTGTCTGTCCGTCTGGCCGTTTGTCCGTCTGTCCGTCTGTCCGTCTGTCCGTCTGTCCGTCTTTCCGTCTGTCCGTCTGTCCGTCTGTCCGTCTGTCCGTCTGTCCGTCTGTCCGTCTGTCCGTCTGTCCGTCTGTCCGTCTGTCCGTCTGTCCGTCTGTCCGTCTGTCCGTCTGTCCGTCTGTCCGTCTGTCCGTCTGTCCGTCTGTCCGTCTGTCCGTCTGTCCGTCTGTCCGTCTGTCCGTCTGTCCGTCTGTCCGTCTGTCCGTCTGTCCGTCTGTCCGTCTGTCCGTCTGTCCGTCTGTCCGTCTGTCCGTCTGTCCGTCTGTCCGTCTGTCCGTCTGTCCGTCTGTCCGTCTGTCCGTCTGCCCGTCTGCCCGTCTGTCCGTCTGTCCGTCTGTCCGTCTGTCCGTCTGTCCGTCTGTCCGTCTGTCCGTCTGTCCGTCTGTCCGTCTGTCCGTCTGTCCGTCTGTCCGTCTGTCCGTCTGTCCGTCTGTCCGTCTGTCCGTCTGTCCGTCTGTCCGTCTGTCCGTCTGTCCGTCTGTCCGTCTGTCCGTCTGTCCGTCTGTCCGTCTGTCCGTCTGTCCGTCTGTCCGTCTGTCCGTCTGTCCGTCTGTCCGTCTGTCCGTCTGTCCGTCTGTCCGTCTGTCCGTCTGTCCGTCTGTCCGTCTGTCCGTCTGTCCGTCTGTCCGTCTGTCCGTCTGCCCGTCTGTCCGTCTGTCCGTCTGTCCGTCTGTCCGTCTGTCCGTCTGTCCGTCTGTCCGTCTGTCCGTCTGTCCGTCTGTCCGTCTGTCCGTCTGTCCGTCTGTCCGTCTGTCCGTCTGTCCGTCTGTCCGTCTGTCTGTCACCAGGCTATATCTCAAGAACCGTGATAGCTAGACAGTTGAAATTTTCACAAATTATATATTTCTTTTACCGCTAAAAACAAAATAAAATAAATGTTTGAGGGGAGCTCCCATACAAAAACTTGATTGTTATAGATAATGGTACAAAACCCTCGGTGCGCGAGTCCGACTCGCACTTGGCCGGTTATTAATATTTGTTGTTAGAGCAGCAACAGAAATACATCATCTGTGAAAATTTCAACTGTCTAATTTTCACGGTTCAGCAGATACAGCCTGGTAACATACAGACAGACGATTTTGCCCTCTGGGTACAAAAAACTAAAAAGTATACTGCTTGCTCAACTTTAACCTTAATTAAATGAATATATTCATCTTACATATGGCTAGAACTACACATATAGAACTAAACTAAATATACCCAGAGGTTCCCAGTACTAATTTCAATATTATCTCAGTACAGCGCCGCCCTAGTTCTCTCCAACATGCCCCTGTTTTTGCCTTATCTCACAATATTATCAATTCAAACTTGTATAGTACAAAGCTAGATGCCTTAGCTTGTTCAAATAGCTCTATCAACTTAACAGTTCGGTTCAGGAGCTTGGCGGCTCATCGTATTTCGAAAACACGGTAATTAGCAGTTTAAAATAGGTTTTTTTAGAACGAAGTTTTTATCCGCAGGTAAAGAGGTAACATGGGGGGCTACTCCATAAAATAATACGTTAGTCGTACGATAGTGACGTCCTATTTCTATGTTAAACCAAATCAGGCTTTATCATTTTAAGCATGGTATAATAAAACAGGTATTCTCTTCCCGAGATGGAACTTGACTACGTCACAAAGTGTTGCCACTGATTGTTCTTTTCGGTAAATTTAAGGACTTTTTCAATTAGTTCATGAATATTTAAAAAATATTAAGTAACTTAGCTATTTAGTATCTCACGATTCTCGCGTGATTTATCAATTCAATATTTTATAAATTGATATAATGGATTATTAATTCGAAATTGGTATATAAAGTTCAAAAATGCATTACGCTCAGGTAATTCAATTTCACACAGTGGCAACATATCAAACTGATGACGTAGTCAAGTTCCACCTACGTCATCAGCTGTCACGGGAAGAGAATACCTTATTTTATTGTACCATGATTTTAAGTTAGTGCTTAAGGTTGCTTGACACTGAAACGCGGATATGCAGTAATTTCTGTCTTGCGTACCGCTTTTGGAGTAACGCCCCTGGTCTCCAATTTGCTTAGTAACGTTACATTTCGCGATGACACGAATTGACATTTTCAGAAATAGATAGGTAGATAGATAGATAACTCTATAATTTGCACCTAACCAAGGTCGCTGGAAGGCGCTGGATGCAAGCCGCTCTAGATCGATCATTTTGGAAATCTTTGGGAGAGGCCTATGTCCAGCATTGGATGTTGTGCGGCTGAAATGATGATGATGATGACAATTTGCACCAAAAGAAATGATGATTGACAAAGCATTTAAGAATAACCCTTACCCTAGACTTTTCCATACAAACGTTAGTCTATGTCGATGTAAATTGTAATTTTAAAGAAAATGTAATTATCTAGCGTTATAACTGGTCTCCCACGGTAAAATTATAAACTGGAAAGAAAATATGAGGATGTAGAAGTTTTCCAAACTGATGGTCAGAAATGATATAACACACTATATTCTATTTCAAGTTCATATTTTGATTGTAAAAACCAGTTATATGCCTAGATATGTGCAATATCTATTAATTCACAAAATTTTGCTGAAATCGGGCATGTTGTTTCGAAATAAAACGTAGACTATGTTTGTATGGAAATGTGTAGTTTGGTCTAGAGTAAGTACTTTTAAGAAAAAGGTAATTTAATTTTGCTTCGCCTAAAATCTAGTTGATCAGATCCTCATCATCTTCATTTCAGCCGCATAACGTCCATTGCTAGACGTAGGCATCTCCCAAGGATTTCCAAACAGACCGATCTAGAGCGGCCTGCATTTAGCTCTTCCCACAGGTATAGCTCATATTGTCAGCTACAAGTCAGCAACCTTTTTTTTCTCCCAACTTTCTCTTAGCTCAAAGCTGCACATTTTCATGCTTTAACGTCACTCTAACTTAAACTTTTCAGCTCATCGTGTTTCAAAATCACGGTAATTAGCATACTTTAACTAAAGTTTTTTTAGAACAAAAAACCCAATTTTACTCGCAGGTGAAGGGGACACCTGATCTCCATTTTCCGTTAGTTCATTTTACACGTCATGCGACAACATGAATTGACATTTCGGGGAATAATTACGGACAAAAAATCCGCTAGATGACAGAAAATCAAATCAGACACATTTTTCGTAACGTCAAAACAAACATTTTCTATGGGATAAGTATGAAATACGAAAGAGTGTCGTCATGCTTCTTGAAGTTAAATAGTCCCAATATCAGTTTTTCTGCGTTATTAAATCTAAAATTACGTTAAAAATAAATATTGTCACGAGAGTGGGTTGGGGATAGGAAAGGAAACACCAATCCTATGGAATAGTGCCTTTATTTACAACTCTAGGGTACTCACAGTTGTCACAGATACGTACGCGGGAATGTCACTGTACTGTCACACACACAGAAACGTCACTGCACTGTCTTGCGCGTGGAAACGTCACTGCACTGTCACGCGCGGTAATGTCACTGCACTGTCACACACGTAAACGTCACTGCACTGTCACGCGCGGAAACGTCTCTCGCGCGTATTTACTGCACTGAATACTTCACTTCACTCACTATTACACTTTACTTTTTACTCACTACTTCCACTTTTACTTTTCTTCCTTTTTCTTCTTCCTTCTTCCTTCTTCGGATTTTACTTTCAAACTAAACTGGCGTAGGCCGCGCCTTGTTCTGCTTATATACCCCCCGGATGCGAACAATATCGCATCAAAGTTCTAAACTTAAGTCATAAATTTTCTTTTGTCTTCTTTTATTTCTGGTCCGTATTTTCATTCCAATTTAATCTAGAGTTATCTAGAAACTTCTTACAAAACTTCAAAAACACTATACGTGACTGTGATTTGAACCTAGGGTCTATGGATTCACAGTCCAACACCAAGACCGCTAGGCCAATCGTGTGCTGACGTGAGTGACGAAATTTCCCTTTAGATGAATTCTCCTAGTTTGAATTTGTGACGTTGACATTGTCATTATCACTTATCGTCCTACGCGACACTGCCCCCTCTCGAGACATGATCGTCCCGATCATTATTGCTTCCATGATAACGTGCCAATCGATCCACATGAACTATTTTGAGAGGACTGCGAGGATTACGCTGAATCCGGTACGTCACGTCGTTAATTCTGGTGACAATTTTGTAAGGTCCTTCCCAACTTGGTTGTAGCTTTGGAGATTTTCCTTTTCTCCTCACCGGATTATGAAGCCAAACCAGTGTTCCTTCCTCGAAGCTGAGGCCATTAGCTCTTCGATCGTAACGAGTCTTCATCCGTTCACTAGCTTTAAGCCCAGCCTCTCTAATCTGCTCATAGACGTCAACCATCTTAATCCGAAGGTCATTAGCGTAGTCGGTTATTCCTTTTGGGGTATCTGGTGGACAACTTGATAACAAATCAGCTGGCAATTTCAATTCTCTTCCAAAATTGGCATATGCTGGAGTAACTGTAGTGGTCTCATGCACCGCAGTCCTATAAGATAAGAGGAATAGCGCAATATACTCGTCCCAGTTTTTCTGATGGCTTTCTACTACTTTTGCCAGATGCCGTTCCAATGTTTGGTTAAACCTCTCAACCATTCCATCTGACTGCGGGTGATACGGCGTCGTCCGAGTCTTATGGATTCCCATGATTTCACAGACTTCTCGGAATACTTGTGATTCAAAGTTTCGACCCTGATCACTGTGCATCTCCAATGGCACACCAAATCTACAGAATACTTCGTTCACAAGCTTTGTCGCTACGGTGGTAGCCTCTTGATTAGGTAGTGCAAATGCTTCAGGCCATTTCGTGAAGTAGTCCATAACTACCAAAATGTACCGATTGCCAGCATTCGTAATTGGAAACGGTCCGGCTATGTCAAGAGCTACTCGTTCCCAAGGAGCTCCGACATTATACAACCTCATGGCTCCTCTGCTTCTAGTCTGTGGTCCCTTAACTGCCGCACAACTCTGACATTTACGGCACCAGTCTTCTACATCATCTCGGCAGTGTAACCAGTAGAAACGTTCTTTAATTTTTGTGAGGGTTCTTCTTATCCCCAGGTGTCCGCCGGAAGTACCATCATGAAAAGTTTTTAAAATCTCCCTTACCTTCTCTCTGGGGACGACCAATTGTAGATGGCAATCTTTACCTTGAGTACTTTCCCATTTTCGGTAGAGTAATCCATCATGTAACATCAGGCTGTCCCATTGCGCCCAAAGACTCTTTGTAGCCGTACTGTATTTGGCCACTTCTGACCATTTTGGTTTAGTTCCACTTCTTAGCCAGTTCAATAGTGGTTGAAAATCTTTATCATCTTCCTGAGCCTTTTTCATGGCGTCGTCAGTCCAATTTTCATCTATAGAATCAGTACGGATTAGCCGGATGTTTACTTTTTCCTTCTCTTCCTGCCGATTGCAATGTTTACAGTCCTCCAGGCAAGGTCTTCGAGACAGAGCATCCGCATTGCCATGACTCTTCCCTCCTCGATGTTCAATTTCAAACTCATACTCTTGGAGTAGCTCAATCCACCTGGCTACCTGCCCTTCAGGATTTCTGAATTCCAATAACCATTTCAATGCAGCGTGATCAGTCCTTACCAGAAATTTGCGGCCAAGCAAATATTTTTTGAAATGTTGCAATGTCTTTTCCACAGCCAACAATTCTCTGCGAGTTACGCAATAGTTTCTCTCTGGCCTTGAAAGAGATTTGCTAAAGTAAGCGATAACTACTTCCTGATCTCCCCTCTGTTGAGATAGAACACCTCCAATTCCGGTGTTACTTGCGTCAGCGTCCACAATAAACTTTCCTACCATGTCAGGAAATCCGAGGATAGGGGTTTCACATAGCCGCATTTTGAGGTCCTGAAAAGCTTGCTCACAATCTTCATCCCAAGAAAATGCTCGTTTCTCTTCGGTCAACCGATGTAATGGCTTAGCGATATCGGAAAACCCTTTCACAAATCTTCTATAGTAAGAGCATAGACCCAGAAATGCTCGCACCTGTGTCTTATCTGTTGGCGTTGGCCAATCTTTTACTGCACTTATTTTAGATGGGTCAGTGGCAACACCTTGTTCCGATATAACATGACCCAAGTAGTTGACCTGGCGTTGAAAAAATGAACATTTCTTTGGACTCAGCTTCAAATTTGCACTCTGTAGTTTCGAAAACACGCTTTCAAGCTTCTTGAGATGATCATCAAAATCTCTCCCCATTATTATGATGTCATCTAAATAGACCAAACAGGTTTCTCCCAGCATACCTGCCAGCACATGTTCCATCAATCTTTCAAATGTTGCTGGCGCGTTACACAGTCCAAATGGCATAGTTTTGAACTGCCATAAACCCTTGCCGGTCGAAAACGCAGTTTTCTCTTTATCCTTATGATCCAAATCTACTTGCCAATACCCACTTTTTAAATCAAGAGTAGAGAACCAAGTCATACCACAAAGTGAATCCAAAGTGTCATTGATTCTAGGAAGTGGGTAACTGTCCTTTTTAGTTACATCGTTCAATCGCCGATAGTCCACACAAAACCTAATCGATCCATCTTTCTTTTTTACTAATACAACCGGAGAGCACCATGGGCTTGATGAAGGTTCTATTACGCCATTCTTCTTCATCTCTTGGATCATGTCCTCAACTTCCTGTTCACGGGCAAAAGGAACAGGTCTTGGTCTCTGCCGGATGGGTGCTGTATCTCCGGTATCAATTTTATGTCTTACCAAACCAGTTCTGCCAATATCTCCATCATTTTTAGAGAATAAATTGCTATATTTCAACAAGAAGTTTCTTGCTTTTATTAATTGCAATTTAGTAAGATTACCCTTGCAACCCTCCGTTAACCTTGCGACATTTTCTTCCTGATTCGTAATTTTCCGCTTTTGCCCTTCTTCACACTTCCACAACCAGGCTACTTCATCACAGTTTCCGACAATCGTTCCCTTTCGCAGTTTCTGCTCCACGTCATGCGGATTCAGAACAGGTACCAACGCAACTTGGCCACTTCCAACTAAGGTTCTAGCCGGAATCCATGATGCGTCTGAGATTCCTCCCTCTATAATGGCACATCTCCGCGGTCCGCTTCCATTATTAGGCGGTAGCATAACAGGGACCGTCGTTTGGGATCTAGGACTAAGGACAGTGTCTCTCAAACATAACACCTTACCAAAATTTCCTCCTTTCATCGGAATTTCATCATTGCCATGTTTTAGAACACCATTTTTCAAGTCAATATTGCACTGATGATTTTGTAGAAAGTCCAAACCAATAATGCAATCTTCGGAGATGCCTGCGACAATCACTCTTTGCCAATAAAGTGTTGCCCCGATCTTAATGGCTACAATTTTTTCTCCTTCAGATGGGATTCGTTGGCCGGTAGCAGTAGTTAACGTGATATTTTTATTCGCTTGAATATACCGACCTCCAATGTCCTTAAGTCTGTGGTTGCTAATGACTGTCCGTGAAGCTCCAGTGTCTAATGTCAACTGGCAAGGCTTCCCATTGACTAAACCGTCTATCACTAGAGTATTTCCGTCGTTAGTCTGCTTCACAAGAATTTCTGGGGCTTTACTACTACCGGCCAGCGCCCACCCCACAGCCCTGGCCTTCTTTAGTTTTCCTGTGACTGCTCCGACGTCGAAACCGCTGCATCCACTTGACGTCGGAAAGTTGTACGTTCACGCTTCGGGCAAGTGCTTCGAATATGACCCCGCTCTCCACACTCATAGCACATCGGGTTGTAGGGTCGTCGTCTACTGTTTTCTGTGACTACAACCTCTCGAAGCCTTAGAGCTCGTGAGTCATGACGAACCGCTTCTACTTCCAAAGCGTGAGCCACTGCTTCTTTCAAGGTGGTGTGGTGATCCAGTCGTACAGCCGCCCTGACTTCGGGATCCCGTATCCCATCAATAAAAACCTGCAAGAGCATCTCCTCCACGACAGATGGTGATGAATGATATGCCTTGCGGACCAGTCTTTCTACTTCCACGGACCACTGTTGTAAGGTCTCGCTAACCCGCTGACAACGATCTTTGAGTTGCGCCCTGTATACATGCTCCAGGTGGCTTTCACCGTATCTGGCTTCCAGAGCGCCTATGAGTTCGTCGTAGGTGACCTCTTTCTTCCCAGCGCCGAGTGCTTCCAATACAGACAGAGCGTCATCTCGAAGTGCCAGGGTCAATGCAGACTGCGCCTCCTGCTCATCCCAATGGCTGGCTTTTTTAATTGTCTCCAACTGCAATTTAAAAGCAGCCCAAGAGGATTTGCCGTCGTAGGGTGGCACCTTTAAATTTTTGGTAAAAGGAGCGACCACAGAGCTAGTGACAGGGCCAGACTCTTTGAGAAGTTTTACTTCCTTACCAAGCTGTTGAAGCGTCCCTTTTACTTCAGCAACTTCCTCTTTTACTTCTGTAACTTCCTCCTTTACTTCTGCAACTTCCTTCTCGAAGTCATCCATCCGGGCTGTGTTGGCCCGAACCGCGGCCAAAACATCTTTGGAAAAGGATTGAAGTTGCTCCTCCTGACGGCGTGCTTGCTCTTCCTGCAGCGCCCGTATTTGCTCCTCCTGGCGGCGTGCTTGCTCCTCCTGCAGCGCCCGTGCTTGCTCCTCCTGGCGGCGTGCTTGCTCCTCCTGGCGGTGTGCTTGCTCCTCCTACAGCGCCCGTATTTGCTCCTCCTGGCGGCGTGCTTGCTCCTCCTGGCGGTGTGCTTGCTCCTCCTGCAGCGCCCGTATTTGCTCCTCCTGACGGCGTGCTTGTTCTTGCATCATGACAGTAATCTGCTGCAGGAACGCGTTCATTTCCAATGGAGCGGCTGATGGGACGGCCGCTGATGTTGTCGCGGCTCCGCCAGAGTTGGACTCCTCGAGCGATTGTTCCTCTGCCGCTGCAGCTCCCGCTCGCGTGGTTACCCCTCTCTCATTTCTAGGCACGATCGGCATCTTTCCTATCCCACTTCTGACACCAATTGTCACGAGAGTGGGTTGGGGATAGGAAAGGAAACACCAATCCTATGGAATAGTGCCTTTATTTACAACTCTAGGGTACTCACAGTTGTCACAGATACGTACGCGGGAATGTCACTGTACTGTCACACACACAGAAACGTCACTGCACTGTCTTGCGCGTGGAAACGTCACTGCACTGTCACGCGCGGTAATGTCACTGCACTGTCACACACGTAAACGTCACTGCACTGTCACGCGCGGAAACGTCTCTCGCGCGTATTTACTGCACTGAATACTTCACTTCACTCACTATTACACTTTACTTTTTACTCACTACTTCCACTTTTACTTTTCTTCCTTTTTCTTCTTCCTTCTTCCTTCTTCGGATTTTACTTTCAAACTAAACTGGCGTAGGCCGCGCCTTGTTCTGCTTATATACCCCCCGGATGCGAACAATATCGCATCAAAGTTCTAAACTTAAGTCATAAATTTTCTTTTCGTGTCCGTAAAAAAACCTGCAGCTTTATTTTCATTCTTTTTTCTCTCAACTTTCTGCACGCTCAAAGCTGCACATTTTCATGCTTTAACGTCGCTCTAACTTAAACTTCTAAAGCAATGCTATCGAGCCCGGCTCATCGTGTTTCAAAAACATGGTAATTAGCATACTTTTGACTTAGTTATTTTTTAAAATGAAGTTCTTACTCGCTGGTGACGGGGGGTGACCCTTATCTCCATTAACATTGCAAGTAACACGCAACAATATAAATCGAAATTTCGAGAAGTGATTATGTAAAAAGAATTAAAAAGGAAAGGTAATTTCGCATTGCCCGAAAGATAGTTAATCTCATATTGTCAGTAAAAAAAACCTGCAACTTTATTTGCATTCTTTTTTTCTAAACTTTGTGTAAGCTTAAAGCTGCACATTTTCTAGCCTTTAGCTCTAACTTTAACTTTTGAACTAAAGCGATCGGATTCGGCTCATCGTGTGTCAAAAACACGGTAATTAGCATACTTTTAACTAAGTTTTTATTTTTTGAAACAAAAGTTCTGACTTGCATGTAGCGGGGGTGACCCTTATCTCCAATATTACACGTTACACGCGACAACATGAACTTTCGAGAAACAATGATGGACAATGAGTTTAAAGTAAAAGGTAATTTCGCCTTGCCCGAAAGATAGTTCATCTCATATTGTCAGTAAAAAAAACCTGCAGCTTTATTTGCATTATTTTTCTTTCAACTTTGTGCACGCTCAAAGCTGCACATTTCCAAGCCTTTACGTCGCTCTAACTTTAACTTCCAAACTAAAGCTATCGAGCTCGGCTCATCGTGTTTCAAAAACAAGGTAATTAGCATACTTTTAACTAAGTTTTTTTTTCGCATTTGAGTGAAGGTCTGCAACTCCATAGGATTGCAGTTATAGCATGAGATATTGTGTTTAGTCGCCACGTTTACGACATCTACAGGAAGAGCTGGAGATGTCCTCTTCTAGGCTGAAACCCATACGTCAATGTCTTTTCTTACTTCTTTTTATTCAACATCATCAGGTATTTTTGTCTCCTCTGCAGGAGCACAATCCTCTCTGTACTACCAGAGCCATACTTGGCTAGAGCAACCAGAGGACTTGGCCTACACTACACTCTTCTCGCTGGCCAGACGGTTTGGAGATTGATGTTTATGTTTGTATTTCCTAAGTTGCCTCCTAGGACATCCACGGGAGGACTTGCAGTGGCCCTATTCTACTCAACCACACGGCAACATTCTTCTTCTTATTATTAAAGAGTGAAGCTATTGTCTGTGGAGCAACCAATGCCATCTATCTCTATGTCCAAGGCCAACTTCTTAACATCCTTGTAAGTTGAAAAAATTATCTGATCGGTTAGTTGTATTATAAAACTATCTTCTATGTAATATTTCTTACTTACCTATCCGAAAATCAGAATTTCTTTAAGAAATCCGGATAAATATTTGTAGGTACGCGGATTTAATCTTATATGTAAATGGAGCGCTGACATTGAGAGACGTACAAATAGATTTCATACACAATAGTACCCTGCAGATATGCTATGATTTGGGATTTGTTTGCGAGATGTTTGAGCCAAATATGTGGAGAATATCACATTACTCTAATATTAGTAAGGCGAAGGTTTGTGTGTGCCTGTGTGTGTTTGTTACTTCTTTACGCGCAAACGTCTGGACCAATTAGATAAAATTTAGTATGCATCTATTCCATGCTGGTCTGGGAGAAAAGAAAAAACTTAGAGTGTAAGCTGCTTCTCTTCCCGCGCAGATAGTAAAAGCCGTTCTAGGGGATGGGTGAAAATGACGATGTTAACAGGCGATGCGGCTAGCAACCCATCACTGTATTGATTGCTTGTCTCCATCTTCTCGCTCGCCCACGCCATGACGCTAAAAGTGGCTTTTGAGTCTTGCGGCCCTGGGCTCTCTCTGCATAGAGCTGCAAGACCCAAAATGCTCTGTCTGCCCCATTAGGGATAAAGTCAAAGTCAAAGTCTAAGTCATAATTTTTTTTTCAATGTAAGATATATTTATCTCTTATCGAAGGTCATTTTTAGGGTTCCGCAGCCAAATGGCAAAAACGGAACCCTTATAGATTCGTCATGTCGTCTGTCTGTCCGTCCGTATGTCACAGCCACTTTTTTCCGAAACTATAAGACCTATACTGTTGAAACTTGGTAAGTAGATGTATTATGTGAACCGCATTAAGGTTTTGACACATAAATAGAAAAAAACAATAAATTTTGGGGGTTCCCCATACTTAGAACTGAAACTCAAAAATTTATTTTTCATCAAACCCATATGTGTGGGGTATCTCTGGAAAGGTCTTAAAAAATGATATTGAGGTTTTTAATATCATTTTTTTCTAAACTGAATAATTTGCGCGAGAGACAATTCCAAAGTGAAAAAAGAGTGTGTCCCTCCCCCCCCCCGTAATTTCTAAAATAAGGGAATGATAAACCTAAAAAAAATATATGATGTTCATTACCATGAAAACTACCAGCGAAATTGGTTTGAACAAGATCTAGTAAGAAGTTTTTTTTTAATAATAATTATAAATCATAAACGGCAATTTACCTTTCATTCAATCAACTCAAATATAAAAAAATTAAAAAACATACTACAATACTTTTATATTATGTTATTTGCTACTACGGAACCCTACATGGGCGAGTCCGACTTGCACTTGGCCGTTTATTTTATATTATTTTAGTGCAAAAGCTAAAAACTACTAGCGTATAGCGGATAAAGACGTGATAGTATGTATGTTAGTATGCATTCTGTAGCGTATGTATGTTTATATGTAACATAAAAATATTAAAATTTTGAAGCAAATATTAAATTAAATAACGACACAAAGCTCAAACTGGCGTAAAAAAGTTCCAGGTTGATATTTATTGCAGAAATGCATTTCAGAAACATTGCAGAATCGAAATTTAAAGGTTGTAATAAATCAGTCCATCGAAAATATTTCATATTTTACGTATTTTCTGAGCACGAAGCTAAAAAAAGCTTATAAAAATGCTTTTTTATAATAATTTTTTAAACCGACTTACAAAAAGGAGAAAGTTATCAATTCGTCGTGGCGTTATTTTTTATGTATGTTTACGGATTATTGGAAGACGCCTGGAATGAATTTGAAAAAAAGTTTGAAACTAGAATCTAATAACCGACTTCAAACTTCTTCTTCTTCTTCTTATCGTGTGTGTTAGTGACTAACACTAGTGTCAGAGTTTTTAAACCGCCTTAAAGGCCTCTGACATGGTTTTAGGTAACGACCAATGTCAAAGACAGTGACCGGGACCGACGGCTTAAAGTGCCCTCCGAAGCACGGATCATCTTACTTATCAGACAATCAGGTGATCAGCCTGCAATGTCCTAACCAAACTAGGACAACAACACAAAGTCGTTGCCCCCGCCGGGAATCGAACCCGCGACCTCCGGGTATGAGCCGAACGCCCTAACCAGTTCACCACGGAGGCAGCACCACGATTCAAACTCAAACTAAACAACGGATTTTGAAAAAATTTCAACAAAAAAATATTTTTTCCACAAAACGAACGCGACGGCTTTATACCTCTTCTTTTTGGAATTCGGCTAAAAACCATTCGAAATCCTAACTAGGCTTTTTTTTTTAATATGACATGTGGTTTCCAAATAAAGATAGAAGACTTTTGTATAGAAATTATTTTAAGTATGTACTTTCTAAGAAAATTTCCACATATTTGATTTACAAATAGATTAATCTTTATTTATAAACCAATCCAGCGTAAAAAGCAAGTTAAAGTTTTAAAATCCGCCAATAAATCAGCACCGGGGACGTTGCCTGAAATTAAACTATAATATGTATCAAACCGAACGCCGAAGGAAAAATTTACGATATTTTGTAAGTTGGTAAGTAGCTTTTGATATTTTCGCCACAGAACTACCAACATAAAATCACTTTAGGAAACTTTAAGTTGGTAGCGTCGTAGTGCAAGTATGTACCAAGTGTGGACGGTGGCGTAAGTGATAAACTTATTAAAAAAATTAATGTTTAACTATGGTAGTAATGGAAAGTTTCTAAAACACAAATCTCAAATTAGATACTTTATGCAAACGTCAAAACAAACATTTTCTATGAGATCTGTGTGACATAAAGACTAATGACCGCCGTATGGTTTCCTGCAGAGTAGAATAGGCCCACTTCAAGACTTTCCGTGGATGTAGGAGAAGGTAGGTAATACACGCTTAAAAAGCTCACAAACACCAAAGAGACCTCTCCAACCCGTCAGGCTAGCGTGGAGAGTGTAGGCCACACCCTCTAGCTGTTCTAGCAAGTATGGCTTTAGTAGTGCAGAGAGGGCCGTGTTTCTGCAGTGAAGATTAAAAAGACCTGAAGAAAAAGACAGTGACGTCATAGTTTATTGGAGTCAAATAGCGCTCTTAATATGAGATTTTCCGCAATAATAAATATAAATCACGTTAAAACGGATATGATCATTGACAAGTGGCATTATTTTGTGACATTTTATTCTACTAACAGGATTAAATAATTTATTTTTCTCCAGGATCCTAATTATAGTGGATATTAAGTATCTAAATATGTAGTCAGCCATCCCCTTATTTTACACCCTCCTAGATTTCTCTAACAACCCAAAGGTTGGCTGTTTGATAATGCTTTTAGAATTAAGTCCGCCTATTTGCTATTCAAATTGTATTTTGTACAATAAAGTTTAAATAAATAAACTAAGCGCTATGTATCCCGCCCACTGCCAATTCAACGAGCTAATCCGCTGCCGGGTTATGTCAGTGACTTTAGTTCTCCTAGGAATTTCCTCATTCCTGATTCGATAATTTCAAGGTTTGTAATATTTGAATGATAATAGATATGACTCAACCACTAGTGTACAAATAATGTGTGTTACCAGTGATGACTTATAGCTCTGAAACCTACCCTTACTCTGGATCTCATAAGAAGGCTCAAGGTCGTGAAACGCGCTATGGAAAGGGCTATGCTTCGTGTTTCCCTACGTGATCGAATCAAAAATGAGAAAATTCGTAGGAGAACTGGCAGTGGACGGGAACATAGCACGACGATCCGAAGGCCGATGGAAAAAAAGATTATCGAATGGTGATCACGTACTGGCAAGCAAAGCGTAGGACACCCACCCACAAGGTGGTCTAACGACCTGACTATGCTGGAAGGCGCTGGATGCAAGCCGCTCTAGATCCGTCATTTTGGAAATTCTTGGGAGAGGCCTTTGTCCAGCAGTGGACGTAATGCGGCTGAAATGATGATGATGATAAAATAAATAAACAAAATGGTATCATATTAAATATTGAATGTCCTAAAGAATAACGTAACATAAAACTCTTTTAAAGTATGGAATAAAATATACATTTATAGGCGGCATCTCTTTGTAATTGGAGCTTATATGCAGACAGCATCTCTTTGTAAAAGGAGCTTATTAACTCTTTTTAAAATAAATTTATACATATATACAACGTGTAACGGAAAGGGTATATCAATAAGAAGTGGAAAAATACTGTACCTTGCATAGATCCTTTATACCAAATTTCAAGTTAAAATATAAACTTAAACTTATACGTGAAATTATAAAATATTTAACCACAAAAAAAATTGCACGTAAACAAACATGGCACAACACTATTCAGGTCAATGTCTCCTCACTTGCACTATTCACTATGGAGCCTAGTACCGTGCTAGTACTCTTGGTATACGAAGAAAGAGGAAAGGGAGCATTGCACTACTCTCCTCACACGCCATGAAATCCTATTACTCGGCGTCAACACGCGCTTTTGATGCAAACACCGCCACTTGCGGTGTTGTTTGGCGGCAAATCAACAAACGATATGCCGCGGCCAAGCGGCGGCGGTAGCACCTACGGCGGCGATCGTTTGACGAAGTCTGTAACAAACAAATTTCGATTTAATGGCACTATTCCTAAGAATTATTTTACTTTAACAAAGTCAAGTCTTTTTTAATGCGAAAATTAGATAGGTAAAAATAGTAGGTACTTACTTTTCAAAGGAAAGGTTCAAAATGTCGCCCTAGTTGCTGGATGCACAGGCCAGCTCGCCGGTACATGGATGCACGGACGTTACGCAGCATCTCTGGCGTCACAGTACTGAAGGCGGCCTTTATGCGTTCTATCATTTCGTCCCGTGACGAGCACTCCACAGCATACACGGTATTTTTTATGTATCCCCATAAGAAAAAGTCCAGGGGAGTGAGATCTGGTGACCGCGCTGGCCATGCGACACTGCCTCCTCGCCCTATCCACTGGGAGAAGCGAGCATTTAAGTGACTTCGCACATCACGAGCGAAGTGTGCTGGAGCACCGTCGTGTTGAAATATTAGATTGTGGTTCATCACGAGGTCGATGTAACTGGACACTGGCATAACTGTTAACTCTTCATTTAATGTATTACTTAAAAACTCTAAGTAATTTTCACCATTTAAAGTTTGTGGCAAAAAGTATGGTCCAGCGACAACATCTCCCACTATTCCTGCCCACACATTTATCCGCCACTGGTGCTGAAATGATGACTCCGAAGAAACGTGTGGATTGGAGTGCGACCAGTAGTGTTCGTTGTGGATGTTGCTTATGCCACCTCGTGTGAAAGAAGCTTCATCCGTCCACAGCACTTTTGAGGCAAACTCCGGTGAGGCTTCAACCTGGTTCCGGTACCACTCGCAGAAAGTGACGCGAGGTAAAAAATCAGCAGGTATTAATTCCTGTGTGCGACGAAAGTGGTATGGATGTTGGCCGTCGGCGTGCATCACTCGCCACACTTGCATGTGATTCGTGGCCCCCAGCTCTAAGGCGGCACGACGCGTGCTGCTCCTCGGGTTATCCTCGAAATGTTGCAGTACGGCTTCTTCAAATTCCGGGTCTTGAGTGGACGGGCGGCCCGTAGGTACTGGGGCGTGGAAAGAGCCAGTTGAGTACAAGCGATGCACCATCCGCCTGAAGCAAGCCAGTGAGGGCAGACGCCTGGCTTCTACAAGTGGTCGACCATCAATGAATCGCTGATGGTACAGCTCTCGAGCGGCACTGAGACTGCCCTCTGCTGCTCCGACACAGAGCATCATTTCGTAATATTCTCGATTACTCAAAGACATCACGAAGACACAAGTAGGTAGGTAGGTAGTCGAAATCAAGAACAAAAGTCGAAACACAAAACACGGTCTGATCACTAGAACGCAAAGAGAACGACTAAAGCAAACAAATTACCTAATGAACAATTTGTATCTTTTCGTTGTAGCATCCTAGTTTCCTAGTACAGGGTAGATGTACCAAAAACCAGCCAGCTTTAAAAATCAACATTGTTTATTTGTATTTCTTTATTTTAGTTCTGACGACGACTGCAAAAATGTATGGAATATTCTATCTAATAAATAAAAAAAACGACGGGTTGCACTCTGGGAGTGCCGGCAGAAGTGAAAACTTGAATACTAACTTTGTGCATTTTTGATATTTTGGAATGGTTAGGGAATCATTTTGCACGAATTGCTTTAATTATCAGTATAAAATATTTCAAATCTTTTCTGAACCACAGTCTGTCACAAATGTCACAAGCATGACCAAATTCATTTTCAACAAAATCATTTTCAAATACGCAGCAGTATGGCCACTACACTACACAGACGGTCGAGCCATCAGCTGTCACCATCCATGGATGTGCGTAGCACGCTGTAACATAAACACACACGAACATTCGCGCAAGCGCCCTGCGCCGTCTTACGGATTTCCGATCAGGCCACGTGTCCTGACGCGAGTTTAAGATTTTTTACCCATTCCAAAAAAAGTGCACAACGCCGCTAAAGAAGTTTTCACTTCAATAAAATAATATTCAATCCCGTCATTCCGGGACTGTCCCGTGGAATGCTAAACAGTTAGCAGCTTTCATCTCTTAATATCAATACGGTCAAAGATGGTAGTCAAGGAAGTCACAAAATCCCAAGTAGTCACTGGCATCAGGATTCTGGGCCAAGAATTGGACCACTCTGTCTTTCGAAGTCGTAGTAATGTCGTACGTAAATGATACAAGAAAGGTTTGTGCAACCGGTCGTAAAATTTTTAGTCACAAGAAGTTTATCATTCGTAGCGAACGCGCATGTGAAAAACTATGAGTGTGGTGCCTTTGTGCATGGGATGCCACTAACATCATCCTCCATCATCCAGAAAATAGTTTGGAAATCTGACACAAACTCACGATCTGTCCTCTCCTCACGCACGAAAAGTAAACAAACAAGCACTGAGGTGGGCGTGTATTGGCACTTCTACCCTATTTTCGTTAAAAAGTGCGAAAAGAATAGGAATATCATACTTGCCTGCTTTAATAATTAGGGATCTGTTTCGTTTTTACATACGTAATTCAATAAACCTCCTCATGACTTATGGACTCCTAGTAATATTTGGACAATTTATTTAGAAAAAATAAGATTTTAAGGTAGGTGTATTAAAAATAGCTTATCAAAATTCCTAAAAAACTTCAATTTAGTGACGACATCGAAAAAAATTAAACACATCCGGAACCATTACTTAAAATTAAAATAAAAAGTACCAGGCGCATAGTTGAGAGTGATGATCGGGAGCCACGCCTATTTCGGGGTTCATTTGAAAAGTTAAAAAACTTCTCTCTGTTTAATAAAATATTTTTTTGTTCAGTTTAATTTTTTTTTGGGCATTTGGCCTGAAAGTTTAAATAAAAAATTTAACATTTGTGATGATTAATAAAGTCTTTAACATACTTACTATCTACTTGGTTAATACGAGTTACAATATGTCCTTACGCATTTACACATTCGTGTTCGTTATTCGCCTCGCGATTCGCACGAATGTGAAACCGCGGTACGAAGACGGGAATCGCGAATGACGAGACGAATAGCGAACTCACTGTTTACATATGCGTGTTCGTTATTCGCCTCCCGATTCGCGCGAATGTGTAAATGCGGCATCAGAGGTTTTCGTATGCGAATCAACGTCTTTTTAGCACCCGACACAAACGAGGGGTGTTTTAAATTTGACCGCTATCTTAAATAGGTGAACCAATTTGGTTGCTTTTTTATTTTATTTGAAAGCAGATTTTTAACGTTGGTTCTTAGAAATGTTTTATTAAAGACGGGTGTCGGTGGATTTTTTATAATTTTATTTCAATTAAACATTAAATAATTGTATTTTATTGTGTGTCAGTGCTTCAAAATGCACGTTAAGTCTTTAATCCCACCTAGCATACGAGTATTATGGTCAGTTGTTTTTATGTAGCTAGAAACATCTTGACACTATTGTTGACCAGTCTGACCACTTACTAACACATACAAAACATTTTGTGCTAAGTCAGTACGTACATTTATCAGAGACAGGATCAGATAACATCTTAAGAAACAATGAAGATGTTACCTCTCTCATATCAGAACATTTTCCCGATTGCATACGTTACTGTGATGCTTTAAGGCCCGTGTCCACTTCCCGGCTTTACAAGATTTGGGCAAGGCCGTTATGCGACTGCCCTGCGCTTGAATACTTTTTTTGATTTAGGTCAATTTTATGACCGGCCGTGTGGCTGACCTCACCTCTCCATCAAAATGTTTACTCCTTTATTCGCCTCTTACGTCATTCAAGGAGTGAAAAGACTGGTATCAATCTTAGCCGAAAATCAGACCGCAAAAAAAAAAATTAAGATGTTAACTTTTACGAAAAATAAATCTGGAACCCATCTTTGTAAATAATATTAATTTTAATACCAGGAGCACAGGGTAAGTGATGTAAAAGAGGTGGAAACTTATTCTGATAGGCATGGTTGTAGGTGATTGACCCATGATTGACCCCACAGCTGTTTATTGTCATAGTGATGTGCGAATGTAAATTAATAAAATGTATACACATATTTTAAAAAATTATTTAAAATCGACACGTAAACTTACAAGGCAAAACAATGCACCATGCGGTTTCTTACAGTTGCCCGTATTGATGCACTCGATATTGATATACCCTTTCCGTTACACGTTGTATATAAACACCTAGTATTTAAGCAGAGTAACCTTTGAAACAAAGTAGCATTTATCCATCACTCGTTGGTTTTACATATCAATTAGTTTGAATTTTAGATGGCAACCCTGCCAGTGCGGAACATTTACAGTTATCGCGGTCAAAGATGGTATAATTAGTAACGTAACAGACACCCAACACCATAGAAACTATTGGGAGGGCCCGTAAGTAGGCAAAACTGGAGTTGCGGGGTGGCCTCATAGAGAGCACAAAGAATGAAAGCATTAAGTCTTACTCAGCAAATAAATTCAAAGAAATATCTACTCAATGTCGCAAGCGATATGGTTTAATTTAGCTCGCGTCAGAACTCGGCACCTCTTCGTTTAGATACCTAGAAGAGCATTGCAGGCCAATTTCATTCTTATTTCTCTAGACATACGATCCGGAGTGTATAAAATAGGTATATTTTCGATACCTAAACGGCGAGTGACACAGGCCTGCTAAAACCGGTAGTTTCTGCTTAAAGGCCTGCGCAGACGAGGGATTTTTGTCCGCGGACTTTTTTGTCCGCTAAAATAGATCGCTTACAACTGTATCAAGTAACGCAAACGAGGGATTAAAAGTACCGCGTATAAAAAGTCCCCCGAATAACCGAGGACATACACAGAGCGGACCGGACAAAAGTACGGAAAAAAATAGAACTCGTGTAACTAGGCGAAGCAACGCACATGGCGGACTTTAGTCTGCGTTGTGCGCTGTATTGAGTGACGTACGTATGTACGGCGATACATGTGCGTTGAGTTTGCGGTCAATCCGCGGCGCACTTTTTATTCGCGGAGTGTACTTTTTTTTCCGCCGCGGAGAAAACTCCGTCGTCTGCGCAGGCTATAAATCTTCCCTAAAACAAGCTCCGCTGACCGCTTGTAACTTGTACCACTCGTAACATGTCTCAGCTCGTCTTGTTATCGCGGCCAACGTAATGCTGTTTTGGACCAAAACCGCTAATTTCTGCTTAAAACTTCGCTCCTGTTAGTGTTTCTGAATTTCCTCGCGGCGTAATTGTGTCAACTTGTGACTGTGTTCAAGAAAATGTATAGAAAAAATAAACGTGATATTAGAATAAAAAAGACGTGTGGCACTCGGGGACTGCCGCGGTAAAGCTATTGCAAACAAGGAAGGACGGCAACGTCGCAAACGGACGTCGGAGACGAAGCGGCAACCTACATGGTAGGCGGAGTGGGGAGCGTGGGGTTTTTTCGTTACGGTATTTCTGGATTCGGTCCCCGCGCTCAAGGCCCGCGATAGAAGCTATGCAATAGCTTAATAAATAAATATATAGGGGCAAATTACACTGATTGAGCTAGCCCCAAAGTAAGTTTGAGACTTGTATTATGGGATACTAACTCAACGATACTATATTTTACAACACTTTGAAATTTTGGACATTTTGAAAAAGGCCATTTTCTATCTTGCCTTGACCGGGGATGGAACCTGGGACCTCTGGTTGGCGGACGAGCAGGGTGACCACTACGCCACGGAGGTTTAAATTATAATATGTACTAGTACTAGTTGACGTGTTAAAGTGCCTGTAAAGATCTAATTACTGAATAAACATTCGAATTTTAGTATATATTTATATTTGATAGCTATAATAGGTCCCATCGTTGGGCAAAAGCCTCCCCTCTTTGTTTCCATCTATCGCGGTGACTTGACGTGATTTGCCATTCTTTTTCAAACTGTGTAAGGTCGTCCGCCCATCTTTTTCTTGGTCTTCCTCTCTTTCTTCGACAGTCCGGAGTCCAGTTGGTGACTATATGTGCCCATCTTTCAGGATGCATGCGACAGACATGACCCGCCCAATCCCATTTTAATGTAGCCGCTTTTACTACCACATCAGCTATCTTGGTGATGGAGCGCAGTGTGGTATTTCTTACACGATCTATTCGCCTAACACCTAACATGCTGCGCTCCATCGCTCGCTGGCACACCTTCAATTTGGACATCTGAGCATTCGTAAGAGACCATGTTTGAGCACCGTAGGTTAGGACGGGCAGGATGCACATGTCGACGAGTCTCTTCTTAAGGCAAGTTGGAAGATTGCCCTTTAGTAACTCCTTCATCGACCAAAAACTCTTCCAAGCGTTTTCGATTCTGCGGTCGATTTCTTTGTCCTGGCGATTAGTGAAGGAGACAATTTGCCCAAGGTATATGTACTCGTCGACAAATTGTATGACTTGCCCGTCTACCTCGACCCTGCGCTTCGTGCTATTCGTCATTTATTGGGTCTTCGCTCGGTTCATGTGTAGTCCAAATTGAAGGCTTGCTGTGCTGAGATCTTGCAACATTTGTTCAAGATCCGATGCGGAAGAGGCGAATAACACAATGTCGTTGGCGAAACGAAGATTTGTTAATCTTGTCCCGCCCACAACAATGCCCTTCTGGTCCCAAGAAGCGGCCAACTGATGGAAAATTTCTTCCAGTGTACTAGTAAAAAGTTTTGGAGAAAGTGGGTCACCCTGCTTTACACCGCGTTCTATTTTGAAAATTGTACCGGTAGTGTGCATTTTGATATCGGCCGTCATCACCAGGCTCGTTCCTGGAGTCGCCGGGAACTTGGGGCCTTACTTTATTTCGAATTACCATGAGGGGGTTTGGACCATTTACCCACCACGCTGGTCCAGTGCGGGTTGGTGGGTTGTCGTCAGAGCCTCGTTTGTTGTCTAGCAGCGAGCACCGCGTGCAGGTGAGGATGACTTGAGTGAGGGAGATGTTGGTCTCACTCCTTGCCCGCCATTTTTTCGAATTTTAGTATATACAGAAAATTTTATAGGTCATTACACAATAAAAAAATAGTGTTTTTAGTATTATACTGAGTAGATTAGGTCTTATTGCTTCCTACTTTTAATATCCTACACAAGGAAAAAGCTGTTACATAGTTGTGACGTGTGTTTATATAAATAGATAGACAATTATTTGTTGAAAGCGTCATATACGGCGATTACAAGACTTTTCCAATAAATAGATAAAGAAGGTTTACAGGGGTTCAACCATTTCATGGCTAATTTAAAACAACTTTGAATAAACAAGTACTCATTTTATTTTTAGACTTTCTAATTATGGAACTTCATTCCACTAATCAAGTCCTCTTTTTGATACCCATTTCAAAGAAGTTACTAAGTGAAAATTTTACATTTTGTGGCGGCAGCCATCTTGAATTTACAATGATACTGAACGTACAAAATTGTTTAGTAGGTGACTAACCATCATCATCATCATCATTTCAGCTTCATAACGCCCACTTCTGGACATACGCCTCACCTAAAGATTTCCAAAATGACTGGTTACTAACTATATTTAAGATTAATTGGTCAACAGGAAAAAATGTGTATTTACTTACTTAATTTGATCCAACAAACAAAGCAAGCTAAATAAAACTGTTGATGTAATAAAAAGGATTTGAATAAAGTTTGCTAGTTAATGTAATTGGGCATTTCACTACAAACAGCACAAAACAATATTGTTCTCTTAAAACAAATTGACAGAATGTGTTCAAAATACGAGAACGCGACAAAATGTGGACGAAATTCCGCAGAATTTTCGCAGAACGTTCTAGAAATCTGAATGTGACCGTAAAATTAACGTTATATGTTTGCACTAATTCGCTTTTAAATTTAATTTAAACGAGTTTAGTTGTAGTTACTCAGTTATAGCGTGAATGTTTTGTACACATGTTGCTAAAGAGAATTTGAATAATTAAATTGTTTTTGGGAAGTATCGTGTAAGGACGCTTACACACGCATCGTTGATGGGGATTACTCTATAAAATAAAACGTTAGTCGTACGATAATTGACGTCCTATTTCTATGTCACACCAAATGGGACTTTATCGCATACGTTGGTGCTCAATGTTGTTTGACATTAAAATGCGAGGACGCAGTGACGTCCATATTTCACTATCCTACTAATATTATAAATGCAAAAGTGAGTTTATATATTTTTTTATTGTTTGTTACCACTTTACTCTTCATCCACTGAACCTATTTAGATGAAATTTGATGTGGATATAGTTTGATACACAGGGAAGGACATAGAATAGTTTTTATCCCGAAATTCCCACGGGGAGTGAAGCCCACGGGCACAGCTAGTAATTCTATAAAATAATAGTCATTGCCGTGTAGTTTCCAGCAGAGTAGAATAATAGTCTCCAAGTTGAAGCACTCCAAGTCCTCCCGAGGATGTCGTAGAAGGCGACTTAGGGAATACAAGTTAAACTAAGCTTATAAACATCAATGAGACTTCTCCAACCCGTCTGGCCAACGAGAAGAATGTAGACCAAGTCCTTTAAGTGCTCTGGCCAAGTATGGCTCGCGTAATACAGAGAGGGTCATGCTTCTGCAGTGAAGATTAAAAGACCTGATGATGATGTAGTTACGTCCGTCTTGCGTACCGCTTTTGGAGTAATCCCCCTTCTACGGCACCACGTACTTGTCATTTTCGAATATTTGATTGCGCAGTTTGCGAGATCGAAAATATACGATTACGGTTAGGTTATACAATGTCCTTTTTTATTAAGTACAAATATTTTAAGGGGTGATTCAGTCCATAATTTTGAACAACTTTCCCAATAAATTTTTATCGAAATACGAAAAAATAATTTTCATTTTCCATAGTAATGATATCACGTGACTACTTCGATTTCTATTAAAACCTAAATTTTTTTTTCCTATTTCGATATACATTTATTGGGAAAAGTTGTTCAAAATGATGGTCTGATTCACCCCTTCAAATATTTGTACTTAATAAAAAAGGAAATTGTATTGTACTTAAGGCCCTTTATTCCAACGGCCCACTCGTATGAGGTGTGGAGTGATCTGTGAGGCACCCCGGAGACTTTAACATATCTCGTGTGACTGGAGAACGGAGGCGGAAAATAAACGAGAAATGACGCGGAATGAAGATTTTACTATTTTTTTAAAAGGAATTGGAGTTATAGAAGATATTTTTTTTTATAATTATTTAGTGACTTTAATTAAGCACAAGAATTAAATGTAAAATATCAGTAGTTTAGTCGTAGTTTTGAAAAAAACATTATACATATTTTTAAATTCTATTTTTTATATCTCAGTCGGTTTTAAAAACTTAAAAACTCGGCCTACCAAGCCCTAAAAGCTTGTACCTTTGAGTTTCGTGTTAAGTAATTTTTAACATAAAACACGGTGAGGCAACCTGCACATAATAATCAATAGGTAAATACAATAAGAGATTTTCTAACGGCATTTTTTTTATCATTATCATCAAAACAAACAGTATTTTGCTTGTCGTCTTTTAGTTAGAGTTAAAAAGAAAAACATTTTCAAATGTTTCTGAAGATATGACGTAATCTCAGCGAGATAGCTGCGTCAAGCGGCACGTGACGTCACATCCACAAATAACGGGTGTACAGAAGAATCATTCTTATATGAACTTTACTGAGCAGCATTATTGAGCAGGTTTCCTTGACCATTTGTTCTTTTGATTGTTGCCAATGACCGTACCTACATGAGTATAAAAAAATGACAAAAAGACGGCCAAGTGCGAGTCGGACTCGCGCAAGAAGGTTTACGTACCATTATCCATAAAAAAATCACGTTTGTTGTATGACCATTTAATATTTATTTTATTCTTTTTTAGTATTTGTTGTTATAGCGGCAACAGAAATACATCATCAGTTAAAATCTTAACTGTCTAGCTATCACGTTTCATATAATACAGGCTGGTGACAGATAGACCGACGGACAGCGGAGTCTTAGTAATAGAATCCCGTTTTTACCCTTTGGGTACAGAATCCTATAAAATATCTCTACACGGTGATTTTTCATTGGTTTTGAAGCCGAAGGCCACTTCATAGGCATCAAATAGTCAAAATAAAAATTCAGGAACAAAAAATGTTGTCTAAAACTCGAAAGTAAAATTTTGAGATTAATTAGTAGTACCGCCGCCATACACCGCCCGCCGGCCGGCCGGGGTTATCGACATTACGCAGCTGGCGGCCGGCGTATAACTACGTGGTCTCGATCGAAAATCATTTACGCAACTTTTTTATCTTATGACATACAGAAATTTGGAGTACATATATGGATAGAGGAATTTATTTACTATACGACATTTTTTTTCCCAAAACCAATAAAAAGTCAGCGTGTATAATAACTTGCGTTGTTCTGTTTTCTTTTTAGTTTGAGTCTCAGCACTTGAATTAGCGAGGTGCGATGCTGTACGTGACTGTACCTGATGACGTGACGTACACAGACGATGCTTTTTTAACCGACTTCGTAAAAGGAGGTTTTCAATACGACCCGATTTTTTTCTTATGTGTGTTTTTATTTATATCTACACCAAATTAGACAGAAGTTGCGAAGATCCTATATCTTCGCCACTTCTGTGATATAATTAAAATTTTGAAGATACGGAAAAATCTCTTGGAGGAAAATGAAGTCGATTAGTTTTTTTTTTGTAAGCTAAAATTTTAAGTTTGGTTTTTTTAAAAATATACAAATTGCACTCGCATTTTTATGCTTAGTCAAGCGGCCCACTAAATCAAAAACTTTAACAAAAAGTTGCAAGTAGGCAAAGGAATTCAGCTTGTTTTGTTCCAAACTAAAGTCTAAGGTAACGCTGTTTTCACCCCTAACCCCGTGATGGTAAATTATGCGGCCATTCAAAACCCCTTACAACGGCAGGTAGACGCGAGGCAATATCGTACGTGACCATGATTCATTCATATTGCCAACATCCTGTTCTATATGTGTGTTATTGACCAACACTTAGATTTTCAGAATCCGATGTATAAATTCTGACAACTACCAGTGTGTTTTTAAATAAAGGAAAAGTCCCTTAGGATGTAGGGTCAATAAATAAACTAAGAGGGGGCCGTATGCAACCCTACCTCATCGAGTAGCAAAATGTGACATATGTAGGGTGTTGCATATTAAAAAGATATGTCTTAATGTACAGGGTTACCTGGGCCTAACCTGAAGCATGTTGACAGACAGCGAAGTCTTAGTAATACGGTCATGTAATATGTTTATGACATCTAAATCAACTTTCATTAGTAACTTCACGCAAAAATCAAGTAAGGATTTCAAAACATTTAGATAAATTTAAAATCGGTTTCTCAATAAGTTTTCAAATGAAATTTCGGTTAAATGAAAATTTGGAAAATAAAAATAAAATAAAAACGTTTTCGAACAAATAAGATTTGTATGGCAAAATTTCGTCTTTAAGATAGGTAACCAATTTTACCCATTAGGGTACGCTGTTTCACCCCTAACCCTGTGATGGTACATTATGCGGCCATTCAAAACCCCTTACATTGGCAGGTACACGCGAGGCAATATCGTACGTGATCATGATTCATTCATATTGCCAACATCCTGTTCTATATGTGTGTTAGTGACCAACACTTAGATTTTCATAAATCCAATGTATAAATTCTGATAACTGCCAGTGCGTTTTTTAAATGAAGGAAAATCTATACATATAATAAAAGAATTGATAAAGATATAGTAATAGAGTAAGAATAAAAAATACATTGTACACGCTAATCTAGGAGTGTCCCTTAGGATGTAGGGTCAATAAATAAACTAAGAGGGGGCCGTATGCAACCCTACCTCATCGAGTAGCAAAATGTGACATATGTAGGGTGTTGCATATTAAAAAGATATGTCTTAATGAACAGGGTTGCCTAGGCATAACCTGAACAATGTTGACAGACAGCGAAGTCTTAGTATTACGGTCATGTAATATGTTTATGGAAAATATGTTTATGACATCTAAATCAACTTCCATTAGTAACTTCACGCAAAAATCAAGTAAGGATTTCAAAACATTTAGATATTGAAAACAATTAAAATTGAAAATCGGTTTCTCAATAAGTATTCAAATGAAATGTCGGTTAAATAAAAATTTGGAAAATAAAAATAAAATAAAAACGTTTTCGAACAAATAAGATTTGTATAGCAAAATTTCGTCTTTAAGATGGGTAAACAATTTTACCCATTAGGTACGAAACTCTAAAAACTTTAACAAATCTTTGCAAGTAGGCAAATTCAGCTTATATTGTTCCAAAGTAAAAAAAAAGGAAGTAGGCAAAGGAATTCAGATTGTACTGTTCCAAACCTCATGGTAAAGTCCAAGGTAACCCTGTTTCACCCTTAACCCTATGATGGTAAATTATGCGGCCATTCAAAACCCCTTACAACGGCAGGTAGACGCGAGGCAATATCGTACGTGACCATGATTTATTCATATTGCCAACATCCTGTTCTTTTTGTGTGTTAGTGACCAACACTTAGATTTTCAGAATCCGATGTACCTATTCTCACAACTGCCAGTTTGTTTTTACCGACTACCGACTACCCAAATACGGAATCCTAAAAAGAGGGGGGTTATAAATTCACCGTACATTACAAATAAAATAAGAATAATTTATAATGTATGTTCAAAAAGGATTATTCGAAGATGCCTGGACCGATGTGGAAAATTCTTTTTTTGTTTTTTTATTTTTATTTTATTTTATTATAAGGCACACAAACAGATTACAGACAACATAGAACAGTAGAAATTTGTAAGCATTAGGTGAACAAAACTAGTCAGCAATCCACTACAGTGTACACAGCAAGGCCAAATACATACATGAGAGCAAATATTATATAACAATATTTTTACAATACATATAGCTAGTGCAGGTAAGTCATCAAAACAGATAGGTAGGTAATTGTGATAAAGTTTACATATCTAATGAAGCAATAAGTGATCTTTTAAACTGTGACAAACTTGGATTCAAGATATCAAGATCAGCGTTAGATTGTCTCAATTCGTTAAAATCGCGACACATTCTAACAATGGGATTAAAAAAGGATGTGTTATTTCGTAGGTTTCGTATCGGTCGAGGTGGTCCGTTGAAATTAATTGAAGATAGGAGTTCTGGACAGTCGATGGACGAGTGAATAATTTTATGAAGGCAAATAGGTGCTGAGGTTTGTCTTCGTTTATCAAGTCTGGTAATTCCGAAGTTTGAAGGAGCATAATGATACTTGTAAGGTCATTCCAAAGAAATTATTTTTATCATCCTACCTATTTACAAAAATCGGTTGTGTAGTTTGGGAGTAAAGTTGGTTTTTAGTTTTGAAATACATACATACATACTAACACGTCTTTATCCCTAATGGGGCAGACAGAGCATTTTGGGTCTTGCGGTTCTATGCAGAGCCCAGGGCCGCAAGACCCAAAAGCCACTTTTAGCGCCATGGTGGGCGAGAAGATGGAAAAGCAATCAATACAGTGATGGGATGCTAGCCGCATCGCCTGTTAACATGATTCGCATTTTTGCCCATTCCCTCGATCGGCTTTTACGATCTGCGAGGGAAGAGAAGCAGCTGGTACATTCTAAGTTTTTTCATTTCTCCCAGACCAGCATGAGAGCTTAAATTATAGTTTTGAAATAATTGACATAATTTTTAATTCACGAAATGGATGGCACTATAAGCAGTTGGTACCGGCTGATAACATTGAATGGCAGTCGTCAAGATATGTTAGATACCTTTAAGCAGCTTGAAAAATCTGATACGGTATTGACCACTTGCACATTTAAAAAGCAAGCACTTACTATGGGTCTCATACGAAGGCTCAAGGTCGTGCAACGCGCTATGGAGAGGGCTATGCTCGGTGTTTCTCTACGTAGTTGAATCAAAAATGAGGAAATTCGTAGGAGAATAAAAGTCACTGACATAGCCCAGCGGATCAGTTCGTTGAAAAGGCAGTGGGCGGGACACATAGCAGGACGAACCGATGGCCGATGGGGCAAAAAGGTTCTCAAATGGCAACCACGTACTGGCAAGTGAAGCGTAGAACACCCACCCACAAGGTGGTCTGACGACCTGACTAAGGTCACTGGAAAGCGCTGAATGCAGGCTGCTCTAGATTGGTGATTTTGGAAATCCTTGGGAGCGGTTTATGTCCAGTAGTGGACGTTAGGCGGCTGATATGATGATGATAATGACAGCAATAATGAGCATTACAATCTTTGCAGCTACATTTTCTAAGGCGCAGATATCAACACCCACCTCCGTTATGAAGGTAAAATTTTTAACCGCCTTAGAAAAGGTGTAGGTTATCAATTTATCGGAATCTTTTGTTTTTTTTTTATAATCTCCTTATCGTGTGTGTTAGTGACTAACACTAGTGTCAGAGTTTTTAAAACGCCTTAAAGGCCTCTGACATGGTTTTAGGTAACGACCAATGTCAAAGACAGTGACCGGGACCGACGGCTTAACGTGCCCTCCACGGATCATCTTAATTATCAGACAATTAGGTGATCAGCCTACAATGTCCTAACCAAACTAGGACAACAACACAAAGTCGTTGTCCCCGCCGGGAATCGAACCCGCGACCTCCGGGTATGAGCCAAACGCTACATCACGGAGGCAGTTAAACTTTTTTATAATATTTACCGATTACTCGAAGACGCCTCGACCAGTATGAAAAATTCTGCTTCGTTTTAAAGGACATACTTAACAGGTACGAAGTTTGGGGTCCAAAGGAGATGTTTATTAATTTGTCGTGATCTTTTTAACCGACTTCAAAAAAGGAGGAGGTTATCAATTCGATTGTATGTTTTGTTTTTGTATCTATGTGACGCGATATCTTCGGCAACCGTGGACCGATTTTGATGATTCTTTTTTATTTGAAAGCCCTTACTCCTAACTTGGTACCATATTAATTTGGTGAAGACACGATGAAGAACTTTGGAGATATGGAAGAAACTCCTGAAAAAAATTGAAGTCGGTTTTTTTTTTTAAATTTAATTATTTATGTCTGATCACTGATTATTCAAAGACGCCTGGACCGATTTAGAAATTACTTTTTTTTTTGGTTGAAAGATTATACTTGCAAGGTAATCCCATTAAATAAAATATATCAAAATCAGTTGTGTAGTTTGAGGGTAAAGTCGGTTTTTAGTACTAAAAATGATTTCTTCTTCTTCTTCTTATCGTGTGTGTTAGTGACTAACACTAGTGTCAGAGTTTTTAAACCGCCTTAAAGGCCTCTGACATGGTTTTAGGTAACGACCAATGTCAAAGACAGTGACCGGGACCGACGGCTTAGCGTGCCCTCCGAAGCACGGATCATCTGCCTGCAATGTCCATCCTGTCCATCCTGAACAAACTAGGACAACAACACAAAGTCGTTGCCCCCGCCGGGAATCGAACGGTTCGATTCGCGGTCCGGTCCTCCGGCTATGAGTCGAACGCTCTAACCACTACACCACGAAGGCAGTTTAATTAAAGGAGGCAATTATTCCTAGAAATGTTTTTTAGTATGTTAACTTGAGGGTGTGTAGATATTTTTTAAACGGCTAAACGTATCGTAATGAAATTTGGCACGTTGATAACTTGTTGCCAGAGCTACCACATATAATTCTTTTTATTACTGGAAAATTAGGGATCAAGAATTTTACCACTCGGGAATCAGCTAGTCCTACTAATATTATATAATATAATAATAATAAATAAATAAGATAGATTTTTCTTCTGCCAAAACCTATTCAAGGGTATACCTTTCATAGGTATATCCAGGAATAGGTATTGGCGGGAGCGCCACATGACAACAACTTCTCCAAAGGGCCTCTACGTGTTGGATCTGTATCCCCACGCAAGCCTCTCAAAGGACCGGGGTGAAAAGACCCGTGATTCTCAAAGGAGATATAAATAAATAAAAGCCATTTATTTCCAATTCACACATTACAATATAAATTTCTGCTTGTGTTGCTACGTCCACAAATTGTAGTTGTTTAATTATTATATCTTGTAATAATATTATTGACATTGTCATTTTCTTATCTATTGTGATTATAAGATATATAATTATTTATTAACATATTAATTAACATATTAAATTATTAGCATTATTATATCAGTTAAAATTTAAACTATAAATAAACGTTAGACTAAACTATAATGATTATATATAAATTAAAACTAAATTATGTAAAAACTAAATAGAATCAAAAATTCCGCCTCGGATAGTACCTGGTTCAAAGGTGCCCATCACGCCAGCTGCGTTCCCTCTTTGTATTGTTGTTCGTTTATTTATAGTTTAATATAGTTTAATTTAGTATAGGTATATTCATTTGTAAAATTGACTATAAATATATTTTTTAATTTTTAACATGAATGAAATAATAAATTGTTTAAATTTCAAAATTAATTAGAATTATTTCTATTGTTTGTAAGTCTAATATCAATTACGAATATGTCAAAATTTATATTTATTTAATTATGTTTGTGAGGATAAGTCTGGGGAATTGGATACCCAATGTCGGGTAAAAGCCTCCTCCATCTGTTTCCATCATCCTACTAATATTATAAACGCGAAACTAAGTATGGATGAATGTTTGTTACTACTGAATGGATTTTAATGAAACTTTGCAATAATATAGCTACATCAGAATAACAAATAGGCTGCAATTTATAAAGATACTGCGCAGACGAAGTCGCGGTCACCACATAGTCCAAACCAACTAATATTATAAATGCATAAGTGAGTTTGTATATTTATTTAGTATTATTTAATATATACTAAATTAAACTATATTAAACTATAAATAAACGAACAACAATACAAAGAGGGAACGCAGCTGGCGTGATAAGCACCTTTGAACCAGGTACTATCCGAGGCGGAATTTTTGATTCTATTTAGTTTATACATCATTTAGTTTTAATTTATATATAACACTGGTTAACAATGGTTTTGCCCATTAATGGTGAAATACAAAAAAAGGCAGTACTTGGTAAATACTAATCATTCATTATAATATTACAAGTGTCTTAGCTCGAGTTATCGAGCTATGCAAGTTTAAACTTGTATTGCGTTCGCCGCACTCTTGCAAGTTTCGACTTGTTCGTTATTATGACACGGCTTTACTTTACTAGATTTAATACATTATAAAGAACGTTAAGATTGCACTGGCGTTCGCTATCAAATACCGTGAAAATACAATTAGTGTATGACGTAGTAATAGCACCGTAACATACAGCAACGTCTTAAGTGTATCAAACAAATTTTGTTTTTAGTTTTTATTGTGAAGTTTGAACTAAAACTTTGTGAATTTATATTTTTGATATGCCTCGTTCCTGTGAAAGCAATCCTAACAATTTTTGTTACGTGTGTGGTAAATTCACTACAAAAAATACGAGCGAAAACTTCAGTCCCAGAATCTGTCGTGCTTACGAACTTTATTTCGGAATACCAGTGAAAAATCAAGACAAGCCCTGGGTTCCGCATGTAATATGCTCAAGTTGTGGTAAATACTTGCGAGATTGGCTATCCGGCCGCCGATCATGTTTGCCTTTTGCAACACCGATGCTGTGGAAAGAACAAAAGGATCACATTGAAGATTGTTATTTTTGCATAAATAAGACAGAAGGGCTTAATACGCGCAAAAAGAGAAAACATAGTTATATTGAAACGCCATCTGCTCAAAGACCTCGCCCGCATGATGAAAATCACCCCGTTCCGGCGCCACCAATGGATGCTTCTGAAGAAATTGACCCGCTTAGCACTGAAGAAGACGATCTTACGGATCCCGATTTTAGTCCTCACAGCCAGGTACTGCAACCCCATCTAATTACTCAACCAGAATTAAATGATTTAGTACGAGACCTAAGTTTATCAAAATCACAAGCTGAACTTCTTGGTTCGCGTCTCCAGCAATGGAATCTCTTGGCAAAGGGAACAAAAATTACTGTTTTTCGAAACCGACACGATGATCTTGTAGATTTTTTTAGTATGGACGATAAGAATCATCTTGTTTACTGCAACGATATTGATGCGCTGTTCGAAGCTTTCGGAATGGAGCATGAACCAAATGCTTGGAGATTATTCATAGACTCGTCTAAAACCAGTTTAAAGGCTGTATTATTGCACAACGGTAACACGTATCCTTCTATTCCTGTCGGTTATGCTGTATCTTTAAAAGAAACCTATGGAAATATTAAACATCTATTACAAATGATAAAATATAAAAGATATTCTTGGAAAATATGTGCAGACTTTAAAGTGATTGCAATCATTTTAGGCATGCAACAGGGTTACACAAAGTATTGCTGTTTCTTGTGTCTTTGGGACAGTCGCGACAGGGAAAACCATTACATAAAAAAAGTGTGGCCGTTACGAAAAGCTTTTACACCAGGAACTGAAAATGTTTTTTATCCACCTTTAGTGCCAAAAGAAAATATTATTATACCACCTCTGCATATAAAATTAGGATTGATGAAAAACTTCGTAAAAGCACTGAATCGCGAAGGTCAAGCTTTTCAATATTTAAAAAAAAAGTTTACAAAAATGACAGATGCCAAGTTAAAAGAAGGAATTTTCATAGGACCTCAAATAAAAGAATTAATGAATGACAAGACTTTTGAAAGCACATTGAATAGCAAGGAAAAACAGGCCTGGACATCCATGATAAAAGTTTTTCAAAATTTCTTGGGTAAAAAAAAATCTGAAGACTATGAAAACCTGGTTAAGAATATGATCCAAGCATTGTACGCTCTCGGTTGCAAAATGTCCCTCAAAATACACATTCTCGACTCACATTTGGATTTTTGTCCTGAAAATATGGGAGATGTTAGCGACGAACATGGTGAACGTTTTCACCAGGATATTTCAGGCATGGAACAGCGATATCAGGGCAAATGGAGTCCTGCTATGTTAGCAGACTACTGCTGGACGTTGAAGAGAGAGGCTGTAGATATTATTTATAAACGGAAAAGCAAAATATTAACTCATTTTTAAATTTTATAATATGTGAATTATGAATATAATGTTATCTTAAGTCAAAAGATTTTTATTTGATTCCACAAAAAACGCGAGCTAACTCGACCTTAAAACTAACATCAAAATGTATGTTTAGAGGTATTCTTTCGCAATTAGCACAACTCATTTCATGGATTAACAAAACCTTAAAATTTGTTAACCAGTGTAATCATTATAGTTTAGTCTAACGTTTATATATAGTTTAAATTTAAACTGATATAATAATGCTAATAATTTAATATGTTAATTAATATGTTAATAAATAATTATCTACCTTATAATCACAATAGATAAGAAAATAACAATGTCAATAATATTATCACAAGATATAATAAGAACCTATTTAAATGAAATTTGATATGGATATAGTTTGATACCCAGGGAAGGACATAGGATAGTTTCTATCCCGGAATTCTCACGGTGAGCGAAGCCCACGGGCACAGCTAGTCGAAAATAAATGTGATGTTATGAAATACATTTTAAATGAAACGTAAGATATGTTCCGGTCATTGAAAGGTAGTTAGACTCGTGCAGCAGCCCGACGCTAGGCAATATCGCACGTGACCGCTGTACCTTATATTGTACAGGAGCCAGCTGCAAAATTACCCAATCCAAATATTTACCTACTAGCCAAAGCCAGCGACTTCGTTCGCATGGACTTTACGTCTCTGGAAAATGCTCATCAGGCTGATCAACTTTTACTAAGACGTCATTTTTATATTTCCTATAGTTTAGCTGGAACATTATAGTTCTGCATCAGGTGTTCCATTTTCCAAAATCATTTATACCCTATATGTTGTCCAGGCTTAACAGCTACATAACAAAAAAACACACACAGACAAACAGACAGACATTTAAAACAAATCTTACTCTATAATTATGCCTTCATTGCGGCCAATATTTTTTTCGAAATTACACATACTTTTGTCTTATATGTATAGAAGAATAAAATAAATTCATCATTATCTTCCATGTCCTCGTCATCGCCATCAGGTCTCTTTGTCTCCACTGCAGAACGACCCTCTCTGTACTACCAGTGTCGCACTTGGCCAGAGCAGCAAGAAGACTTGGCCTACACTCTCCTCGCTGGCCAGACGGATTGGAGAGGCCTCATAGATGTTTATAAGCTTTGTTTAGCTTGTAATTCCAAATCTTCTAGTAAGTTCTACGACATTCACGGGAAGACTTGTAGTGGTCCTATTTTTCTCTGCCGGAAACCACACGGTACCTTCCATGTATTAAAAACTAGCCGAAGCCCGCGACTTCGTTCGCGTGGACTTTATGTCTATGGAAAATGCTCATCAGGCTTAACAACTTTTACTAAGACGGCATTTTTATATCTCTTATAGTTTAGCTGGACCATTATGGTTCTGCATCAGGCGTTCCATTTTCCAAAATCATTTATACCCTATATGTTGCCCAGGCTTAATAGCTATATAACAAAAAAAGTTTCATTCGAATCCGTCCAGTATTTCCGGAGATTAGCGTGTACAAACAGACAAACAGACAAACAGACAAACAGACAGACATTTTTTTTAAATTCTTACTCTATTACTACGTCTCCTTCGCCCCCAATATTTTTTTTGGAAATATATTTAATGTACAGACACACTTTTTTTACTGTTTTATTATATGTATAGATAGATATGTATAGATTAGCTGTTTGTTAGTTTCGCTAAAACTAGAGAATGGCTAGACCCACTTCGAAAATTTATTTCAAAATGTATTTTAGAGTCACATTAAAATACTCTTTTCTCCGTTTGTCTCGATCTGAACGGACCATGAGAAGGATTCATCAAGCTACAGCAAATGTTCTTTTAACCACTTATGTTCATAACTTCAATGTTAACAGTAGATAATTCTGCAGCATGCTCGTAGACTACAAAGTTTTATTGATAAAATGTGGCAGGAGAGCGGTGCAAGGTGCGAGCTGCTAGATGCGCTTTCTCATGTTTATTGAACATGTTTTGTAGGTCATAGCTTGCAGGTGCAATTTGATGTTAAAATGTAAGGTGAAGAGGTGTTGGTCGAAGTTTACGCATTCATCACCATCATCATTAATTTAGCCGCACAACGTCCACTGCTAGACATAGGCTTCACCCAAAGATTTCCAAAATGACCGATCAAGAGCGGCCTGCATCCAGCGCGTTCCAGCGATCCTAGTCAGCTCATCTGACCACCTTGTAGATGGGCGCCCTACGCTTCGCTTGCTAGCACCCATTGTAGTCAATAGTACTATAGATACGTCATATGGCTACTCGACAATCTAGACGCATTACTTGCTCGTTCCATCTCAAGCCTGGGCCAAGGCCCTATTTTGCTCTGCCGTGTGGTCTTCGGCAGAGTAGAATAAGGCCACTCCAAGTCCTCCCGTAGATGTCGTAGAAGGCGACTTAGGAAATTCAAGCTAAACAAAGCTTATAAACATCATGAGACCTCTCCAACCTGTCTGGCCAGCGTGGAGAGTGAAAGCCAAATCCTCTGGCTGCTCTGGGCAAGTATGGCTCTGGTAGTAGAGAGGGTCGTGCTCCTGCAGTGAAGACAAAAAGACTTGTTGATGATAACTATCTCAAGCAATTTTCCCGAAGCTTTGTGTATAAAGTATTCCATCATCCATGTACCACAATTACTCCGATACTAAAATAGTTGAAGTGGAAAGTAAAGCAGACAAACTCAAGTGGGAGTGTACACTAATAGAATATTCAGCAACATTTATTAAGCTCAGAAGTTTTGACACTCTCAACAAGGCAAGTATAAGTTGTACCGAGCGATTTAACAATTAATAACGAACATAGCTGAAGTTTCACTAATTAAGTGTGCTTCATCTCGCAACTTGGATAACTTGAATCAATGGCGCGTAAATAACTGAACTGTGTGTGGTGGAGCATTTAAATTTTCTAAAGTATTACTGGATATATACAGGAACTATTTTTCCGGCTGTTAAATTTTTAGAGTCCCATGCCCAAAGAGTAAAAACAGGATCCTATAAGACTCTGTTGTGTGGAAACTCTGTATTTTATGAACCGAGATAGCTAGACAGTTAAAAATTTTACCGATCATGTAATTCTATTGCCGCTGTAACAGCTAATTCTAAAAACAAAATAAATTGAATATTAAAGGGGAGCTTCTATATAACAAAAAAGTGGCTTTAGGGTCTTGCGGCCCTGGGCTCTGCATAGAACCGCAAGACCCAAAATGCTCTGTCTGCCCCATTAGGGATAAAGACGTGATAGTATGTATTCTATATAACAAATGTGATTTTCTGCCGTTTTTTGCTCGATATTAATAACGGCAACAGGTAGATGCTTGTAATTTACAGAATATTTAGTTCACTTTGAAAATAAATCCCATATAACAAATATGATGAAGAGATCTCTCAAAGGCATAAGTCCGCCTTTGTAATGTTATTTACTGTATATTTGTAGTGTCATTTTTGTACAATAAAAAATTTAAATACATACATAGATTTTTATAAATAATAGTGCACGAGTCTGACTCACATTTGGCCGGTTATTTCTTTTCTCTCATACCAGCATGAAAGAAAGGGGATATGAACGGCAGGCAACATTAAAAAAAAGTTTGCAGTTTAAGTAAAGAGTACCTGGGCGACCGAGCTTTGCTCGGTTACATCTCAAACATTAACTACATTTTTATAAACTTGTCTAAAAACAATACAAAATAAAAAATTATATATAAACTTGAACATAAAAAAAACTAAAGTAAGTCACCGAGTGGGATTCGAACCCGTAACACTCTTTCTAGCGGTTTGCATTCTTAACCACTGAGCCAAACGAACGCGCGACGCCGCGACGAAATTAGCGACCATATTCTGCGTGGAAAGAAAAACGCATGAAAACTCGAAAACACGTGTTTTCCAAAACATAAGACTAATCTAGATCGATTGTTTACCCCCGAAAACCCCCATATACAAATTTTCAGCGAAATCGTTAGAGCCGTTTTCGAGATCACAGAAATTTATAAATAAATATATATATATACAAGAATTGCTCGTTTAAACGTATAATATAAGATATATTTGTACATACCTCATCCATTTCACTTGAATGTTTGTGTGTTGTTTAATTAATAACAAAGCCAGATAACACTCAGAATCTAGTTTAATTAAAAGTAATAAATAAAGTACTTAAACTACTTAGAACAGTGTTATTTATCTGTTTTCAAAGCTCAGAACTAAACCGAAGAGCAAGCTTTGGAATAATCCATTTGTGAAACAAGCAATGTTTTAAAAGTAAAAAAAAAAACATCGCAATTTAATATAACTACTAGTTGAAACCTAGGGTTTTTATTTTTACATAAAACAACTATGAATTTCTGTGTGTTTCAAACTGTACAATATTTACAAAGATTCAATACATTATGTAATTGTCTTCTTAGGCTTGCATCCCACCAAAGCCGTAAGATGCCAAGCTATGTGAACATAGGGGTGACGTAGGATCAGAATAGTATGATTATAATTAGTCCATCTTTTAGATTATCCAAAAATAATGGACCCGTATTTTTTTAGTTTACCAAAAAAGTAAAAATTTACAAAGATACGAAGCGTCATAGTTCCGGAGTGGGGGCTTGCGACTTAAATCGTACCCAGCCGGGACGAAAAAAATACGTGTACAATATTTTTTAATAATCTAACCGATGGACCAAAAATATTTTTCATTACGGCATTTTGTCTACAGGCAAAAAAAAATATTACAGCTAGTGTGTCTTTCATAATAAAGATTTCAGTCCAATCAGTAAATAATTTATATTATATTATTACGTATTCTTTATTTACTTTAAATCTATATCATTATCATTTATTATCTTTAAATTTTTTCAACTATACTGTTCTCATTTTTTATCACCAAAGCACTTGGTGGAAATCAGCCTAACATTTGCCTAACGTAACACAAATAAGAAATGTCATCTGATATCTCCATTATCAAAAGAACAAACAGGAGTATTTATAGCAGCCATCACTGTCTTGTATTCACTGGCTGAGCATAACGGAGTATCTACTTGTTCAGTTACATTTAATTTAGAGAAGTCAACAAAGAAATGTTTCTTCTCATCGTCGACTTGAACCATTGAAACGAATCTGTAACCCCACAGTATATCGCTTTCGATATAGCTCGACCTCGCTTGCACTGGTTGACCAGTTGATTCGATAATTCCTTCAAATACAACTAAAATCTCCAATTTACCACCAAAAAGATCTGCTGCAGACAAATTGTATAAAGGACTAGATTCATCAATTGTATGAACAACAGCTACAGGCCATAAAAAGAAGCTGGATTCACAGCCATCTAATTCAACTTTCATTTCGACCTGCTCCGTATCGTCTATATCCTCGCTATCCTTATTTAACCTTAAAATAAACATGGAAGCCTTAATATTCAGTATCCTGGACTTTCTCATATCACCCACTCTAAAAATCATGCACAGTTTTTCGTTCCGCAAACACACGATCGCATTTTTGCTAAACAATATTGTCTGGGTTCTTGCCTTTGGTCTGGTCAGTTTGGCAAACAAAATCCCGACCATAAAAGATTGGAAAATAGAACTGAAAATGCACTGTAAGCACATGGCTAGAATAGCATCTGGGCACTCTAAAGTTATTGCCCTTTTTCCGTAAGCTACTGTTGTGTGGACTTCAACGCTGAATAGGAAAGTTGATGTGAATCCGTGGATGTTTTCTATGCACGGCGTCCATTTTGTGCTGTTTTGGTTTGGCGGGAGATGCTCTGGCATAAGATCTCCGTGTATCATCGCTATGAGCCAGTAGATAATTCCAAAAAATAACCAATCGCATGTGAAAGCGACGAAGAAATTGAGAAGGGTCCATCGCCACCTAGCTTCGACTAGATTCATGAACCAAGTGGACAAAATCCCTACTTTGTGGCAGATAAATTTTGTGATGTTGAATTCGCCATTTTTTAAAACGGCACGTTCGCACTTTTGTCTTATCGTTTTCTGGCGGGAGTAGCTGAGATATCCTGTAAACAGACTGAGGGTGAAAATATAATAGATAACGCATAAAAAATTCTCTCAGCGAAATTAGGTCGTATTTTTGTTTTAACAAAAAAACTAGTTACTATGTAAATGTAGATATAGTTTAAGAAATTTTCATAGTCTGTAGGTACGTATAATACGAATGAGAGCTATTAAGATTTTTTGAAATATTCCTGATTTTGAGATTTTTTTCCTATAATACACAAAAACATCTAAAAAGTATTATTGTAATCTAGAGTATTAAAACTATAGAAAATTCGCGTATAAAAAAATAATTATACAAATAAACTAAATCATAATGAGTGAAATGATATGGGAGTACTTTTCCCAGCAGTGGGACAGTGCAGGTTAAAATCTTAAACTTACTGTTGGCTGGATAATACACCCCTGGAACCAAAAGGTCTTCATTTGGACCATCCTTAGCTTCTCGTTTCATATGTCTTTTTGTTGCGCTATTCATTTTTATTCTTTCATTTATTTTTCTAAAACGAAAAAAAATATGAAATTTGTTTGTATGTTAAACTTCATGATGTTCATAAACTTCATACATACTTGGCGAAAAAAGATAGAAAATATATTGGTTTTTCCAAAAAAAAAAAAAGTGAATACGGACCCAGGCGTAGGTAACATATTATATTTTTTCGTATTTTTTTCAGGGTAAATTAGTTACCCTGTTCATTTAGAAGGCTTGTCTGGGAATACACATTCACCACGTACAGTATTACTTAACAATAATAATTTAAGAAGATAATTAATTAAAAATATATTAAACCAAATAAATAAATATACGGACAAACCACAAGGACTAGCCCCAAAGTAAGTTCGAGACTTGTGTTATGGGATATTTACATAACGAATATTTTATAACAAATACATTTTCAGGTCAATCTGAAAAAGATCTGACCAGGGATCGAACCCGGGAATTATCCTGTGAGTTGTGACTGGCTGGTACAATGACCATTAGGCTACAGTGGTCGACATAAGCTAGGCTTTATAAAACATAGCACTCTAAACCCGCCTAGCCCGCTGGCCACCCAAGCTACCGTTGTGGTGGTTAGGGTCACAGTCGTCACAGAGATACATACATACATACTATCACGTCTTTATCCCTAGTGGGGCAGACAGAGCATTTTAGGTCTTGCTGTTCTATACAGAGCCCAGGGCCGCAAGACCCAAAAGCCACTTTTAGCGTCATGGTGGGCGAGAAGATGGAAAAGCAATCAATACAGTGATGGGTTGCTAGCCGCATCGCCTGTTAACATGATTCGCATTTTTGCCCATTCCCTCGATCGGCTTTTACGATCTGCGCGGGAAGAGAAGCAGCTGGTACATTCTAAGTTTTTTCATTTCTCCCAGACCAGCATGGGAGTCACAGAGATATTTTTTTTTAATGACACTAAAAAAGAAAACAGAAAAACTTACTCTTTTCAAGAACACTTACACAAACAATGTCATACAGTACTGTACTTTATTTCATAGCTTAGTTTAGTTTAGATTAGATTTATTTATCTTTATTATTTTTCTCAATAAAACTGCAAATATAATTATGGACTGACGTAATATAATTCCACTTTCATTGAAACTAAGAAACACAATGACATAAGATTCTACACTTTCATTTGAGCACGTAGAATATCATGATGATACTGTTATCAGTCGGTAGCTAAGTACATAATAATGTTTGTTATTGTATTTTTGACATTGTCTCTCTAACCATTTGTTTAAACAATCATTTTTAGGGTTCCGTAGCCAAATGGCAAAAACGGAACCCTTATAGATTCGTCATGTCTGTCTGTCCGTCCGTATGTCACAGACACTTTTTTCCGAAACTATAAGACCTATACTGTTGAAACTTGCTAGGTAGATGTATTATGTGAACCGCATTAAGGTTTTGACACAAAAATAAAAAAAACAATAAATTTTGGGGGTTCTCCATATTTAGAACTGAAACTCAAAAATTTATTTTTCATCAAACCCATACGTGTGGGGGTATCTTTGGATAGGTCTTCAAAAATGATATTGAGGTTTCTAACATATTTTTTTTCTAAACCGAATACTTTGCGCGAGAGACACTTCCAAAGTGGAAAAAAGTGTGTCCCCCCCCCCGTAACTTCTAAAATAAGATAATGATAAAACTAAAAAAAAAATGATGTTTATTACCATGAAAACTACCAGCGAAAATTGGTTTGAACGAGATCTAGTCAGTAGTTTTTTTTTAATACGTCATAAATCATAAACGGCAATTTACCTTTCATTCAATCAACTCAAATATAAAAATTAAAACAAGCATACTACAAGACTTTTACATTATGTTATTTGCTACTACAGAACCCTTCATGGGCGAGTCCGACTCGCACTTGGCCGCATTTTTTTGTCTATTTTTAACCTTTTGCACAGCGCTTGTTAATGTTACTTTATCCCCGACGCCAAGCCAGGCTAAGCATTGTAAAAGTAGTATACTTTCGACCATTTCAATAGGCCATTTTACTGTGTATGTTTTGGTTAATACATACATATTTTCACGCCTGTTTCCCATGGGGGTAGGCAGAGACTATGGATTTTCACTTACTACGATCCTTGCAAACCTCTTTTGCTTCGTCAACGTTCATAACTTTTTTCATGCTCTCCGACATCTTTCTTCAAAACATCTGATATTTGGTCACAATCTGCTTTTTGGTTAATATTTTACATAAAACAAAAAACTCCACTGAAAAGAAATATTTTTTTGAAAACAGCAAGAAAATTGGTTAATTAGTCATTTACATATCAAATATAAGAGTGGGAGCGTGGTGGCATCTCAATATCTCTCTCGTACGCGCGATACCTAGTAGCGTGACGTCAAGAGTGCTATCATCATTATTATCAGGTCTTTTTGCCTCCATTGCAAGAGCACGACCCTCTCTGTACTTACACAGCCATACGTAGCCTGAGCAGCCAGAGGACTTGGCCTACACTCTCCACGCTGGTCAGACGGGTTGGAGAGTTTGATTTAAGAGATGTTTCTAAGCTTTGTTTAGCTTGTGTTTCCTAAGTCGCCTTCTACGACATCCAAGGAAGGACTTGGAGTGGCCCTATTCTACTCTGCCGGCAACCACACGGCAAAAAGTGCTATACGTGCATCCTTTTTCTGTTACTTGACAGTTCCTCTTCCACCAGATTTGAAATGCTTATAACTTATTTATTTTTGGGCAGATTAAAAAAAAACATTTTGTTTTCGGTTTCGAATTATGTTAAGTTCTTATTGATATGATTAATAAAAATAATTGAGTAAAATACCGTATTATCAATAGCGTCTCACTCACGCGACTTTTTTGCAACTAAAGTGGTGTAAAGTGGACAAAAATGTAGTGGTGTAAAGTCAGTCCGTGTCATCGTACGGTTTTTTTACGCGAAAGTAAGTTCCCTTGCGGTAGTTCTTAGCAATGTTTGATGAAAATCGGTTACGCGGTCTAAAAGTTATAGCTTTAAAGTCAGGATAGTTTGCTTGTCAAATAATAAATGGGGTTACAGATACGTTATACAATGTCCTTTTTAATTAAGTACAAATATTTTAAGGGGTGATTCGGTCCATCATTTCGAACAACTTTTCCCAATAAATGTATATCGAAATACGAAAAAATAATTTTCATTTTCCATAGTAATGATATCACGTGACTACTTCGGTTTCTATGAAAACCAAAAAAAAATTTTTTATATTTCAATATACATTTATTGGGAAAAGTTGTTCAAAATGATGGTCTGAATCACCCCTTAAAATATTTGTAAAAAAGGACTTTGTATATATTATTACAGAAAGTTTGTTCCTATACATATTTGTATTTAAAATAAGGTGCTCCAGTGTAAATACCTACGTCAAAGTAAATCAGATAGTAACATTCACAAAGGAGACGTCCAATAAAAAGGTTTGAGAAACATCTCGATCGAGCCCTTCCCGAGCCCTATTGTAAAACTTGCAAAATATTTACCACTATTTTCTGCGGTAGCGGCCTGGAAAAATTGAAATGCTTATTCCCGTTCGTACTTGACTTGGGCGGATCCAAGGGACTTTGGGGGCGTGACGTTGATAACTACAGACCCCCGAAATTAGATGTATTTATCATTTACTACCTTCCTGACTTTTTTGTTTTTTTTAATAGCCTGTATATTGTCTCATTGTTGGGCAAAGGCCTCCCCTTCTTGCTTCCACGATTCACGATCCAAGGCAGCTTGCTGCCATCCACTTATGTAGCTTTCAATATCATACGGCTAACTTTTCGTTTAAATTTATACTTTCATACCCAGAACTTATAAATTACCTACTTTTAAACCTACTTTAAAACGGAGGATACATACATATTTAGTTTATTTAATATTAAGATTACATAGGCATATTATATTTATTTAATATTTCTTAAGTATGCATTACGCAAACGGGAAAATATTCCCAGTGAAATGTAATTGTTCAGAGGCGGGGAGTACTGGAGTACTGTGATACAGGCCCTGCCTTCATCAGGCTCCAGTCTCCTCCAGTCTGCACTATTGAACCCTGCATTTATTGTTTTTATTGTAATAAGTTACATGTTTGTGTAGATTGTTGGCGAAAATAAACTAATTTTTATCTTTTTATCTTTATATCGTCCCTTCATCTTTTCCTCGGCCTTCCCGGTGTTATCAGTTTGACGCTAATGTCTTTCTGTCTGTGGCCTCGTAGCGCTCGAACGGATGGACCAATTGCGGTGCGATTTAGCGTTAAAGCAAGTTCTCCTGCGGTGGTTTTTAGCATGTTTGATAAAAATCAATTCGGCTGTTTACAAGTTATTAAGTTATCGCTTGAAAGACGGGGTTTTTGTAGTTTGCCTGTCTAATAAAAGACGGCGCTACGGATATGTTACGTTGGAGATATGGATCATTTCTGCTATTTAGTTCCTCCGCCCATCACTAGATGTAATTTATTATGCAAATACTACTTACTATTTAAGTTTTTTAATTTGCCTGGTAAATAAACTTGTTTATGTATGTATTTATTTGACCCCCCAAATTAATTTCTGGCCCCGCCCTGGCCCTTCGGGAGCCGCGTGAAAGGGATCGTGAGTGACAGGCCATCTCTCTCGGAATGTTTGTCATTCTATTAGCGAAAACATGTGTATGTCTACGTATTATGTTAGCAAATAGAGGGATGTCTTGTAATTAATACTTTGGTGGAAACAGGATGAGAAAATTGGGAAATGGGGAAGTAAACATTTAATAATACACCAGCACATCTTTTTTCTTAATAGAATAGTAAGGGCCACAGGCCGTAAGACCCAAAGGAAAAATTTAGCCTGATGGAGGGTGGAAAGGCCGGAGGTCATGGGTTCGAATCCCACTGGGAAGCATACTTTATGAAAAGTAATTTCCAGTCTGGTTAGCACATTGCAGGCTTGAATCACCTGATTGTACGAAAACAAAGATGATTCCGTGTTTCAGAAAGCACGTTTAAACTGTAAGTCTCGATCGCCATCTAGCGTTTGCTCAAATCTAACCAGGGATTGGTTCTGGTCACCGTTTCAGTTGCGGATGGCAAGACGGAAGTCGCTTAGTGTAAAAACCAGTAATCTTGTCAAGTCACCTAGGTTAGGTAGCGGACCCCGAGCTCTGAAGCGTTACCGCTGAGCAGGGACAGGAAGCGCTTTCCCTAACGTGGGTTTTTAGCGGCTAATTGATAGGCTTGAATATTTTTATTGGATCAAAAACCCCTATCGCTGGGTAACTCTTTCGATCGACTAACCGTGTCATATAGAAAGCCTTTAAAAGGGTTTCCCTTTAAATAAGTTGTTAAAACATGCACGTTACGTTACCCTTACAAAAACCATTTCTCATAGGGTAACCCTATCTCATAGGCTAACCCTGAAGCGATTTCCTGGCGGTCACGGGGCGGGGGGGATACGTAAGGGGAAAAACCCTTTCAATAAAGCGGAAAAAAATACCCCTTCCAATGATTTGGTAAACGCCTAGCCTATCATAAGGATAGGGTTACCCTATAGATACGGTAAGCCTTTCGCTGGATTAGCTTTTTACAGGCTAACATAAACGTGAGGGTAAGCCTATCGTAAGGATGACCACTTAAAGGGGTTTTAAAAATTAGTCGCTAATCCGGTCCCTGCCGCTGAGGATGCATCTGGGAATACCTCGGACGATGAAGATGATGTCCTGTCGGCGATCGTCGCTTACCTGTGTCGCGAGCGTATTCGTTTATAGGAGCCCTAACTCAACTATAGTATTTACTAGTCAAGTTTAACTGCCTCCGTGCTGTAGTGGTTAGAGCGTTCGGCTCATACCCGGAGGTCGCGGGTTCGATTCCCGGCGGGGGCAACGACTTTGTGTTGTTGTCCTGGTTTGGTTAGGACATTGCAGGCTGATCACCTGATTGTCAGATAAGTAAGATGATCCGTGCTTCGGAGGGCACGTTAAACCGTCGGTCCCGGTCACTGTCTTTGACATTGGTCGTTACCTAAAACCATGTCAGAGGCCTTTAAGGCGGTTTAAAAACTTTGACACTAGTGTTAGTCACTACCACACCCGATAAGAAGAAGACTAGTCAAGTGACTGTGTGACAAAAAAGCCGCTCTAGATCGGTCATTTTGGAAATCCTTGAGGGAGCCTATGTCCAGCAATGGACGTTGAGTCGTTCAGCCGCATGATGATGATACGTACAATAATTTTACACAACTAGTGCTATTAGATACGGTATCTGTTATCAGACACCATCAGGCATTAACTATAATTAGGTAGTGTTGGTTTACCTGATTTGAGCAGATAATTAGATTGGTAATGAACATTCAATACATACCAATTTCGAACAGATATGCCTATACATACAGATACAGATACATTTTCACGTCTATATCCCTGACGGGGTAGACAGAGCCCAGGGCCGTTAGGCCCAAAGGCCACGCTTAGCGTGGTGGTGGGCGTTAAGATGGAAAAGGAATCAAAATAGTGATGGGTTGCTAGCCGCATCGCCTATTACCATGATTCAAATCTCGCCCATTCCCTAGATCGGCTCTTACGATCTGCGCGGGAAGAGAAGCAGCTGGTACATTCTATGTTTTTCTTTTCTCCCAGACCAGCATGTAAGTCCCAGACCAGCATGGAAGATACCTATACATAATAGGACTATATTCGTATGAATAGTTATTCTGAAAGAAGTAAAAAGTTAAAGAGTGTGACCTAAACCTATTTCTGTAGCTTTTTAAACCCCAACAAAAAAGAGGGTTGTTATAAGTCGGTCTGTGTGTCTATCTGTAGCGTAGTAGCGCCCAAACGGATGGACCAATTTCGATGCGGTATTTTTTTACGTGAAAGCACCTTACCTTGCCCACCGCAAGGTAAGGTGCTTTCCTTAAAAATTCGGTTCTTATTCACGATTGATGAAAAGAGTGATAACGCCTTAAATTTGGGATTTTGTAATTTAACAACTAAATTAAAATCTAAATTATACTCTAAATTAAACTAAACAAATAATAATAATAAATAATTGGCCAAGTGCATGTCGGGCCACGCGCAGTGTAGGGTTCCGTAGTTCCGAATGCCAACTTTGAGTTTATGCCACTAAAAACGTTTAAAAACTAATTATCTATTGAATTTGTATGAAATTTCTTTTTCCGAGTACATTTTATAAGTTGATCGCCTATAACTTTTTAATTTGTATACCCTACTTAGCTCTGATAGTTTTCGTTTAAACTACATTATATATACTATAGCTGTGATTTTTTTCACGTATGGATTTAACTCGGGAAAATTTTCGTAGTATGATTTTCTACGATTTTAAGTGTAATTTGACAGCTCAACAGAGCATCGCTCGGCTTGAAACAGCTTTTGGCAATGAAGCACCATGCAAGACAACTGTTTATAGCTGGTTTGCAGAATTCAAGCGTGGTCGTATCAATCTCTATCGATGCTGTGCGCCGTATGATTGAAACAGACAGGCATGTGACCTACCATGAAATTCGCGCATCCTTAGAAATAGGCATGAGTCAAATACAATTAATCCTACACAAACATTTGGGTGTGAGAAAGCTGTGCTCGCGGTGGATCCCACACAACATGACCGAGGCTCAAAAAACGGACCGCGTCACTTGGTGCAGTGCCATGCTTACCAGATTCAACGAAGGTGCGTCAAATTTGGTGTGGGACATAGTAACAGGTGACGAAACATGGATTTATTGCTGCGATCCCAAAACAAAGCAGCAATCGAGCGTATGGGTCTTTCAAGATGAGCCGAAACCAACCAAAGGGGCGCGCGTGAAAAGTGCATCTAAGCGGATGATTGCTTCTTTTTTTAATAAAACTGGACACGTGGCTACTGTTGCTTTAGAGAATCGTCGTACAGTGAATAGTGACTGGTACACGACCATTTGTTTGCCGGAAGTTATTGACGAACTCCGTAAAAATAACCGTAAACGCCGTATCATCCTGCACCACGACAATGCTAGTTCTCACACGGCCAGACAGACAAACGACTTTTTGAAGGCGAAAAATGTAGAACTCATGAGTCATCCTGCATACAGTCCCGACCTGGCACCTTGTGACTTTTTTCTGTTCCCAAAAATTAAGAACCAATTACGCGGTCAACGATTTTCATCACCAGAAGAGGCTGTCGAGAAGTATGAAAAACACGTTTCAGAGGTCACCACAGAGGAGTGGCACAAAAGTTTTCAAAACTGGTTTCATCGAATGAAAAAGTGCATAGACGCCAAGGGAGATTATTTTGAAAAACAATAAATTAATTTTGTACCTTTAATAGTAATTTTTCATATTCATTCCGGAAACTTATAGTGCGCCCCACGTATAACCGTTTAGCAGATAGAGGGGGGGGACACTTGCCTCCAACAAAAATTTTCACTTTAAACCCAAATATTTCAGAAACGGATCCCTAAATCCAAAACTGGTGTTAACAAGCTCACAATGTTTTTGAAAGACCTATTCAACGACACCCCACACAATGTTTTTGTCGAGAAAAAAAATATTGACTACCTCTTTACTTGTATGGCAGCAAACCTAAAAAAAAATATTTTTCCAGATTTTATTTTATGACTTTTTCGCCATGATTAATATACATATCCATGCCAAATTACAGCTTTCTAGTACTTGTAGTTTCTGAGTAGGACCGCGGACAGACAGACAGACAGACAGACAGACATGGCGAAACTATAAGGGTTCCTTGTTTACTACGGAACCCTAAAAAGAAATACCTTACAAATAGAAAACGTCTTCCAGATCATTGCCCTGCGGTAGAGTGCCCAAAAGGCTGGCAGCATTGCCAGGTTGGATGGCAATGCTTATTTGTTGGGCGAAATAATTGCCAGCCCTTTGGTCACCCGACACCAATTGAATTAATTTAACTGACAAACAATAGATGGCGCAACGATATCGATATATTATGTAGTTCCGCTACTTATCACTAGATGGTGCTGTCGGGGGTTTTTTAATTTGCTCATAGAAAAAAGTTGCTGTATTTGTTACTAAATAGCTGATGGTCGTAACCTGCAACGTAAGACACTCATCCACTAGTTGGTCGGACAACCTTAGCAAAGTAGCAGGGATTCCAAAAGATGTACTGAAAATCCATGGAAGCTTATGACCTTTGCCTTCCCTGATTGATATGGTGATGATCACAGCTTTGCCAGCGTAGACAACGGTTATTGTCCTTACATTTGTCCGGGGTCACTCCCATGCTGGTCTGGGAGAAAAGAAAAAACTTAGAATGTACCAGCTGCTTCTCTTCCCGCGCAGATCGTAAAAGCCGATCGAGGGAATGGGCAAAAATGCGAATCATTTTAACAGGCGATGCGGCTAGCAACTCGTTACTGTATTGATTGCTTTTTCATCATCTTGCCCACCATGACGCTAAAAGTGGCTTTTGAGTCTTGCGGCCCTAGGCTCTGCATAGAGCCGCAAGACACAAAATGCTCTGTCTGCCCCATTAGGGATAAAGACGTGATAGTATGTATTTGTCCGGGGTAAAGAGTAACCAATATTTTTGAAACGCGGAGTCACTAAACGAACGGTTTTTTTGTATGAAAAACCATTCGTTTTGGTGATTCCGCGCATCTGAAAATGGCACCACTGGCCAATACAGGCCAAATTGCAGAATAAAATGTCCTTGACGGAGGTAAGAAGTAAGTAACCTATGTGTCTATGTAATAAGCTATTTACATGCCTATTTTCATGCCGTTTTGACAGAAAGAGGTTCAAACATCCAATTAATTTTTTTAAAGGCGATGAAGGTTAGCTAGCCATTTTTTTTATAAAAACTATTAAATAAAAGTAACTCTGACATACTGCACCACTTATCTCTATTTAAATATTCACTTCTCCCTCTACCTAAAGGTTGACTGGAAGAGATTGCTATGCGTTAAGTCCACCTTTGTATCATAATTCTGTCTTATTCACTTTTTATTCTGTTTTTTGTATTCCCTTTTGTTTATGGTGCCATAAAGAGTATTTGTACTGTATTGTATTGTAAAAATCTATTGTATCTGCAATGCTGGCAGCCAAGGTGTTAAGCTTTGTATGTAAATATTTTCAGCTTAACTCACAAAACTAGTGCATTGACCCGTCAAAAATATACCTAGGTACTGATTTTCCGAAAACATTTGTGTATAATGTGTAACGAAAAAAGGGTATCAACTCGAAAGAGAGTAAATATACTTCAATGTGAGTAACATTATTAAAATGAGTAAACGCGGGTTACTCCTCTGATGAAGACCTCCGGATGAGGTCGAAACATGTCGGCAGTAGTTGACTCTGTTGGAAAACTAGGGCAGCTATCAAGTTAAACAATAAACGATTTGAGAACTGAAAAATATATTCGGCAAGCTATTACTATATCGCACAACCAACATATCAGAGACAAGTGACAGACAGATGGAGGCAAGCCTAGCTGCCAACATACAAAATATTCATAGATACAACATAAAAATAATATGGGTGCGTTCTTACTTTCTAACAGACTCTATACATTACTAACCCCTTAATATTCACCCCTTAATAAACATTCTAATAATGTCTGTGTCTTACGTTAGTTTTTTTTTTTATTAACCTGTACTGTCCCACTGCTGGGCAAAAGTCTCCCCCGTCTTCCTTCAAATATCTCGACCGTGTGCCACTTCCAACGTGTTTTAATAAAAAAGTTAATAATTTTTACTATTGGACTATCGCTAAGATGGTTGGGTAAGTAATATAAGACAGAACAACAATATATATATTATTTTGAATAAATATCAACGAAATGTATAATTTTGGTCGGTATAATTATCAAGAAAGATAAAAATCATAAATCATACTTTTCTAACCCATAAAATCGTTTAAATAATAATTATTTAACCTAACAAACCTTTCGTATACATTTAAAGTTGTATAAAATTCTTGAAATCTATTTACGTTACGTATAATAAACTTTCTGTAGATATATTATTAAGCATAATAATCATTGCGTATATAAATCGATTAGTAGAATATTCTTTATATATAATCATCATTAGATATAACAAACTTTTGATATAGCGCCTGGCAGTATGTTGCGGATAATTTTATTAAGACAAGCCAATGCAGGAGGGTTGAAAATAATATATTAATATGTCGCAATCACATAATTTAATTACTGATTACGTATTAACATTAATAGATAATTTCCTTCCTCAAATTTTCGTTTGTTAGCCATAAATAAAAAATAAGTGCAAAACGTTTAGAAGTACGAAATAGTGTTATTTGTGAACTCTTATAATGTGATACTCTTACAATGAAAATAGACAAATCAATAATAAGTGAAATTAAATCTATATCATACATATAATAAAACAGTAAAAAAGTGTCTGTACATTAGATATATTTCAAAAAAAAATATTAGGTTGAAGGAGATATAGTAATGGAGTAAGAATTTTAAAAAAGTCTGTCTGTTTGTCTATGTGTGTTTGTCTGTTATTACACGCTAATCTCCGGAAATGCTGGACGGATTCAAATTAAACTCTTTTAGTTATATAGCTGTAAGCCTGGGCAACACACAGGGTATAAATAATTTTGGAAGAACACCTGATGCAGAACTATACTGGTCTAGCTAAACTATAAGAGATATAAAAATGGTGCCTTAGTAAAAGTTGTTCAGCCTGATGAGCATTTTCAAGAGACATAAAGTTCACGCGAGCGAAGTCGCGGGCTTCGGTTCGTAAAAAATAAGTTAGTTATTTTTTTATTTCTTTCATACCTTGGGCCTGGGGCGAAAAATTTGGTTACACATTCAAAATGCGCGCGCATTTTGTATGTGTAACCAAATTTTTAATACCTTGGGGCTTGGGCGGAAAATTTGGTAACACGTACAAAATGCGCGCGCATTTTGTACGTGTAACCAAATTTTTCATACCTTGGGGCTTGGGCGGAAAATTTGTTTTCATAGCTTGGCTATTGGCAAGATTTTTTTGTTAATAAAAAAATTGGTTAGTTTTTGTAGCCTTTATGTTATGACTTCTTTTTTTACTATTTTCGAGTCAGATTTTTTTACTAATCTAATCGTTTACTGACACATTTAGATATTTTATTAATTATGTTTGCCCCCACTTTTGGGTATCTTATTCACAGTTTCTTTTATGTTATAAAATATCTTAATGGACATTGCCTACTTCTTTGTTTAAACTTTGCACCTTTATAAACCTATCCTATACCTTGAGTTTTTTTTATAAGAAAATTAAAGTTTATGAGATTTCCCAAATTTGAATTATTTTCGTCTGCCTGTCTATACTTTTTAGATGGTATGGTTTTTAAGTCATATATCTTCTAAACAATATGATTTTGATAGTTATATGTTTTAAATGATATGTCTTTTCAACAATATACTTTTTGAATGATATACTTTTTGTCCTGTATACCGCACAAGTTGTATAACAGGTGATGTTTAGTGTACATAAACGTTATATAAATGATTTTATGCTTTTTAAAATGAAAATGTAATGAATATTATAGCTATTAAAAATATATACCTTAATGATTATGTCAAATTAACATTATATCTTATGAACGTTATTAAAATGTAAATATATAAAATGTAATTATATCAAGCAATACGCACCCAAGATGGTTAAATATTAAGGTTTAAATCACAAAAAAAATCTCCAGCTCCATACAAAATTAAATACCTACCTACCGTGCCAAAATGTATTTAGAGCTGCAGATTTTTTGTCAAATAGTTCCCACACTAAAAGTTGTTCAAATATATGTCGCAGTTGAATTGTATAATCCGTTGTTATTCAAAAACTCTAGCTGTTTGGCAATACAGCTCGGTTTTGTAAAACAGCTGAAAATATTTCAGCTAGATTGTCAATGAGCTACGTAATTACGTTTAACAAAACAGCTAGCGTTGAGATAGCATACAGGGTTACCATTATTAAATAAAACTGTGTTACCAAACGAAATAATATATGAGGAGACAATAGTGTTACTCGTGGGATTGAAATAAAACCTCAATTCAACTCCTAACTAAGTAATTCAGTCTCCAACATCATAAAACACCAATGAAGAATGATAATCAGCTCGATGCAATTGGATTAGAAATATAGAAATTTTGTAAGCCCGACAACTCAATGGCGCAGCGATTTCTTACGGCCAATTGATCCATGTAAATTTTCCATCTTGCCGGAAGGCGGGCGTCGAAATAACAATATGAGATCCAAGCTAAAGGTCTGCTTTATTCTTTTCAATCTTTTGCACTCCGAAATCACAAACGATGCCCCCGATGTCTCTCGATAAAAACAGCTTAGTCCCGGAACGCGGCGAAGAATTTACTTTATGGGAGGCCATATTTGTTGTTATGACACTGACACTTCACAAGCCACTAGTGGCAGAATTCCGAACTAATCGTTCTACAATCTTACGTAAGCCAGTTTGTTAAACGTAACACATTGGACGATCTAGCTGAATAATTTTTAGCTATATTACAAAACCGAGCTGTAATGCCAAACAGCTAGAATTTTTGAATAACAGCGGATTATTTAATCCAACTGCGACATATATATATATGACTAGCCGAAGCCCGCGACTTCGTTCGCGTGGACTTTATGTCTCTGGAAAATGCTCATCAGGCTGAACAACTTTTACTAAGGCGGCATTTTTATATCTCTTATAGTTTAGCTGGACCATTATGGTTCTGCATCAGGCGTTCCATTTTCCAAAATCATTTATACCCTATATGTTACCCAGGCTTAATAGCTATATAACAAAAAAAGTTTCATTCGAATCCGTCCAGTATTTCCGGAGATTAGCGTGTACAAACAGACAAACAGACAAACAGACATACAGACAAACAGACAAACAGACAGACATTTTTTTTTAAATTCTTACTCTATTACTACGTCTCCATCGCCCCCAATATTTTTTTTGGAAATATATTTAATGTACAGACACACTTTTTTTACTGTTTTATTATATGTATAGATTAGTACGTTTACTCTCTTTCCCAAAGTAAAATTTGTTTACATATAGTACAGTCAACGAATAATTGTGGATGGAAAAGTGGAAAGCAGAAATTTTGACTCGCCAACTTTGTTAGGACTAGTTAGGATATAAACATACTAAAAGTCCTTGCCCCTCCGAGGTGAGCCCGCGGGGGGAGGAGAAAAAGGTCCCGTTTTTTGGTTTTATGCTTACATCTCGAAAACGGTGCGATGTACGAAATTTTGTTGTACTACATTATAAGCTAACAAAATTCTCTATAACAATGGCTTTAATTTTTTATCTATCTCCAATCGTTGCCTAGCTATGAGTTTCGAAAAATGGCGTGTTAAATTCTCTGTAGCACATTGTAACAATTCGAATTTACGATTATTATTTTTTATTACTTTTTTACTGGCTAAAACTCACAAAAATATCTGTCTAGATGCTTCGGGCTTATGTTGTTACTTACCATCAGGTCCAGACTTGGCTTGGAGACCTTTCTCCTGAACTATGGGGATAGGAACGGAATGAAAGACATGCATTGGACGTGGGCTTGGCGTGCGCTTTTCATCCGAACACGCCCAGAGTGTAAAACACATTTTAAAAAATCGATAAATTTTCGAAGGTCATAGCTAGGCAGAAAATGGAGATAGATAAAAAGTGTGAAAGCCAAAGTTGTAGATAATTTTATCAGCTTTCATTATGTAGCACAACAAAATTTCGTACAGCGCACCGTTTTCGAGATATAAGCAAAAAACCAAAAAACGGGACCTTTTTATGCCCTCCCCCCGCGGGCTCACCTTGGAGGGGTAAGGACTTTTAGTATTTTTATGTCCTAACTAGTCCTAACAAAGTTGCTGAGTCAAAATTTCTGCTTTCAACTTTTCCATCCACATGCCCCTTTTGAGCACTCATTGACCGAACTATTATATGATCAGTACGTTTACTCCCTTTTTCGAAGTAAAGTCCCTTTCAGGTCGATACCCCTTTTTTGTTACACGTCGTATATGTATAAGATTACCGATTTATGTTTTGCATCCTCGAAGCAACACATATACCAGGGTTCAAAGGAAGCTTCCCGAAACTTCCGAACCCAACAATATTTACATACAGATTCTCTGTAAACTGTCAGCGGACGATATGCAACGGGAACACCCGGTTTTCTTCCTCCTGAGAAATATTTACAAAGATTATGTCATAGATGAAGTGTTCTTTTACTTTCGTTTAATGCCTATCGACTATTTTTCTTAGTAGTTTTTATTTTTCAACAAATAACCAGCCAAATGCGAGTCGGACTCGCGCACGTAGGGTACCGCAACATTATCTATAAAAAATCATGTTTGTTGTATGGGTGCGCCCTTTAACATTTTACCTGTCTAGCTAACACGGTTCATGTGATACAGCCTGGTAACAGACAGACGGACAGACAGTTTTGACCAGACCCTTTGGGTAAAGAACCATAAAAAAAATTTAGAAGTAAAATCATTATCTTTATTTATTTAGTAAAATAAATTATTTATGTACTCATATTTCTCCTTTCGATGCCGATTCATCAGTTCCCTTTCTTAATTAATATGAATATTTTTAAAAAGCCCTAAAAAATTTTAGCCCCTAAATAAGTTTGTGTCTGAAAAGGAACCTCGTTTTAACAATATATTATATTCGTACGATTAAACGAAAGCACGTGACATAACGTTCCTGTTTGATCCATAGTGTCATGTGACCTATATATACGAGGAATTACAACACCGAAGTGACAAAATAATTTACAAGAAGACTACGTGATGGCGCTAACCGTATTCTACATCTCGATATTAAAGTACTTTTACTGCTTAAATACAATCTCCGACAAAAAACCGTCGAAACCGCGGATCTCTAGGCGCAACCCCATGCCTAGCGGGAAGATCTTCCTTTTGTGGCGTTTGAGCATTACCTCTACCTATGTATAGTGGTGACTCCGATATGATCACTGCATACCTAATGATACACGTTAAAAGTATTTATTAAAAAAGACAACATAACAAACCCCTTCTGGCGAGTAATTGACCAATACTGTGTATGTTCGGCCTTTATCCCAGGCACTGGTGATTTTCTTAAAGAAATTAGAAAGAATTTGTATGTGTAATAAGTAAGTATAATTTAAATTTCATGTATTCTACATGTAATGTAAATTATACTTATGGATGTGAAAAGGGCCTGTAAAGGTCTACTGAATAAAAATTTGAATTTTGAACAAAGTGGTATTTCTGTTCAATCCAAATCCTTACTCTTTGCCAGCATGGGTTCGAGTTTTCCGAATCGGGTGACATTGAAGGTTTTATTGTGTCTCTGATTGATCGCCAGATATACGGAGCGGATTGTTGCGATATGGAACATTCTTTGTTCAAGTACATTCCGATTTTCGTCGTACGATTTTTTGTACTTCACTTTTGTTTCGCTTTACTGGGTATTCTGTTCATTATTATCATCATCAGATCTTTTTTAAGCTTCACTGCAGTAGCATAACCCTCTATGTATTGCGACTGTGAAAATGAGTTTTCTTCGGCATTTATCTTCAGCAGTGGTCGTAGCGAAGCGCTTGATTTGCTGACTTTTCTTAATTAAAAAAAAAAGACGTGTGGCACTCGGGGACTGCCGCGGTAAAGCTATTGCATTAAGGTGATTCCGTTCGGTCGGTGAATTTTTACAAGGAAGGACGGCAACGTCGCAAACGGACGACGGAGACGAAGCGGCAACCTACATGGTAGGCGGAGTGGGAAGCGTGAGGTTTTTTCGTTACGGAATTTCTGGATGCGGTCCCCGCGCTCAAGGCCCGCGATAGAAGCTATGCAATAGCTAAAAAAAGAAACACTACACGCAATGTAAATTATACTTATTAACATGTAAAAGTCCTTATAAAGGTCTACTGAACAAACATTTGAATTTTGAACGAAGTGGTATTTCTGTTCGATCCAAATCCTTACTCTTTGCCAGCATGGGTTCGAGTTTTCCGAACCGGGTGACATTGAACGTTTTATTGTCTCTGATTGATCGCCAGATATACGGAGCGGATTGTTGCGATATGGAACATTCTTTGTCCAAGTACATACGGATTTTCGTCGTATGATTTTTTGTATTTTAGTTTCATTTCGCTTCACTGGGTATTGTATTCATCATTATCATCATCAGGTCTTTTTTAGCCTTCACTGCAGGAGCACGACCCTCTCTGTGCTGTGAGAGCTATAGCCAGAGCTGAGGATTTGGTCTAAACTCTTCCCACTAATCAGACAGGTTGGAGAGGTATCGTTGATGTTTATAAGCTTTGTTTAGCTTGTGATTCCTAAGTCACCTTCTACGACATTCACGGGAAGACTTGGAGTGGTCCTATTGTACTCTGCCGGATACCACAAGGCATGTGGGTATTGTAGCAATACATACAAACTATCACGTCTTTATCCCTAATGGAGCATACAGGTTTGGGGTTTGCTGGTCTAGCAGACAGCTGCATCAGGGCCACAAGACGCGAAGCATTTCGTCGCGATCTTATGTTCACCAATTATTCGAGGCGTCTAGACCGATTTGGAAAAATCTTTTTTTTGGTTTGAAAGTGTTGTATGTAAAGTGTTATTGTATAATAGGCAAGACGAATGGAAAAATATTTTTGGTCCATCGGTTAGATTATTGAAAAATATTGAATACGTATTTTTTTTCTTTTCTTTGAGAAACCAAAAATGGCAAAGATACAGCGCATTGAAATTTCGTGTGACGTCACATTTAAGCACGATTTATACTAAGTGTGACGTCGCAAGCCCCCACTCCGGAACTTTGACGCTCCGTATCTTTGTGAATTTGTACTTTTTTGGTAAACTGAAAAATACGGGTCCATTATTTTTGGATAATCTAAAAGACGGACTAATTACAATCATACTTTTCGGACCCTGCCGTCACCCCTATTCATCGTATCGTAATTGAGTATAGTTTTTACAAACTTATTGAACTTGCTATGTATCTTGTATGTATGTTTGTCTCGGTTAAATCTTGTAACTCAATTTTCAACCAGTTATCCTGAATAGATGAGCTGAAATTTTGCATACTAATGTAAGTTGGATGACAATACAATAATATGGAATCAATAAGCTGTTCTGATGATGGAGCCGGAAGATATTCGACAAAACTCAGTAATAAAACAACGTAATAAGGAAGTTAATGAGGACTAGTTTGATTTGTTTTGACGAGCACTTTATGGTAGACGATGTCTGATCATGAATACGGAAGGTGGTCGATGGAACTCAGTAATAAAACGATGCAACTCTATTGAATTTGGGCTTATTTTATTTGTCTAAATAAATAAATACACCTCTTAAAAAAGCTTGTACCAAAATTAAATAAAAAAACTAAATTACACGTGTATCTTGTTGGTATAATTACTCATTGGTTGCCAGAATTCCTGGTTGTTATAAATAGATTTTCTTTCTTACGCAAGTACAATACGTCGTAGCATGTTTTCCCCCTATTCTAATTTATTATTATACGGTATTCGGTAAAGTACTAATGAAATTTATTTATACTTTTTTCGTAGGTGTAGGATGATATTCTTTATAAACAAGAAAGTACGTAAGCTTTAAATTGCATATTCTTTTCCCGGAAATCTAATTTTAATATTTATTATAAGAAAAAACCAATTAGCATTACTCGGTGTACAGTGTTATAAAGAAAAGCATAAATATAGGGTTGCTTTTTAAACACCGGCAAGTTTTATGACAAATTCTGTCTAATACTAAACTATCTTTTTTTCTATAAAATATATTATAATAAAAATCGATAAGAAAATTTCGTCTTCCCATACAATTTCCATTTGACTGAACTCTGGTTTGTATGACAAGCCAATTTCTTTCGTTTTTTTAGGGTTCCGTAGTAAACAAGGAACCCTTATAGTTTCGCCATGTCTGTCTGTCTGTCCGCGGTCCTACTCAGAAACTACAAATACTAGAAAGCTGTAATTTGGCATGGATATGTATATTAATCATGACAAAAAATTCGTAAAATAAAATCTGGAATAATATTTTTTTTTAGGTTAGCTGCCGTACAAGTAAAGAGGTAGTCGATATTTTTTTTCTCGAAAAACACATTGTGTGGCGTGTCGTTGAATAGGTCTTTCAAAAACATTGTGAGTTTGTTACCACCATTTTTGGATTTAGGGATCCGTTTCTGAAATATTTGGGTTTAAAGTAAAAAAAATTGTTGGAGGCAAGTGTCCCCCCCCCCTCTATCTGCTAAACGGTTATATATGGCCACGTGAAAAAATTTACAGCTAGAGTATATATAATCTTATACCTTTAAACGAGCAATTCTTGTATGTATGTATATATATTTATTTATAAATTTCTGTGATCTCGAAAACGGCTCTAACGATTTCGCTGAAAATTTGAATATGGGGGTTTTTGGGGGTAAACAATCGATCTAGATTAGTCTTATGTTTGGGAAAACGCGCGTTTTCGAGTTTTCATTCGTTTTTCTTTCCACGCAGAATATGGTCGCTAATTTCGTCGCCGCGGCGGCCATCCGCTTAGCTCAGTGGTTAAGGATGCTGACCGCTAGAAAGAGTGTTACGGGTTCGAATCCCACTCGGTGACTTACTTTTGTTTTTTTTTATGTTTAAGTTTATATATTTTTTTTTTATTTTGTATTGTTTTTAGACAAGTTTAAAAAAAATTAGTTAATGTTTGAGATGTAACCGAGCAAAGCTCGGTCGCCCAGGTACTGTAGTTTAAAGGAAAACTATCAGAGCTAAGTAGGGTATACAAATTAAAAAGTTATAGGCGATCAACTTATAAAATGTACTCAGAAAAAGAATTTTATACAAATTCAATAGATAATTAGTTTTTAAACGTTTTTAGTGGCATAAACTCAAACTGCGCGTGGCCCGACACGCACTTGGCCAATTATTTTTTATGGAAAGTAAAAATCCGAAAATTGGCCCAAAAATCTTGCTCATTTTTAAATGTTACCTTATTTAAATGTTTTTTCAAAAATGCTCGGAAATGTAAGCGTTATTGTAGTAAAAATAAGACGCGAAGTTTGTTATTCTTGGCCTAGACCAGAAAATTAAGTATCTTAACTTTTCTCTTCTCTTTTTCTCACTAAACTAAACTCCTACAATTGTATTTTGATTTAAATTTCTTCACCGAAGAAGATGAAGAGTAGGTGATTGTTTATCTTAGCTTGTCTTGAGTCTCTGCCTACCCCTGCGGGAAACAGGCGTGATATTATGTATGTATGTATGTGTGTTGAGGTATCCTCAGCTGCGCTGCTTTAGAGCCCGGGATGCATTTTAGCGAATTTTCTTCTCCAAATTGTAATATTTCATTAGTCGCCCAAGGATGCCAAAGACTTTTTGAAGTGGAGAAGAAATAGCCCGAACAGTTTAAGTGATAAGACTTTAGTTAAACATTTGTGACGAGGTCCGCACCTGTGCTTCCCTCCTTACCCCGCTCTCCACCCCGCGCGGCCCATATAAATACGGAGGCGTGAGGAGTCTCGTGCTCTTTCGACCACCACTGGACGCCGGGCTGCTTCAAAGCTGAGTACTTTTGGAAAACTCTTCTGGAACAACGAATCTCGTGGCTGTGAACCTACGACCCTTACCTGTGACTACTTTCGGCACTCATTGTATAATTGTTAAAAATTAAATTAAAGAGTTTGGTCTTTTTAAATATTGTTTCTTTCAAAATAATCTTATCGTCACACATTTCCTTACTAACATAGAATAAGTACCTACCATTTTTTTATTATATTATTATGCCACCGGTCTGCCTGACGGTAACACTCCTTGAGAGTACAGTGAATCCTTGGAAATGCTATAATTGTAGCACAAGATGTTTGTGCTTAGTTTTTTCATCTCTTATGACATTAACAGAAAAATTAGTTAGTATAAAATGATCGGATGCAAAAACTCGAACCTCTTTTAAATAGACGAGTAAATAGTTTTAACATGGATGAAGATAAAGATAACTAAGGAGATACAAATCTGTCGTCGTTTGAAGTAAACTATTTGAAAGGAAACGGAGATGCTAAAAGTGGCAGCTTTCCGCAAATGAGCGAAGAAAAGCTTTACTTTAAACTGTAAACAGTAGCTCATAAATAGGTTGAAGAGTTAGCTAGAGCTTGGTCAAGACAAAATTTAAGATAATATCTCTGTTTATTTCAAATAATTTATTTCAAATTAATGCAGCACTGGACTTAAAATCTCTGGCAAAAAGGTTCTCGAATGGCGACCACGTACAGGCAAGCGAAGCGTAGGACACCCACCCACAAGGTGGTCTGACGACCTTACCGAGGTCGCTGGAAAGCGCTGGATGCAAGCCGCTCTAGATCGGTCATTTTGGAAATCTTTGGGAGAGACCTATGTCCAGCAGTGGACGTTGTGCGGCTGAAATGATGGACTTAAAATAAAGGCTGGAAGCCACATGACATATTTCCAAAAAACTGCTGGAGTCTACAACGTGGAAGGGACATATCCGTAATAAATCGAACACGAGCTATACCCACTTTAGTGTAATCTTCTTCATCTTCTTCTTCTTATCGTGTGTGTTAGTGACTAACACTAGTGTCAGAGTTTTTAAACCGCTAAAGGCCTCTGACATGGTTTTAGGTAACGACCAATGTCAAAGACAGTGACCGGGACCGACGGCTTAACGTGCCCTCCGAAGCACGGATCATCTTACTTATCAGACAATCAGGTGATCAGCCTAAATGTCCTAACCAAACTAGGATAACAACACAAAGTCGTTGCCCCCGCTAGTAATCGAACCCGCGACCTCCGGGTATGAGCCAAACGCTCTAACCATTACACTACGGAGGCAGTTTAGTGTAATGAATTAAAATATTTATATTATTAATAAGAAAAACTTGGCATTTCCTTACTAAAGTGTGCAGCCACCCGGGCAATTTGTATGGGCATGTCGTTTTTAGGGTTCCGTACCCAAAGGGTAAAAACGGGACCCTATTACTAAGACTTCGCTGTCTGTCCGTCTGTCTGTCTCCAGGCTGTATCTCAAAAACCGCGATAGCTAGGCAGGTAAAATTTTTGCAATGTATTTCTGTTGCCGCTTTAACAACAAATACTAAAAAAAAAAAAAATATTTAGGGGCTCCCATACAACAAAGGCAATTTTTATAAATAATGGTACGGAACCCTTAGTGCGCGACCATTCGCACTTGGCCGAATATTTTTGGATTGTGTCGACTCTCATTTTAACTTTATTATATTATAGTGCTCTAGTATATTATATTTTTCTATATATGTATTTGTTATAAAATATAGTATCGTTGAGTTAGTATCCCATAACACAAGTCTCGAACTTACTTTGGGGCTAGCTCAGTCTGTGTAATTTGTCCCTATATATTTATTTATTTATATATTTATTATTGTAAAGTTTGTTCCAGTTACAACTCTCGCCCAAAATTTGCTATCATCAGCACCACCTGTAGGTTGACTGGTAGAAAAGGCCTTGGGCCTTAAGTCCGCCTGTTACATTTTTGTAATAAAGTTTAATAAATAAATAAATAAAATAAATATAGCCCGTGGTTCGATTTATTACGATTATATCCATTCCATGTTGTATCAATCCTCCAAAATATTTTTTAAATATTTCGGCTGTTTCATTCTAACAGACATTTTATACAAAGCGGGAATTATATATAGGTTTATCTTAACCTTCAGATTAACTCTTTGACTGGTGTTTAAATAATAAAGACCGGAATTTAGTTCGGTGATTAAATTTTTATACTAATTAAAGTCGTTCAAAACATCTCAATTTCAATGAATTTTTAGAGTAAACATGTTAACATGAGTGGATTTCTAAATATATATGTTTATGACTTCAATATAAATAGAACTTAAATTCACCGAAAATATTTACGTGTTGGAAGTTTGAAGTCATTTAACTTTGCCTGTTTGCTTATAATCCAGTGTTATTTTTAAAACCAAATGACACGTTGGACACCCACCCACAAGGTCTGACGACCTAACCAAGGTCGCTGGAAGGCGCTGGATGCAGGCCGCTCTAGATCGGTCATTTTGAAAATCTTTGGGAGAGGCCTATGTCCAGCAGTGGACGTTGTGCGGCTATGATGAATGATGATTTTTAAAACCCCGACAAAAAGAGTATAAATAAAAACTGCAATTTTTTAAAATAAAATATCAGCTAATTTGCATTCCTCTGCTGCCAAATACACGCTACAACTAAATTAAACAAAAGAAGTCAAAACTGGAAAATGTTGTCCAGAAATAATATTTGCAACGCTGCAATCCCAAATGAAATTAACCTGTGTGTGTAGTGGAGCGAAATTTCCAGAAATTTCTAGAAATATCCAGTTTCTACCGGCCGCAACTGGGCGGAACCGGGTGGAACCGGGTGAAACCGAGAAGAGCCGAGCTAGGAACTCGCACCTGCAACGTTTCTAATTGAATCTTCTGTGAATACCGGCGTTATGTTTTCGTCTGCCAGCGGTTTTGATATTTAATAGGAATGTAGTTTATTTCAATTACTTAAAGTAAAAATCCAAGATTTAACGCAAGAATTGGACTGTAAAGGCGTGTCATTATATTTTTCAGTGTGTGTGAAGGTATTGATTATTTTGATTCCCTTTTTTAACCTTCGATACATAAAGAGAAGTGTTATAAGTTTGACGTGTCTGTTGGTTTTTATCTATTTGTAGCTTCTTAAAGCGGTTTTGCACTACCACAGTAGCACTGCGTCCGAACCGAATTCACTCCGTATCTGTCAAAATTCGGCTCGGCATGGCCGTTTTACTATTTTTACTGTAGTTTACGCACTTCTGTCCATCATCCGTGATTTTAGTGCGTCTGCAACCATTAAAATAGTACTTCGGCCATGCCGGACCCAATTTTGACGTATACGGATTAAATTCGGTAAGTCTCTCTGATAAATAAATAGACTGATTATGATGTCTCCTACAGGTCCAGACCCGCATTGAATCATATGATAAGGCTTCATTACCATCACCATCATTGAGTTATTATCCTATAGCACAAGTTTGAGACTTACTTTAAAACAAGTTTTATAATTTGTTATAAAATAAATGAATATAACTTAATAGATACTCATTTTAAAAACGAAATGTTAAATCCTGTTGCAAAAGTTTTAAACTCGTAATATTCCAAAAAAGACAGTGTATTGTCCACAAAATGGCTGGGGTCATGAATTCTTTAAGAATTTCGGCAATAACTTATTCAAACCCCGGCATTACAGTGTTAACGCATTCGCGGCTATTATCCTTCTTAAAATTTCATTTAACATGGCTTCCCAGATTTAAATGGCGTATTCCGAGGGCAACTTGCGAATTTAAGCATAGGGATTTGGAGTGGGTCAATAAAGTATTATTTTCTATTTAGGGCGCGTTCAAACAACTCGAGCACGCCAAACACACGCCTAGCGCACGCCTAACGCATGCCTAGCGCATGCCTAGCGCACGCCTAACGCATGCCTAGCGCATGCCTAGCGCACGCCTAACGCATGCCTAGCGCACGCCTAGCGCACGCCTAGAGCACGCTTTACATAATATAATTTTTAATGTAACAGATACCGAACGTCATAAAACTATAGGAAGGTCAGTAAAGGCAGAACTGAAGTTGCCGGTAGGCACACAGAGATGGTAGCACACACTTCTAACAAAAAAGTGACAAATAAAGTGTTGAATATACTTTTAAAATATTTATTGCGTTTTATAAAAGTCATACTTAATACCGAAGTCCAGTCGGGGCGAGCGCCCCGGGCGGGCGCGAGGCGGGCGCAAGGCCGAAGCAAGGCGAGCGCGTGGCGTGCGCATGTGGAGTTCGGTAAATGCAATTTGAGTTGTATTGATGTGTGGTAGGACTCAAATTGTATGTAATAAATTTCAAAGTGCGCTAGGGTGGACCAGGGCCGGATTTAGGGGGGGGCAACCGGGGCTACAGCCCCGGGGCCTCCACGAAAGAGGGGCCCCCACAATGGACACTTCAAAAAAAAAAACTGGATTTCAGCGAAATCATCAACGATTTTTCGACGAAAAAAGCTCGGAAGATTCCATTCGTTAACGCTAAAATTTAATTTCAGATATTTCTCGTTTCCGATTATATTTATATGTTTGTTAAATAATAAAATAATCTATACTTGGTTCCACACTAAATTATTTATTGAAAAACTCAACTGAAAAAAATTGACCACTTTATTTGGAAAATAATTTGGGGCCAGGGGGCCTCCACTCCTTTGTTGCCCCGAAGCCTCTCGACCTCTAAATCCGGCCCTGGGGTGGACTAGTCGAACGCTTGGCGTGCGCGTGTCATCCGAATGCGTCCTGGACTTCAGTTAAATTATACAAAAATAATCTAGTTCTTAAAGTTTTTTAATGATGATGATTGTAATCGTGCTCTTGTAATTGAGACTAAAAGGACCTGATGATGATGATATACTATCACGTCTTTATCCGTAATGGGGCAGAGCATTTTGGGTCTTGCGGCTTTATGCAGAGCCCAGGGCCGCAAGACTCAAAAGCCACTTTTAGCGTCATGGTGGGCGAGAAGATGGAAAAGAAATCAATACAGTGACGGGTTGCTGGCCGCATCGCCTGTTAAAATGATTCGCATTTTTGCCCCTGATGATGATGATGATAAAACAAAAATGTAGTTATATTATAACTACATTTTTCATCGGGTTGGAAAGGTCTCATGATGTTTATAAGCTTGTATTTCCTAAGTCGCCTTCTACGGCATCCACGGGGAGACTTGGAGTGATTCTATTCTAATCTGTTTCTCAACCTAAGGCGGCCGGAAATCATCATCAAAAACATTAAGAACTAGTTCTTAATATTATTACATACATACATAATATCACGCCTGTTTCCCGCAGGGGTAGGCAGAGACTATGGACCTCCACTTGCTACGATCCTGACAAACCTCTTTTGCTTCATCTAAACTCATCAATCTTTTCATACATTCATCAATCTCTTAATATTATTAAAACAAACATTATAAAATTATTATTATAATAGTCACCGTTTCAAAGAGAGCAGCGCGGGCGAAGCACGTTGCTATAAAGAAAGAAAGAAAAATAATTTATTTGATGTATCACAAACACGGTTTGTGATATACGCTCAGTGCCTTGAGGACAGAGAAACTGTCTGGTCGTCTGGTCGCCGCTCTCCTAATACTTACCCTGATGATCGCCTAAATGTCTTTTGCCAATACACTACACGAGTAAACCCGTGTTAATGCTCCTGTAATTTCCATGTTTCCCGATATTTAGTCAAGTGTTCGACAACCCTAAACGACTTCTGCCTTTCGGTTCATCAAATAAGTAAAATTTAACAAGGATACAGCACATCTGATTTCGATGTGACCTCCAAAATCATACGTGACCGTGACTATAAGCGAAATATCGCTAAAGTGCTTGTTAGACAGACAGTAACAATCCCATAATCTTTGTCAAAGATTCACGTGACTCCGAAAGATTTCAGTTTCACTCGAACGAGGCGCCTAACGGCCTAACTTGGGAGATTTTTCGCAAGTTAGAAATTAAAGCCATTAGCTGCAGGAAGGTGGATAATTCAGAGACTCGCGCGTATGGTGACTACACGTTTTGCTAAAAAAATGTATTTTATTTTATACTAGCCGAAGCCCGCGACTTCGTTCGCGTAGACTTTATGTGTCTGGAAAATGCTCATCAGGCTGAACAACTTTTACTAAGGCGACATTTTTATATCTCTTATAGTTTACCTGGACCATTATGGTTCTGTATCAGGCGTTCCATTTTCCAAAATTATTTATACCCTATATGTTGCCCAGGCTTAAGAGCTATATAACAAACAAAGTTTCATTCGAATCCGTCCAGTATTTCCGGAGATTAGCGTGTACAAACAGACAAACAGACATACAGACAAACAGACAAACAGACAGACATTTTTTTTTAAATTCTTACTCTATTACTACGTCTCCATCGCCCCCAATATTTTTTTTTGGAAATATATTTAATGTACAGACACACTTTTTTTACTGTTTTATTATATGTATAGATATAGATGGCGCGTGGCGCGTGGCGTAGTGGTCACCATGCTAGTCCGTCACCCAGAGGTTCCAGGTTCGATCCCCGGTCAAGACAATTTGGAAACAGCGCTTTTTCAAATTGTCCTGGCTTTTGGATGTTATCTATATATGTATTTTTTATAAAATATATAACATAATTTATTGCACTTAAAATCTTAAGATGTACAAAAGGTTCAACTTATTGCTAAGCATCATCTACCAGTTTACCTTTGGGAAGTATCATACACATTTGGGAAGTTAATGAAACTAAAGACTGAAAGATGTTCAGATAGTATTGTACAATGCTACCAGATTTAGTGTACTAATTCAATTCAATTATTTTATTTCAGATAGCCAAGATCTAGTTTGTACATATGGTAACTTAAAACAAATGTTAAAAGTAATAAAATATTACCTAAGTATAAATATATCAGCCAGAGGGTCCATATATCAGCCAAATAAGAACTTTAGGCCACTAGACGAAAAATTCAAAATTCAAATATTTCTTCAGTAACTAGACCTTTACAGGCATATTTAACAAAAAAAGTATTATATAACAAAAAAAGTTTCATTCGAATCCGTCCAGTATTTCCGGAGATTAGCGTGTACAAACAGACAAACAGACATACAGACAAACAGACAGACATTTTTTTTTAAATTCTTACTCTATTACTACGTCTCCATCGCCCCCAATATTTTTTTTGGAAATATATTTAATGTACAGACACACTTTTTTTACTGTTTTATTATATGTATATAGATATGGCTATGGGCAATGGGCAGGCATGCCACTGCTAATGAGAAACGCCGAAAGAAACTCATTTTAAACTCGTTGAGTCAGTATCCCATAACACAAGTCTCGAACTTACTTTGGGGCTAGCTCAATCAGTGTAATTTGTCCTATATATTTATATACTTATTTCTCGTCATCAGGTCTTACTGTCTCAACTGCAGGAGCACGACCTCTGTACTACCAGAGCCGTACTTGGCTAGAGCAGCAAGAGAACTTGGCTTGGCCTACACTCTTCTCGCTGGCCAGACGAGTTAAAAAGGTCTCATTGTATGTTGTATTTCCTAAGTCGCCTTTTACGACATCCACGGGAGGACTTGGAGTGGCCCTATTCTACTCTGTCGGTAACCTTACGGCTAATATTTATATTTATATTTATTTTTACATAAAAGGTCACGTTTAGCTGCATTATAATTTATTCCATTGTTCCATAATACCTGGTCACCGTACACCGCACTCGGATATGGGGCTTTAAATAAAATATTGGAGGTATTCCGCCGCAGGCTCCTTTGTGTCGCAGCTTCCGACGGTATATATCACAAGACAATGAAAATTCAGTCTTTACATACCTACTATTAATACAATACATTTAAAAAAAAGTTCATTTGGAATAGGCAAAAGAAAAAGAATTTAAAATACAAAACCTTGATCAGTGTCAATAACTTCAAAGTCGGTATTGAATAACTTTTTAAGGATTAACCCGATTTCCATTAAATAACCACCGCAATGGAAGTTTCACATAAGAAAACTACATCGAAATCGGTCCTTCCGTTCGAGTGTTACGATGCCACAGACAGAAACTAGCATTAAGCAAAATAAACACATTCTTTGTTTCTTAAAAAAAATGTCATTTGACGAACTATTTAGCGCTCTTACAGACGAACGAGAGACGCAGATTGAGCTAGCTCAAAGGAAGTTCGAGACTTGTGTTACCTATAGGATACTAATTCAACGATACTAAATTTTATAACAAATAAACATATATACCCTTCAAACGTCGTCATAGCAGACACAATAGTAAAATAATACATCAGACGCCCGCTCCGGGCGTCCGACATTTGAAGGGATATCTATAGATAACCATCCAAGACGCTATCAATCTGAAAAAGATCATTATCCACCTTGACCTGATCGGGGCTTGAACCCGGGCCTCCGGCGTGACAGCCTTGCATAACCACTAGGCCACAGAGGTCGTCAAATAATAAAATAAATATTTTAAAAGTTTATATTTTGACTGTGGAGGAATAAGTGACAAAGATTTGACAGTCTATGTATACGTATGTATATGAGAATAAGGGAAACATAAAACTTTTCCTGGTTGATGTCCTTGATTTGACATAAACGCACCAAATCACAGCTTTTTGCATAACAATATCGTCAGCGATGTATTTCAGACATCGCTCATTTGAAAGGACCTCATATAAGGGCCTTTTGGGAGCCCCGGGATATGGGCCGTTTATGAAACCATGGTTTTGCTGTTTCATTTTTAAACGTAAAAACTTTTTTAGGCGATTTGGGCATTTTTTAATTACGGAAAAACCATTCAATTCAATTCAATTCAATTCAAATATATCTTTATTATCATAGGATATTTATAATATCTCTTAATAATCGTCATTATTAAGAGATATTATTGACCTCGCGACACTGTAACCGACACCAAGTTACTCCCGGAGTGCCACTGTTATGTAATACTATTATTAATTCTGTGCCACTGTTACAGCGTTTCATGATAAACACTAAGTCATTAAATAATAAAGTAATTATTTAAAAAAAGTTTATATTTGATTGTGGAAGGGAAAGTGACAAAGATTTGACAGTCTATGTATACGCATGTATGAGAATAAGGGAAACACAAAACTTTTCCTGGTTGATGTCCTTGATTTGACATAAACGCACCAAATCACAGCTTTTTGCATAACAATATCGTCAGCGATGTATTTCAGACATCGCTCATTTGAAAGGACCTCATATAAGCGCCCTTTTGGAGCCCCGGGATATGGGCCGTTTGTGAAACCATGGTTTTACTGTTTCTTTTTAGGGTTCCGTAGTAAACAAGGAACCCTTATAGTTTCGCCATGTCTGTCTGTCTGTCTGTCTGTCTGTCCACGGTCCTACAGAGAAACTATAAGTGCTAGAAAGCTGTAATTTGGCATAGATAAATATATTAATTATGGCAAAAAAGTCGTAAAATAAAATATGGAAAAAAATTTTTTTTCAGTGTAGCTGCCATACAAGTAAAGACGTAGTCAATATTTTTTTTCTCGACAAACACATTGTGTGGGGTATCGTTGAATAGATCTTTCAAAAATATTGTTAGCTTGTGAAAACTATTTTTCGATTTAGGGATCCGTTTCTGAAATATTTGGGTTTAAAGTTCAAAGTTTTGTTCGAGACAAGTGTCCCCCCCCCCCCCCCCCTCTATCTGCTAAACGGTTATATATGGCCGCGTGAAAAAAATCACAATTATAGCATATATAATGTAGTTTGAAGGAAAACTATCAGAACCAAGTAGGGTATACAAATTAAAAAGTTATAGGCGATCAACTTATAAAATGTACTTAAAAAAAGACATTTTCGTACAAATTCAATATATATTAGTTTTTAGACGTTTTTAGTGGCAAGAACTCAAAGTTGGCATTCGCAACTACGGAACCCTACACTGCGCGTGGCCCGACACGCATTTGCCCAATTATTTAAACGTAAAAACATCATCAGGCGATTTGGGCATTTTTAAATTACGAAAAAACCATTCAATTCAATTCAATTCAAATATATCTTTATTTTCATAGGATATTTATAATATCTCTTAATAATCGTCATTATTAAGAGCTATTATTGACCTTGCGACACTGTAACCGACACCAAGTTACTCCCGGAGTGCCACTGTTACAGCGTTTCATGATAAACACTAGGTCATCAAATAATAAAGTAATTATTTAAAAAAAGTTTATATTTGATTGTGGAAGGGAAAGTGACAAAGATTTGACAGTCTATGTATACGCATGTATGAGAATAAGGGAAACATAAAACTTTTCCTTGTTGATGTCCTTGATTTGACATAAACGCACCAAATCACAGCTTTTTGCATAACAATATCGTCAGCGATGTATTTCAGACATCGCTCATTGTAAGGACCTCATATAAGCGCCTTTTGGGAGCCCCGGGATATGGGCCGTTTGTAAAACCATGCTTTCTTTTTTTTTTAAAGAGAAAACTTCTTGAGGCCTGTTTAAAATTTTTGAGATACGATAATACCATTGAACTCGCGACACTAACCGACACCGAGTTTTCACTTCTAGAGTGCCACTTGTTTTATACAGAGAATACAGTAATCTTGAGTTTTAAAAATGACAACAGTATTTAAAATAAATTATTATTAAACAAATAAAACACAAGCATTTGCCAGGCAAATTTAAAAAATCCACAACTTCCTCATAACTAAGAACTGCATCAAAGAAACTTGCTTACACGTAAAATACGCATCGTAATCGGTCTATCTGTTCGAGAGTTACGATGCCTCAGACAAACAGATAGACAGACAGACATTGGCGTTAAACTCATACCACCCCACTTTTTGTCGGGGTTTTAAAAATAACACTGGATTATTAGCAAACAGGCAAAGTTAAATGACTTCAAACTTCCAAGACGTAAATATTTTCGGGATTTAAGTTCTATTTATATTTACGTCATAAACAAATATATTTAGAAGTCCACACGTGTTTACATGTTTACTTTAAAAATTCATTAAAATTCAGATGTGACGACTTTAATTACTATGAAAATTTAATCCGAAATTCCGACAAGCGGTCTTTATTATTTAAACACCTGTCAAAGAGTTAATCTGAAGGTTAAGATTAACCTACATTTAATTCTCGATTTGTATAAAAATGTCTGCTAGAAAACAGCGGTAACATTAACTAACTTTGGGGCTAACTCAATCAGTGTAATTTGTCCCTACATATTTATTTATTATTTATTTATTTATTTGAAAAATATTTGTGAGTATTAATACAACGTGGAAGCGACATATCCGTAATAACTACGAGCTATACTAGATCACTATAACTAGCATAATTATAGAAAAATAAAAGACAAACGACATTTCCATTACAAAAGTGTGCAGTCGCCCGGGCAATTTTAATTTTGTCAATTTTGTTGTAAATAAAAGACTAAATACCAGGTGCTTTTAAGAGGCTATATTTTAAGGGTTTTAAGGTACTTGCTTAATGTTATATGAATAAGGTACGTGAAGTCAATATATTAAAATAAAGCCACAATTGTCATTGAAAATTGCTTATCGCCTGTGAAAAAGGAAAACAAGATAATGCATCTTAATGATGTCAAATAGTAATATTAATTCTAGAATCGTAACCTGAGGAAAATTATAAAAATAACTTAAAATTGTCACAAAAAATGTATTGCTTATGGGACAATTTTCCTGTACTTCATGTTACTGTTAATGAAATTCGTAAATCAGTACGGTTCTTAGAATAAAACTGCAATATTTGATACTCGTGTAGTACCTTTTAAAAGCTCGCTTCTAATTGCAGGCTGTACCTGTCTGCTGTAACTATCAGTAGTTCACTAATTGTTGCAGTTTGGAGTGGTAATGTCAAATTTTAATTGTTTGACTATTATTTTATTATTACTGTACTATAGTAATCTGCCGTGTGGTTGCCGGCAGAGTAGAATATAGAGCCACTTTAAGTTCTCCAGTGGATGTCGTAGAAGGTGACTTAGGGATACAAGCTTATTAACATCAGTGAGACCTCTCCAACCCGTCTGGCCAGCGAGGAGAATTCTGAATCCTTTGACTGCTCTGACGATAGTGTCGATGATGTATGTGACATTAAAAAAAACCGACTGTCAAGAACGCCATCCGATACGACTTGATAACTGATATTCGTAGCGCCATCTCTTATTTGCTAGAGAAAGTCAAAACTTTCAAACGTTGACAACCCTCTTTTTTGTCAGGGGCAAAAAAACACTGTCTTTCACATATCATGTCCTGTCCAAAATGTTTATTAAGTAGGAAGAAAATAACATTAAATTTATATCGACACGAGAGTGATGTACCCACAGAGATGTACCTATGTTACTCTTATACGATAATGAAACTCAGTAAGGTTGCAAGGCAGGTCTTGGTACTTCGACTTAGATCAATATTCGCTGCATTGTAACGGAACTCCAAACTGCAACAATTAGTGAACTATCAAGTACAGCCTGCAATTAGGAGCGAGCTTTTAAAGGCTACTACACGAGTATCAAAGATTGCACAGTTTTAACCGTACTCATTCATGAATTTCAATATCAGTATCATAGGATACAGGAAAATTGTCCCATAAGCAATAAATTTTTTATAATAATTAAAAGTTTTTTTCTTCATTTTTCCTCAGGGTACGGTTCTAGGGTTAATTAAGCTGCTTGACATTATTTAGGTGCACTATCTTTATTTTTATTTTCGATAGGCGATAAGCAATTTTCAATGACAATTGTGTCTATATTTTAATATATTGACTTCACGTACCTAATTCATATAACATTAAGCAGGTACCTTAAAAATCTTAAAATATAGCCTCTTAAAAGCACTTGATATTTTGTCTTTTATTTACATCAAAAAAACTTTGATTTCTCCCCAAACTGTGAACCCCTTCACAAATAAGGAAATTTCCAACAACTCAAATCAGATACTTTATTACTAAATTTTATGTGAAACAAAAAAACTATGGGATTTGTACAGGCTTATGACGTTATAGGAGGACTTCAGTGGCCCTATTCTACTCTGCTGGAAACCACACGGCAATTTATTATATACATTATAGCTTTTTCGTAATCGCTTATCTTTATCTTTGTAAATAGAATCGTGATATTTAAATTATCTTTAGGTTTATAAATAAAAATATAAAATCTAAAAAAAACATACATACATACATACTATCCCGTCTTTATCCCTAATGGGGCAGACAGAGCAATTTGGGTCTTGCGGCTCTAAGCAGATAGAGCCCAGGGCCGCAAGACTCAAAGGCCACTTTTAGCTTGATGTGGGCAAGAAGGTGTATGAAGAAATCAAAATAGTGATGGGTTGCTAGCCTCATCGCCTACTAACACGATTCTAATTTTCGCCCATTCCCTTGATCGGCTATTACGATCTGTAGCTGGTACATTCTAAGTTTTTCTTTTTCTCCCAGACCAGCATGGAAGAGAAGCATCTAAAAAAAACCTGTAAAAAATTACCTTAGTGATATAGTCCTTTTAAACAACATAGAACAACTTCATACTTTACCCTCGTACTCAATTCAGTGACCATCCATAAGTGTATCACTTAAACAAGTCTATAATTTTGACCGTCATTAAGCAACTAAATCGCAACTACCCTCATCAAAAACATTGAATGTTTATGCTGTAGTAAAGAATAAACTTAAAAGGATATTTAAATTTTTCGGGTTTTAATTCAGCCATCTTGTTAAATATTGCGTTAAATGACTTGGCTAGTCATCTTTCAGCCATTTAATTAGATGCCTGCTTTTAAAGAACGGGCTAGACGTTTAGTTAATCGGCTGATTTAACCAGATGGCTGCGACATATACATTAGCCGTATCATCATCATCATCATCGTCGGATCTCAACGACCCACTGCTGGGCATAAGCCTCCTTTTGTCTGCGCCATTGATTCCTATCCCTAGCCCTGGCTATCCAGCTTTATCCACCAATCGGCTTGATATCATCAACCCACCTGCCACCATTAGCCGTATATGATAAACGTTTTCAAACTTTTTATACATCTCTATATCGTCCTCTATTCAAGGGCGATCTGTCATCAATATTTTTAATCATCAACCAAACTTTTTTTTTTTCATCAAACTTTATTGTTCCAAAGTACAAATTAATATCTAAATTACAATCTAAATTAAAAAACTAAATTAAAAATCTAAATCTTGATCATGTGGCATGGTGCCAAGAACACTGGCTGCATTCCCGCGCTGAATAGCTACTGCAATCCTCTGCGCGAGATATGAGCCAGCCCTCTTGTCACCAGCGGCGTCGACAAGCCGAGGGTGTAATAGTGATATGAGGTTTAACAACCAAACTTTTGGTTGTATCCTTTCTTTGAGCTACAACGTCAGTGGTCACACATAAAGTTAATAAGCAATGGTCCTTCCCGAAATGAAGTCGCCAACCTAACGTCACAAGTTGTCTCATTAAGGAACTATGTCACAACACATCTTCATAATTTCTCGTCCCTCGGGAACTAACAATTAAACTGAGATTTTGATCGTGACTCATTTGTGTAACGTGTGTCTGAGGCGTACAGTTAAATAGCGATCATGCGAGGAAGTTTCTAGAAACATTAGGGGTAATTCAGATATATCTGGAGGTAGGTCTGCTACGAATTGCGAACTTGTGAAACTTTTACAACTATATCGGCAACGACTTGGTTCGTGTTAAAATTTTAAGAAAATAGTGTGACAACATCACGTGTTGTTTGGTTAATTAGGCCAGTCAAAATCTACACAATCAATATAAAAAAACTTGAGAAGTGCCAAGGGACACCCGGATGGAACGAAGTTCCTTTCGATTAATAAGTGAAGGAATTGTAATAACATTTTATTTTTTTAAAGTTATAATACTATATTATTATTTATTATGTACAAAAAACCGTGTATAACTGTATACACTCATCAAAAATATGCGATATCGTCGCGAAACCCACTGTTCAATGCGAAATAGAAAGACAAAACGAAAATAACTGGCTTGCTTTCTATGAGAGAGAGAGAGAGAGAGAGAGAAACAGACAGAGAAACACACGCACGCCGCACGGCTTACAACTATAGCAAACATTTTCGTTACAACTTTGGGTCTTAATTTTTCCGTCTAGCGCTCTTTCGCAACGCGCGATAAGGAACTACGTTCCAAAAAATGTTTTTAAAACAGGCTTTTTAAAACAAGGTACTCCTGAAGACGAATCAAACGAGCGAAAACTCAATGGAGTTGCGTCGTTTCATTAATCTGAACTTGCTTTCACGTGCAAAAACCGCTTTGAAATCGGTCCATCCGTTCGAGAGCCACAAAGAGACACAGACAAATAATAGTGTTGTACGAGGTAAGCTTCGTTAGTTACCTAGACGATATGTTGAGGTTGTTAGATGTTGGAGATACAAGACCACGTCACGTAGAAACTGTTTATTGTAGATACTAGCTGACCCGGCGAATTTAGTTCCACCCTTTTCCGCTCCCGGTCTCGTTCTCGTTCCTGTTTTCGCTCGCCTTCCACCGTTCCCGCTGCTGCTTATACTCCCGCTCCCGTTTCCGTTACCCTTGTACCATCTCTGTCATAGGACCTAGATTTTTTTTACTGCGTAGCTCAATGGACCCCGTCACCGTCTCCTTGGTTTTGTTTTGATTGATCAAATATTTGAAAGCAGGCGACAGAAAAAAATCAGCCGGTTTAGCTGTCCTCAAGTTGTCGCTTAACAACATTCAATTTTATTTATATAGAAGATGTATTGCATGGTGTAGATTTGATTGTGACAGGTCCTTTCTCGATCGCTGCTCGATAGTACCTCCGTTGTTATTTGTATTTGATTCAAAATGTAAAGATAAAACAGGTGACATGTGACCTACATGTGGTCGCGTGCAGCTGAGATGCGCGAACATTGCTCTCGTCGCGAACAAGCGTCAAATTTGTAATACCTCATTTTGTCGGGAAATAAAATAAGAATATCTGCAATATAATTATAATTAACCAAAAGCACGTAATCCAGTGCAAATCGCCAATACATTAGCGCGTATTACACGTGCGTTAATTGATATAGCCAATCCGATTGCATTACGAGATTGGATCGACGCAATCAAATTTGATTGTTCACGGTTTTCCACTAATGTGAGGATTTTGCTACTTATTTGGGATTAATTCTTCAATTTGGTGTGTGAAAACAGGATAATCCTTATCCTTGTTCTTTAACCGAGCTTCAAAAAGGAGGAAGTTATTCGTCGGAATGTACGAAAAGTATTTTCACCGATTATTTGAAAAAACTTGTCTTGATCTAGAAAATTCTTGTCACTTTTGGCAAATGTGCGAAAAAAAGCTTCACGTTCTCACTCTAAACTGTAAACAGTTTTTCATAAAATAGTTTGATGGGTTATCTATGCCTTTCTAATAATTTATTTTATATGGTGGCAGCAATGGACACCGAAAAATTCATTTTCAGTCAAGATTACATCATCATCATCATCATTTCAGCCGCTTAACGTCCACTGCTGCACATGGGCCTCTCCTAAAGTTTTCCAAAATGACTGACCAAGAGCGGCAACGTGAAGATTTGGAGTGGTCCTATTCTACTCTATCGGAAACCACACGATATTGGGCAAAGAAACCTAAAAAATACTCATTTTTACACCCACCATCAAGCTAAATCAACATTTCTAGGTCTGGATGTAGTAGTCTTAAAGTTTCTCAAAGCGACATATTATTTAAGAAGAAACACAAGCGTTCATAATGTCAACCCTTCGCTGCTGATTTCCCCCGAGACATATTAACACGCGCACGATGAAACAAAAACAACAATAAGTTTGACTGAGCAAGACGAGTGTCAAGTGTCATCTCGCTTAGACGAAGTTAAAGTCTGTAAAGTTTTGACCAACTCCCAGAAACGGGGACGTTTATGTATTTTTTGGCAAGTTTTCTGAAGTTGAGACTAATTTTAATCGGTTGGCAAAAATCAAATCTTTCGTAAAGTTTCAAACGATGATTTTGTAAGATTTTATTTTAGACTTTTCTTCTCGTGCGATATTATTTTTTTTCTGGCAAATACCTATTGGAATTTATAATGGGTTTGATTACAATTTTAGAATATTTTCATTAGATTAAACCTTCAATGTTAACGTAAATGTGTCTTATATTTAATTCTATTCCAAGCCAGAAAAGTTAGTAACAAACCTTACAGGGTAAAAATATTTCAGTATGTTACTGTCATAGTGACATACAATTTAAAGAAGAAGAAACAACACGTTATAATGTCAACTCTTCGCTGCTGATTTCCCCCGAGACATATTAACACGCGCACGATGGAACAAAAACAACAATAAGTTTCACTGAGCAAGACAAGTGTCAAGTGTCACCTCGCTTAGACGAAGTTAAAGTCGGTAAAGTTAAACCAGCTACCAAAAATGGGAGTACCTAAATAAACAAAATATAGGTATACACATACCTATATTTTGTTTATTTAGATACTCCTGTAATGTTCTGGAGGAAAAGAAAAAAATTAATTTAGAAAATCCAAAAGTGCAGTGCTCATAAAAAAATAAATCAAGAAGAATGTCATTTGACCACTGAACAAAAGCGTGATGTATGCGCGCTGACCAAAAAATAGACTCAAAAGACTTGTATCCAGAGCGGTAAAAATAAACCAGTCAAGTGCGAATAGAACTCGCATGGAGAGGGTTCCGTGCAATGCCAAAGTTAAATACTACTAGCGCTATGTATGGTGTTTTAGTGAACTATTTTCCGTAAATGAACGTATTGTATTGAGTTTCCTACTTTAGTTTTAATTGATAAAACTTTTATATTTTTTAAATAAGGGTCTATTTTGGGCAACAAGTTAGGAAATAAAAAAGGTAGTCTTTGAGTTGCGAAAACGGGGAACAGGAACGCATATTGTCCAGAACCTTTTGCGGTTCCGTTCTTATATTAATTCTGTTTTATAACTATTTTAATCGCCTTTTTAGTGTTCCGTAGTAAACAAGGAACCCTTATAGTTTCGCCATGTCTGTCTGTCTGTCTGTCTGTCCACGGTCCTACAGAGAAACTATAAGTACTAGAAAGCTGTAATTTGGCATGGATATGTATATGGCGAAAAAGTCGTAAAATAAAATATGGAAAAAAATTTTTTTTCAGCGTAGCTGCCATACAAGTAAAGACGTAGTCAATTTTTTTTTTCTCGACAAACACATTGAGTGGGGTATGATTATCGTTGAATAGACCTTCTAAAAATATTGTTAACACCATTTTTCGATTTAGGGATCCGTTTCTGAAATATTTGGGTTTAAAGTTCAAATTTTTGTTCGAGTCAAGTGTCCCCCCCCCCCCCCCTATCTGCTAATCGGTTATATATGGCCACGTGAAAAAAATCACAAATTATAGCATATATAATGTAGTTTGAAGGAAAACTATCAGAGCCAAGTAGGGTATACAAGTTAAAAAGTTATAGGCGATCAACTTATAAAATGTACTTGAAACATTTTCAAACAAATTCAATAGATTTTAGTTTTTGGACGTTTTTAGTGGCAAGAACTCAAAGTTGGCATTCGCAACTACGGAACCCTACACTGCGCGTGGCCCGACACGCACTTGCCCAATTATTTAAATGTAAAAACATCTTCAGGCGATTAGGGAATTTTTTTATTACGAAAAAACCATTCAATTCAATTCAATTCAAATATATCTTTATTATCATAGGATATTTATAATATCTCTAAATAATCGTCATTATTAAGAGATATTATTGAACTCGCGACACTGTAACCGACACCAAGTTACTCCCGGAGTGCCACTGTTACAGCGTTTCATGATAAACACTAGGTCATCAAATAATAAAAGTAATTATTTAAAAAAAGTTTATATTTGATTGTGGAAGGGAAAGTGACAAAGATTTGACAGTCTATGTATACGCATGTATGAGAATAAGGGAAACATAAAACTTTTCCTGGTTGATGTCCTTGATTTGACATAAACGCACCAAATCACAGCTTTTTGCATAACAATATCGTCAGCGATGTATTTCAGACATCGCTCATTGGAAGGACCTCATATAAGCGCCTTTTGGGAGCCCCGGGATATGGGCCGTTTGTAAAACCATGCTTTCTTTTTTTTTAAGTGAAAACTCCTTTATAGGCATGTTTAAAATTTTTGAGATACGAAAAAACCATTGAACTCGCGACACTAACCGACACCGAGTTTTCACTTCTAGAGTGCCACTTGTTTTACACAGATAATACAGTAATCTTGAGTTTTAAAAATAACAACTGTATTTAAAATAAATTATTATTAAAAAATAAAACACAAGCATTTGCCAGGCAAATTAAAAAATCCACAATTTTCTCAAAACTAAGAACTGCCTCAAAGAAACTTGCTTACACGTAAAAAACGCATCGTAATCGGTCTATCTGTTCGAGAGCTACGATGCCTCAGACAAACAGATAGACAGACAGACATTGGCGTTAAACCCCAATTTTTTGTCGGGGTTTTAAAAATAACACTGGATTATTAGCAAACAGGCAAAGTTAAATGACTTCAAACTTCCAAGACGTAAATATTTTCGGCGACTTTAAGATCCATTTATATATATGTACGTCATAAACAAATATATTTAGAAGTCCACACGTGTTTACATGTTTACTCTAAAAATTCATTAAAATTCAGATGTGCTTAACAACTTTAATTACTATGAAAATTTAATCCGAAATTCTGACAAGCGGTCTTTATTGTTTAAACACCTGTCAAAGAGTTAATCTGAAGGTTAAGATAAACCTATATATAATTCCCGATTTGTATAAAATGTCTGTTAGAATGAAACAGCGGTAACATTAACTTACTTTGGGGCTAACTCAATCAGTGTAATTTGTCCCTATATATTTATTTAATAATTAATTTGAAAAATATTTTTGAGTATTAATACAACGTGGAAGCGACATATCCGTTATAGCTACGAGCTATCTAGATCACTATAACTAGCATGCTGGTCTGGGAGAAATTAAAAAAACTTAGAATGTACCAGCTGCTTCTCTTCCCACGCAGATCGTAAAAGCCGATCGAGGAAATGGGCAAAAATGCAAATCATGTTAACAGGCGATGCGGCTAGCAACCCATCACTGTATTGATTGCTTTTCCATCTTCTCGCCCACCATGACGCTAAAAGTGGCTTTTGGGTCTTGCGGCCCTGGGCTCTGCATAGAACCGCAAGACCCAAAATGCTCTGTCTGACCCATTAGGGATAAAGACGTGATAGTATGTATGTGTATAACTAGCATAATTATAGAAAAATAAAAGACAAACGACATTTTCATTACCTACAAAAGTGTGCAGTCGCCCGGGCAATTTTATGGTAATGTCAAATTTTATTTTTTTTACTATTATTTTATTATTACTGTACTATAGTAATCTGCCGTGTGGTTGCCGGCAGAGTAGAATATAGAGCCACTTTAAGTTCTCCAGTGGATGTCGTAGAAGGTGACTTAGGAACACAAGCTTATTAACATCAGTGAGACCTCTCCAACCCGTCTGGCCAGCGAGGAGAATTCTGAATCCTTTGACTGCTCTGACGATAGTGATGACGATGTATGTGACATTAAAAAAAAAAAGACGTGTGGCACTCGGGGACTGCCGCGGTAAAGCTATTGCAAACAAGGAAGGACGGCAACGTCGCAAACGGACGACGGACACGAATTGGCAACCTACATGGTAGGCGGAGTGGGGAGAGCGTGAGGTTTTTTCGTTACGGAATTTTTGGATTCGGTCCCCGCGCTCAAGGCCCGCGATAGAAGCTATGCAATAGCTTAAAAAAACCGACTGTCAAGAACGCCATCCGATACGACTTGATAACTGATATTCGTAGCGCCATCTCTTATTTGCTAGAGAAAGTCAAAACTTTCAAGCGTAGACAACCCTTTTATTGTCAGGGGTAAAAAACACTGTCTTTCACATATCCTGACCGAGCAAAATGTTTATTAAGTAGGAAGAAAATAACATTAAATTTATATCGACACGAGAGTTATGTACCCACAGAGATGTACCTATGTTACTCATAGACGATAATGAAACTCAGTAAGGTTGCAAGGCAGGTCTCGGTACTTCGACTTAGATCAATATTCGCTGCATCGTAACGTAACTCCAAACTGCAACAATTAGTGAACTATCAAGTACAGCCTGCAATTAGGAGCGAGCTTTCAAAAGCTACTACACGAGTATCAAAGATTGCACAGTTTTAACCGTACTCATTCATGAATTTCATTATCAATACCATAGGATACAAAAAAATTGTCCCATGAGCAATAATTTTTTTTTAATAATTTAAAGTTCTTTTTTCTTTATTTTTCCTCAGGGTACGGTTCTAGGGTTAATTAAACTACTTGACATTATTTAGGTGCACTATCTTTATTTTTATTTTCGACAGGCGATAAGCAATTTTCAATGACAATTGTGGCTTTATTTTAATATATTGACTTCACGTACCTAATTCATATAACATTAAGCAGGTACCTTAAAATCTTAAAATATAGCCTCTTAAAAGCACCTGATATTTTGTCTTTTATTTACATCAAAAAAACTTTAATTTCTTCACAAACTGTGAACCCCTTCACAAATAAGGAAATTTCCAACAACTCAAATCAGATACTTTATTACTAAATTTTATGTAAAACAAAAAAAAATCTATGGGATTTGTATGAAGTACAGGCTTATGACGTCATAGGAGGACTTCAGTGGCTCTATTCTACTCTGCTGGAAACCACACGGCAATATATTATATACAGTATGGCTTTTTCGTAATTGCTATCTTTATCTGATATTTAAGTTCGTGATATTTAAGTTACCGGTTTATAAATAAAAATTTTAAATATAAAAAAAACCTGTAAAAAATTACCTTAGTGAACCTTCTGAAATAGTCCTTTTAAACAACATAAGACAACTTCATACTTTACCCTTGTACTCAATTCAGTGACCATCCATGAGTGTATCACTTAAACCAGTTTAAAATTTTGACCGTCATTAAGCAACTAAATCGCAACTACCCTCATCAAAAACATTGAATGTTCATGCTGTAGTATAGAATAAACTTAAGAGGATACTTTAATTTTAGTAGTTTAACATAGTTTTTTTTTATCTTAAGTAGGTACAAGTTAAATATTATTCTTGTAGAGCTCTGTTAACTACTTATGCACCAGGGGTTGTGACTTCTGGGACGACGGACGTAGTATAATTAATATATATTATTTTTTATAGTTTAGCATGTGAATTAGCTATTGGATTAGCTTTGCACACTTAAATATACTAGATTTAATGTATGTGGCCAACGTCGTTGGGTCTACAATTAGAATTACACTTAGCTTATACGTTAATATTAAGAATTGTATTGTAAACCTGTTTGTGGTCCAATATTAAATTTAAAAAAAAAGAAAAACGGGTTTTAATTCGGCCATCTTGTTAAATATTGCGTTAAATGACTTGGCTAGTCATCTTTCAGCCATTTAATTAGGTGCCTGTCGGCTGATTTAGCCAGATGGCTGCGACATATACATTAGCCGTATCATCATCGTCGGCTCTCAACGACCCACTGCTGGGCATAAGCCTCCTTTTGTCTGCGCCATTGATTCCTATCCCTAGCCCTAGTTATCCAGTTTTTTCCACTGATCCACTTGATATCATCGACCCACCTACCACCATTAGCCATATAAAATAAACGTTTTCAAACTTTTTATACATCCCTAGATCGTCCTCTATTCAAGGACGTTCATCAATATTTTTAATCATCAACCAAACTTTTTTTTTTCATCAAACTTTATTGTTCCAAAGTACAAATTAATATCTAAATTACAATCTAAATTAAAAACTAAATTAAAAATCTAAATCTTGATCATGTGGCATGGTGCCAAGAACACTGGCTGCATTCCCGCGCTGAATAGCTACTGCAATCCTCTGCGCGAGATATGAGCCAGCCCTCTTGTCACCAGCGGCTTCGACAAGCCGAGGGTGTAATAGTGATATGAGGTTAAATAACCAAACTTTTGGTTGTATCCTTTCTTTGAGCTACACGTCAATGGTCACACATAAAGTTAATAAGCAAAGGTCCTTCCTGAAATGAAGTCGCCAACCTAACATCACAAGTTGTCTCATTAAGGAACTATGTCACAACACATCTTCATAATTTCTCGTCCCTCGGGAACTAACAATTAAACTGAGATTTTGATCGTGACTCATTTGTATAACGTGTGTCTGAGGCGTACAGTTAAATAGCGATCATGCGAGGAAGTTTCTAGAAACATTAGGGGTAATTCAGATAAAGCTGAAGGTAGGTCTGCTCCGAATTGCGAACTTGTGAAACTTTTAGAACTATATCGGCAACGACTTGGTTCGTGTTAAAATTTTAAGAAAATAGTGTGACAACATCACATGTTGTTTGGTTAATTAGGCCATTCAAAATCTACACAATTATTTAAAAGAATGTTTTTAGAACAAGCTTTTTCAAACAAGATACTCCTGAAGACGAATCAAACGAGCGCAAACTCAATGGGGTTGCGTTGTTTCATTAGTCTGAACTGGCTTTCACGAGCAAAAACCGCTTTGAAATCGGTCCATCCGTTCGAGAGCCACAGAGAGACACAGACAAATAATTATAAGTGTTGTACGGGGTAAGCTTCGTTAGTTACCTAGACGATATATTGAGGTTGTTAGATGTTGGAGATACAAGACCACGTCACGTAGAAACTGTTTATTGTAGATACTAGCTGACCCGGCGAATTTAGTTCCACCCTTTTCCGCTCCCGGTCTCGTTCTCGTTCCTGTTTTCGCTCGCCTTCCACCGTTCCCGCTGCTGCTTATACTCCCGCTCCCGTTTCCGTTACCCTTGTACCTTCTCTGTCATAGGACCTAGAATTTTTTTACTGCGTAGCTCAATGGACCCCGTCACCGTCTCCTTGGTTTTGTTTTGATTGATCAAATATTTGAAAGCAGGCGACAGAAAAAAATCAGCCGGTTTAGCTGTCCTCAAGTTGTCGCTTAACAACATTCAATTTTATTTATATAGAAGATGTATTGCATGGTGTAGAGTTGATTGTGACAGGTCCTTTCTCGATCGCTGCTCGATAGTACCTCCGTTGTTATTTGTATTTGATTCAAAATGTAAAGATAAAACAGGTGACATGTGACCTACATGTGGTCGCGTGCAGCTAAGATGCGCGAACATTGCTCTCGTCGCGAACGAGCGTCAAATTTGTAATACCTCATTTTGTCGGGAAATAAAATGAGAATATCTCCAATATAATTATAATTAACCAAAAGCACGTAATCCAGTGCAAATCGCCAATACATTAGCGCGTATTACACGTGCGTTAATTGATATAGCCAATCCGATTGCATTACGAGATTGGATTGACGCAATCAAATTTGATTGTTCACGGTTTTCCACTAATGTGAGGATTTTGCTACTTATTTGGGATTAATTCTTCAATTTGGTGTGTGAAAACAGGATAATCCTTATCCTTGTTCTTTAACCGAGCTACAAAAAGGAGGAAGTTATTCGTCGGAATGTACGAAAAGTATTTTCACCGATTATTTGAAAAAACTTGTCTTGATCTAGAAAATTCTTGTCACTTTTGGTAAATGTGCGAAAAAAAGCTTCACGTTCTCACTTTAAACTATAAACAATAGTTCATTAAATAGTTTGAAGGGTTATATAAACCTTTCAAATAATTTATTTTAAATGGCAATGGACACCTAAAAAATCATTTTTAATCAAGATTTCATCATCATAATTTTTTTATTTTCAATTTCTGTGTTTGTTTAATTTATCACCATTTAGTCATCACAAAGTTTACTGCTATACATATGCTTCTCCCAAAGATTTTCAAAATTAGCGATCAAGAGCGGCAATGGGAAGATTTGAAATGATCCTATTCTACTCTACCTGAAACCACACTACATTGGACAGATAAAAACCTAAAAATCATATTTTTATACCCTGGTGGGTATCAAGCTAAACCAACATTTCTAGGTCCGGATGTTGATGATGTGATTCTTAAAGTTTCTCAAAGCGACATATTATTTAAGAAGAAACACCAGCGTTCATAATGCTTAACTCTTCAACCCTTCGCTGCTGATTTCCCCCGAGACATATTAACACGCGCACGATGGAACAAAAACAACAATAAGTTTCACTGAGCAAGACGAGTGTCAAGTGTCATCTCGCTTAAACGAAGTTAAAGTCGGTAAAGTTTTGACCAACTCCCAGAAACGGGGACGTTTATGTATTTTTTGGCAAGTTTTCTGAAGTTTAGACTAATTTTAATCGGTTGGCAAAAATCAAATCTTTCATAAAGTTTCAAACGATGATTTTGTAAGATTTTATTTTAGACTTTTCTTCTCGTGCGATATTATTTTTTTTCTGGCAAATACCTATTGGAATTTATAATGGGTTTGATTACAATTTGAGAACATTTTCATTAGATTAAACCTTCGTTGTTAACATAAATGTGTCTTATATTTGATTCTATTCCAAGCCAGAAAAGTTAGTAACAAACCTTACAGGGTAAAAATATTTCAGCATGTTACTGTCATAGTGACATACACTTTAAAGAAGAAGAAACAACGCGTTATAATGTCAACTCTTCGCTGCTGATTTCCCCCGAGACATATTAACACGCGCACGATGGAACAAAAACAACAATAAGTTTCACTGAGCAAGACGAGTGTCAAGTGTCATCTCGCTTAGACAAAGTTAAAGTCGGTAAAGTTAAACCGGCTACCAAAAATGGTAGTATCTAAATAAACAAAATATAGGTATGTGTATACCTATATTTTGTTTATTTAGTTACTCCCGTAATGTTCTGGAGGAAATACATACATGCATACATACTATCACGTCTTTATCCCTAATGGGGCAGACAGAGCATTTTGGGTCTTGCGGTTCTATGCAAAGCCCAGGGTCGCAAGACCCAAAAGCCACTTTTAGCGTCATGGTGGGCGAGAAGATGGAAAAGCAATCAATACAGTGATGGGTTGCTAGCCGCATCGCCTGTTAACATGATTTGCGTTTTTGCCCATTCCCTCGATCGGCTTTTACGATCTGCGTGGGAAGAGAAGCAGCTGGTACATTCTATGTTTTTTTTTTCTCCCAGACCAGCATGGGAGCTCTGATTCTGGAGGAAAAGAAAAAAATAAATTTAGAAAATCCAAAAGTGCAGTGCTCATAAAAAAATAAATCAAGAAGAATGTCATTTGACCACAGAACAAAAGCGTGATGTATGCGCGCTGACCAAAAAATAGACTCAAAAGACTTGTATCCAGAGCGGTAAAAATAAAACAGCCAAGTGCGAGTAGAACTCGCGTTGAGAGGGTTCCGTAGAATGCAAAAGGTAAATACTACTAGCGCTATGTATGGTGTTTTAGAGAACTATTTTCCGTAAGTGAACGTATTGTAATGAGTTTACTACTTTAGTTTTAATCGACAGAACTTTAATTTTAAATTATGGGTCATTTTCGGGAAAACAAATTAGGTAATAAAACAAAAGGTAGTCTTAGAGGAGCGAGAACGGGAAACGGGATCCTTTGGAGATTCCATTCTGTGCTGTGTAATTTATTTATATTCATTCTGGTTATTACTGTTTTGATCGCCGTTTTCTACATTACATTTTCTCAAAAAAAAAAAGATAAAACTAAACACTGATATAATTTCTACCCTACCCAAAATTGCTGCTTTATAATCGGCACCCGGTCTTTTTGAGCAATTCCACCCCTTATCAAATTAAAAGGGGATTAAAATCCAATCATATGGCATATACATTGTATAGTTTCTGTCTAGGGAAATCACACTATCACAGTAATTGACCGAGCGAGCGAAGCGTCTCAGTTTCGAGATTAGCCAAAAATTATTTTGTCCGTCTGTCTGTCTGTCTGTCTGTCTGTCTGTCTGTTCTCGCCTACAGGTCGCATTTCTTAACCGATTCTCATGAAAATTTGGTAGCAGGTTCAGCAACTAAATAGTTTTTTTTTTGTCGAGCCAGTTTTTCGAAATTTTTTAAAATGGCGGAAATATGGCGGTTTAAAATTTTAAAAGTGTCATATATCCGCCATTTTAAAATATTTTCAAAAATGTCACTAGACTTTTTTGTTGCCATTATAAAAACGCAATTTTTTTATTTGAACAACTTTTTTGTCATATCAACTTTTTTATACGTTATACTATACTTGAACGGGTTTAGGTTGACTCGCGAAGTCTAGCTGACTGAGCCGTGACGGATATACAATACAAATCTTCTTTCAAAATATACCGAAACTATTTAAGGGTGAATTCAGTCCGGGTTACTGAACAACTTTCTTAAAAATGCATATCTAACTACAGACACCACAGATATAGATGTAATAGATAACGCACGTATCAAGATTTGTATGGAAACCAAGCGTGCCAACTTTTTTAATGCCTACTGTGACGTCAGACGCAATTTTAGTGATGGGAAATTCAAACCGATTCAAAGAAACCGCTCACTACGATTTAAACGATTTATTGAAGACGCACGCCGCCGCCATGATCGTCTCGCTCATACTCATCGATTTTATATCTGTGGTCTCGCTCGCTCACTCCGCGCTCGCTAACCATACGATCGATTAACATTTAAGTTAATCGATTTGTGATAAAAATCACAATCGATTTTCTGATTGACGAATGATATGAAATTGGATAAACAAATGATTCTAAACGGAAAATTGTTTGATAATAAAGAATAAATATTTGTACTCAAATTATTTCAATTTAACTAAAATTTAAACTATACCAACTTATTAAAATTTAAATTAAAACCTAAAAATTACAAATAATGTAAATATTTTAATTGAACTTTAAAAATAAAACTATTATTATTCTTAAATAACCGGCCAAGTGCGAGTCGAATTCGCGAACGAAGGGTTCCGTACATTATCTATAAAAAAACACGTTTTTACCGATTTCAATGCGTTTTTTAAATGTTGAAGCAACTTCCCTTGCGGTCGTTCTTAGCCATGTCAGGCTTGTCTCACTCCGCGTAGAGGTATCGAAAATATACCGCTTCAATGGGGGAAATGCAGTATGGACGACTCACTAACGAGCAATGAGCAGTGACGCACGCGCGGTTTTGTTCACCAACGTGTGACCAGTACCAGTAGTTCAAAGAGCGACCATATTATATACATGAACTCTGAAAATATTACCCTCGTTTTCTAAAGTGTAAATTAGGAAATTAGCTTGTTTATAATCTATTAAATTGGCTCTTTAATAATAGTTTATATCATTCGTCAGTCCGATATCGATTAAAATCGATTATTGGTATATGTTGTAGAACGAACTACACTAGTCGCTAAATTTTACTGACGAATGAGAAATTGCCGGTACCACGACGTCGTAGCGATGCGCGACAGTATCGCTTGTTTCGATATACATTGCTTCTTAACACACAACGTCGGATCAAACGCTCAAAGCAAATGCGGCAATGTAATGTGAATGTAGTTTTTAAACCTTAATCTATACTTATTTAGGTATAATCTTGGAATCACCGCTCGGAATGCTTAAAAAATTGTTTCAAAATGAATTTACGCATATTTTTCTTTTTAAATAACTTAGCTGTGATAGGAAATATGTCCTTGACTTTGGGCGCTTGCAATTTTTGGGCTGTTGCAGTTTATTATCACGCTACGAGGCATTTTTTTATTTTTCGCTGCCGTCCGGCTGCAATCACAGACGCGCGCGGACTGTCAGTAGCGGCGGCCAACCTCGACGCTTTGTCTGAGAACTTACACGCGAAGTAGGTGCATTTAAGTCGTCTATCTATATCTATGTCTGTGACAGACACAGATCGTGTTATACCGGTGCCGGCGGCCAATTCGGCAACCAGCGCCGGCAGCGGAGGCACTCCCTTTGGCATAATTCGCGAGGTCTAAGTTCGTGGCGAACTACTAGTATTATATAGGCGAAAGTTTGAGAGTTGAATGTTTGTTACTTCTTCACGCGTAAGCAGCTGTACCAATTTAGATAAAATTTGGTATGCGGGAAGCGTACACCCTGAATTAACACATAGCATACCTTTTTTTTTTTTTTTGACACGGAGAAAATCCCTTCGGATACCTTACCGGTTGCGGGACACCGGTAAGGTTATGTGGTGTTACCACTAAAAACTCCGCGGTGTCACCTCTCAGCCGCTATCGGCCGGGACCGTGTGCTTCTTCATGCTCCACAGCCCCGGCGCGGCCGGCCGCTCCTTAAGCGGCCCCGGCTCGCCAACGGCCTCACGGAACCCTCTGCTGAATCGGAGGGGCCGGAGCAACCGCCGCCTTGGCCTCTTGGCCCAAGGACAGGCGCGCTGACACGCACACGCGCCTGCCTTCCACTCCGGGGAGGCCTAAGCCTCAACCCGGGCAATGGGTTCCTCTTAGCTTCCCTGCGGCCGAGGCAACCGCAGGTACTGAGCCCCCCCATCGCGACAAGATGGGAACCACATCGGGGGGGAACACATAGCATACCTACTTCAACTGCGGGTAACACCACGGGGCGCAGCATGTATGATATAATAGACTAATCATCTTATTCACCTTCTCCTTATTTGGGGTCGGCTTTGTATATCTACGACCTCTATAGCCTAGTGGTCATAATGCCACGTTGTCTCCCCGGGAATCCTGGGTTCGATCATAGGTCAGATCAAGATGAAATTTTTTTTTTAGATAGACATTTAGTTGGGTTTCATCTTACAATAATTGCACAAAATAAATATTTACATAGGTATACAATAATTATATAACTAAAACCTAAATAACCTACCTAAATTATAAAACTATAAACTAAAATAATCTAATTAAAAATAAAACGTTATATTAAATAAAAAATAGACCCCAGATCGCTACGGTCGCAGGGCAAGGTACTTAAAAGACTGGCGGCATTGCCTCGTTGTATGGCCAGACTTAATCTTTGGCCAAAATGCGAACCAGCTCTTTTTTTATATTGTCGTCTTGAAAGTGCAGATTTCACCGCAGTAGGTACTGTAATTCAGACAAACAACCTGAATAAGCTCTAAAGAGTTTAAAAATAAATATGTGGATTTCTCAACTAATGACCCTCCCTTTAGCTGTAAGGTTAACCTCTATATACAAGAACATAAAGCTGTCTTTTTATTTGAAGAGATAAACGGGTGTGTGACGTATCTTGGATCGAACGCGTCCGCGAAATCTTGTCCTAAACAAATATGGCGGTCTATGTTGGGCGGCCATCTTTGATCTCAGCAATTGATAGGTTAAGTTTACATTCTATCTCTTGCAAGATAGACAGAGTCAAAATAGAGTTTTTGATTTAGTTTTATTTGGATAATATTTTGTAGGAAACAACAAATATCACTGAAAGCAAGTCTTTTTTTAACAGCAAGAAAATGTATTTTTTTTTAACAAACTACACAACTGGTTTTGATAAAATTTCTATAAGACCACCTAACACTATATATGCTTTTTCGAAAAAATGTACATTTGAATTGATAACCTCCTATTTTGAAGGCAGTTAAAAACGAAGCAGAAATTAGCATTCCAAAAATTATGAAGATCTTATTTGTCATGAAGAAAAGATGGAGCGTCGTGGGGACATCTAGCTATTTCTACAATGTGCATCCTTTTCTTTTGTTACTATTCGAGGCCGAAAACCATATGGCTAGAGCTAACCACGTGACTCTAAGTCCTTTCCTTCTTATTATTACTAACCCTAGTCAGGCAGTGGTCAAATAGGTAACACATTGAATTTAAACCTTATGCTTTTGACATAAAGTTCAAATCTAATGAAAAAGTTATACATTCGACGCTTGGCTAAGGGAAAGCTAAGCTCTTGATTGTGGAGCAACTAATGCCCTCTATCTTTCTCTGTACAAAGTCAACCCCTTTACATCGTAGGTTGAAACATTAAGTTGATCTTTTGTTTGTTTTATAAAACTCTCTCTAGGTATTCTTTTGCCTGTTCTTCTTTCTATTTTGCCCTCCAATATTAAAACCTCATCATGTCTAATAAGGTGTAATATTTTACTTCTCCTAGAATTAATCGTTTGCAGTAGTTTACGTTTCTCTCCAACAAATGCAAACACATCCTCATTAGGTTTCTTTTTTGTCAAGTTAATGCCTTCCATTCGCCGTCAGCACCATATCTTAAACGCTTCCAATATAGCTCTATCTTTCTTACTCATTGGCTTTGATTTGCAACTGTAAAGGATCATGCCATCTCTCTTCATCATCATCATCTCTCTCCTTAAGAATACCGATATCACATATATTTTATTAATGAGCAAAAAATTATAAATTGTATACACAAACCATTAGAAAACCAATTTTGAAAGTTAAAATCAGATGAACTCAGAATCCGGTTCCTAATGAGTTGGTCTGATAACCTTGTGACCCGTAATAAAATGTTTGGAAGTTACCTTCGCTTTGTGAGATAAATAAAACGGTGTTTTCCGTTTAAGAGTTCAAAGTCTTATTTGTTTTATATTTGACAAAATTATATTCTTTTAAAGATACGCGCTCGTAAAGTTTATCTTATTTCACCGGTTTGGATATAAATCATGTATGTGTATGTATAACACAAACAGTGAATTTATATCCTACTAGTTTTAACCTGTGACTTCGTCCGTTCTAATAGGAGTTTTAATTGGTTTTTACGTTATTAATTTTGTTCAAACATCACTTATTATAGTAAAATGTATAAAATCTTTTCAAATATAACATTCTTAATTATAGAAAGGTAATGAAATAAAAACACTATAGAGTAATGATAATAAAAAAACAGTTGAAAATAAAAATAAAATGGCCATTCCATAGTGCGCAGCCGCCCGGGCAATGTGCATGGGAATGTAATTTTTTTTAATTTAATATTTTATTACTTTTGTCCTATGTCCCTTCCAACTTGTATGTATATAATTATCATTATCATTTCAGAAGAATAAAGTCCATTGTTAGAAATCCTCTCCATCCGAAAAGTGATCAATTAAGGGTCCCCCGACCCTAGACCAAAATACAACTTTCCATACAAACGTAGTCTACGTTTTATTTCAAAACGATATGTCCGATTTGGGCAAAATTTTGTAATTTCAAAGATATTGCAATTATCTAGGTTTATATTTAGTTTCCGACACTAAAAATATGAACTTGAAATAGAATATAGTGTTTTATATCATTTTTGACCATTAGTATGGGAAACTTCTAAATCGTTATATTTTCTTTCCAGTTCATAATTTTACCATAGGAAACCCAATATAACCCTAGATAATTGCAATTTCTTTACAATTACCAATTTTTACCGGAATCTGACATGTGGTTTCAAAATTAAACGTGTACTACGTTTGTATGGAGAAGTCTAGGGTCGCCGGACTCTTAAGAGCGGCCTGCATACAGCAGCGTTGTTGAATATAGATAGTTTAGAAGCCGAATTCATCAGAAACATCGTTTCAAATCCATTATATTCCAGCCTAACGATAGAACCAGTATTTAGGTAGAAAAACGGAGGGTGAATGACAATTTTCCAATTCTAAACCCGAGATTTACACGACCGAATCCCCTGCGGGTGAAAAAATAAAAAGTGCCGCCCAAAATGCATGGTCGCCCATTTTTTAACGCCTACCGATCGATTGCACTATAGTACCTTCTGTGTTTATACCTACATGTTTACCAGCTTTTGGTCTCTTTGTACTAGTGTTAGTTTTTTTTGAACTTACGAGTAAATGTCCTCAAAGCAATTTATTGAAGCCAATGTAAAATATTTTTGGTTACGCTTTTTTTAACATATTTAAAACTTTTGTACCCAAATTAGCGAAGAAGAATAGCTTAAACTTAATAATGGAAAAAGATATTAAATGCCTTAAAACCTTTAAAAATATTAACTTTTAAACAACTGTTAAAAACGCCATTTAATGATGAGTAGCCGAACTATTATATTCGTACTGATCTGTGAGAAATTAAAAAAAAATTTAGAATGTACCAGCTGCTTCTCTTCCCACGCAGATCGTAAAAGGGAATGGGCAAAAATGTAAATATGTTAACAGGCGATGCGGCTAGCAACCCATCACTGTATTGATTGCTTTTCCATCTTCTCGCCCACCATGACGCTAAAAGTGGCTTTTGAGTCTTACGGCCTTGCTCTGCATAGAGCCGCAAGACCCAAAATGCTCTGTCTGCCCCATTAGGGATAAAGACGTGATAGTATGTATGTATGTATTTATCTATTTTTGCTAGGGAAGACACTGACTTGCAATCGTTAATCATTAATTACTTTTAACCGGCTAAACCGATTTTCATTAACCATAACTAAGAATAATCGCAGGAACACTTGCTTTCGCGATTAAAAATCGCATAGAAATCGATCCATCTGTTCGAGCGCTACCATGCCACAGATAGACACTAACGTCAAAATTATAACACCCCTTTTTATTTTTAAAAATAATAATTTATATAATTCATAATTTATTCAATTGTTTTCAAATGAAACACATTTATTTATGTAATGCAAATGTTCTTGAATGGCATCAAATGTGAGTTCCCACGTTCCCACAAATATTTTGATGCCTTATGCTCAGTTGGTAGAACAATATTGTAGCCACAGAGTAAATAATAGTCTCTAATTTAATTTAAACTAATGTGGAATACTTGTATTATCACAGTAATATGAAAATTAATATACATTTTCACTCATAGTAGAAGGGCTGGTGCACAAAAAATAGTTCCCATTTTACCCCGAATAATTTTTATAAAAAAAATGTATTCTGTCCTTAGGCCATAAAACTGTTTTTTAATCAGGGATCTCTGGTAGGTACAATTTGTGTAAAAGAATATTCTTCAGGTTCTTTTAGTCTTACATATTTCACGTTTATTCATTCATGCAAATGCTGTTTACGATTACCGTAATAACTCAATTCGTTAATAATTCAACAGTAAAAAAAAACAAATAGCATACCTTCAAGTTTATTATTCCTAATTTATTTACCAGCCAATAACTTTTGAACGACTAAACCAATTTTCATCTGACACCTGATAGCTAAGAAAAAGCGCAAGGAAAATTTTCTAACACTTAAAAAATCAGTTTATCCGTTCTAGTGTATTTTGAGCATTTTTAGACAGACATTCGCGTCAAACAAATAACTAAAAATAGGGGTCTATTTTTTATCAGAGGTTAAAGTAGTAATAAAAAGTAATAAATTATAAAGTAAACTAACTTTAACAATTATTTAGAACAAAGTTATTATTTTTTATTAAAATTATACCAGCTTCGATGCTGGTCTGGGAGAAAAGAAAAAAAACGTAGAATGTACCAGCTGCTTCTCTTCCCGCGCAGATCGTAAGAGCCGATCGAGGGAATGGGAGAGATTTTAATCAAGGTAATAGGCGATGCGGCTAGCAACCCATCACTATTTTGATTCCTTTTCCATCTTAACGCCCACTACCACGCTAAGCGTGGCCTAACGGCCCTGGGTTCTGTCAACCGTCAGGGATATAGACGTGAAAGTGTATTTGTATATCTGTATATTAAAATTATTCGGGGTAAAATGGGAATTTTCTACTTGCAGCAGCTCTTCGACTATGAAGCCGTATGATTCGTTTGTTTGTTGTAATCTCTTATTGCTCAAATACCATAGAGGTAAGACATACTTATGAATTATTAGAATTTGCACAAAGGCGGTTTATGCATTTATATTTATTTAGTCCCATGCTGGTCTGGGAGAAATTAAAAAAAAAACTTAGAATGTACCAGCTGCTTCTCTTCTCACGCAGATCGTAAAAGCCGATCGAGGGAATGGGCAAAAATGCAAATCATGTTAACAGGCGATGCGGCTAGCAACTCATCACTGTATTGATTGATTTTCCATCTTCTCGCCCACCATGACGCTAAAAGTGGCTTTTGGGTCTTGCGGCCCTGGGCTCTGCATAGAACCGCAAGACCCAAAATGCTAAAGACGTGATAGTATGTATGTATGTATTATTTTTAATAAGATTATTTTAGTTTATAGTTTTATTATTTAATTTGAGTAGGTTATTTAGTTTTTAGTTAAATAATTATTGTGTCCTGTTAATATTTATTTATTTTGTGCAATGAAACTATATCAATTCAAATTGAATATATTTATTTATAACTGTTGTCATTAAGACAACTTTCACCACTATAAAGGGTTTGTCTGAAGAACCAAAATATATAATTTTCACGTCAAAATAATAAAAGCTAAGCCAGTTTTAATGCTATTATTTGGCAATTTTCTTTAGCACCTCATACGTAACTAGCTGTTTTAATCCTTCAAAATTGAGGCGCTGCAAATATTGAGAGTACAGAAGTTTAGCCCCTAATGCTCGGACATCAGGGGGGTTACTCCAAAAACGTACGCAAGACGGACGTTACTGCGAATCCGCGTTTCAGTGTCATACAACATTCAGCATTAATGTACGATAATATTGATAATAAAGTTCAATTTGATTTGACATAAAAATAGGACATCACTATCCTACGACTAACGTGTTACATCATGAAGACACCCTGACACAATAAGCATACATTCTCAAGAGATCAACGCAACGACATAAGAGAAGTTAGAAAGGTCTCTCGCACCTGAATAAGCCACACAAAAGATTAAAGTCAGAGAATTTTGTCAAAATTAATTCAGTACATAAATATTGTTAAGGTAACAACACAATATTGTTAAGGTAGTAAACATAATAGAAACTTCTTATCTGTTTTAAAATCTTCAGTGACAATCGGTGTTACGTGGGATCTATCTGCATGGGAACAGAAGCATCTATAGTAGATTCTTTGATTGAAATACAGGGTAAAACAAAATATACTGAAACTATTTTAAGGGTGAATTCAGTCGGTGATACTGAACATTTTCCCTGAAGAACATACTTTGTCTATATATGAAAAATAATGTATATGTTTCGAAACAATGTTCCTTGGGGAAAATTATTAAGTATCATGGACTAACTTCACCCTTAAAATAGTTTCAGTATTTTTTTTAAACCCCGTACAACGTGGAAAGGACATAACCGTAATACATTTTAAACCACTATTCTAGATTTTCTATTCTAGATCACTACAATAGTATAATGAAATTAGAATAACAGTAAAAATATGAAAAAAGAACCGCTCGCGCAATTTGTATGTATGGCAATGTCGATAAAATATTGACATTCCCATACAAATTGCGCGAGCGGTTGCACATTTTTTTTTAATTTTATTTAAATATAGTGATCTCGTATAGCCTAGGATTGCCCAATCCAGTGGCACTGGACGCGTATGCACTGTGGCGTGGTGGGTGTCCCCGGGGGTGTGCACACCAGATATTTAAATTAGGTAATTTATTGTGCATTTTTGTATTTTTTATTAATTATTATATTTGATTCTAACTTAATTTTGAATAAATGTATGAACGCACTACTAACACTAGACTAAGTTTTTTTTTACTAACAAAAATATGGTAGAATATTGGCCGAAATAAATGGTTATTATTATTATTTATGTTGGTACGCTTTTCAGCCACGGGTCCATAGGGACCCGGTCCTTTGAGGCGTTCATGGGGCCAAAGCCAACATGAAGAGGCCTTTTAGTACCTTTTTATCTAAAATGTGAGATGGCTGCATCTACGGAGGTCTATCCCTTAATGTACTCGTACCATTGAGATGCACTAACGGACAGTCCTCCATAGCTGCCGAACTATTTCCAGGGAGGGATTGACTTGGTTTGGGCTATGTGGATGGGATGTTAGTTGACCGGATAACTGGGTTATGGAGTGAGATACGGACATCTACCTAAAAATCTCTTACAATAATTTTAGCCTGGTAGATGGTGACTTGCTGCTCGTTGGCTACACAGCCTGTGGGCACCCTAACAAGCCACGATTATGCGGCCAGGGTGCAACACAATGTGAGCAGCTGAGGATGTCGAGAGGTGCGGCTCCGGTTTCACCATCACGGGGCTTACCCCCGAGAGCGGGTTTCCTCTTTATTACGCCATTACGTGCAATACACTTCCACCCTGGAGCGTATGTCCTGCTCTTGCGACTCCACTCTGGCCGGCCGGTCAAGGCAAGACAGAGGCGGGGGGTGTGTAACTGTGTGTATATGTGTGTATAAGCGCATGTGTGTATGGTCCCCCTGGAGGTAGGGTACGTGGTGTCGCCACTCACCATCAGCTCGCCACAAGCTGCCCTGCGTTGACTGACTGCACTGGGAATCCAGTGGGCGATGGGGTCGTCACGTTATTATTATTATTATTAAAGCCCGTAGTTTAATTTATAACAGGTATGTCTCTTCTACGTTATGTAATATGTAGATCATATACAACTTTTTGCAATATTATCCCTATTTCTGTAGTTTAAATATTTTGTGGTTGAGGTAGAAATGGCGTGAGCTGCTGAAAATTATAGATTGTACCTCAATTACGGTAATCTGAGTGTGGCAATTTAACACCGATCATGGCGCGACCTTGAGGCAATACCTGCTGAAGCCAATATGTATAACGAGGAACGTAGTGGCGTAGTGGATGACAGGCTACGCCATTGTGAGTGTCGTGAATCCCCAGGGCAAGTTGTTTTTTAAGGTTCCGTACTTAAAGGGTGTATTACTAAGACTCCAATGTCCGTCTGTGCGGCAGTAAACTTAGCTACAATTAAACGATCTGGCCTCAACATTTACCGAAAAATCGAAAGAAAAAAAAATTACAAGTGATACAAATATCCAAAAATAAATAAATGACTTTGACTTTGACTTTGACTTTGACTTTGACTTTGACTTTGACTTTGACTTTGACTTTGACGTCCGTCCATTTGTCTGTCATCAGGCTGAGTCTCATGGACCGTGATAGCTATACAGTTGAAATTTTCACAGATGATGTATTTCTGTTGCCGCTATAACTACAAATTCTAAACAAATAAAAATAAATATTAATGTTTGGCTCCCATGCAACAAACGCGTTTGTATAGACAGTTGTACGGAACTTTTCGTGCGCGATACCGACTGGCACTTAGCCGGTTTTTTTTTAATTTACCTGATTTCTCTACATGTGAGGTAAGATCAATACTACTTGAGTAATCATCGAACAAACATACTTACAAACACCAGATTGTTCAAATAGACTAAAATAACTACGCTCTCTCGTTCAAATAACTTAGAAGCTTGCTCAGTCTGTTAATTTGTTTATTAGAATTTAAGGTATTAAAAGCAATGTCGATTTCGCCCACATCAAATTAAAATGTTCCATAACAACCTAATTAATTATCAAGGACAAAATAAAACATTTTGGTATAACACTGCTAATCATTCTATTGGGTTCAACCCACGCTTTATGAAACGACCTACGTAGGAGTAACAAAACAAAATATCGTGTATATTTAAATAAGAAAAATCGAGTGTCTGCACACTCGGGTGAATTGAAGTTACAAAATTGAAGCATACAAAGTTTTTTCGAAAAACTCCCAAAAAATCCAGCCATTAAAAAAGTTTGTGAGAATTTTTTTTTAAGTTTTTTTTGACTAGCCCACATCCGCTAAGTTAAAAATAACCGGCCAAGTGCGAATCGGATTCGAGCACTTAGGGTTCCGTATCTATTAAAAAATTGCGATTGTTGTATGGAAGCCCCCTTAAATATTTATTTTATTTTGTTTTTAGTATTTGTTGTTACAGCGGCAACAGAAATACATAATTTGTGAAAATTTCAACTGTCTAGCTATCGCGGTTCTTGACAGACAGCCTGGTGACAGACAGACGGACGGACAGACAGCAAAGTCTTAGTATTAGGGCCCGTCCTCGCCCTTAGGGTGGAACCCTAAAAATGAAAACTTATATGAAAATTGGTGATTATCTATTTTTTTTTTGGTGTGGCGACTTGTACGTCACTACAAGAAACTACAACAATTACGACGAAGCGACAACCAAGTTCACAAGAAGCACGGTTTAAAGTGAGAACGTGAATCTTTTCGCAAATTTGCCAAAAGTGGCCGTTTTTGCAAATATGCAAAGAAAAGCTTTACTTCGTAGTTCACCAAATAGTTTGAAAGGTTATCTAGTACATAGAATCCTACTAATATTATAAACGCGAAAGATTGTAAGTATGGATAGATGGTATGTTTGTTACTCTTTCACGTAAAAACGACTAAATGGATTTTAATGAAACTTTACAATAATATAGCTTATATATCAGAATAACACATAGGCTACAATTTGAAAAGATACTGCGCAGACGAAGTCGCTGGCACCAGCTAGTGTATAATATCTTTCTATCTATATCAACTTCATTCTTCAAACGTTTCCAGGAGCTACGTAGCTCTTCTAGCCCGAGCGTTCAACACACACAAATCTGAACCTTATTACATTGACAAAAAGTTCATTTCATCAGGCAATTTTCATAGGCCAGTAAACTTGGCCAAAGAATTGCAGATTTAACATGGCAAATTATTAAAAACTAGCTGATGCCCGCGACTTCGTTCGCGTGGACTTTATGATTCCGGCGTATAAATATGCTCATCAGGCTGAACAACTTATGCCAATGCGTCATTAATGTATATTTCTAACAGTTTAGCTGGACCATTATGTTTCTGAATCAAGTGTGCCAGACCTTCGATTTTTAAACTTAACAAAAAATGCTCATCATGCTGAACAACTTTTGCTAAGGCCTCATTTTATATTTCTTGTAGTTTAGCTATACCATAATGGCCCTGCAATACGTGTTCCAGATCTTCGAATTCATATCCTAACAAAAAATGCTCATTAGGCTGAACTACTTTGGCTAAGGCGTCGTTTTATATTTCTTATAGTTTAGCTGGACGGTCCAGCTAAAGTATAAGAAAGGCTGGACCATTATGGTTCTGCATCAGGTGTTCCAGAACTTCGATTTTTACAACTCAATAAAAAATGCTCAGTAGGCTAAACAACTTTTCCTAAGGCGTCATTTTTATATTTCTTGAAGGTAAGCTGGACCAATAAGTTTTTGCATCAGGTGTTCTAGATCTTCGATTTTTATATCTCAACAAAAAATGTTCATCAGGCTGAACTACTTTTACTAAATCTTTTTTGTGTTCTGTTATTTTTTTTATCGCCCACACCCATTTTTTGTAACTTTTATCAAATGTACAGACACGCGGTTCCTACTGTTTTATTATATGTATTGATTACTTCGACCATATTTTCGTCACCTAGTTGTTGACAATAATCCTTCAAATTCTAAAAATATATCTGCCAACACAATTTGTGACCCATGCAAAACAACAATTTTCCGCTGAAGTTTGTAGGTTCAAAATTTTTATGCAAATTCCTAGCGGAATGGACAAAACTACCGTCGTTCGGTGCAGTTGAAAAAATTGTGTTCAAAAAACTGGCCCAATTCTCATAGAGAAAACAAAAAGTTCTGATGAAAATTGTACATACAGTTATGTTTGTTAAGGCCATACCCAAATTTTCCGGGGTCCAGTGGCGTCCCCATTTAAAATAAATCATTTGAAAGGAAACGGAGATATCATTAAAAATTGTGCGTTGATCAAGCCCTAGATAATCATTTAAACTATTTTATGAACTACAGTTTATATGGAATTTAATTCTGAAATAAATGCTAATTATTATTATGTTGGTACGCTTTTCAGCTAATTATTATTATTTTCTTTATCTTTATTTTTTTTCTCTCGAAATAGGTATTTTGAGGTAGTTTTTTGCATATGCGGGCTTGTGGCCAAACATAAACAATTTAGAAAAGTGTGAAAGTAGAAAGCAGACTGAGGATATGCTTTATGATTCAGTAGAGAGGAACTTGCGTACTATACGACAAGTATTTAATATCACTGCTTTCTGCATTAATATAAATGTGAGTGGGTGTATTTGTAGTAAGTTGAGACTAGTATGTAAAGATTTCGGTATTACGCCTGTGGAAGAGATTACAATAGGGACTGTTTTTACGGTTTCTACACGCCACTGTGTTTTAAGTTCTATTGCAAGATCAGTGTATTTAGTAATTTTCTCGGTGTAGGTGGAGCTAAGATTATGTGTGTTTGGTATAGCTACGTCAATTAAATATACGGTTTTATTAAGTTTGTCATGTAGTGTTATATCCGGTCTGTTGTGGTGGATGGTCTTATCTGTTATTATGGTTCTATCCCAGTACAATTTATACTCAGGGGAGTCTAGCACAATTTGTGGTAAATATTTGTAATATGCTGTTTTTTCTGTGATCAATTTATATTTGTTGGCAAGATACTGGTGTATTATAGAAGCGACTTGGTCGTGGCGATGCTTGTAATCTGTCTGTGTTATAGATCTGCAGGCACCGGTTATATGTTGGATTGTTTCTGAATTACTATGGCAGTGGCGGCAGGCATCATTTTGAGTATCTCGGATAATATGCTTTCTGTAATTTTTGGTGTCTATGATTTGATCCTGTATGGCTAACATGAATCCTTCAGTTTCAGGAAACAACTCCCCTCGCTTAAGCCAGGCGTTTGACGCAGCTTTGTCAACGTTTGGGTTCATCAGGTCGAGGCGGTGTCTTCCATGAAGCGATTTTTGTGCCCATGTGTCTATTTTATGTTGTATTGTAGTTAGTATTTCATTATTTTGTCTTGTGTTGTCTTTTAGGTTAAGTGGTGTCAATTTACTATCGGTTTGTGTGATTGCTCGGTGTAGATATGACTGTTGTGAATGGTGATGAAAGAATGAACGCAGTGCTGTTATCTGTTTATTGTGGAGGTTTTGTATATCAATAATTCCCCTCCCCCCTTCAGATTTTGGTAATGTAAGTCTTTGGATACATGATCTAGGGTGGTGTTTCCGATATTTAGTCAGGAGGGTATTAATGATACGCTGTAAATTCTTCAAGTCACTTTGTGACCAATTAATTATCCCAAAAGAGTACGTGAGAACAGGTATTGCAAATGTGTTAATGGCTTTGGTGGTATTGCGCGCGTTTAAATGTGTATTAAGAATTTTATGGAGCCTAGTTTTGAAGTCATTTGTAAGTTTCTGTTTTGTTTCTTTTTGATGAATCTGTTGGGTTTGGTGGTATCCAAGATATTTGTAACCTATTGTTTGATCTACTGGGTCTATCTGTTCTTCGTTTTGCAGTGTGTATGTATTACTCTCCAGTTTTCCTTTAAATACTGATTGGATTTTGCATTTATCAATGTCGAATTCCATTTTGATGTCAGATGAAAAATTTTCTGTGATGTGTGCTAGGGTGTGAATGTCCTCAAGTGGACTTGCAAATAGTTTTATATCATCCATGTACATCAGATGGGATAACGTGTGACGATTATTGGTGGATTTAATTTCAAAACCTTTCTTGCTATCTTTGAGTAAATTAGAGAGTGGGTTTAGAGCCAAACAAAACCAGAGTGGACTTTACGCGTCTCCTTGAAATATTCCTCTACGTATATGGATAGACTCCGTTTCAATATTTTCATCATTATTGTTTACTACAAGCTTAGTATTCCAGTGCTGCATTACAGTCTTCAAAAAGTTTACAAGTGTGGGATGTATTTTGTAGTGTGTCAATACATAAACTAACCACGAGTGGGGTACAGAGTCGTAAGCTTTTTTATAGTCAATATACATAGAGTAAATATTTCGTTTCTTCGAGAATGCTTGCTTGGACACTACAGCATCTATAATTAATTGTTCTTTACATCCTCTGCTACTTCTGCGACAGCCCTTTTGTTCTTCGGTCAGAATGTGGTTGTTACTGATGTGTCTATAGATACTCTCATTGATACATGAAGTAATAATTTTATACAGTGTCTGTAGACAGGTAATTGGGCGGTATTTGGCAAGATTGGTAGGATCTGAATTATCTTTCGGAAGCATATAAGTTATTCCTTTTGTTAAATATTCTGGTATAGTGTCTGGTGACTGTATAAATTTATTGATATGCGTAAGTAGCAAAGGATGCACGTGAGTTTTTTGTACCAGTAGTTGTGAATTTTATCAGTGCCTGAAGCTTTCCAGTTGTGCGTTTTAGAAATAATAAGTTGTAATGTCTCTAAGGAAACATTCTCGAATTGCATGTCTGGTATATCTAAAGTATGTTGCTTATCTTGTTCTATCCAATTGCCATCTTTATGTTCAACAGGGTTCGACCATATATTGGACCAAAATTCGTGCAGTGCTTCTGGTTGTGGCTTTTCAGTACTAACATTAGTTGATTTTTGTGTAAGTGACCTATAAAATACTTTTTCGTTACTTGTGAATTGTTTATTTTGTTTTTTTCTTAGTGTTGTCTGCTTGTACCTACGTAGTCTACTAACAGCCGCATTAATTTTTTCTTTTACTGTGTCTAAAAAGTGTGTTATTTCTGTATTCTGGTTTTCATGTTGAGAATGTACCAGGTGTTCACGTTTTATTGCTTCAATGTGTTTTTGAAGTGTTCTGCTTCTGTTTCCCTTAATGTATTCTGTTAGCCTTCCTGCTTTAACTCTTAGGTCTTCAATTTTTTTTTCTAATCTTATTTCCCAACTCGCTTTTCTTATTTGCTGTTTTCTTTTATATTGCGTTTCGGTTATCCTAGCGCCATTTAGAGTAACTGCTGTATGTGCTGCTGTATATATAGCAGTTTGAAGTGTAAGAAAATCGGTTTCAGTAGTTACAAATTTGGGCAGTATATGTTTGTTGATGGTTGCTACTATTGTTGCTAGTTCCTTAGAAGGTCTTTGTTTTGGTAGGTGTGGTCGATCTGTAGGATAGATATTTAAGAATTTGTCTAGTGTAGCTTTAAATGTTTTCTCTAATTGAATCTCTGTTTCTGTGGGTAGATAATAACTTATTTGTAGCGTGTTGTGTGTGTTATCTTGTTGTGTTGATAGAGGAGATTCTTCTTCTATGTGTTCATTTAGATTACTAATATTGTTATTTGTAAGTTTATTACTTTGTGTGCCAGTAGCCATATGTGTTTGCGGTGTTGTGGTTGAGCTCGAAAGTGCCAATTTTAATGCAACGGTGTCTTTTATTTGCTGTAATTTATCATTACTTAATAGTCGATTATTTACAATGACTCTACGTTGGTCTGCAATCTTTTGTTCTGAGACGTGAGCAATCTCAGGGTGCTTATTAATCACGGTTTGATGTAAACTCTGCCTATAAGCCGTTTTATTTGTTTCTATTGCAGTTATGGTATAGTAAGCAGTCATTATTGTCTCATTTATCTCATCTGGCCATTTCATTCGTTGTGTTTGGCTCGACTGAAGTGCTGGGTGTACATTACTCGTATTGTGTGATAAAATTTGCAGTTCTTGTTTGATTTCCAGGTGCATTTGTCTAATCTCATCATCAGACAACATTTTGTTGCGTATTATTGCTCTCCGTTGGTCACTTATCCGCTGTCTACTTACGTCTATTTCTGGGTATTGTTGGCAAAATTCATGTAAAGTTGGTAGATAATTTCGTTTATTTATAGTCTCCAGTGCAGTTATAGTTAGGTAAGTGCGCATTATAAAAACATTCATATCCTTTGTCCATTTTATGCGCACTTTAGGGCCAGTCGTGGCGGATGCAGGTAATTTGGCGGAAATTGCCTCCTGCACAACATCCAGACTGGGTTGAAAAGAAGAAGAAGATATAATAGAAGAAGCAGGTGAAGATTCCCTATGCAAATAAGAAGGAGGTGAAGAAGGGCAAGATGGAAATAATGATGATGCTGATGAATTCAAACATGAGTGATGTGTTACGGCTCTATCTGAGGATGACTTTGAATGATTGTCGGTTGGCGGCGAATAATGAGAGGTAGTCCCCTCATTGCCATTGACCGATAATATATCTTTTATTTAATCCGTCTATTTTGTTCCCACGAGAAGCAAGGGAAAAACAGTCCACACTCTGCAGAGCCCCGCATGCAAAGGTAAGGCGATTCGTACATCCCGAGGTCGCCCGGTATCGGGAGTCCACCGTTCGCGACCAAGCTCCCCCTTGGCCACGCATCTATCGGCACGGTAGGTTACACCTTAGATTGGGTTTGGGACCGTTGGTTGAGAGAGAGGAGATACCTAGATGGTCAGGTTATATAAGGTTCTCGCAAAATGGAGTGTAATCTTCTCTTCCCGTAAGCCCCCCCACCACGTCAAGGTGGCCCCCTGGGGGGTTATTATTATTATTATTATTATAGTCTAAAGTGAGAACGTGAAGCTTTTCTACGCACATTAGCCAAAAGTGGCCGTTTTTCGCAAATGTGCGTAGTAAAGCTTCACGTTCTCGCTTTTAACTATAAAAAATAGTTTAAAAATGCTTTGAATTAGTATCTAGAACTTGATATCTCCGTTTTTTTTAAAACGATTTATTTTAAATGAGGCCACCACTGGACCCCGGAAAATTCAGGTATGGCCTTAAGGTTATTAAGTACTAGCCGATGTCCGACTTTGTTCGCGTGAACTTGTCTCTGGAAAATGCTCATCAGGCTGAACAACTTTTGCTAAGGCGTCATTTAGATATTTCTTATAGTTAAGCTAGATTATTAATAGTTCGGCATCAAATGTTCCATTTTCCAAGATCAATAATACCCTATATGTTGCCCAGGTTATATGGGTCTCTTATGAAGGCTCAAGGTCGCTCAACGCGCTATGGAGAGGGCTATGCTCGGTGTTTCCCTACGTGATCGAATCAGAAATGAGGAAATCCTTAGGAGAACAAAAGTCAGTGATATAGCCCAGCGGATCAGCTCGTTGAAGTGGCAGTGGGTGGGACACAGCGCGATGAACCGATGTCCGATGAGGCAAAAAGGTTCTTGAATGGCGACCGCGTACTGGCAAGCGAAGCGTAGGGCACCCACCTACAAGGTGGTCAGATGACCTGAGCGGGGTCGCTAGAAAGTGCTGGATGCAGGCCGCTCTTGATCGGTCTTTTCGGAAATCTTTGGGTGCGGCCTATGTCCATCAGTGGACGTTATGCGGCTAAAATGATGATGATGATGATGCCCAGGATTAACAGTTACATAAAAAAAAGTTTCATACGAATCTTCTTATTATTAGAGAGTTAAGCACTTGTCTGTGGAGCAGCCATTGCCTTCCATCTCTCTGTACAAAGTCAATACTTTGTACAGAGAGATGGAAGGCAATGGTATTCAACCTACAAGGTTGTAAAGGAATTGTCCTTTACAACCTTGTAGGTTGAAACATTGATTTGATCGTTTAGTTGTTTTGTAAAACTATAAAGTACAGTACTAGCGGTGCCCGCAGGCTTTGCTTCCCATCGGAATTTCAGCATAAAAACTATCCTATGTCCTGAGTCTTAAACTACATCTATTCCAAATTAAATCTAAATAGGTTCAGTGGTTGAAGCGTGAAAAGGTAACAAACAAACAAATAACAAACTCACTTTCGCATTTATAATATTAGTTAGCAGCGGCTGCGCAACAATAACTCCCTTTAGTGTAGGCAAATAAGGTTAGGTTACGATAAGACTGTCATGTTTTGAAAAAACCAAAGCCTTATAAAAAATAAAAAAATAAAAATATATATAATAAACTAAAAATAAATAATGACCTCTAAACGCACCGAACTTAGTTCCAATTTTGAAGGTTTAAATAAATAAATAAATATATTGGGACAAATTACACTGATTGAGCTATTCCTAAAGTAAGTTCGAGACTTGTGTTATGGAATACTAACTCAACGATACTATATTTTATAGCAAATACATACATAGATAAACATCCAAGACCCAGGAAAATTTGGAAAAGGCCATTTTCCAACTTGCCCTGACCGGGAATCGAACCCGGGACCTCTGGGTGGCGGACTAGCATGGTGACCGCTACGCCACGGAGGTCGTCAAAGAGGAGGTTTATTTTAAGACTTATCTCCATTAAGACAAGATAGACTTATTTTTAGCCATGCCAAAAAAGTACGCCCACTTCAATTAACAAGGTAACAGAGTAAAATACTAATCGCTGTTGAATTTTCTTTCTTAGTCGTGTCGCTATCGATTACGGGAGTTTTCGGCGACAGTGATAGATCGGCCGCCCTCTGCTCGGGTGATGGCGGGAGGTGGTGCAAGCCACGAGATATTAGAGGTTTTATTAGATACTAGCTGGAGCCCACGACTTTGACTAAGCAGGATCACACAATATCTTTATAAGTTGTAGCCTATGTGTTATTCTGATGTATAAGTTCGATGATGTGAAAGAGTAACATCCATTCATACTTACAAACTTTTGCGTTTATGATATTAGTAGGACTAGGTTTGCCCGTGGGCTTCGCTCCCCGTGGGAATTTCGGGATAAAGAGTACTCTCTGTGCTTCCCCGAGTCTCAAACTATATCCATACCAAATTTCATCCAAATCGATTCAGTAGTTTAAGGCCATACCCAAATTTTCCGGGGTCCAGTGGCGCCGCCATTTGAAATAAATCATTTAAAAGGAAACGGAGATATCATTTAAAATTGTGTCTTGGTCAAGTTCTAGATACTCATTCAAAGTATTTTTTAAACTACTTTTTGTAGTTTAAAGTGAGAACCAACGTGAAGCTTTTCTACGCACATTTGCGAAAAACGGCCACTTTTAGCTAATGTGCGTAGAAAAGCTTCACATTCGCACTTTAAATTATAAACAGTAGTTCATAAAATAGTTTTAAAGGTTATCTAGGGCTTGACCAAGACACAATTTTGAATGATATCTCCGTTTCCTTTTAAATGATTTATTTAAATGGCGGCGCCACTGGACCCCGGAAAATTTGGGTATGGCCTTAAGCGTGAAGAGGTAACAAAGAACAAACAAATATACAAACTCTTTTACGCATTTATAATATTAGTAGGATTAATATATTAGTATTAGTAAAGTAAGGAGGAAGTATTTAATTTTTTTTACCAGACTGCCAAAGGGTTGTGTTTTGGGCGCTCGTTATATGTATTGCTTGTTTGTAAAAAAAAAAGTAAGTAAAATTTTTGCTGTTCTAAAGTAGTAACTGGCATTTGTCTTTAGCATATGTCAACTAGCTGACATATGCTAAACAAAGATTATATAAACATTAATGAGACCTCTCCGTCTAAATCCCATGGCTGCCTTGGCTAAGTATGGCTCTGGAAGTACAGAGAGTCGTGCTCCTGCAGTGGAGACTAAAAGACCTGATGATGACAGAATGTCCTTCTCTGTCCTCTTACGAATGTCCCTCGCTTCACTTTTATATTTGAAATGCTAATTGCTGCTATATTAATTAATCAATTTTCTTGTTGTTTACGAAAAAATATTTCTTTTTAGTGATATATTCTGTTTTATATAAAATATTAACCAAAATTTACACGTCTGTTATGTTTGTCATTCTTTCCAAATATCAAATATTTTAATTCGCTTCTGACTTGCACCACAGGCGTACTTACTTTCATTTAGTAAGTAAACATAGCTCTGAAACTTTTCTATTACTGATGCTTGTGATTGGCTAGATAGTTTGATACACGCCCCGGGCTACCTTTTGCGAAGGAATACCTCTACATTTCTAGGGTTCCGTGCCCAAAGGGTAAAACGGGACCCTATTATTAAGACTGCTGTCCGACTTGTGAGAACGCGACTATAAGCTTATAAAATATGTTATCGATTTATTTATTTCATAATTTCATTGCACTGCACATCTATTATATATCTACGTCTATTAAATAAAAACCTACATTACCACTCACTGACTCACTGAAATAGTTGTTTGCCCTGTTGCCGGGTGCTCCAGTGAGTAGGTACCAGAAAAATCTGACATTTTAAGGATCTGTAGAAACCTGATGTGGAAGGGGTACGGCCTGCAAAAACGGTTAGGGTTAGGGGCGTGATTTTTTTTCCAGAATATTTTTTTATTTTTTTTGAAAATTCAAGATGGCCGCCATCCAAGGACAATTTTCCTCCATACAAACTTACCCATTTTCTGAACTGGAAACATATTTTAGCCTACCTCAACAGCCGCACGAAAGACGGCGGGCTGCTTGCAGCCCGCGCAGTGCCCGAAATGCTAGTTATATATCTACGTCGATTATATACAAAAAACATTACATGCACCTTGTCAGGCATTTCAATGGGTCAAGAGGGAGAGAGACATTTTCTACACGACGGCGACTGAATAATTTTTTTTTTACTAGATCGTTTTTTAATTTTAATAAGTAAAAAAATGTTTTGGTAACTTTTTTTCTTAGACAAATGAGGTCAGGTTTTATGTAGTTTTAACTTTGATGATATTTGTATTATGTTATTTGGTCTACGAACGTGGGCTCTCACTCTCTTGTCTTTTTTAACAATGGTGGCTTGTCACCTAGTTCTTGTTGTGTCGAATGTATTTCGAGTTATAGTTAAATTAAACTACAGTTAATGTTAATGTTTGTTTTTAATACCGATTTCCCGGCGGGGGCAACGACTTTGTGTTGTTGTCCTGGTTTAGTTAGGACATTGCAGGCTGATCACCTGATTGTCTGATAAGTAAGATGATCCGTGCTTCGGAGGGTACGTTAAGCCGTCGGTCCCGGTCACTGTCTTTGACATTGGTCGTTACCTAAAATCATGTCAGAGGCCTTTAAGGCGGTTTAAAAACTCTGACACTAGTGTTAGTCACTAACACACTCGATAAGAAGAAGAAGAAGAAGAATACATTACACACCTGTCCGTCTGCCTGTTTATCTGTCACCAGGCTGTATCTCATGAACCGCGATACCTAAACAGTTTAAATTTTCACAGATGGTGTATTTATTTCATTTCAACTTTATTTACCAAGACAACATGGTACAAAAGGTGGACTTTATGCTAACAGCAGTCAACCTTCGGGATAAATAGATAAATAACCGGCCAAGTGCGAGTCGGACTCGCGCACGAAGGGTTCCGTACCATTATCTATAAAGATTAACTTTTTTTGTATAAGAGGGGCTCCCATACAAAAAAGTTAATTTTATTATTTATTTTTTTTGTATTTAGTATTGGTTGTTATAGCAGCAACAGAAATATATAATTTCTGAAATTTTCAACTGTCTAGCTATCGCGGTTCTTGAGATACAGCCTGGTGACAGACAGACGGACAGACAGCGAAGTCTTAGTAATAGGGTTCCGTTTTTACCCTTTGGGCACGGTACCCTAAAATCTAGTGACAGGTTTACAAAAAAAAAGTACTTAATTACATTAATAGCTATAAAGAAACACTCATGGTTACAACACATTAAATACAAATACTTAAATATAAATACATAGATGTAATAAAATACACAATACATTTATGCAGTAATAATATTTTTGTTGCCTTTAACAACAAATACATACATAATATCACGCCTGTTTCCCGCAGGGGTAGGCAGAGACTATGGACCTCCACTTGCTACGATCCTGACAAACCTCTTTTGCTTCATCTAAACTCATCAATCTCTTCATACATGCCCTTCGGTTACGAGTACTTTTTACCTCTCCTTTTTTTAGAACGTCTGCAATTTGGTCGCATAAAGTTCGCCGAGGCCGACCTTTTCCTACTGTTCCCCTCACATTTGTTTAACAACAAATAATAAAAACAAAACAAAATAAATATTTAGGTGGGGCTCCCATAAAACAAACGTGATTATTTATAGTGATACGGAACCCGTCGTGTACGAACTCGACTAGCACTTGGCCAGTTTTATTTCACGTTTGTGCAACACACGTCAGCAATAAACGACGGAATTGATGGATATTTTATTTACGGATTTTATATTGAGAGGTTTTATTTATTTAGGATCTTACTTAACTAAATAAAAAAATATTTTCAAGCAAGTATTTAGCCTCTTTTGCCCAAAAATGGGACCAAATAGGTTACCGAACCAGTTTATTTGCTAGACAAATTAAAAATAAAACGGACTGTCAACGCCATGTAGTGATGAGTAGTTGAACTACCGACTTGATATTCGTATCAGCGTATATTATTTGGTTAAGAAAGTTAATATTCAAGCGTGAACCCTGATAACTCTAAACGGCGGAACCGATTTTCATCAAACATAACTAAGAACCACAGCAAGAAAACTTGCTACCACGTAGAAAACCGCATCGATATCGATCCATCTGTTCGAGTGCTACGATACAACCCACATGGACAGTAAAACAGATAGACACACAAACACCAAAAAAAATTGTTTATTTTTTTATTTGTAGTTATAAGTTGTGGGTTTTTATTTGTCTGGATTAAAAAATATCTAAGACATTTAACCAACAGTCAAAGCAAAGGTTTGAGTAACAAGGTGCATAGCCAAAATATGTAAAACAGAAATTAGAAATAATGGATTGTCACGCGCATCGCCTATTAACACGACTCTCACGCCCATTCCCTCGATCGCCTTTTACGATCTGCGCGCGAATAAAAGCAGCTGGAACATTCTACGTTTTTGCTTTTCACATGGAAGGTATTTTTTGAAAATTAATTAATGGGATAAATAACTGCTTGACAGCATAGCGTAGGACACCCACCCACGAGGTGGTCTGACGACCTGACCAAGGTCGCTGGAAGGCGCTGGATGCAAGCCGCTCTAGACCGGTCATTTTGGAAATCTTTGGGAGAGGCCTATGTCCAGCAGTGGACGTAGTGCGGCTGAAATGGATGATGGATGACAGCATATGCAATTTTTTTTAAATATTCCTTATTCCAACAAGTTTATAAATCAAGACAATCGAGAATCGAAGCGACACCCCCTAGTAGACACAGCTATCAGTAACCACATCCCCTCGAAATATATCCTCAAACACTTACATTTGTCATCTTGCCACCCCACTTCGCACACATAAGTTTTATGTACACTGGTCGAGTTTCTTAAGCTCTGGACAATAGAGAATATACATCATCATCTCATCTCACCTTTAGGTCTTTTTGTCTCCACTGCAGGAGCACGACCCTTTCTGTACTACCAGGGCATACTTGGCCAGAGCAGCCAGAGAATATACACGTATTTTTTTATATGCTTAATAAAATCCTTATTAACCACACTATAGTGTAGTGGTCAGCAGCCTCAACCTCAACATCACTCCGGAGACTAGCTGCGGGAGACTGAGAGAGATAGAGAGACAGAGTTTGGCTGACGTGGTGGCCAGAAGCAACTTCTGCAAATATGAAAGAATTTATAAAATATCTTGATCAGCGACGGACATGTGATACTTTAAAGTTTCAATTAGAAAGAGAAGTCCGATATGGACTGGTGACGTCAAAGTCCATGTCATATATACATTTGCCTTAGAAAATATATCTTATATAGATAATTTACTAGGTTGAATACTCTTTCATTCTGAACTAACCTAACTTTCTGAACTACCTGCATAGTAATAGGTGCAAAAATCGATCACTTATGAAAAAAGGACTTTCCAAATTCACAATTCAGGATGTGATTCCAGCAACTTACTGGGCCGAATAACTCGTCCAGTCTGAACTACGCATAATACTAGTTGCAAGAATCGATCACCCATGAAAAGGGGACTTTGTTAAAGCAAGTTCGAGATAGGATTTGTCTTGCAAACTGTGCAAGTGCCGAATCTGTTAAACCGACTGTTCGACGAAGTTTTATCAGACCAATTGGGAAATAGAATGTTAAGTGCGCGAATTTAAATGTGGACTTGGGTAAGAGAATGGTATTATGAATTTTAATGGCACTGGTCGTTCACTTAGTGCTGTTGTATTTGAACAAAGGATTGTAATTTTAATTCTAATATTGGTTGTGGACGTGTAGTAGAGGATAGGCATGACGAATTAAAAAAAAGACGTGTGGCACTCGGGGACTGCCGCGGTAAAGCTATTGCATTAAGGTGGTTCCGTTCGGTCGGTGAATTTTTACAAGGAAGGACGGCAACGTCGCAAACGGACGACGGAGACGAAGCGGCAACCTACATGGTAGGCGGAGTGGAGAGCGTGAGGTTTTTTCGTTACGGAATTTCTGGATTCGGTCCCTGCGCGCAAGGCCCGCGATAGAAGCTATGCAATAGCTTAAAAAAATTTTTTGGTCCATCGGTTAGATTAAAAAAAAATAATGTACAAGTATTTTTTTTTCTCTGAGAAACCAAAAATGACAAAGATGTATAAATTTCGCATGAACGTCACGGCTGGGTATGATTTTTACTTTAGTGTGACGTCGCAAGCCCCCAGTTCGGAACTTTGACGCTGCGTATCCTTGTGATTTTTTTCATTTTTGGTAAACTGAAAAATACGGGTCTATTATTTTTGGATGATTCCAAAACTACAGACTAATTACATTTATACTTTTCCGACACTGTCGTCGCCCCTAATTCCTTTCAAAATAACAACATGAAAAATAAAAATATTGATAACGAGCTGTGCCCTTGGGCTTCGCTCCCCGTGGGAATTTCGGGATAAAAACTATCCTATGCCCTTCCTTGAGCATCAAACTATATTCATACCAAATTTCATCCAAATCAGTTCAGTAGTTGAGGCGTGAAGAGGTAACAAACAAACAAAAAATATACAAACTCACTTTTGCATTTATAATATTAGTAGGATTTTTTACAGTACCTACATAAATTATAATAATATTCTCCACGTTCAAAATTGATTTAAAAAAACCCAGCTTGTCGATGCCGCTGGTGACAAGAAGGCTGGCTCTAAACTCCCGCAGAGGATTGCAGTTGCTATTCGGCACGGGAATACAGCCAGTGTTCTTGGCACCATGCCACATGAACGATATTTAGATTTTAAATCTAGTAAAATTTCGATTTTAATAGAGTTTCCAAGAAAATTGAATATTAAGATAAAAATAAATAAAAGATTTCAATTAATTGATTTCATGGGGATATTTTCTGTACAATGCTTTTCATTCCATGGTACTTGTCCCAATAAATTGTGTTTTATTACATACCGTTAATATATTTATTTATTGAATTAGTAGGTAGAATATTTTTCGCCACGAGTAAGATTCAAACTCACACCCGTCAAGTCAGTACAATGACTGCACTTCCAATTACTGTGCTACCGTGACTTCGAAACACACTATACTCCATTTGATTAGGTATTCAAATAAATGTAAACAATATTGACATGTCTTTTTAATGAAATATACACTTTATAAATCAATACCTTTGCAAATTACAAAGTTATTATGTAATTTATAATTTATAACTTTGTAATTAGCAAAATTATTGATTTATAAAGTGTATATTTCAATAAAAAGACATGTCAAGATTGTTTAAATTTATTTAATTACGCCAAATGGAGTATTAATAGTATGTGATGAGAAAATTGGATCATTCTCACTAGTTCTATCGGCAAATAGTTCCATGAAACTAGTGAGATTTTTCTCAGTAGTTCCAGTGAACTACTACTCAGAATTCCATTGAACTATTGAGTCAATGGAACTACTGAGAGAAATAATTTATTGTTTCTAGTAAGTACCCTCCTTGTATGCGTCATACCTTAGGTTCCAAGGAAGCCCCGAAAAAGTTTTTAATTCTAAAAGTATTTTGGTTATCTAGTACTCTCGTTTACGGTAACAATTTCCCCAAGTTCTAGATTTATGGGGCGTGAGATAAAAGAAAGGTCAACATTTTTTAAGCGTTATTTTAAAAATGAGAACATTTTGGTCCTAATTGTTTTTTTTCTTCCACGCTGCCCTGGGAGGGAAAGAGACAAATGTTCTAGCTGCTTCTCTTTTAGTGCGCATTCTCGCGAATGACTTTGAAAAGCAAATCAGCTGTACATTAAACTAATTTTTCGAACCTATTGGCCATTTTGCGTATTGATAATTTTCCGCATTAGTAATTTTTCGTGTGGGGCATTTTTCTTTTTGTTTTGATATTGGACAATTTTCGTATTCCTAATTTTTTGTAAAGGTAATTTTTCGTATTGGTCGTTTTTTGTAATGGTATTTTTTTTTGTACCAGACGTTTATAATTTCTGTCACAGTTTAAGTAATTTAGTATTTTTTATCTTTTCATGAAAACAATAAGAAAAATACCACAAGTCGAAAGTCAAAACCTTATTTTTATTCTTCATACAAAAAAAGAAAAATGTCCAAATAAGAAGCGTGAAAAATCCGCCGTTGCAGCAATTTGCTCGGTTATTAATTTAAGTGGCTCGCTGTCCTCCTAGATTTGACGAAAATTACGAGCGGGAAAAACAAAGCGTTTTAAGGCTTCTTTAAATAATGTCCGTCGGCTTAGATGAAATTGTGAGGTGAAAAAGTCGCCATTTCTTAATAGCAAATGTGTCAACTGTATTTATTTTTCGAGTTGATTTTTGTCTTTATACAACGTGGAAGGGACCGTAATAAATTGAACCGCGGGCTATACCTACTAGACCACTTTAGTATAATGACACTAAATTAATTTGTCGCATTGGTCATTTTGCGTGTTAGTAAGTTTTCGTATTAGTAATTTTTTGTATAATGGCATTTTTCGTGTAGGAAACTTTTTTACTTGGAATTTTTATATTGGTATTTTTGTATTGGTCATTTTACGGCGTTTATTTTTTATATCATTAGTAATGTTAGTATTTTTTTATCTTTTCATAAACAAAGATAAGAAAAACCCACAAGTCGAAAGTCTAAATCTTATTTTTAATTTTCTTCATACAAAATAAGAAAAATGTCCAAATAAGAAGCGCGAATAATCCGCCGTTGCAGCAATTTGCTCGGTTATTAATTTAAGTGGCTCGGTGTCCTCCTAGATTTGACGAAAATTACGAGCGGGAATAACAAAGTGTTTTAAGGCTTCTTTAAATAATGTCCGTCGGCTTAGATAAAATTGTGAGATGGAAACGTCGCCACTTCTAAATAGCAAACGTGTCAACTTTATTTATTTTTCGAGTAGAATTTTTGTCTTTATAAAACGTGGAAAGGACATACACGTAATAAATTGAACTACGAGCTATACCTACAAGACCACTTAAGTATAATGACACTAAATTAATTTATCGCATTGGTCATTTTGCGTGTTAGTAATTTTTCGTATTAGTAATTTTTCGTTTATGACATTTTTCGTATAGGAAACTTTTCGTACTAGGAATTTTTCGTATTGTTATTTTTTGTATTTGTCATTTTTCGTCGTTTATATTTTATGAAATTAGTAGTTTAAGTCAATTTATTATCTTTTAATAAACAAAAATTAGAAAAAAAATCCACAACTCGAAAGACTAAATCTCGGTTTGAATTTTCTTCACACAAAATAAGAAAAATGTCCAAACAAGAAGCGCGAAAAATCCGCCGTTGCAGCAATTTGCTCGGTTATTAATTTAAGTGGCTCGCTGTCCTCCTAGATTTGACGAAAATTACGAACGGGAATAACAAAGTGTTTTAAGGCTTCTTTAAATAATGTCCGTCGGCTTAGATGAAATTGTGAGGTGGAAACGTCGCCATTTCTTAATAGCAAATGTGTCAACTGTATTTATTTTGCAAGTAGAATTTTTGTCTTTGTACAACGTGGAAGGGACATACCCTTAAAAACCTCGAATCATAGCCTGTTTTGGACCACTATATTTTAATGACATTAAATAAATTTTTCGTGTTGGTAATTTTGCATGTTGGTAATTTTTCATAGTCGTAATTTTTTGTATAGAAAATATATATACACCACTATAGTTCAAAGATGTTTTATTATTTTTTTGTATTAGTCATATTTCGTATTGGTCATTTTTCGTATAGGGAATTGTTCGTATTGGTCGTTTTCGTATTTGTAATTTTTCGACATTTATATTTTAATATAAGATAATATCCGCAAATCTTAAGTCTAACCTTATTTTTAATTTTCTTCACACTAAATAAGAAGAATGTCCAAACAAGAAGCGTTAAATACCGGCGTTGCAGCAATTTGCTCGTGGAAGCGATATACTCGTAATAAATAGAACCACTGGCTATACTAGACTACAATAGTAATGAAATTAAAACAGATAAAAATAAAAAAAATATTCTGCATTACCATACAAGTGTGCAGTAGCCGCCCGGGCAATTTGTATGCAAATGTCTTTCACTACTATGTAAAGGTAAGCGCTACATCAAACACATACCTACATTACATGTACAAAAGTATTTCTACAAAAATTAATAATATTTTTTTAAAAGAAGTTCCTTATGGCGCGTTGCGAAAGGGTACAGAAGTCTTGCTCAGCAAAGAAATTTAGAGAAATATCTCCTCAATGTGGTTAGCGATAAGATTTAAATTAGCTCGCGTCAGAACTCAGCACCTGTTCATCACCATCATCAGGAGTTTTGGTCTCAACTGCAGTAGCGCACCGCGTTGCGAAAGGGGGCTAGACGGAAAAAATAAGACCAAAACTTGAAACGACACTTTTTGCTATAGTTGTAAGCCGTGCGGCGTGCGCGTGTTTCGCTGTATGTCTCTCTCTCTCTCGAACTTCGTTCCATCCGGGTGTCCCTTGACACCTCTCAAGTTTTTTTTTTTGTTATTGAAAGGATATGAAAACAATAATTCGATAACCTCTCTGGCCTAGTAGTCACGCTGTCACACCGGAGGTCCCGGGTTCTATCCCCGGTCAGGTCACGATGGAAAATGATTTGTTTCAGATTGACCTGGTTCTGGGATGTTTATCTATATATGTATTTGTTATAAAATATAGTATCGTTGAGTTGGTATCCCATAACACAAGTGTCGAACTTACTTTGGGGGTAACTCAATCAGTGTAATTTGTCCCTATATATTTATTTATTTATTTATTTACTAGGCAAATTAAAAAAACCCCGACTTTCAAGCGTTCACCGTCAATAACTTTTGAACCGCTGAACCGATTTTCATCAAATATAGCTAGGAACCATTTCAATCAAGTTAGCTTTTAATAAAAAACAGCATCAAAATCAGCCCATTCGTTTAGAAGCTACGAGGTAGACACACAGATATGCTGTCACGTCAAACTAAAAAAACACCCTTTTTTGTCAGGGGCTAAAAACAGAAATAAAAATATAGATTAAAAATCAAAATATAGTTTTATAATAATGATAATAAACGAAATTAAAACAAAAATGCACAGTACAATGAAACAAAAAAGTTTTAATGATAAAAATTAACACGTGACCCGTGAATTTCTCGCAAACGGAGAGCAATTTGTTTTTCCTTAACATTAAAACATTTTGATAACGATTGTACCTCCAGCGAGTCTTATCTACCCCAAGTTTTAAGAATATTTGAATATTTAATTTAATGTTCGGGACCGTTGAGTCAACATTCATAATTAGGTAGCTCAGTAATTATTTCGCAGAGTTCCCTTATTTCTCAATTCTGAATTGAAATTATTTTTGTTGTTTTAAATTTGACATTTAGTTTCAAGTCTTTGTGTCTCTCGTGGTGTCTCTCCATAAAGAGATGATTGTCAAGTTTCATGCTGATCTGAAAAAAAAAATTTCGAATGTACTTATAAGTCGATCGAGTCAAAGTCAAAAGTCAAAACTCATTTATCTTTGGATAATTACTTGATAATTGTCAATTTTAAGGGTTCCGTACCGTAAGGTCTCAAAGGTCTAATCTTCCCGTGGATGTCGAAAAACGGGACCCTATTACTAAGACTTCGCTGTCTGTCCGTCCGTCTGTCCGTCTGTCTGTCACCAGGCTGTATCTCAGGAACCGCGAAAGCTAGACAGGTGAAATTTTTACAAATTATGTATTTCTATTACCGCTATAACAACAAATAGGTACTAAAAAAAATGAAGGGGGGACTCCCATAAAACAAACGCGATTTTTTAATGGTACGGAACCCTTAGTGTGCGAATCCGATTCGCACTTGGCCGGTTATTTTTTTTTCTTCCGATGTTGGCGCAAGCAGGCAGCAAACGTTATCCAAAAACGTCAACTTACAATTATACTGAACATTAAAATTAGATAAATAATAATAAATAAATCTCAACCCAAAATGATCTGTCTGCTCCCTTAAGGATAAACTTTTAAATTTAATGGAGCTCTGATCAAAAATACTCAAGTTATCGAACAAACATACATACGCATGCCGTGTGGTTTCCGGCAAAGTAGAATACCACTCCAAATCTTCCCGTGGATCCGTGTATATCGTAGAAGGCGACTTAAAAAATACAAGCTAAACAAAGCATAAAAACATCAATGAGACCTCTCCAACCCATTTGGCCAGCGAGGAGAGTGTAGGCTAAGTCCTCTGACTGCTATGACTAAGTATGGATCTGGTAGTACAGAGAGGGTCGTGCTCCTGCAGTGAAGACAAAAAGACCTGATAATTATGAAGATGATGAAACATACGTAAATGAAAACGTCTAATTGTTCAAGAAGACTTGAAGAACTCCGCTCGCTTATTGAGTAAACTAAAAACATTCAAATCAAACAAGAAAAAAACATTACTGTTACATTCCAACTTTGTCTAGTCTAAGTTTGCCACAACTTTTTATTACGTCAACATTTAAAATATCCACTAGAGTACTCCAAAGTACTATGCCTTCTTACCTGCGACCCTGAAACTAACTTTCAAGTACTGACCAGTACTTTATTGGTTATGTTCGTCGTAAAACTCCGCTCCTAAATATAGTATGAAGACCGCTGAAATATTTTTATCTCATGCTGAGGTTAATATTTCGCTTTATAGTATCGTAAAGTTTAAGGTTAAATGGCTTTTGGGGTTATATATCTTGTATGCTTGATTTACTGTTTGAAACAAGGAAGCATTTATGATTTCCCAGTTTCAATCCCCGACAAAAATGAGGGGTGTTGCAAATTTGACGCTATCAATTTAATTCAATTCAATTCATTTATTGCTTTTCATATTGTACATATATAACACTTTACTACATAGTCATTTCTTAAGTTAGTAGGTACAAAATGAGCGCTGACAGGGCATTGCAAAAGAAAAAAAATGGAACGGCATGCGGTTTTATTTTTCGTTAGTATTTATCTAATATAAAATTAGTTAGTAATTATTTAAATAAAGATTGATTTGTTTAGTAGTTTTTTTTTATACGAGTAGGTAATGTCAGTTTGTATAACAAAGTCAGTATTTTAATTCATTCAATATTAGCTATATTTGTGTATTTACTCGTATATTTATGTCCTTTACATTTATATTGTTGGTTTTATTCTTTTAAATGGCAATTTTCTTTTTATTATTATCATTTATTTTTTCCATTGTCCAATGTACTTATAATATATACGTTATTCGTCATTTATTTTATATTTTTCAAATCTTTATCATTAAAAAACTCGTCCAATGTGTAATATCCAATGTATCTGTCGGTGGCATCGTAGCTCTCGAAGGGCTGGATCTATTTCGATGCGGTTTTTCTACGTGATAGCAATTTTACTTGCGGTGGTTCTTAGCTGATGAAAATCGGTTGAGATGTTTCAAAGTTATTGTGGGTTAAAGCTTAAAAGTTGTATTTTTGAAGTGAAAACTTCTTTAGCGGCGTTGTGCACTATTTTTGGAATGGGTAAAAAATGTTAAACTCGCGTCAGGACACGTGACCTGATCGAAAATTCGTAAGACGGCGCAGGGCGCTTGCGCGAATGTTCGTGTGTGTTTATGTTACAGCGTGCTACGCGCATCCATGGATGGTGACAGCTGATGGCTCGACCGTCTCTGTAGTGACCATACTGCTGTGTATTTGAAAATGATTTTGTTGAAAATGAATTTGGTCATGCTTGTGACATTTGTGACAGACTGTGGTTCAGAAAAGATTTGAAATATTTTATACTGATAATTAAAGCAATTCGTGCAAAATTATTCCCTAACCATTCCAAAATATCAAAAATGCACAACGTTAATATTCAAGTTTTCACTTCTGCCGGCACTCCCAGAGTGCAACCCGACGTTTTTTTTTAATTTCTTACTAATATATAAATAGATACTTTATTTTAAGTGTACTCTTGATTATGTCATACTTATTTGGTATCATAAATAAATTTTATCTTATTTATCTTATCTTTTAAAGGACCATTCAGTTTAATGTTCTTTTCAAGTAACGATGCATTTCGGGCTTTTCACTTTGACCGTCGTACTAAACAACCGATTTCGATTAAATTTCTACGGCACCATTTCGCAAGAACACCCTTACGAACAAAGAAATAATTTCCAAATCGGTCTAGGCATCTTCGAATAATTGGTGAACATACATAAAAAAAAGATCGCCACGACTTGATTTCGCTTGACCTTCTCCTTTTTTGAAAGTTGGTTAGAAACTAAATTAAAAAAGTTATTTCTCAGCAAATAGCTATGTCTAGCAAAAACCAAAGCAATCTGAAATATTTCACAATAAAACTAGTGAGTGATATGTAAGTTCATTTTCAGACCGCAATGTCAATTATTCTCTCAGTGTAAGCGTCTGGATTTAAACCAATTGTTCTGCAATCAAGAACAATACATGAGTTTTGTAGAAAGAACTAGAATCTAGTAAAACCAGTCTGCATGAAATATTTTTCGTACTTTTTAAGGGTTCCGAACTCAAAGTGTAAAAACGGGACCTTTATTACCAGAGATCGGAATTAGGTGTGTGAAAATACCTAAAGTTTGCAGCGGGACATAATATGGAGCTGTCACAACCACTTAAGTTAAACCGGTTTTGGACTGGAAAAGTACAAAACAAAAATTAATTTAGAACTGTATTAGCAGCTTGTAAATGTTTATAGTTCGGTGTTTCAAAGGTAAGGAACATGTAAAAAAAAAAACGAAACTAAACCGGTAAAATCCAAAACCGGTTTAACTTAAGTGGTTGTGACAGCTCCATATTATGTCCTGCTGCAAACTTTAGGTATTTTCACACACCTATTTTCACCCACTCCGATCTCTGTTTATTACTAAGACTCCGCTGTCCGTTCGTCCATCAGCCTGTCATTCTGTCACCAGGCGTATCTCATGAACCGTGATAACAAGTTGAAATTTTCAAGTTTCTGTAGTTCTGTTGCCGCTATAACAAGAAATACTAAAAGCAGAATAAAATAAATATATAAGGTCTTTGGAACTCGATTCCTAGTGATGTAAGAATGGCACCATCGCTTGTTTCATTTAAGGATAGACTATCCAAATCTTCTCTGGTGGCGTCACACTTGAGGTAATTAAGTACTTGGTCTACATATTGTATGTATATTTAGTATATATATATATATATTTGTATGTGTATGTAAGTTTATGAGTATAAAGTATAATATGTGTATTTGTATATATGTTTATGTGTATAAAGTATATATGTTTGCATATGTGTATGTAATGTAGTTATATATGTCTAATCTTTTAAGGTATATAGTACGTATTTACTTCTACCTTTTAATTGAGTAAATGTCCTCTCAATCTATCGCAGGTTGACTGGAAGAGATCCCTACATGGGATAAGTCCGCCTTTGTATATTTGCTCTTTCGAATTTTTGTATTTTATTTTGTTTTTTGGTACAATAAAGTTATTACAAACAAACAAACAAGGTCCTTCCATACAACAATCATTTTTTTTATATAATGGTACAGACAGAGCCCTTCATGTGCTAGTTCGACTCGAACTTAACCGGTTATTCAAAGTTGATAAGTAGATGACTGAATGTATTGAGAAACACCTTGGAATATTTCTCAATATAGAGTGATATAAACGTAAAAGCCTATTAACGGACCGGCAAAAATCTAAGCGATGCGGCTAGTAGTATAAATAATCATTACTATTTTGATTACTTTTTCAACTTTTCTCGCCTACTCTTATTTTAAACAACTATTTATATAATATGGTGGTCTGGGAGAAATAAAAAAACTTAGAATGTACCAGCTGCTTCTCTTCCCACGCAGATCGTAAAAGCCGATCGAGGGAATGGGCAAAAATGCAAATCATGTTAACAGGCGATGCGGCTAGCAACCCATCACTGTATTGATTGCTTTTCCATCTTCTCGCCCACCATGACGCTAAAAGTGGCTTTTGGGTCTTGCGGCCCTGGGGTCTGCATAGAACCGCAAGACCCAAAATGCTCTGTCTACCCCATTAGGGATAAAGACGTAATAGTATGTATGTATGTATTTATAAAATATTTTTTCAAACAAGCTTTTATTCATCTATAACAATGATTTAAAAAGGTTAAACGGCTCCTCAAAACAAATCAACCGACTCCAAACTCGGTGGGATTATGTTGTTATTTCACAGAGATGCCATGAACACCTTCCGGCTCCATCATTAGATCAGTTCCAAGTCATTATAATATTACATTGTCACGCGACATACGTATGCGTGCAAAATTTTAGCTCGATCGGAAGTCAAATTTAACTTCTTCTTCTTCTTATCGTGTGTGTTAGTGACTAACACTAGTGTCAGAGTTTTTAAACCGCCTTAAAGGCCTCTGACATGGTTTTAGGTAACGACCAATGTCAAAGACAGTAACCGGGACCGACGGCTTAACGTGCCCTCCGAAGCACGGATCATCTTACTTATCAGACAATCAGGTGATCAGCCTGCAATGTCCTAACCAAACTAGGACAACAACACAAAGTCGTTGCCCCCGCTGGGAATCGAACCCGCGGCCTCCGGGTATGAGCCAAACGCTCCAACCATTACACCACGGAGGCAGTTCTACAAGTAAATTTAACTTACAAGATTTAATTACAGACAGACAGAAAACAGAACAGGTGAAACCAAATAAAAGCTTGTACAAAGGTTTTCAGACCCAAAATTCCCTGTCTGCCCCATTCAGAATAAATTTGTGCTAATATGTGTGTATGTATAAAAGACTGAAAATACTCTACGTCAACAATAACAAACAAAAGGAAACTTCACCCAAAAAGCCAGCCGACTATTCTCAAAGAAATAAAAAGTATAAACAGTGAAAATTCCCACCATCCAGGCATTTATCTCTGAGTAAATATCCTAGAAATTGTGCTCAAACATTTCGAGTTTGAGTTTGAGGTCACAGTCTGGATTTTTTGTTCGAGCAAATTGACGTCACTTAACATCGCATTCGATAGAACAAATATTTTCCCATTGAGAAAACAGGTCCATTGAAAGGTTTGTTCTCTCTGTCCCTATTTGAAGGAAATAACTTAATATTTTTCATCATTATCATCCTATCCTTCTCTATATTTGGGCTAGATGCCAACTCCTGTAGATGCCGTATGGTTCCCGGCAGAGTAGAATAGGGCCACTCCAAGTCTTCCCGTGGATGTCGTAGGAGGCGACTTAGGAAATATAAGCTAAACAAAGCTTATAAACATCTATGTGACCTCTCCAACCCGTTTGGCCAGCGAGGAGAGTGTAGGCCAAGTCGTCTGGCTGCTCTGGCCAAGTATGGCTCTGGTAGTACAGAGAGGGTCGTGCTCCTGCAGTGGAGACAAAAAGACCTGATTCTGCTGCCAACTCCTGTGATCCCTTCTTCGTCTGTTTTCTAATCAATACTTATAATAAAACAGTAAAAAAGTGTGTCTGTACATTGAATATATTTCCAAAAAAAAATATTTGTGGCGATGGAGACGTAGTAATAGAGTATGAATTTTAAAAAAAATTGTCTAATCTCTGGAAATACTTAACGGATTCGAATGAAACTTTTTTGTTATTACAGCGGTTAAGCCTGGGCAACATATAAGGTTTAATTGATTTTGAAAAATGGAACACCTGCAGAACCATAATGGTCCTTAGCAGCTGTTCTGCCCAATGAGCATTTTGATAAAGTCTACGCGAACGAAGTCGCGGTCTGCGGCCAGTATAATCATATTTGAACTAATCCAGCTTCAAGCTAATTATTTTATTAGCCAGATGTTTGCCATGTTTGATAAACATTGTACATATTATTAAAGATAAACTGCAAATATTTCCTAAAACTGAAATTTAATCTTCTAAGTGCCACTCGGAATCGCGCATGAAGGGTTCCGTACCATTATCTATTAAAAATCACATTTGTATGGAAGCCCCTTAAATAAATTTTTGTTATAGCGTCACCAGAAATGCATCATCGTGAAAATTTCAACTGTCTAGCTAGCATGGTTCATGAGATACAGCCAGGTGACAGACAGACGGACGTAGAGTCTTAGTAACAGGGTTCAGTATTTACCCTTTGGTGCCTAATTAAGTTGCAAGATTTAGCCTAAACAAACATACATACAAGATACATTGCAAGTTAAATAACTTGTAATAAAGCCTGCTAGTTGTCCAAAAGCAGTGGAGTAAATGAGAGTGTACCTCTTGAAATATTGTCATAGCTTCTGTTGGCTTAATATCTGAGGAACTCCAGTACTTACCAGTGACATAATGGGCTCTCCAGTGATTTATTTGAACAGTGCTCTCACGCAGTCTGTGCTAATAAGTAGGTGTCATTTTTGAATATGTTTTTGTTATTGCGAAAGATATTAGTCAGTATTTAATTGTAGTTATGTAATATTTTAGTGAAATACTCGTTTTAATGACGACCTCCGTGGCGTAGTGGTCAACATGCTAGTCTGCCACCCAGAGGTCCCGGTTTCGATTCCCGGTCAGGGCAAGTTGGCAAATGGCCTTTTTCAAATTGTCCTGGGTCTTGGATGTTTATCTATATATGTATTTGTTATAAAATATAGTATCGTTGAGTTAGTATCCCATAATACAAGTCTCGAACTTACTTTGGGGCTAGCTCAATCAGTGTAATTAGTCCCAATATATTTATTTATTTATATATTTAATAGTCACTCCATTTGGTTAGGTATATTATGTTATAAATTATAAATTACATAATTATTTTGTAATTTGCAAAGGTATCGATTTAGAAAGTGTATATTTCAATAAAAAGACATGTCAAGATTGTTTACATTTATTTAAATACCTAACCAAATGGAGTATAAACTCACCTAGACACATTATATCTGTAAAATAACAGTGGGTTCTCATATTTAGCCTTATAAAAAATAAAAAATAAAAAAAAGACGTGTGGCACTCGTGGACTGCCGCGGTAAAGCTATTGCAAACAAGGAAGGACGGCAATGTCGCAAACGGACGACGGAGACGAAGCGGCAACCTACATGGTAGGCGGAGTGGGGAGAGCGTGAGGTTTTTTCGTTACGGAATTTCTGGATTCGGTTCCCGCGCTCAAGGCCCGCGATAGAAGCTATGCAATAGCTTAATAAATTCCTTCTAAAGACTTCTTACTCTGGGCACCACCAGTGGGTTGATGGGTACATAAAGCCTATGGCTTTTAGTCCGCCTATTACATTTGTAATAAAGTTAAATAAATAAATAAATAAAATACAACGTGGAAGAGACATATCCGTAATAAATAAAACCACTTGCCATACTATCTCCCATGCTGGTCTGGGAGAAATAAAAAACTTAGAATGTACCAGCTGCTTCTCTTCCCACGCAGATCGTAAAAGCCGATCGAGGGAATGGGCAAAAATGCAATTCATGTTAACAGGCGATGCGGCTAGCAACCCATCACTGTATTGATTGCTTTTCCATCTTCTCGCCCACCATGACGCTAAAAGTGGCTTTTGGGTCTTGCGGCCCTGGGCTCGGGCAGAAATACCAGGCATAGCCCTCTCCATTGAGCCTTTTTATGAGACTAGACCACGTATCAGAGCCATAAGTCATCACTAGTAACACACATTGATTGTAAACTTTAGCCTTGAGGCATATGGGGAATTTTGGACGAGAAGATTGCGAAGCTTCCCGAACGCTGCCCAGCCGGGTCAGAGCTTTGTTTGGGAGTGCCGATGTGTTTTTTGTTTGTTACTGTTATTTTAATTTTATTGTGCTCTAGTGATCTAGTATAGTCCATGGTTTGATTTATTACGGGTATATCCCTTCCACGTTGTATAGTATCCAAATGGTTATACATACATACATACATACTATCACGTCTTTATCCCTAATGGGGCAGACAGAGCATTTTGGGTCTTGCGATTCTATGCAGAGCCCAGGGCCGCAAGACCCAAAAGCCACTTTTAGCGTCATGGTGGGCGAGAAGATGGAAAAGCAATCAATACAGTGATGGGTTGCTAGCCGCATCGCCTGTTAACATGATTTGCATTTTTGCCCATTCCCTCGATCGGCTTTTACGATCTGCGTGGGAAGAGAAGCAGCTGGTACATTCTAAGTTTTTTTATTTCTCCCAGACCAGCATGGGAGATATACTAGATAACTTTAGCATAATAAAATTAAAATAACAGTCAAAAAAACAAAAAACTAAAATCGACATTCCCATACAAATTGCCCGGGCAGCACACTTGTATGGAAATGTAAAAAAAAAAATTTATCTTTTAAGTATAGTTATTTTAATTCCATTATACTATAGTGATCTAGTATAGCTCGTGGTTCGATTAATTACGGTTATGTCTTTTCTACGTTGTACATTCAGTATTACTCAAAATGGAGTTCACATTTATGTGTATCTAATAATAAGCGGGTTCGATTCCCGGCGGGGGCAACGACTTTGTGTTGTTATCCTAGTTTGGTTAGGACATTGCAGGCTGATCACCTAATTGTCTGATAAGTAAAATGATCCGTGCTTCGGAGGGCACCTTAAGCCGTCGGTCCCCGTCATTGTCTTTGACATTGGTCGTTACCTAAAACCATGTCAGAGGCCTTTAAGGCGGTTTAAAAACTCTGACACTAGTGTTAGTCACTAACACACACGATAAGAAGAAGAATAAACTTTCCATGAAAAGTGTTGTACACTCTTTATTATGTAAATACTAACTACTTATGTAAATGTAACACTTATAAAACAAAATGGAACTTCGAAATACATTCAGTCTTATTATAAAACGCAGACTAACTTTGCTTACCACATTTCAGGACACTCGGCCAGACACAATAGAAATAACAATGAATGAATGATTACGTGGACAGCTGTAAGTGTCCTGCAATGTGTTAAGAATGGAGGCAGCTTCACTAACCTCTACTGATTAGAGCAAGCTCTTAAATACGGTATTTTAACCAATTTATTTTTAGTATTCTTATCAATAAGGAACATAATCCCAAACCGAAAACAAAATTATTTTTTAAACTGCCCTAAAAAGTAAGTTATGTAAGGTCTAACAAAATATACTGAAACTTTTTTAAGGGTGAATTCAGTCCATCATACTGACCAATTTTCCCCAAAAAACATGCATTGAAATATGAAAAGTAATTTTGGCCACCCGGACAAGTCGACCGGTCAGCTGATCAGAGTTTGTATGAAAAGACAAACTGCCTCCGTAGTGTAGTGGTTAGAGCGTTCGACTTATAACCGAAGGTCGCGGGTTCGATTCCCGGCGGGGGCAACGACTTTGTGTTGTTGTAATAGTTTGGTCAGGACATTGCAGGCTGATCACCTGATTGTCTGATAAATAAGATGATCCGTGTTTCGGAGGGCACGTTAAGCCGTCGGTCCCGGTCACTGTCTTTGACATTGGTCGTTACCTAAAACCATGTCAGAGGCCTTTAAGGCGGTTTAAAAACTCTGACATTAGTGTTAGACACTAACACACACGATAAAAAGAAGAAGAAGATGAAAAGACAAAAAGAATTTACATATATTTTTGGGGAAAGTTGTTCAGTATCACGGATCGAATTTACTCTTAAAATTATTTCAGTATATTTTGTAAGACTCTGTATAAAAGCTTTTAAAAATTGATGGAAAGGTGTTAAGTAACAGAAAAAGGATGCACGCATACATACATACATACATACTATCACGATTTTATCCCTAATCGGTTCTATGCAGAGCCCAGGGCCGCAAGACCCAAAAGCCACTTATAGCGTCATGGTGAGCGAGAAGATGAAAAAGCAATCAATACAGTGATGGGTTGCTAGTCGCATCGCCTGTTAACATGATTTGCATTTTTGCCCATTCCCTCGACGGCTTTTACGATCTGCGTGGGAAGAGAAGCAGCTGGTACATTCTAAGTTTTTTTATTTCTCTGGAGATATACTAGATAACTTTAGCACAATAAAATAAAAATAACAGTCAAAAACCAAAAAACTAAAATTGACATTCCCATACAAATTGCCCGGGCAGCACACTTGTATGGAAATGTAAAAAAAAAATTGATCTTTTAAGTATAGTTATTTTAATTCCATTGTACTATAGTGATTTAGTATAGCTCGTGGTTCGATTAATTACGGTTATGTCTTTTCTACGTTGTACATTCAGTTTTACTCAAAATGGAGCTCACATTTATGTGTATCTAATAATAAGCGGGTTCGATTCCCGGCGGGGGCAACGACTTTGTGTTGTTATCCTAGTTTGGTTAGGACATTGCAGGCTGATCACCTAATTGTCTGATAAGTAAAATGATCCGTGCTTCGGAGGGCACCTTAAGCCGTCGGTCCCCGTCATTGTCTTTGACATTGGTCGTTACCTAAAACCATGTCAGAGGCCTTTAAGGCGGTTTAAAAACTCTGACACTAGTGTTAGTCACTAACACACACGATAAGAAGAAGAATAAACTTTCCATGAAAAGTGTTGTACACTCTTTATTATGTAAATACTAACTACCTACTTATGTAAATGTAACACTAATAAAACAAAATGGAACTTCGAAATACATTCAGTCTTATTATAAAACGCAGACTAACTTTGCTTAACACATTTCAGGACACTCGGCCAGACACAATAGAAATAACAATGAATGAATGATTACGTGGACAGCTGTAAGTGTCCTGCAATGTGTTAAGAATGGAGGCAGCTTCACTAACCTCTACTGATTAGAGCAAGCTCTTAAATATGGTATTTTAACCAATTTATTGCACGCCTCATAAGCGAAGCGTTGAGGTGGGTACTACTGTCACTTCGCGCAAAACATCTGATTTTTCAAACTTAAAATGTCTTTATGTATCATACATTGCACTTTTAAGATAATATATACACACACATATTAAGAAAAAAACACTATTTTTAACACTCATGATATTTTTCATGTCATTTTTGTTATTTAAACTAGTTAGTTAAAAAACAGTTTAAAAAAGTTCTGTCTTGGACGTCCGTGTGTCTGTATGTGCGGAGGCTTTTCTTGTTAACACGATAACGACCGAAATACTTTACTAATCGAGTCTTTTTTTTCTCTTACGCTTGAGTATGCTCAGGAATAGAACCCTTTCATTTTTCAGGGTCTGATTCGATGTGGTTTAATTGTTAATAAATAAACAAAAAAAATATCGACTGTTCTTCATAGTTTTAGTATATCTATATATATCTTTATTTTTCAATATGCGTAAGAATTAAAAAAAAATTATGGACCCTTTGAGGCGTGCTCTTTTGGATTTTCCAAACTTATTTTTAGTATTCATATCAATAAGGAACATAATCCAGAACCAAAAACAAAATTATTTTTTAAACTGCCCTAAAAAGTAAGTTATGTAAGGAAACTTTTTAAGGGTGAATTCAGTCCGTGATACTGACCAATTTTCCCCGAAAAACATGTATCGAAATATGAAAAGTAATTTTGGCCACCCTGACAAGTCGACCGGTCAGCTGATCCGAGTTTGTATGAAAAGACAAACTGCCTTCGTGGTGTAGTGGTTAGAGCATTCGACTTATGAGTCCCGTGAATACCCGAAGGTCGCGGGTTCGATTCCCGGCGGGGGCAATGACTTTGTGTTGTTGTCCTAGTTTGGTCAGGACATTGCAGGTTGATCACCTGATTGTCTGATAAATAAGATGATCCGTGTTTCGGAGGGCACGTTAAGCCGTCGGTCCCGGTCACTGTCTTTGACATTGGTCGTCACCTAAAACCATGTCAGAGGCCTTTAAGGCGGTTTAAAAACTCTGACACTCGTGTTAGTCACTAACACACACGATAAGAAGAAGAAGATGAAAAGACAAAAAGTATTTTTCATATATTTTTGGGAAAAGTTGTTCAGTATCACGGATTGAATTTACCCTTAAAATTGTTTTAGTATATTTTGTAAGACTTTGTATATAAGCTTTTAAAAACTGATGGAAGGGGAAACTGTTAATTAACAAAAAAGGATGCACGCACGGTATAATTAAACTTATTATATTTTATAACTATATTATAATCCCATGCTGGTCAAGGAGAAATAAAAAGAAAACTTAGAATGCTGCTTCTCTTCCCATGCAGATCGTAAAAGCCGATTGAGGGAATGGGCAAAAATGCAAATCATGTTAATAGGCGATGCGGCTAGCAACCCATCACTGTATTGATTGCTTTTCCATCTTCTCGCCCAGCATGACGCTAAAAGTGGCTTTTGGGTCTTGCAGCCCTGGGCTCTGCATAGAACCGCACGACCCAAAATGCTCTGTCTGCCCCATTAGGGATAAAGACGTGATAGTATGTATGTATGTATGTAACTATATTATAATATTGTATTATCCCATTGATACACGTACAGCGCTCTTGACGTCACTGATATTTAGTTTCGCGCGTAGGAAAGCTCTTCGCTCCCACTCTTTGAAATGTTAATTGCTGCTTCATTAATTAACAAATTTTCTTGCTATTTTTAGAAAAATATTTCTTTATTTATTTAATTTTTTGCACTTAAAATCTTAAGATTATAGTACAAAAGGTATAATTTAATGCTAAGCATTGTCTACCAGTTTACCTTCAGTGTTATTTTTATTATTGTTTTATATTAAATATTAACCAAAAACATACACAGTAAAACAGCCTTTTACAAGAGAGATTCGTAAGCTCGTGATGATTTTAAAATAATTTATTTTATTTACGATATTTTTTAATAGCTATCACTCGAGGTGAATGATACTGATATCACATTGTAAGAGCGTCAAAATTATATTTTTTCGTGATCAAAAAATTAATTCTTAATTCTTATCAAAGTTAATAAATGAAATTTCATGAGAACACAACCATGCGTGCGTATTTTAATCTTATTAAACCACAAACCATTATTTTCTACGCAACAACGGTTTAATATTACATTTGAAATTCTGTATAAAAAATAAGTCTCATATAAATCTGCCAAATGAAACAAGTCTGGTTATATTTTCACCGTCAAAGTTTCAAGTGTATTAGAGCAGAGTTCATTGTCTGAGCATTCATATTTATTTTCCCGAAAAACGTGATTTACAACGTCCATTTGTAAAACAAAACGCGCAAACTCAACCGTAAAGGGATTTAATTTTTACGTCACTGCGTACAAATTAAAACGGGTGATGTTACAGTACAGATATAATGTGTCGAACGCTGGTTCAATGAGAATTAAATAAATGGAATAAATAGAAAAGCGTAAAAAGCGCTCGCACGTGGGTGAGTTAAAGCGCTAACGCTTGTACGCGTAGATGCAGTAGTGTGCGTGACGCTGCAGGTATCGAAACGAAACCTCCTCAGTTCCAATTGGGCTGCGGAGCTCGGCGCGTCTACGTCCGAACTCTCGCTGCCACGGCTTTCGGATCGTCGTCGAAATTAAATTTCGAACATGCGGCATTCGGATTTCGAATAACATTTTTCGTCAATTTTAGTGATGTGAAATTATCGATTTAATAACAGATTGTGACCGTTAATAACAGTTTTGATCAGGTGATTTTAGTGATTTGGTGATAGTAACGACACTAATTGGTGGATTAATGAATGATGATTAGTGATTGCAGTGGATAAATAATTGATTGTGTATTAAAGTGATACAGTTCCAGTGAGGCTCGTAAGCTTTTAAGCTTAATTTTCGATTTGGATCATCAAGTAAGTACCTTAATAGAAATAAATAAATTTCATATAAGTCACGTTTTTACACACAAATATATTTTATATTTGATATATTTTAAAGTGTAAGCTGAATCCTATTTGAGAAAAGACAGTTAGATATTATTATATAAACATATTTTTCTTGGCTGAATCTTATTGGAAAAATAAATACAGGCGCGAAAAAGCAACAGAAAATAAAATCCCATATCAGTGTCACCAATATATTCGTTTTTGGGTATGGATTTTGTATGTCTGTACGTACGTACATGTACAGTGTAACCAATTAGAAGCGATGTGTTATATTATATTATAATAACGCGTAAATAATATTTTTATTGATCAAGCATTATTATTTATCAAAGGAGCTTTTTAGATAATTCTTCATTCTACTTATACGTAAGTTTCTCTTTTAATTTAAGAGCTCACTCTTGTCAGTAGAGTTGAGTGAAGATGCCTTTATTCCTATGTTCTCTTTGTCATTTTTAGGGTTCCGTAGTAATCAAGGAATTTTTATAGTTTCACCATTTCTGTCTGTCTGTCAGTCCGCGGTTGTAGGACTAGTAAGAACTAGAAAACTATAATTTAGCATAAATATGTATATAATTCATGCCGTCAAAGTAATAAAAAAAAATCATGAATCAATTTTTTTTGGTTAACTCTCCCATACATGTAAAGTGAAAGTCAATTTTTTTTTCTCGACTAACCCATCGTGTGGGATATCATTGAATATGTCTTTTAAAAATATTGTGAGCTTGTGAACACCATTTTTAGATTTAGGGATCCGTTTCTGGATTTTTTTCGTGTTTTGGTGCAAAGATAGAGTCATGTGTTCTCCCTTCTATCTATCTTTTAAACGGTTGCACTTACAAAGACCCGTAAAAAAATCACAGTAGTAAAAGTGTATGCAAGGAAGTGTAAAAGAAAAATATCAGAGCTAAATAGAGTTTTTTTTGGTTAAATAGAGTTATCAAATTACATGCTCAGCGCATACATGTATAATTTTTGATACGCCTTGGTTGTTTTACTATTATATCTAGAATCCATGGCGGTCAATGGGTCAAAAAACTGTAGACGACAAATCAGTCAAAACTTAAGTATATTGTAATAGTGAAAAAACTTTAAAACTAAAAACCGACTTTAACTTTGACGATTTCTATGTGTATATTTCGCAAGTATACCTTTTCAAATAAAATAAAAAACTTTCCAAATCAATCCAGGCGTCTTCGAATCGGTGAACATACATAACAAAGCTCGCGACGCATTCATAACCTCCTCCTAGGAAGTCGGTAAAAAATGCGTAGGTATCAATCAAAGTCACCAAATGACTGGCGAGTTTTCAAAAGCAATTGTTGTGAAAATAATTGTAGCTTACGTATTTCGGTCAAGGATTTGGACTAATCTTTGTAAAAACGTCGAATTAGGTGTGTTGTTGTAAAGACTGTTATTGTGGGGAGCGTGGGATTGGACAATATTTTAAGTGCACTACACTAGAGTAAACTGTTGTCGTGAACTGTATTTTAAGTAAGTTCCAAAAACGAAGAGGTTGTCAATTTGTCGTGATCTTTTTATGGTTCCGTAGTAAGCAAGGAACCATTATTCGACCTCCGTGGCGTAGTGGTCACCATGCTAGTCCGCCACCCAGCGGTCCCGGGTTCGATTCCCGGTCAGGGCAAGTTGGAAAATGGCCTTATTCAAATTATGCTGGGTCTTGGATGTTTATCTATATATGTATTTGTTATAAAATATAGTGTCGTTGAGTTAGTATCCCATAACACAAGTCTCGAACTTACTTTGGGGCTAGCTCAATCAGTGTAATTTGTCCCTATATATTTATTTATTTATTATTATAGTGCCACTATATCTGTCTGTCCGTCCGCGGTTTTACTCAGAGACTATAAGTACTAGAAAGCTGTAATTTGGCATAGGTATGAAAAGAGGTAAAATATTGTTTTTTATGTATGTTCATCGATTATTGTACAATGTTTTGAGTGCACTTCACTAGTGTTGTCATGAACTGTATTTTTTACTGATTTCCAAAAACAGGGGGTTTTAATTAGTCAGGACCTTTTTTTGTATGTTCACCGATTACTGGACAATATTTCGAGTGCACTACACTAGTGTAAACTGTTGTCATGAACTGTATTTTTTTACTGATTTCCAAAAACAAGGGGTTTTAATTAGTCAGGATCTTTTTTTGTATGTTCACCAATTACTGGACAATATTTCGAGTGCACTACACTAGTGTAAACTGTTGTCATGAACTGTATTTTTTTACTGATTTCCAAAAACAAGGGGGTTTTAATTAGTCAGGACCTTTTTTTGTTTATTCACCGATTACTGGACAATATTTCGAGTGCACTACACTAGAGTAAACTGTTGTCATGAACTGTATTTTTTTACTGATTTCCAAAAACAGGGGGTTTTAATTAGTCAGGACCTTTTTTTGTATGTTCACCAATTACTGGACAATATTTCGAGTGCACTACACTAGTGTAAACTGTTGTCATGAACTGTGTTCGAAAAAGGAGAACGTTATCAATTCATCGTGAAGTACACCGATTATTGTACAATATTTTGAGTGCACTTCACTAGTATTGTCATGATCTGTATTTTTTACCGACTTCAAAAAGCGAGAAGTGTCGCGATCTTTATTATGTATGTTCTGTTCACGGATTTTTCGAAGACGTCTGTATCGATTTGGAAATCCTTTTTTATTTAAAGGGCTAAACTTGTCAGGTGGTTCCATAGAAACTATCAAAATCACTTGTGTAATTTAGGGGTGAAGTTGGTTATTAGTATTAGTTTTTAAAAATGTTTGAAAGTAAGTTACGGCGACACGTTTTCAAATGTAGTTTTTGGGATTACACACTACTATTTTCTTCTATTCGTGTGTGTTAGTGACTAACACTAGTGTCAGAGTTTTTAAACCGCCTTAAAGGCCTCTGACATGGTTTTAGGTAACGACCAATGTCAAAAACAATGACCGGGACCGACGGCTTAACGTGCCCTCCGAAGCACAGATCATCTTACTTATCAGACAATCAGGTGATCAGCCTGCAATGTCCTAACCAAACTAGGAAAACAACACAAAGTCGTTGTCCCCGCCGGGAATCGAACCCGCGACCTCCGGGTATGAGGCAGTTAACAGACCTGCTGATGATGGCGATGATGATTGACATTGTGAATTTAAAAGTAAAAAATTACATATAAGCTCATTGTTTATAACAAAAGATTACTGTTTAACTATTTTTAGAAAAATATTCATTATCCCTTTTGTCGGAATTATGTTACACTTTTGTTCAAATCGAATACGTTCAAGCAACAACAGATAATTATATACTATATAATTATGACAATTACTTGTTGGCGAACGTTCATGCAATATAATTACTTTATTATAGCAGACAACAAAAAAGTTTACTGTTTAAATATTTAAGTACTTATGATAAGTCAACATTTTTTATTTTTTCCAAAGTAGCTATTTTACCTCTATAATATTTGTTTGAGAAACAACAAAAAGTTGTAAATAATCTTAGTCTTATATTTTGTGTACAATCTACAAACTAAAAATATAATTTATATAATGTATATACTTTTCCACCTTTTCACTCACCATCACCATTAAACTGTCGTTTGGGTCTAGCGGCCCTGGGCTGGGCTCCTCTGCTTAGCGCTGTAAGACCTGTCTACCCCATTAGGATTGACTTTAATAGTGATAGTTTATAGTAGTGTCTCCGTGGTGTAGTGGTTAGAGCGTTCGGCTCATACCCGGAGGTCGCGGGTTCGATTCCCGGCGGGGACAACGACTTTGTGTTGTTCTAGTTTGGTTAGGACATTGCAAGCTGATCACCTGATTGTCTGATAAGTAAGATGATCCGTGCTTCGGAGGGCACGTTAAGCTGTCGGTCCCGGTCACTGTCTTTGACATTGGTCGTTACCTAAAACCATGTCAGAGGCCTTTAAGGCGGTTTAAAAACTCTGACACTAGTGTTAGTCACTATCACACACGATAAGAAGAAGAAGAAGCAGGTCTGTTTGTCTCCACTGCAGGAGCACGACCCTCTGTACCCTCTGAGTTACTACCAGAGTCACACTTGGCCAAAGCAGCTAGAGGACTTGTACACTCTCCACGCTGGCAACACGGATTGGAGTAGTCTCATGATGTTTATAACCTGTCGTCTGTGCAAAACACCAGACACAATAGTAAAACAATGCATGTCGACCGGATTCCGGTCTGCTCACAGATGACAGGATAAGCTTTGTTTAGCTTGTATTTTCTAAGTCGCCTTCTACGACATCCACGGGAGGACTTGGAGTGGTCCTTTACTTATTTACTTTTCTATGCCGGAAATCATACGGAAAATTGACAAAGATTCATACAAATTTTTAACCCTTATTTTTACCATACAGAGGATGAATTAAAAAAAATCCCCTCTTAGTGCCAGCTTACGTCATATAAGAAACGCTTTTTTTAAATTTTATGCTTCTAGACCCAGCAGTTTCAGCTGTGCGTTGATCCATCAGTCAGTCAGTCAGTCAGGTATTCTTCTTATAAAATAAGGTCCAACAAAATATACTGAAACTATTTTAAGGGTGAATTCAGTCCATGATAGAGATATGAAAACAAATTTTTGGCTTTCTATACAAACTCGGATCAGCTGATCGGCCAACTTGGTATGTATGAGGACTAAAATAACTTCTCATATTTCGTTACGTGTTCTTTTTTCATTTGAATTTACGCTAAATATAATTTCAGTATATCCCTCCCATCCCTCCCATGCTGGTCTGGGAGAAACGAAAAAACTTAGAATCTACCAGCTGCTTCCCTTCCCGCGCAGATCGTAAAAGCCGATCGAGGGAATGGGCAAAAATGCGAATCATTTTAACAGGCGATGCGGCCACCAACCCGTCACTGTATTGATTGCTTTTCCATCTTCTCGCTCACCATGACGCTAAAAGTGGCTTTTGAGTCTTGCGGCCCTAGGCCCTGCATAGAGCCGCAAGACCCAAAATGCTTTGTCTGCCCCATTAGGGATAAAGACGTGATAGTATGTACGTATGTATAATTTCAGTATATTATTTACACCTTATGCAGATAGATCTTCTTCTTCTTACCGTGTGTGTTAGTGACTAACACTAGTATACAGATAGATAGGCGAGTCGTGTTTGCTCAAACTCTCAAATTACACCTTATAATTATCTTTATCGTCTATTGCCATAATTATCATAATATCGACGATTATCATTAGAATAATATCTGTTACCATCTGCCGAAATCAAGGACGCTGATCTCGATAATTCTCGGAAATTAATCTGGACGGAATTTCCGGAGAAATCGCCAATCTCCTTATAATATTCATGTTGTTTTTCCGAATTTTTGTCGTTAGCCTAATGTCAGGAATTATAAGAATTTTCTTTCTGACATTGTTTTGATTGGAAGTACTTTCCGTTATTGGAAGTAAAAGTAGATATTTTTATCAACTCATGGAATTCAAACGAAGATAATAAGGAAATTTTTGTGGAAGCCATTACTTGTTTGTTTTTTTTTTACTTTTCCTTTTATAGCCCCCGATGCAAAAGACGGGTGTTATAAGTTTAATGTATCTGTGTATCTGTCTATTCCAAATCGATTGTACCGATATCAATGCGGTTTTTTTTATTCTATAGCCTTGTCTGTATGTTTTATGGAAATTGAAAAATGCTGTTCAAAAGTTACAGGGGATAAACGTTTGAAAGTTGGGATTGGTTTTAATTAACCTGGCCTATAAACTTGTTCAATTACATTTTTAAGTAAATATTAATGAATTATATATTCCCGTTTCGATTAAATTCTTATAAATTATTACTTTGTAATTATGTATTGTATTGTTAACAATTGAAAAACTAAATATTTATTAACATATTAATTAACATATAACATATATTGAAAAACTAATATAAATTATTACTTACAGATTTTTTTATTTATTTCTACACTATATGGTTAAAAAAAAATTGCAGTGAGAATATTCACTACAACATGAAAACGTGAATGAACTCCAAATGAATGTCAATAACTTTATGCAGATTCGATATTGTAAGTATCTTTATACGACTAGTTTTGAATATTAACATCTAAAAAAGAATACCAGAATTTTGTGTTTTTATAACAAAACTAGATTTAAACAAACGTGTTTGATGATTTTGTTATCTAAGTTCTGAGCAAAAAGCATAAAAAAAATTGTTTGGTTTTTGAATGTCTAAGTGGCTAACACTGGTGTCAGACTATTCAGGCTGCCTAAACGCGTCTGAAATAAAGAAATATTAAGTATGTTACACATGGTCATCATCATCATTTCAGCCGCATAACGTCCACTGCTGGACATAGGCCTCTCCCAAAGATTTCCGAAATGACCGATCAAGAGCGGCCTGCATCCAGTGCTTTCCAGCGACCCTGGTCAGGTCATCTGACCAACTTGTAGGTGGGTGCCCTACGCTTCGCTTGCCAGTACGCGGTCGCCATTCAAGAACCTTTTTGCCCCATCGGCCATCGGTTCGTCGCGCTATGTGTTACAACATGGTGATTTAACTAAAAACGCTTTTAATTCAACACTAGGACATGATTGTAAAAAAACTTTTTTCTCTTACTGTTACTCCACAATCGAGTTTGATAAAATTTCTATAGGACTACCTGTCATGTATGCTATTTTAAACCAAAACAGAATTCCTTCAATGAAACCGGTCCGGGCGTCTTCGAATTATCTGTAAACAATCATTAATAATAATTTAAATATCTATTGTAACTAACTTGATTACAGAGGAAATAAGAAGGATAAAAAAATAATAATTAATAATTAAATTTTTAACAAAAAAAATAAGCGGCCAAGTGCGAGTCGGACTCGCCCATGAAGGGTCCCGTAGTAGTATTTTTTTTTAATTTTTTATATTTGAGTTGATTGAATGAAAGGTAAATTGCAGTTTATGACATATTAAAAAAAAACTTCTTACTAGATCTTGTTCAAACCAATTTTCGCTGGTAGTTTTCATGGTAATGAACATAATATATTTTTTTTAGATTTATCATTCTCTTATTTTAGAAGTTACGGGGGGGGGACTCACTTTTTCCACTTTGGAAGTGTCTCTCGCGCAAAGTATTCGGTTTAGAATAAAATTATATTAGAAACCTCAATATCATTTCTGAAGACCTATCCACAGATACCCCACACGTATGGGTTTGATGAAAAATATTTTTTTGAGTTTCAGTTCTAAGTATGGGGAACCCCCAAAATTTATTGTTTTTTTTTTCTATTTTTGTGTCAAAACCTTAATACAGTTCACATAATACATCTACTTACCAAGTTTCAACAGTATAGGTCTTATAGTTTCGGAAAAAAGTGGCTGTGACATACGGACGGACAGACAGACAGACAGACAGACATGACGAATCTATAAGGTTTCCGTTTTTGCCATTTGGCTACGGAACCCTAAAAAGAATCATCAAAATCGGTCCACGGTTGCCGAAGATATCGCGTCACATACATACAAAAAAAGAACATACAATCGAATTGATAACCTCCTCCTTTTTAGATTCTTTTATGAGAATAAATTTCTTTTACCATTTTTTTTGAAGTCGGTTAAAAAAGTATACCGACGCAATTATAACCTCTTCCTTTTTGGTAGTCTGTTAAAGTTTATTTTCGAGGGATATTGTTTTTTTTTTATTAATCGTACGCTAAAATGTTTGTTTAAAATCAAAAAATTGATTGTATTTTAGCTTGTAAGTATTGTACTACAGTGTTCCACCCTAATTAATAGCATTATCTCCTCTGGCGTTGGGTTGACTGGAAGAGATCCCTTAAAGGGATAAGTCCGCCTTAGTATTGTTATCTACTGTATTTTTGTAGTGTCCTTTTTGTGCAATAAAGAATTTACAAACAAACAAAACAAAAATCGATTAAATTCAAAATGATCAGGGAATCGCTTTGATCATTTAGAATTTAATCGATTTAATATTCTCCTGATCAAGTGTGTTTATCTATAAAGGCTAATGTAGCTCCAACTGTCTTCTAGTGACAACCATTATATTTTAAACTAAGTAGTACCTGGGCGACCGAGTTTTGCTCGGTTATATCTCAAACATTAACAAAAATTTTTAAACTTGTCTAAAAACAATAAAATACATATATATACACTTGCACATCAAAAAAACAATAGTAAGTCACTGAGCGGGATTCGAACCCGTAACACTCTTTCTATAGCGGTCCACGAAACCGCTGGACCAGACGGATAGCGCCCGACTGGACAAAATTAGCGACAATATTCTACGTGGAAAGAAAAACGCATGAAAACTCGAAAACACGCGTTTTCTCAAATATAAGACTAATCATAAATAATGGTAATACGATCTTATTTTCAATTGAGTTAGTAAATTGCTCGTGCATTTTTCTCTGTCTGAACTGACTCTTAATAATTTTCGTCTAAGAGCACTCGACGCAATGAAAGTTGACATTTTGAAACACGAGAACACTGGCATAAAATACAAAAGAAACGTTTTTTTTGTACATACATACTATCACGTCTTTATCCCTAATGGGGCAGACAGAGCATTTTGGGTCTTGCGGTTCTATGCAGAGCCCAGGGCCGCAAGACCCAAAAGCCACTTTTAGCGACATGGTGGGCGAGAAGATGGAAAAGCAATCAATACAGTTATGGGTTGCTAGCCGCATCGCCTGTTAACATGATTTGCATTTTTGCCCATTCCCTCGATCGGATTTTACGATCTGCGTGGAAAGAGAAGCAGCTGGTACATTCTAAGTTTTTTTTTTTATTTCTCCCAGACCAACATGGGAGATTTGTTGTAAAAACCATAAATTAAAAAGTTATTTTTTTTTAAGTTTCCTTAATTAAAACGATGAGTTAGAGAGGTCTAACTTTCGCAGCTTTTCAGATGGGCAAAGATAGTAATAGATAATACATAGTTTGATGAATATTTTTTGTCTTACATCATTCACAACGTAATCAGTAATAATAATAATAATAAAAGGCCTCTTCATGTTGGCTTTGGCCCCATGAACGCCTCAAAGGACCGGGTCCCTATGGACCCGTGGCTGAAAAGCGTACCAACATAATAATAATAATAATAATCTTTGTTAATTATAGTATTTATCATAACTAACGATTTTTATTTAAAAAAATATGATATTTATTTCATAACTAGTAATAAATAATCCTAATAGACGTATTTTTTCATAGTATGTTTTTGAAAAATAACAAGTACCTACAGATGTAGGTACTTGGTATTTTAGATTTTAGAAGACTCGATCTTCGTCGGTTATTTTTAGTAATTTTGCAAATTTATGGCAAATAAATAGATTCACGGAATAATAACGGAAAAGCTAAGAAGCAATAGAATAGGATGGTATGGACATGTAATGAGGAGAGAAGAGCCACGTTACGAAAAAGATGCTAAATTTGAAGATTAATGGATATAGAAACAGAGGATATTTCTTTGGTAGCAGCAGTAAGAAGATAGTTGATACTCCATCATCATCCCAATCCACTCGTGCTAAGGAAGTCATCATAAAATCATCAGAACCAGTGTTTGAAAATCCTCTGTCATTACTAGGAGGCGGTGCTGATGACTGAGTTCATGTAGGGTTTTACTATAAAAATAATGATTCGTGGTCGGGTAGGAGTATGCATTGGTATTACTTTAGCATATGCAATGGGCGAGATTTGAATCATGGTAATAGGCGATGCGGCTAGCAACCCATCACTATTTTGATTCCTTTTCCATCTTAACGCCCACCACCACGCTAAGCGTGGCCTTTGGGCCTAACGGCCCTAGGCTCTGTCTACCCCGTCAGAGATATAGATGTGAAATGTATCTAAAACAGAGGACGGCCTAAGAAACGATGAATGGAATGCGTTAAGGACGATGTGGATAAAAAGAATGTAACAAGTGCCTTGACAAAGGTTAGAGAAAAATGGAAAAGACTCACATGCTGTCCCGTGAGGAGAAAGAAGAAGAAGAACTAGATTCACGGAATAAAGGACTACATCCACAGACGTGGATGTCTACATCTGTACCTCTCTTTAGCTTACATCTCACTGACCATTATTTAAGAGGGTCTTTAATTTGCACGATAAATCTACCAAGATTACCTTTGAATAACCCTATATCTGTCCATTTGTCTGTCACCAGGCTGTATCTCATAACTGTGATAGCTATTCAGCTGAAATTTTCACAAATTATTTTCCCACCATAATAACAAATCCTTAAACATAATAAAAATAATATTTAAGTGGGGCCCCCATACAACAAACGTGGCATTTTTTATAGAGAATGGTACGGTGTCTTATTACGCAAGTCTGACATGCACTTTGTCGATTTTGCAAATTCCTTACAAATGACTAGATTTACGAAATAAAGGACTACATCCACAGACCTAGATGTCGGACTTTGTCGGTTATTTTAAGGTGTTTTGCAAATTCTTGGAAAATAACTAGGTACATTCACGGAATAAAGGACTACATCTGTACCTCTCTTTAGCTTACATCTCACTGTCCATTATTTAAGAGGGTCTTTAATTTGCACGATAAATCTACCAAGATTACCTTTGAATAACCCTAATTACATTTTTATTATGCGCCCTGAGAAATGGTTATTCGTTTAATAATTGAGGCACGTGTCTGGTCTTAAGGGGTCTGGGACACCTGTTTTAAGGACCTTGGTAATTATTAAGAGGTCTGTTTCTCTTGTTAAAATTCTTTTACGTGATTTAAGAGCTCTGTTTATCGCGAATCTTTATACTTTATTATTCAATGACTTCCTAAAAAGAGGTTATCAATTCATCGCGATTTTTTTTCAATATTTTCACCGATTATTGTAAGTCGCCTGCACCGACTTGGAAAATTGTTTTTATTTTTTTATAGAGTATACTTGTTAGGCCACTGCTTAGTTTGAGAAAACTCACTAACTGGCGTTGGAAGTACACAACTAATTTTAATAAAATGTCTATGGAACCTCCCATAGACATTTTATTAAAATTAGTTGTGTAGTTGAGGTGTGAACGGTTTTTAGTTTTGAAAAAATATTGTATAGATTTAGGTCAATTTGCAGAAGTCTTAGTTACAGTTTCTTTGTGTACTTCCAACGCCAGATAGTGAGTTTTCTTAAACTAACCAGTGGCGGAAGCACACCAAGAAATTTTATTCAAATATCATGCATTTTCTTTAATTCTAGAAATCGTTACTTTTGTGACAACGGCTAGAGTATCCATAAAATACACCTAAAAAGTATATTAGATTGTTAAGGTTTTAATACAATTAAATTAACAATCTACGAGGGGCTAGTAGAAATATGGTGAATTACAGAAAGAAGTAGAAACATTTCGCAAACAGAACCGACCGCAAATAAAGAAGTGGCGAGGAGAAAGATATTCGGCATCCCTTAAAATATTTAATAACAAATAAATATAAATAAATATATAGGGACAAATTACACTGATTGAGCTAGCCCCAAAGTAAGTTCGAGACTCGTGTTATGGGATACTAACTCAACGATACTATATTTTATTACAAATACATATATAGATAAACATCCAAGACCCAGGACAATTTGAAAAAGGCCATTTTCCAACTTGTCCTGACCGGTAATCGAACCCGGGACCTCTGGGTGGCGGACTAGCATGGTGACCATTACACCACGGAGGTCGTCGAAAACAAAGAATACATCGATCGCTTGTATAAAATCTAGAACTGTTAGAAACATCGAGTATTCGCACTAGTAGTTAATCTAGCGTTAACTTTTTGTATCTATATCGTGTTGTGTGATTATCACTTACAAATTGCTGCCTTTGATACCACCGCTAACATTATTAAACTTGGTAATTACACGAGCCTGAAGGCATAAAACAGTAAAAGTATAGAAATACACCACTTTAATAGACAATATGCACGTTTTTTTTTATTTTTAAATTTTTAAAATTCTTATTTATTTATATATTTATTAAAATCTTTATTGACCACAATGGTACAAAAGGTGAACTTAATGCTAATGCATTCTCTACCAGGCAACCTGTAGGAAAACAGAAAAAATTAATTTAAATGCGATAGGTGCTTAAAGATGTATTTAAAATACAATATATACTAATACAAGTTTACTTAGATACATACGTATAATACACATAAATACATACACAAACATATACATACACATATATACTTAGATACTAATTCATACATAATATTAACCACAGTAAACAAATGTTGAAGAATTTATAGTTATTGTAGTTATCAACACCAAATGACAATACTCACTCACAGCTCTTTTGGCCTAAAAAATAATAATAATCAGGAATAGATAGCTTTTTCATAGGTATATCCAGGATATGTTTTGGCGGAAGCACCACGTAATATCAACTTCTCCCAAGGGCCTCTACGTGTTGGATCTGTATCCCCACGCAAGCCTCTTGAAGGACCGGGGTGAAAAGACCCATGGATCAGTATTCCCCCGTAATCCTCTTAAAGGACCGGGGTGAAAAGGTCCGTTATTCACAAAAGATATACATAATAATTAACCGGTCAAGAACCTCACGACATTAATAAATGTCTACGTCCATTGTCGTCCATTGTCTTACTATTGTGTCTGGTATTGGCGGTAAAGGAACGGTTGAAGGAAACATGTCAAAATTTTTATATAACCTGTTGTCAGTGCAAAACACCAGACACAATAATAAAAGAATGCATGTCGATCGGATTCCGATCTGCTCACAGACGAGATGATAAAGTAGGTTTTATTTCTGTGCTAACTTTAATTTATAAAAGAGGCTTCAGTTTTTGTTCCTATCATTCTCGTTAACAACTCGTAAATAAGATGATGCTGTGCTAAGTGATACTTAAGATATCCTCTGGCATTCAACCTAAGTAAAAACTATTTAATACATACAATAATGAGTATTTAAGTGGTCTATGTTTTAAACCGACTATATAAAAAAATTGCTTTTATCAGCACCCCTTGTAGGTTGACTGATAGGAAATATATATTTGTTGGGTCTATATTATTATTACTATGTTGGTACGCTTTTCAGCAACGGGTCCATAGGGACCCGGTCTTTTGAGGCGTTCATGGGGCCAAAGCCAACATGAAGAGGCCTTTTAGTACCTTTTTATCTAAAATGTGAGATGGCTGCATTTATTATTATCTTAAGTACGCTTCTTACATTTTTGTCATAAAGTTTAATAAATAAATAAAAGCAAGATGTTGTCAATTTGTAGGAATCTCATATATTTTTATGTATGTAGACTCCTGGACCAATAAGGAATATTCTCATTTTGTTCGAAAAGAAAACCATACTTGTCAGGTGGTCCCATAGACATATAATCAAAATCGCTTGTGTAGGATTAAAGTCGGTTCTACTTTTTTTTTAATTGTCATGATTTTATCAGTCAGTACCTAATTTAAAGCCATTCAACAACATTTTAACATAACATTTTATTCGATGGGTTTTACATAGCTCTGTTCCCATTCGGGATATGAACATGATAGTGTATCAGATCTGTATGTGTATATTTAGAACTATTTGTGTATTTACTGATTTTTAATAAGTTCCCAGTCATTTAACAAGCTTGTATTTAACGTGCAATGTATCCAGTATGTATGTATGTTTGTTTGTGTAGGCCAAATTTTGTAACTCAATTTCTACATGAGTGGATGGCAGCAAGCTGCCCTAGATCGTGAATCGTAGAAGCTAGAGTCCTTTGCCCAACAATGGGACAGGAGATGAAAAAATTAACCAGTCATCCTTATCTAATTCAGCTAAATGATGGAGCTGAGAGGTTTTCGACGGAACTCGTTCAATTCACTTTTATCATTATACATACATACATACTATGACGTCTTTATCACTAATGGGGCAGACAGGGCTTTTTGGGTCTTGCGGTTCTATGCAGAGCCCAGGGCCGCAAGACCCAAAAGCCACTTTTAGCGTCATGGTGGGCGAGAAGATGGAAAAGCAATCAATACAGTGATGGGTTGCTAGCCGCATCGCCTGTTAACATGATTTGCATTTTTGCCCATTCAAGTGCCGTGGGAAGAGAAGTAGCTGGTACATTCTAAGTTTTTTTTATTTCTCCCAGACCAGCATTTTATCATTATCATTTGTCTTAATAAGTACTTAGGCCTCACAATAAAAGCTTGTACAAAAAATTTATGTATTTATATAGTTTCCAACAAAAAAATGTCCGTGCTAGCTAAGCCCTGTTTCTGCACATATCTGACAAATCAACGACAAGATCTTTATGACATACTGACTTGGTTTACATTTAATTTCACAACATTTTGTGGCAGAAGACTTGTGCATTTTTGTACATGTTAAGTTTTTAATGGTATACTTATTAACATCTTATTATTTTTTGATTAAAACTAACGTGAGATGCAATCATTATTAAATTCAAAAATTTCTGTGTGTTATGAGCCGGTGCGGTGTACGGGCATCTCGTCACATTCGCCCTGATGAAGACCTCCGGATGAGGTCGAAACATGTCGGCAGTAGCTGACTCTATACGTGAGTTACCCGTTTATTGAATTTAATAATGAACATCTTATTACTTACCTGTACAGATAATGATGCTTACTTAACACCTTATCATCATCATCATCATCAGGTCTTTTTAGTCTCCACTGCAGGAGCACGACCCTCTCTGTACTACCCCAGCCAGTGTAAACGTGGCCAGAGCAGCAAGAGGACTTGGCCTACACTTTCCTAGCTGGCTAGACGGGTTGGAGTGGTCTCATTGATGTGTATAAACTTTGTTTAGCTTGTTTTTCCTAAGTCGCCTTTTACGACATCCACGGGAAGACTTGGAGTGGTCCTATCCTACCCTGCCGGAAACCACACGGCTTACTTGTACCTTATAGGTCATTTTAACCTTAATGACATCTTCAAAGCAGTCGTTTTAATTTTATTCGTTTGACCTCAAAAATATTCTATGTCCGTAACCGACTTAAAATTAAAAGCAGAGTTATGTAATGGTCGTTTTTAATGTCCAATACAACACACAAACTTGTTTTTCGCTTATTTTTACATGGTTAATTAATTATATCGTTTCTTAATAACTTGGGCGAATCAAAGTTCATTTGGGAAATCTACTGGTAAGATACCTATGGTACGATACAACAAGGATTCTGTAAAAAAAAGAATTCACTTCTTAATCGAGTTTTATGAACTGGGATGGGAAAGCATTTGCAATAAGCTGAAATAAGCTAAAATATACTTGAATATTGCCGTGTGGCTTAAATTGCCGTGTGGTTTCCGGCAGAGTAGAATAGGGCCACTCCAAGTCCTCCCGTAGATGACGTAGAAGGCGACTTAGGAAATACAAGCTAAACAAAGCTTATAAACATCAATGAGACCTCTCCAACCCGTCTGGCCAGCGTGGAGAGTGGTAGGCCAAGACCAAGTATGGCTCTGGTAGTACAGAGAGGGTCGTGCTCCTGCAGTGAAGACAAAAATACCTAATGATGACGATACTTGAATATTCTTAAGAGCATAGGTATGAGTCTTGATAATAAGTGTATATAGTGAACATTAGTATATTTTGAGACACAAATAGAATCCTTGATAGCGCGCATCAAAAACATTGATTTAACATTCTGTTATCTCTGATATATCTAATTACACGAATAACAGTTAGAATATTAATTTAACTGAGTACTTTAAGGGAGATTGTTATCGGGGTGATTAGAAATTCAAATTCGCCCTTACTCTTAAGATAGCTCGACAAACTTACAGTCTGGGGCTCGGTAGCACCCTTAAGTGTTTAACAGTGTATCATACTCAAAACGAAATAAGGGGTGCAATGAAGAGACAAATTTTATGTATGAAATGTCATACACGGTACACAATACGAAACATATCTCTTTTTGGGGTTCCGTAGTAAACAACCTTTATAGTTTCGCATTGTTTGTTTGTCTTTCGCGATTTTATTCAGAAAGTACTAATATTAGAAAGATGTAACTTGGCTTTTTTTTAAATATTTTAGGCATCCGTTTCCAGTTTTACCCTCCCCTCCTCTATTTGCTAAACGATTGTAAAAAAACTAGAGAGGTGTCAAGGGACACCCGGATGGAACGAAGTTCCTTTCGATTAATTAGTGAAGGAATTGTAATAATTTTTTTTTAACTTATAATAATATTTTATTATTTATTATGTACAAAAAACCTGTATACACTCAACAAAAATAATCGTTGCGACACCACACTGTTCAATGTGAAATAGTAAGACGAAAATAACTGGCTTGCATTTTATGTTTTATGTGAGAGAGAGAGAGAGAGAGAGAGACAGACAGAGAAACACGCGCACGCCGCACGGCTTACAACTATAGAAAAAAGTGTCGTTACAACTTTTGGTCTTAATTTTTTCCGTCTAGCCCCCTTTCGCAACGCGCGATAAGGAACTTCGTTCCAAAATATACCTACATTATAACTATGCGCGCGGCGACCACTCCGGAGTGGGAAATTCAGTGACAATAATCTTTTTTTAGAATATACAATTAGCTTGCAATGGACAGGTGTGGTTTTCAGGTGCCGTGTGGTTTTCGGCAGAGTAGAATAGGGCCACTCCAAGTCCTCCCGTGGATGTCATAGAAGGCTACTTAGGAAATACAAGCTAAACAAAGCTTATATCCCTTCGAATGTCGGCATAGCAGACACAATAGTAAAACAATACATCAGACGCCCGCTCCGGGCGTCCGACAGTTAAAGGGATAAACATCAATGAGACCTCTCCAACCCGTCTGGCCAGCGAGGAGAGTGTAGGCTAAGCCCTCTGGCTGCTCTGGCCAAGTATGGCTCTGGTAGTACAGATAGGGTCGTGCTCCTGCATTGGAGACCAAAAGTCCTGATGATGAGGATGATGGACAGGTGCTGAGTTCTGACGCGAGCTAATTTAAACCTTATCACTAAACACATTGAGAAGATATTTCTCTAAAGTTTGCTGAGTAAGACTTCTGTACGTGAGTACATACATACATACATACTATCACGTCTTTATCCCTAATGGGGCAGACAGAGCATTTTGGGTCTTGCGGTTCTATGCAGAGCCCAGGGCTGCAAGACCCAAAAGCCACTTTTAGCGTCATAGTGGGCGAGAAGATGGAAAAGCAATCAATACAGTGATGGGTTGCTAGCCGCATCGCCTGTTAACATGATTTGCATTTTTGCCCATTCCCTCGATCGGCTTTTACGATCTGCGTGGAAAGAGAAGCAGCTGGTACATTCTAAGTTTTTTTTTATTTCTCCCAGACCAGCATGGGAGACTATTACTTATTCTGACGCTACGTGCAAAAAGTAACTTAATAAACCATTGAACAGACAGTAATTTGGGAATATAACAAGTGTAATTAATATCCAATCTAAATGCCTAAATTAGCTGTATCGGGAAACCGATCGGGGAGAGATTTATGGCCCTTGAAAGGACTAAAGTTTCATGTTTGTGTTTTGTTTCCATCTACATGTTTCTATAGTCCTTAGATACGAGTATTAATGGCAGCAAAAATGTATTTGTTTCAAACTTTATTCAGCCAAAACGCTACGATGATTAAATACTTACAAAAATACAACCTAAATAAATAAATATATAGCGACAAATTACACTGTTGAGCTAGCCCCAAAGTAAGTTCGAGACTTGTGTTATGGGATAATAACTCAACGATACTATATTTTATAACAAATACATATATAGATATACATCCAACCTGGAAGGGATATACCCGTAATAAATCGAATCACGGGTTATATATAATACTATAGAATATTGGAATTAAAATAATAGAAAAAAAAAAAAATATAATTTCCATACTAAAGTGTACAGCCGCCCGGCCAATTGGTATGCTAATTTAGTTTTTTTTGTTTTTTTTTTACTATTATTTTATTTTATTGTCCTTTAGTGTTCTGTATAGCCCGTGGTTTGATTAATTACGGATAAGTCCCTTCTACGATGTACATTATGATAAATACATATAAAGACAACCATGCAAAACCCAGAACAATTTAAATAATTTAATATTTAGCAAAAAAACAACTGACTTCAGTTTTTTTTTTAGGAATTTCTTCCATATCCCCAAAGTTCTTCATCGTGTCTTCACCAAATTAATATGGGACCAATTTGGGAGTAAGGGCTTTCAAATAAAAAAGAATCATCACAATCGGTCCACAGTTGCCGAAGATATCGCGTCACATACATACAAAAAAAACATACAATCGAATTGATAGCCTCCTCCTTTTTTGATGTCGGTTAAAAAGGCCATTTGCCAACTAGCTCTGGCTGGGGCTCGAACAGAGGACCTCCGTGGATTACATGGACATGGATTAACAAATTGGGTCTGGTTTAGATTTTTTTATAATTTGGTTGTAAGTACTTAGTTGGTTTCGTATTTATTTGGTGAAGGTATAATAAAGAACTTTGGAGATGGAGAGAAACTGCAAAAAAATGAAGTCTGTTGATTTTTTCGTTAAAATTTAATTTAAGAAGAATTTAAACTACAAATCCCTCTCGAAGCGCATCTTGTAAACTTGTAAAATACAATGTAGATCACATTTTACTATTAAGTTTTATCATCAACAGCGCAATGGCATATCTATAATAGCCTGCAGCGTTACATCACATTGTACGACCCTACTCATATTGTACATGCAATATATCTTTATACCATTGCCCCTCTAAAAAGTTTATTGTATTCACTGAAAACAGTGAATAAAAAGCACTTTTAATAACTATCTTGTTGTAATTACTTTTAATTTTAGTAATTTTTACCATTTTAATGTGGATTTTTATTACATAATTTATAATCCCATTAAATTTCTATTTTATTTATTTAATCATTAAAACTTTATTGATCCAAAATTAAAATAGTTTACATTGGCGGACTTAACGCTAAGAGCTAATCTATCTATTTTCACTTAAATCTCTATTTTTCTTGCAGTCATGGTTTATAGTACATTATGCAACTCTTTAATTTAATAGATTAATATCGAGGGCCGTGAATCACTCGCATCGCTCAGGATTCTAACACTTGAATCACTCACTACACTCGTGATTCAATAATCATGAATCACTCCCTGCGGTCGTGATTCAATCTTTAGAATCCTTCACTCTCTATCGCCCTCGATTTACCATACATACATACATACTATCACGTCTTTATCCCTAATGGGGCAGACAGAGCAATTTGCGTCTTGCGGTTCTATGCAGAGCCCAGGGCCCTCGATTTAAATCAATCTTTTATTCACTAATTGCATACTATACTATAATATGGTTACTTTTTAAACACCAATAAAATCTTTGGAACAATTTCAGGCTATGATACTAAGCTCATCGTCAACATCATCAGGTCTTTCTGTCTCCACTGCAGAATCACGCCCCTTTCTGTACTACCAGAGCCATACTTGGCCAGAGCAGCCGGAGGACTTAGCTTACACTTTTCTCGCTGGCTAGACGGTTGGAGAGGACTCATTGATGTTTTATAAGCTTTGTTCAGCTTGTATTTCCTATGTAGTCTTCTACGACAATAACGGGAGGACGTGGAGTGGCCCTACTCTGCCGAAAACCGGAACCACACGAACACTGAACTACTTTCCATAAACACAACTATAGAAAAACGAAAAAATTTACGTCAGATGGTCAAAAAGCTTAAAAATCCTTTTTTAATTTTAAATTTTGACTAACAGACTAAAAACATGCTCTTTCCAGTTAAATATATTGAATCTTATTATCTTTAACTTTCCCTTATCTCTACAAACACCAATAATGGACCAAAGCAGCTAATCTATACCTTCTCTACCCTTTCCCAAAGGTCGTTTTGGGTTTTTGTAGGCACTTAAGAGATTTACCTTAAGAACCACTTTGTCTTAAGATGCATACTTAAACAGATAGTTCAATACATTGTAAGAAGTGTATATCTTTACTATGTAAAGTCATTTTATGTTTAACTTAGTTGCTTTATGTGGCTGTGTTTTACTTTTTATACTAGTTCGTAGTATTAATTCAGTTTTTTATTCCAATACAGCATTTTAATCATCTTCATATTGTACCCTCTCTTTACCCTATTTCGTACCTTTGTTTTGTTTGTACAGCCTCCGTGGTGTAGTGGTTAGAGCGTTCGGCTCATACCCGGAGGTCGCGGGTTCGATTCCCGGCGGGGGCAACGACTTTGTGTTGTTGTCCTAGTTTGTTTAGGACATTGAAGGCTGATCACTTGATTGTCTGATACGTAAGATGGTCCGTGCTTCGGAGGGCACGTTAAGCCGTTGGTCTCGGTCACTGTCTTAGACATTGGTCGTTACCTAAAACCATGTCAGAGGCCTTTAAGGCGGTTTAAAAACTCTGACACTAGTGTTAGTCACTAACACACACGATAAGAAAAAGAAGACCTTGTTTCGTAAAAACCTAATTGACAGGAAGAGTTCCTATCTTTATGGTGTAACAAAATATACTGAAACTATTTTAAGGGTGAATTCAGTCCGAGATAGTGAACAACTTTCCTTAAGAAACATATGTCTAAATATGATATGTTTTAAATAAATAGGTACCCAAAAGATTAAATTAAAAATTAAAAATAGATCATACAACAATAAGCATTCATAAATGTATCTATAAGCATAAACGTAAATTTTGCTATCAAACAGATACGTATCAATTGATAATTTTTAATTTAATATAAAATAATAATAATAATAATAATTGAATGTCCAAAAATATTGAATATAATGTTAAAATATAATATAATTTTAAAACTATATGAATATGACAATATTATACTAACCTTATTTTTACTAACATTTGAGTGCGACCTCTTCTTATCTAACCAAATTGCTGTGCCCGACAGGGTCCATAAATGATTTTAAACTGTATTGTTAACATCTTATGTACTTTATGGTTTGCAATAAAATATTGAGTATTGAGTATGAAAAATAACTCTAACTACCCATATAAACTCGGGTCAGCTGATCGGTCAACTTGTATGGGAGGCCAAAAATTACTTTTCATATTTCGATACTTATTTCTAGGGGAATGTTTAGTATCACGGACTGAATTCACTTTTAGAATACATACATACATACTATCACGTCTCTATCCCTAATGGGGCAGACAGAGCATTTTGGGTCTTGCGGTTCTATGCAGAGCCCAGGGCCGCAAGACCCAAAAGCCACTTTTAGCGTCATGGTGGGCGAGAAGATGGAAAAGCAATCAATACAGTGATGGGTTGCTAGCCGCATCGCCTGTTAATGCATTTTTGCCCATTCCCTCGATCGGCTTTTACGATCTGCGTGGGAAGAGAAGCAGCTGGTACATTCTAAGTTTTTTTTGTATTTCTCTCAGACCAGCATGGGAGAATTTTGGAATAGGTTCAGTATATTTTGTTACACCATATATTATTATTTTCTCTTATATTGTATTTTTGTATTTATGTGCGTAAAAAAAGTTTTACAAACAGACAAACAAAACACGTTGCCTAGAAAAACAAGACTGTATTTCGATTTATACTCACACATACTGTCTGTCTGTATATAAATGTGTATGTAGATGTTTAGATGGAGTTGTCAGCTGAAGATGCTGCGTCATCAATCTCGGGTGTCGCGGAGTGTCTGATAAAGTAGCGCGGTGTGCGGCGAGACTAGAATTTTTCCCAGTTTTGTATATACCTAACAAACTATAGAAAAATCTACTCAACATTAGTTGAATGTCCAGTAGTATGACCCTTAGATATTAATGTTCAATTGTTTATACCGATAATTCCACAGGAAGAGAATTCGCGGGCAGAGTGCAATATAATTTACTGTCTATATATTCACGTAGAAAACTTGAGTTGCCTATTAAATTGTTTATAATTATCAATTTTAATAGATGAAATAAAAATTATATACGTATTCATATTTCTTATGCCGTGAAGTTTTCGGTCGAGTAGAATAGGACCACTCCAAGTCCTCCCGTGGATGTCGTAGAAGGCGACTTAGGAAATACGAGCTAAACAAAGCTTATAAACTTTGAGACCTCTTCAACCTTTCTGGCCAGCGAGAAGATAGTTGGGCAAGCCCTCTGGCAGCTCTGGCCAAGTATGGCTCTGGCAGTACAGAGAGGGTCGTGCTCCTGCAGTGGAGACAAAATGACCTGATGATGTTGACGACGATGTATATTTCTTAAAAACTAAAATAAAGATAAACATACTACTCAATTCAATACACTACACACTTATTTACAAATAAGTAAGCGGCCAAGTGCGAGTCGGACTCGCCCATGAAGGGTTCCGTAGCAGTATTTTTTTTTAATTTTTATATTTGAGTTGATTGAATGAAAGGTAAATTGCAGTTTATGACATATTAAAATAAAACTTCTTACAAGATCTTGTTCAAACCAATTTTCGCTGGTAGTTTTCATGGTAATGAACTTCATAATTTTTTTTAGTATTATCATTCTCTTATTTTAGAAGTTACGGGGGGGGGACTCACTTTTTCCACTTTGGAAGTGTCTCTCGCGCAAAGTATTCGGTTTAGAATAAAATTATATTAGAAACCTCAATATCATTTCTGAAGACCTATCCATAGATACGTATGGGTTTAATGAAAAATATTTTTTTGAGTTTCAATTCTAAGGGGAACCCCCAAAATTTATTGTTTTTTTTTCTATTTTTGTGTCAAAACCTTAATGCGGTTCACATAATACATCTACTTACCAAGTTTCAACAGTATAGGTCTTATAGTTTCGGAAAAAAGTGGCTGTGACATACGGACGGACATACAGACATGACGAATCTATAAGGGTTCCGTTTTTGCCATTTGGCTACGGAACCCTAAAAATGCCCGGTAATTGTTTACCCTAAGGTAACGTGTCCAGAAGGCTGGCTGCATTGCCACGTTGTAAGAGAAAGATATAGGCCAGACTATTTTAAATAATTAATTTCACTCTACCGCAGGGCAATGATCTGAAAGACGTTCTCTATTTGTAAGGTTTTTCTTTTTTATTATTATTATTTGTTTAGTTTAATTTAGAGTATAATTTAGATTTTAATTTTGTTTTTAATTTAGTTGTTAATTGATTAAAATTGTAATAAATAATTTGTATGCCTAATAAATAAAACATGAATATGTATAAAAAAAAATCTATATGAAAATATTCTACCAACAATGATCTAGATAAATTTATGACGATGATGATAATGTTGACTTTGTCCCATATTCGTGAACTATTAGCTTCCTTACTACCTTATTTCCAAACAGTTTTAATCAGCCAATTGATTCCGTTTCATCATCACGCTGCCCCATACAAGATAACGACGAACATAAACAACTGTTATGAATATTTGATGAGGCTCATTATCCCATAACTTTATGTTTCTATTCACCTTCGGTTTGATTTACGGGTTAATAATGATAAAATTAGGCTGTATAGGAATTTTTAGGAGGTTTCGAGACTAAAGGGTTATTTAGTTTATTTGGTAACGGCTTTTAAATTAGATATTTGAAACATCAAAATACTTTATTACTAATACAATCAAATTTGCTCCTTTCTTATTGTTTAATTCGTTATTAATATGTCGAAAGAAAATTTAATAAAGTTAACGAGAAATTTTAAAAGTACAGTTTTAATTTACTCTTCCTTTAAAAACTTTAAAAGTAGAGTTTTTTACTTTACTTTTAAAACTTTTTCCTGATTTTTTTCTAAATTTTTGATACTAAAGGGTTATTTAGTTTATGTAGTAACGGGTTTTTAATTAGATATTTGAAACATCAAAAAACATTATAATTAATACAATCAGTTTGCTCCTTATTGCTAAATTCGTAATCGATTTGTCGAAATAAAATTAAATAAAGATAACGAGAAATTTTGAAATTATAGTTTAAATTAACTCTATTTTTAAAAACTTTAAAAAGTAGAGTATAAAGTAACTTTACTTTAAAAACTTTATCCATGAAAGCACTTTGATATAGAATCCTAGAAAATATAAATTTTTCCCTAAAGTTTTCTGGATAAACTGGCGAGTTAACTACAGATCATCTTCCTCTGAGGACCTTCTTCCGCCCACTGCTGAGCATAGTCCTCTCTTTTTCGACGCCACCCATCTCGTCCTGTGCTGTTCTCATCCAGGTGTGACTTCTTATAACTTTAGATACTTCTATACAGTTTATTTGCCAGGCAAATTAAAAATCCCCGACTTTCAATAGTTTCATATGTAAGCGACCTCTTGTGATTGACGGAGGAACTAGTACAATTAAAATATGTAAAGCTCCGTCAATTATTTAAAAGGTAAACTATAATACTCAGACTTTCAAGCGATAACTTTCTAATAACTTTTACACGGCTGAACCGATTTTCATTAAGCATAGAAAAGGACCATCGCAAGAGAACTTACTTTCGCGTAAAAAAAAGAAACGGATCGGAATTGGTCCAACCGTTCGAGCTCTACTATGACACAAACAGACATTAGCATCAAATTTACAACACCTCTCTTTTTTTAAAGGAGTTAATAAAATAATCTATGATACTGATAAAAATAACACTAACAATTTCAAAAGCTTATTTTAGAACCAAAACACGGCCTGATTTCTCGAACGTTAAACACTTCTCCAAAACATTTCCATACTAACAAGTCAAATTACATTAGCAAACTAAAAATTAACATCAAAGTGTTCCAGCGCAGCGGGGTCTGCGCCGAAGTGTTAAAAAAATTACATAAACACGGCGATAAATTTTATCGCGTCAAATCTTATAACGAGTTGTTTGGCTTTGATGCGATCGCCGAAACTTGGATGGTTTATCTCAAAGTGTATCTTATGTTCGGCACTATTACCTGTGTTTACTTTATTACTCGTTAATATTGATAAACAACGCATATCTCCCATGCTGGTCTGGGAGAAATAAAAAATCTTAGAATGTACCAGCTGCTTCTCTTCCCACGCAGATCGTAAAAGCCGATCGAGGGAATGGGCAAAAAATACAAATCATGTTAACAGGCGATGCGGCTAGCAACCCATCACTGTATTGATTGCTTTTCCATCTTCTCGCCCACCATGACGCTAAAAATGGCTTTTGGGTCTTGCGGCCCTGGGCTCTGCATGGAACCGCAAGACCAAAAATGCTCTGTCTGCCCCATTAGGCATAAAAACGTGATAGTATGTAACGCATAGATCTATAATAATACTTACAGTATGAAGATAAATTTATTTACCTTACCTATGTAACATGATATAAGTAACACTTTGTTTCATCATCGGCGTGCGATTTTTTTCCGAAAGACTTTCTATCTGTTTATTATCAAATACTAGCTGGTGCCCGCGACTTCGTCTGCGCAGGATGTGATAATCATCAATATCTTTATAAATTGTAGCCTATGTGTTATTCTGATGTATAAGCCATATTTCGATTCCCGGTCAGGGCAAGTTGGAAAATGGCCTTTTTCAAATTGTCCTGGGTCTTGGATGTTTATCTATATATGTATTTGTTATAAAATATAGTATCGTTGAGTTAGTATCCCATAACACAAGTCCTGAACTTACTTTGGGGCTAGCTCAATCAGTGTAATTTGTCCCTATATATATTTATTTATTTTATTTATATTGCAAAGTTTAATTGAAATCCATTCAGTAGTTTTTACGTGAAAGAGCAACAAACATCCATACGTCATACTTACAAACTTTCGCGTTTACATTATTAGTAGGAGATACTACTTATACTGAATCAAAGAGGTTGGTCGGCAATGACAAAGGACAGAGACAGATGGAGTGAAATGGGAGAGACATTTCCTCAGCTGTGGGACGAATCAGGTTAATCAAAAAAATACTAAATCTATTAACCTACTATATTGTCATCTATATCTATACATATATCTATATCTATATCTATACATCTATACATATAATAAAACAGTAAAAAAAATGTGTCTGTACATTAAATATATTTCCAAAAAAAATATTGGGGGCGATGGAGATGTAGTAATAGAGTAAGAATTTAAAAAAATGTCTGTTTGTCTGTATGTCTGTTTGTCTGTTTGTACACGCTAATCTCCGGAAATACTAGACGGATTCGAATGCAACTTTGTTTGTTATATAGCTATTAAGCCTGGGCAACATATAGGGTATAAATGGTTTAGCAAAATGGAACGCCTGATGCAGAACCATAATAGTCCAGCTAAACTATAAGAGATATAAAAATGCCGCCGTAATAAAAGTTGTTCAGCCTGATGAGCATTTTCCAGAGACATTAAGTCCACTTGAACGAAGTCGCGGGCTTCGGCTAGTCATCAATAAATTTAAGAACTAGGTTCTTGTCGGTGGAGTATTTTCCATGTCTCCCTATTTTCCGCTAAATGCTTGACCTCCCTATACGACACAAATTTTGCCTTTTCTTTTACTTCATCCATGAACGACCTTCTTGGTCTTCCTTTTCCTCTCTTGGCTTCCACTTTCCCTTCCATTATGTTTTTTATGAAGTTGTCATGCCGCATAAGGTGGCCAAACACTCTTCCTCGTCTTATCTCTATTGGATGCATAATACAATAGAGATAAGACGAGTTACTACTACTTTATTATTGTACTACCTACAAAACGAAGTAGAAATGAAATAAAGTAGACGAGGAAAAAGCAATCAAAATAGTACCTATTTAATGGCCATCTTACCTTATAACACGATACGCATTTTTAACTCATTATCATGATCATCATCATAGGGTCTTTTTGTCTTCACTGCAGAAACACGACCCTCTCTGTACTACCAAAGCCGATGGGATACACCCACTGATGTTTATAAGCTTTGTTTAGCTTGTATTCCCTAAGTCGCCTTCTACGACATTCACGGGAGGACTTGGAATGGTCCTATTCTACTCTGCCGGAAACTACACGGCTTTATTTGTGGTAACTGACTTCCAAAAACGGAGCAGGTTATCAAAGGTCGTAATATTTTTTATGTATGTTCGCCGATTACTCGAAGAAGCATGGAACGACAAAAAAATTTTTTTTTTGTTTGCAAAGTGGTCCCATAGAAAATGTATCAAAATAGGTGGTGTTGTTTTGATGAAGTCGGTTTTTAATTTTGGAAATTTAAAGTCACAACTAAGTACTTACAACCAAATCACTGTCTCGATCGGCTTTTACAATCTTTCTCCCAGACCAGAGACTTGGAGTACAACTACGTGTATTTTATACAATGTTACCTAAATACCGTATGACTCTAAGTAGCTGAAATACCTGGAAAGTTTCTCTTTGTCCGAGCAATAATTGATCCTATTATAACAAAGAATTTGACAAGGGAAGCGACGTAAAACGGCAGAAAGTTTGGACAAAGGTGTGTCCTTCTCCTACGTTCAGTTCTGACGTGGATAAAGTTTTAGTACAATTCTACGAAAAAAGGTTTCGTTTTCGCCGTATTAGGGCAATAATGTTTTTCAATTTCAGTAAGGTCTTAAGGTTACAAGTAATAAATAAATATATAGAGACAAATGATTGATTTAGAGCGTTCTCCGTCCAGCGCCGTCCAGCCTTGGTCAAGTCGTCAGACTGCCTTGTGGGAGGGGTGTCCTACGCTTTGCTTTTAAAAATCCTAGGGAGAGCCTATGTCCAGCAGTGGACGTTATGCGGCTGAAATGATGATGATAATGATAGGGACAAATCGTACATATTAAGTTAGCTCAAAGGTTTTAAACTTGTGTAATGGGATACTAACTGAACGATACTATATTTTGTGATGAATGCACATATACATACACAGACATAGACCCAATATACATATACATAGACCCAAGACCAAAGATGATTTGAAAATGGCTATTTTTCTAACTTGCCCTGGCTGGACATCGAACACAGAACCTCCGGTGTGGCGGACAATCGTGTTAACCATTACGCCACGGGGGTCGTCACGCAGTAAGCATTAACATTTTTTTTATATAAGGTCTAACATATACTGAAACTGTTTTATGATTGAATTCAGTCCGTGATAGTGAACAACTTTCCCCAAGGAACATACCTATGTTGAAACATAAAAATCATTTTTACAACCATACATACCCAGATCAGCTGATCGGTCAACTTGTATACATACATACTATCACGTCTTTATCCCTAATGGGGCAGACAGAGCATTTTGGGTCTTGCGGTTCTATGCAGAGCCCAGGGCCGCAAGACCCAAAAGCCACTTTTAGTCATGGTGGGCGAGAAGATTGAAAAGCAATCAATACAATGATGGGTTGCTAGCCGCATCGCCTGTTAACATGATTTGCATTTTTGCCCATTCCCTCGATCGGCTTTTACGATCTGCGTGGGAAGAGAAGCAGCTGGTACATTCTAAGTTTTTTTATTTCTCCCAGACCAGCATGGGTCAACTTGTATGGAGGCCAAAAATTGGGGAAAATTGTTTTGTATCATGCCTAAATTGACCATTATAATAGTTTTACCACTAGTTCAAAGAATTGCTATCGCAATACAATGAGGTAACGCAACTGGCGTGATGGGCACCTTTGAACCAGGTACTATCCGAGGGAATTTTTGATTCTATTTAGTTTATACATTATTTAGTTTTAATTTATATATCATTATTATAGTTCAGTCTTACGTATATTTATAGTTTAATTTAGTGTATACTTATTTGTTAAATCGACTGTATACAACGTGTTAATAAAATAACGCAAAACCTCTCAGGTTGTAACTCAGTCCATGAAACTGAACAACTTTTGTTCTACAATATTCCCAAAATGCCAGAAATAAAATAAAGATTTTTATACAAATTGACTCGATCATCTGATCAGTTTGTATGAAAATTCAATTTTTTTTTTGGTTTTGTTACAGTAGTAGAACAAAAGTTGTTTAGTTTCATGGGCTGAAGTACCATCTGAGAGGTTTTGCGTTATTTTATTAACACGTTGTATATTTTTTTAATTTTTAACATGATTATAAGTTGTTTTAGTATATTTTGTTAGATCTTATATTTATTATTATTTATTTACATACAAAAAGTAGTAACATGTCATAATAAGATGGATTTTGTTTAAGATTGTTCTTTACAAACATGTTGACCTTTCGTGACTATTGACATGTAATTTATTTACCCAAGTCTCAACGCCACAACTAAGAAATTAATATCGCACAAAACAGTAAAATAATTAATAACAATTCATTACACAACTCACGTTTTGTATTGAGGCTGTTTGATTGACAACTAAATTGATCTTCTACTACTAAATAGGAAGAGTAGAGAAGAGAAACCTGATAGATGTCGTACATTTTTTTAATTGGGCAAATCACACTGATTGAGCTAGCCCCAAAGTTAGTTTAAATTTGTATTATGTACTAAATACACGTATAAATAAGCACCTGAGACCCAGGACCATTTGAAAAGGCCATGTTTCAATTTGCCCTGACCGGGGATCGAACCCAGAACTGTACATAGTATTTTAGAAATAATTTGGCTCTATTTTTCCATCTTCATGCCCACTATCTCGCTAAGAGTGGCCTTTGGGTCTCATGGCCCTAGGCTCTGTCTGCCCCGTTAGGGATTAGACGTGAAAATGTATCTATTTATGCCGCGGTACTATGAGGCTTTTTTTATTAAAATTTAAGTCAGGCTCGCGCACAAAGGGTTCCGTACCATCCTACTAATATAAATATAAATATATTATATATATATATATAATATAAATGCGAAAGTGAGTTTGTATATTTGTTTGTTTGTTTATTTGTTTGTTTGTTACCTCTTCTCACTTAAACTACTGAACCGATTTGGATGAAATTTGGTATGGATATAGTTTGAGACTCGGGGAAGGACATATGGTACTGTTTATCCCGAAAGTCCCACGGGGAGCGAAGCCCGCGGGTACAGCTAGTTATCTATAAAAAGTCATTTAAGCTGCACTTAAATATTTATATATTTCCCTGTATGTCACACGAGTACACACAGGCGGAGTTTTACTTCTGCAGTATTTTTATTTTGTACATCGACTACCTTTGAAAAGTGATCAACTATAATTTTTTATTCATTCCACTGTCAATAGCTTCAGATTTAGGTCAAGTGTCAACGGACCGGAATAATAATAGACTATTAAAAATCATACAACTGTTTTGTCGAAAATTAAGTAAAAGAACAAAGGAAGATAATTATAATGTAGATCTGATGGGATTAGCATTCCCAGTAGACTTACTGGTAGGACCAACTTGGTAGGACTACTTGGACAATATTTTTTTCTAGGCCAATAGGATACTTTTTTTGTAAAAATCTTGTATATAATTTTTTTTTATTGTAATTCTAAAAAGTTTTAATTCTATTTAAGGTAAAAACATAAATATTTACAATTTCAGCTTATAATTAATAAGGAACTAAACTAAACCGAAGTAACAAAAAACTAGAACTTAAAAGACTTTGAATAAAAATACTACATACATACTATCACGGATAAAAATACTATCTACCACTTAATAAGTAGGTACTTACCTAAAAGCAAATTTAAAAAAAAGCAGCCAAGTGCGAGTCGGACTCGCCCATGAAGGGTTCCGTAGCAGCAAGTAACATAATATAAAAGTCTTGCAGTATGTTTTTTTATGTTTGATTTGATTAAATGAAAGGTAAATTGCGGTTTATGATTTATGAATGAATTAAAAAAAAACTACTTACTAGATCTCGTTCGAACCAATTTTCGCTGGTAGTTTTTATGGTAATGAACATCATATATTTTTTTAAGTTATATCATTCTCTTATTTTAGAAGTTACGGGGGGGGGGACACACTTTTTTCCACTTTGAAAGTGTCTCTCGCGCAAAGTATTTAGTTTAGAAAAAAATTATATTAGAAACCTCAATATTATTTTTGAAGACCTATCCATAGATACCCCACACGTATGGGTAAGATGAAAAAAAATTTTTTTAGTTTCAGTTCTAAGTATGGGGACCCACAAAATTTATTGTTTTTTTTCTATTTTTGTGTCAAAACCTTAATGCGGTTTACAGAATACATCTACTTACCAAGTTTCAACAGTATAGGTCTTATAGTTTCGGAAAAAAGTGGCTGTGACATACGGACGGACAGACAGACAGACAGACTTGACGAATCTATAAGGGTTCCGTTTTTTGCCATTTGGCTACGGAACCCTAAAAAGCAAATTTAAAAGTCTTGCATATAATTGCCCTGCGGTAGAGTACCCAAAAGGCTGGCAGCATTCATATTTAAATTACACACGACTGTCTAAATTAAAAAAAAAATAACATTGAAGAATCTATCATAATTTTAAATAACATAATGAAGTATATTAAAATATCTACAATTAAAATTATACTGTAAGAAAAAACAATAAAAATAAAATACTTAAATTAATTAAATCTAAATCAATATCTAAAACAAAATAAAATAAACTAAATATGGAAAATCTCCTCAAATGCATCTGATCTAGTAAATTCAAACTATACGATGTCTATTACTCCTTGATCTAATTAGAGAAATATCAAACTAAAAATCAAGCACTTTCCTAAATTATCACAGAAATCTTCTTCTTCTTCTTATCGTGTGTGTTAGTGACTAACACTAGTGTCAGAGTTTTTAGACCGCCTTAAAGGCCTCTGACTTGGTTTTAGGTAACGACCTATGTCAAAGACAGTGACCGGGACCGACAGCTTAATGTGCCCTCCGAAGTACGGATCATCTTACTTATCGGACAATCAGGTGATCAGCCTGCAATGTCCTTACCAAACTAAGACAACAACATAAAGTTGTTGTCCCCGCTGAGAATCGAACTCGCGACCTCCAGGTATGAGCCGAACGCTCTAACCACTACACCACGGAGGCAGTTCTCTGACTTGGTTTTAGGTAACCAATGTCAACCAAACCAATGTCAAAGACAGTGACCGGGACCGACGGCTTAACGTGCTCTGCGAAGCACGGATCATCTAACTTATCAGACAATCAGGTGATCAGCCTGCAATGTCCTTACCAAACTAGGACAAATATTAAGTCGTTGCCCCCGCTGAGAATCGACCTCCGGGTATGAGCCGAACGCTCTAACCACTACACCACGGAGGCAGTTATATAAATTTAAAAAATTTAAAAATAAACTAAATATGGAAAATCTCCTGAAATGCATCTGATCTAGTAAATTCTAACTATAAGATGTCTATTACTCCTTGATCTAATTAGAGAAATTTCAAACTAAACATCAAGCGCTTTCCTAATATCTACATTATCACAGAAATAACATGTTCAATCCGAATTTGATTCACAAAGGGCTGATTGATAGGCCTATAATTAAGCCTCTAATTAGGTCGCCCGAAGACTTTGATTGGCTTTCTCCAATATGAACATTTAATTGAAAACTTAACTCTTCGCAAACACTCCTAATTAGATTCGGAGTACAGTTGGCGAAAATCTTCAGAGCCATTCGATTTTGGATATTTCATTTCTTTATATATTTATTTTGACGACCTCCGTGGCGTAATGGTCACCATGCTAGTCCGCCACCCAGAGGTACCGGGTTCGATTCCCGGTCAGGGCAAGTTGGAAAATGGCCTTTTTCAAATTGTCCTGGGTCTTGGATGTTTATCTATATATGTTTTTGTTATAAAATATAGTATCGTTGAGTTAGTATCCCAAAACACAAGTCTCGAACTTACTTTGGGGCTAGCTCAATCAGTGTAATTTGTCCCTATATCTTTAAATTAATTTATTTATATTTATATATCCAAGAGTTTAAATCTGTGGTTAGAGACATTCAATTTTGGATATTTCAGCGGAGCGGAGATTTCGAGCATTGTGATTGGTAAATTTTTCTCCTCTCCGCCCTGCTCCGCTTCAGTGGAAACGCAGCCATATCTTTATATATCTACGAGTTTCTATAAGTAAACTCTCGTTGATTAGATAGACTTTAAAATTCAAATGTTCATGAAGTAACTGGACCTTTACAGGAAATTTTACACGACAATAACTATAATTTAAATTACGTTTAGTGAAAATTTTAATTATTTTTGAAAAAAAAGTTACCCATACTAGCCTTTCGCAATGACCACTGCTGAGAAGAAACGCCTAAAGATACTCATACTGTCACTCGTTTGTGAGAGTCCTTAGTGGCACAAAAATTATCATTAGCTCCTCTGTGCTTC